>JANRMT010062789.1:22498232-22595455 GCA_026402145.1 Polypterus bichir lapradei
ATGACAAAACAATTACATTAACAATCATGTTACGTTATTTTTTACATTTTTCCTTTTCTTTTTCATACCTTCTTTAACACACTACTTCTCCGCTGTGAAGCGCGGGTATTCTGCTAGTAGATATATAAAAAAAACAGCTAAGGGGATAGATATACAGATAGATAGGAAGGAAAGGCACTATATGATAGGCAGACAGGGAAGCTGCTATATAATAATAAAATTACTGTTATTACTATATAGATAGACAGGGAGTTCAGGCAGGCAGGGCGGTAAAGGTTAAAAAGAAAAAAAAAATAACATTTTCTCCCCAGCGGGGAATTGAACTCGGGTCTCTGAGGCACGGCAAGCCTGCTGCACTCTGAGTCTGCAAATCTTACTGATACGCCACGGAAGCTGTTGTATTGTTCTTGAACCTTTTGTGAAAGTGTTTATTTGATCTTTGGACTTCAGACTTCACACACTTTATAGTTTATGCCTACATTTTGTAACAATTATTACTAAAATAAGAAAAAGTTTCCGTTTTAACAATGTGTTTACACAGATTACTGTTGAAACGGAACACACGTGAAATGCGTGTGTTCCAAATAATGATCTATTATTTCCACTCTAAAACTCCACTTCACTCCCAGATAATCAATCAAGGCATGAGCTGGGAGAAGTTTGTGCACATTCTAAGTCGGTGGGGGGATGGAATAGCCGGCTGCTTGCAGCTTGTCTTTATCGGCACATTTAGATGACAAAAGACGCTGGCAGAGAGGTGTGAACGGATTTAAGGTGGGCCAGATCTACGAGTTTTTTTGTAGGCTCTGGTAATTCTAGTGTTAAAGCTAATAAAGCATTTGATAGTATGAACATTATACCTGTAATAAAACAAAGGAGTTAAAATGTAATGGTGTGGGAATGCTTTGCTGCCTCAAGTCACAGAAGACTTGCCATTACATTTCTTAAGGAAGCGTAATAGGGTAATGCAGCAGGACAATGACCCAAAATGTAAAAGTAAGTCTACAACTAAATGGTTGACAAGAAACAAAGTAAAAAAATTCTAGTGGCCTAGTCAAAGTTTTTACTTGAGCCCAATACAGATGGTGTGACAGGGCCTGAAATGAACAGTTCTCCAATGTGTCTGAATCTAAACTTCTCAACTCCAATGGGAAAGAAGCATATCAAATTGTAGAAAATGTTTATTTGGATTATTGCTGCTAAAGGTGCTGCAACCAAGTGTTGAAACTCTGGGGGCAATTATTTTTTCATATGGCTGATGATGATGAAGAATAATTTTGTTCCTTAAATGAATAAAGTAATTATTTAAAAACTGTATTGTGCATTCACTCAGGTTCCCTTTCTCCAATACTGCATTTTTTCTAAAGGTCTGAGGCCATTCATTGTGTAAATACAGTAATCCCTCGCTATATCGCGCTTCGACTTTCGCGGCTTCACTCTATCGCGGATTTTATATGAAAGCATAACTAAATATATAACGCAGATTTTTCGCTGCTTCGCGGGTTCTGCGGACAATGTGTCTTTTTACTTCCTGTACATGCTTCCTCAGTTGGTTTGCCCAGTTGATTTCATACAAGGGACGCTATTGGCGGATGGCTGAGAAGCTAACCAATCAGAGCACGCAGTTAAGTTCTCCTGACTGAGAAGCTAACCAATCAGAGCACGCATTTGAGTTCCTGCGTGCTGAATGCAGTGTTAACCAGGAAGTCTCGTCTCGCTCATTCAGCATCAACGTGTTTCGCTGTGTAAAGAGTTTTGCTCTTTTGTGTTTATCTTTGTGCATAGTCAAGCCCTTCATTATGGCTCCAAAACGATCTGCTACTGCTTCAGGGGCCGTGCCCAAGCGCAAGAAGAAGATGTTAATGATTGCCGAAAAGGTAAACGTTTTGGATTTGTTGAAGGCTACGATTCTTTTTATTTAAAAAGTAGGAAAGGAATATAAGATCTACGGCCGCAGTGTCCTTTTAACCAGGTTGCAAAACGAGTTGTAAGTGGATGTAATAAGGCAGTAGTCTGGATGGAATCTGCTTTAGGGATTTGGATTGAAGACTGCCAGAAGAAGAACAACGGCAGTGCTACACAATCGCCTGAAGTGGCTCCTTTACAAGGGCTGTAACGCTCTCCTTTGTTGTGCAGTAAAATTAAACTCATTGTTATCGGACAAGTCATCATGTCATTGTTGGTGAGTAACCATAATTAATTTTCTTCTTACAGTGCTTAGTACATGTACATACGTTTAGTGTCACTGTACACACATTTACTGTATACTATTTTTCTTGCATTGTACGTATTTATTGCTGGTGGCCTGTATATCGTAATGGCTGTAACATATGTGATATCGCAGACACTCGATATCTTTAAAATAATATTTAGGTTTTACTGTATATAAACAGTGTGTTTATGTACATAATTTCAATGAATCTTACCTAATATCTAAGAGAATACAAAGGGATTATGCTGTATCACTCTGCGGGGAATATTTATAAACAGTGTGGGAGAGTTTATAAAGGCTTAAAATATATAAAAATAACCATACAAACATATGGTTTCTACTTCGCGGATTTTCACCTATCGCGGGGGGGTCTGGAACGCAACCCCCGCGATAGAGGAGGGATTACTGTATATGCAAAAACAGGATATTAAGAAGGGGGTAAATACTTTTTCACAGCACTTTGTATGTTTGGCACAGGGATAACATTTTCTCAAGGAGACAATAGTTTAAACTTACACTGGGTATTTTAGAGCATAGTTCAGGTCTTGGCATTTGTGAAAAAGCGTGCACTTTGCTTTAATTATTTTGTGTAGTGTGTTTATACATGAGCAAGCAGGCATTATGGTGCAGGGGCTATGGGCAAACTAACATTTTAAATCGCAAGGTTTTCTGTCCTGTTGCAGCATCTGCCTTACTGTGACCCTGAACAAGTCACTTAACCTGCTTGTGATCGAATTGTAAGAAATATCTGGACACAGCTGTAATGTGTCCAAACTTGCCACATGAATAATAACAGTAATCATAACAATATGAATTTTGCCGTTAATAAAGTTTAAACAAATATAGTGCTTTTCATATCTATCTATTTACCTACCAAGAGTTGGAAAAGAAGATAATTTGGTAGTAATAAGTGGCCAAACTACTTTGAACATTTGGAGCAAAAGGAGGAGCATGATTGAGTAAAGAGGTGTACAGAGGTGCAGAGGATGGAGCCATGAGAGAGTCTTGTAGTGCTGGAAATTGCACTAGCTGATGTGAAAACAGTCTCACCCACAGAGATGCCCAAATACACAAAATGTAGAAGACAGAGAAATTGGGGGTCAACTGGTAATTCAGACATCTGCTAAACAATACATTTTTGTTAAGTCATTTTCTGCTGCCTCACCTCTGCAATGACAGCATGGAGCCCTTTAGTGCACCACTGGGATCCTGGTTTAAGTGTCTCCGTAATGCAATTTTTGCAGGAGAAAGGCGAGTGTAATCAGGCAGAGTATGACTCGGTAGGCGCTGTCTAGCACCAGGAGTTGGAGGAACAATATCGTCATGTGAGGAAGCCAGAAAGTGGGATAGTAGTTCAGGTTTCACCCCTCTATCAAAGCAAGATGAAGCACTTCCATTCATAGTTAGCTCTGGGCTCAGACAGTTCACAGCAGGAATTGGCAATTCGGACGTTTTCATGTCCAAAGGGGTGCGAGGCTCCAAGCTCGGAGGCCCCTTTCCCAGGTATGATGCAGATAGGCTATCCTCACACGGACTGTAAGACTTCAACTGAAGTAGCTCTTGCTGACGCTGACTCTTCTCCAGCTCCACAATACTGATCTGAAAATGTCAAAAAGACAATGCAGGTCAGAGTACACTAGGCCCAATTAAAGAAAGAAACAGATCACCATGTTGGTCAAGTGTCTCACCTGAAGCTCCAAGCAGTGCCGCTGCTTCTCAGAGATTTGGCTCCTCAATACCTGCTTTTCCTTATGCAGAGTTTCCAGTGACAGTGTGGACCATTTCAGTTGTAACTCCTCACATCGTTTCTTCATCTAGAAATACCAAGTAGATTCCACTTAATGTTTAAGCTGAGCAAAAGCAAATCTTAATATATGTGCCCGATATGGTACGCACCAGCAGTAAGCTTTGGTTCTTCAGCTCTATGGTGTCTCTTTCCAGCTGTTTAGTTTGCTCCTTCAACTGCCTGTTGTGTGCTGATATCTCCTTCTGAGCTTGAAGCAGGTCTTCGTAGGTGAGTGCTTTAACTCCAAGCTGCAGAAAGATGGTCCTAATTACTAAGCCTATAGATTTATTTATGTACTGACTTATTCTAAAAGTTTCAGAGTAGGTATGCTGTCTCATGACAGCTATTAAATCTAAGCTATGAAATCACATAAACACAACAATAACAAAAATACTAAGGCCACTCTTACCTCTTCTAACTTTTGATGAAACAGTCCTTTGATCTTTGCTTTCTGACCTTGGCACTGGGCAAAAAGTTGTTCTGCCTTCCCAGTCAAGTCTTTGTTTCGTTCCTAAGGATAAGTTGAAGAAGATTTGAATTGCTTATCAAACCAACACAACATTCTTTTCGTATGGGCATATCAGCACTATCATTTAGAAACCAGCATTTTCCTGCTCCCAAACTGTCAGCATTTGGTCATTTCATTTTACTCTTACCTTTTCCTGTTCCAGTACCTCCTGGAGGCTAGTCTTGTACTCTGTGCTTTTCATGTAGGCCATGAACTGAAGGTATTGTACCTTGAAAGAGTCTGAAAAGAAGCAGCCAACTTTATGTCTTAATCGGGTATATAGCAACTTCAGTGACATCTTAGACCTGAACTAGGTCTATCACATAAACATCCACTCAGAGAGAGTTCATAAATTAGGACAATACTAAGGTACATTGTTCATTCTGGACACATCAAGTTTAAAAATGTGTAAAAGATAATACTCACCTAGAAGTTGCTGCAGTGCAGGTGGTGTTGGGCCCAGGAGCAGCTGTCCTGATGATGGCCGCTGCACTTTCAGAGGTAGTTGATAGAATGGGCTATGAGGTGCTTTGTGTGTGTCTAAAAGAAGATTGGAGTAAGTTAATAAAATAAGTGGAATGCTGTACCCAGATATTATATGTCCTAGAGTGATCTCAGCCAAACTCTAGACTTAATCACCTTTTACTGTAAATGGATGACTGTCAAAAGCCTGGAGAATGAAAAATGTTTATTCATTTTCATTCAAGAAGGCAACATGGCAGTCAGGACTGACAGTTTACTCTCTACTTAGAAACCGCTTCAGCTTTTCCCCCGACCCACTGAAGACTGTCAAGAGATATAATCCCTACAGCACTTCCTTAATCTGCCCCTTAATCTTCTCCAAATGAGTAAAAGCCTGTTGCAAACCCTGGGGGAGGAACTTTGGGGGCATCCTATCTACATACTCAAACCAGCTGAACTGGCTCCTCATAAACCAAACAAGAGCCCTAAACAGTCACAAAATAAAACTAACAACATGTTGACCAAAAAAAAGGAATCTATCCACAAATTGTGATAGGCACTAACCCTGAGATGGCGCTGTCTGGGACACCGTTTTGGCATGCATTAGCTCCAACGCGGCCTGATTCTTCTTAGCTTTACGCTCTGCTGCAGCAGCGCTAGCCTTTTTGGGTCGTCCACGCTTCCTTCCTCCCATCTTCCGGCTCTTGATGAGACGGGTTTTGCGTGGTGGCTTGGCCGGTGAAGCTTTCTTAACTGCAGCTACTGAACCAGACTTCTCCTCTTCACCAGCTGAATCCTGCTAAAGAAGATATTACATAAGATAATATAACAGAGTACAGTTTGAGCAGCAGGTCTACCGATTATATTCTGCAATAAAATAATAAATGTTAAGCCTCATTAGTTTAAACACCGCAATCTCTAATATTAGTAGATTATTAGTAGACCATTTCAGAAATTTTCACCCTATGGTTCTAAGAGTGTGCTGATAATGCAATAGAACAATCCAAAATTACATATGTGATAAATACACACACAAACACATATATACATATACACATCTCTATCTACTTTGTATATATATATTCTGCCGGGCGTGGTTAAATCTCTTGGCACAAAGTCTTGTCTCGTCGGACTTGAAAGTATATCTCTGAAAAAGTCATGTCTCGTCCCAGGAATTTTTTTTATTATAATACAGAGATATATAAACACATAGACACACACACAACAGTATTGGGTTTTTTGTGATTTCTACAACTGTGGCAGAATGATCATACAAAATTCATCACTACAAAAAAAGCCTGAAATTTAGCACACAAGTTTTAATTTATTGTGGGTTCTCTAAAATTATCATTGAATCAAAATTATACATACAGTTTCAGAAATACACACAGAATTAGATTATTAATTTAGTGATTCTGAAAGTTTCCAAATGTATTTTAACTTGGTGTTTCTTAACCGCCTGTTAGTGATCATACTTGACTACAACTGGTAGCTTCTCAGTGTTGCCAGAAAAGGACTTGTTTGGCAGCGCTCATTGGACAGACCCACACACATCACAATGGGAAAGTCCAAGGAGCTCAGTACAGACATGAGGAAGAGGATTGTAGATTTTCACATGTCAGAAAAATGTCTTGAAGCCATTTCTAAACAACTTTACACTCCAAGATCACCAGTTCAAGCAACTGTAGTCACTTTGCCAAGGTCAAGAAGA
Organism: Polypterus bichir lapradei; assembly: GCA_026402145.1. Taxonomy (NCBI): domain Eukaryota; kingdom Metazoa; phylum Chordata; class Cladistia; order Polypteriformes; family Polypteridae; genus Polypterus; species Polypterus bichir. The sequence goes on from JANRMT010062789.1 coordinate 22,504,912, forward strand.
AGACCCAAACCGTCACCCTCAACTGCGAGGAAATTGGTCTGGATGGCCATGTGCAATCTAAGAACCAACAAGAAGAAGATCAGCTATGATGTTGTTTCAAAAGACAAGTCTAACTGTACACAGTCAAGTTTTACATCTCTATGGGCGGAAAGGCTGCCATCCAAGAACGAAGCACTTACTCCAAAATCAACAACTTCATACTAAGTTTGTTGCTGATCACATGCACACAGGAAAGGCCTTCTGCAGGAAATTTTTATGGTCAGATGAGAAAAAGATAAGAGTTTTTTTTGACACAATGACCAAAGGTATGTTTGGAGGAGAAATGGTGAGATATTGAACCATGAGAACAAAGTGCCAACTGCTAAGCATGGTGATGTGGACATCATGCTTTGAGGATGTTTGCTACCAGTGGAGCTTGGGCAATGCACAGAGTGGACACATTTATGAAGTAGGAAGATTACCTCAGAATTATTCAGCATAACCTAAAACCATCAACTAGAAGGCTGAAACTTGGACACAAATGAGTGTTTTAACAGGAAAATGACCCTAAACACACATCAAAGCTAATTTTGGAATGGCTAAATCAAGCTAACATTAAGCATTTAACATGACCTTCCCAAACTCCTGACCATAAACATATTAAAAAGTCATGGACTGTGCTTAAAAGTTAGGTTTGTGCCAAGAAACCAACAAATTTCATTGAACTCTACCAATTCTGCCAAGAAGAGTAGTCAGATATCCAACTAGAATTCTGCCAGAAGCTTGTTGATGGCTCCCAGAAGTATCTGATCGAGATGAAACGTGCCAAGGGGCATTTAAGCAAACATTAGGCAGTGTGTATGTATATTTTTGATCCTGTATGAATAATTATGACCCTGTGATGGTTTCAGAAAACCCAAAATAAACCAAAACTTGTGTGCATACTTTCTGACTTTTTTGTGATAAAGATTTATGTTGTATAATCACTCAAAAAGACTCATAAGTTACGGCATCAAGATTGGGCCAAGAAATACTGGAACACTGATTCTTCAAAGGTTTTACGGAAAGGTGAAATGAGGTTGACTTTTGATGGACCCGACAGTTAGGCCTGTGACTGGACCACTATTGGACATAGGGCACCTGTTCAAGTAAGAAGGTAACAAGTTAGGGGAAGAGTAATGGTGGGGTCTGCTATCATTAAGGATGAGCTATACCTTTTCATGTTGAAGATGGACTGAAAAATCAATTCCCAAACCTCCTGACAGTTTCTGGAAGATACTTTCCTCAGGTAGCATTCAAAAAGGCAATGATCTTTATGCTGAACAATGCTCCATCGCATGCATCCAAGTATTTCACTGCTTGGTAAGCTAGTAAAGGCCTCCAAGATGACGAATAATGAACTGGCCCCCTTCTTAACCTGACATAAGTCCTATTGGGAACTTGTAGGCTCTTCTCAAATGTGAGATTTACAGTGATTGAAGACAATACATCTCTTTGAACAACATTTGGGAGGCTGTGGTTGCAACTTCCGCAAAAGTTCATTGTGAACAGATCAAGAAACTAACAGGCTCTATGGAAGGGAAGCTGATGGTAGTTACTGAAAAGAATGGTGGCTATAGTCGTCACTTACCATTTGTGAAAGACCAACAATGTTATTTGTTATATGTTATATGTCATTTTATGTTACAAATTTCTTACACGTAATGCAAAACTTGATAGTAAACAAGTGAGTCAAGGAAAAAATTATTTTTAGTTTTGTTTCCTAATAACTGTGCATGCTAATTTGAGTAATAACTGGACATACTTACATTTGACCTGAGAAAGACAAAACTCAGTTTTCCTTTGTTAAAAATTCAGGTTTGATGTAAAATGAAATTTTTGATTGACTTAAAGCATTGTCTTTGTTCAACAATAAAATCAATTCTGGGGAGCACCATTTGCCAAATTATTGCACACGCAATGTAAAAAGATTACTTTTTAAAATTAATTTTGCACCGAATTTCTTGCAAGGCATATTGACAAGAAAATTGTTCGTCTCTGTAAATATAAATATGTATGTCTTAAGGATAATACAGCAATAAATGCTCTATAACAGTTAATGGACTCTACTGTCCTCAGTTTACGTAATAAACACATCTAAAATTAGCTTCAGTAGCATTTGTTCTAACAGTATAATATTTAAATTCAAAATTATTTCATTGGTGTGATCTTTTTACTCACAGCATTTCTCAAGTACAAAGGAAACGACATTAGATGCTTACCTTGGGATCCTGCACTTTGGTTGGAGTTGTTGTGCTGCTTTTATTTTCTTTTGCTTCTCTCTGCTGTCGCCGCCTAGCAGCCTCTTGGTCATCCTGTGACAATTTATATTTTTTTTTTTTAGTAAATTAATTATTACCACCATCTGTTCCTAATGAAGGGTTGCACCCCACTTTGTCACCAATTAGCAAATGTTCTTCCACAACCAATCCAACCGAATAGAAAACAACTTTTCCCTCTCCCACTATAGTGATAAGTTAGAGTAACTAATGTATTTCTTCTTAATGAACGTTCTGTTAACAAAAAACCCAAATCCAGATTATCTAAAGCCACAATTATTGTTGTTAAGCTACCGGAGGGCTGGGAAGTCTCAGGTGAAGCTCACAGCTGGGCTAGAGATATGTCAAGGTATTTTCAAGCTGGTCTAAAGAAACTAATTCCATATGAAAAAAATCAGTCAAATGTTCCCACTGGTAAGTTGAAGGTGCAGAGGGAGGTAATTAGTAGTCAGATGATTCCTGACCCCTACCAAATATAAGTTAATTAAAACAATAATAGAATTCACTTTGAACTTTTATTTTCTTTAATAGGTTTTGCTTAACAACCTCCACCCCCCACCAACAAGTCCAGACAGTGTCAACAGCTCACAAGTCAAAGATGGCAAGAATATCTACCACTCTGTTTGCTGTCAGCACAAAAATATGAACGTAGGTGAATATTGTGTTAATAAATATTACTCACCCTGAGTTTTGGATTTCTGAGACTGGAAAAATAATTTTCAAGCTACAGAGTGAAAAGAATCAGAAAACAGAGAGATGAATGACACCTTTGCCTCCAGTCCTTAGACGTTCATATTATTATCCACATCTTTCACGCTCCACAGGACTCATACAGATTTTATCGTTATGTTCCCCAAATGTTTTATCATATGCATCAAGCACACAGTGGATACTGGCAGTCAAATGCAAATGGTCTAAGAGTAGCTCTCATAGACCATACCTAAGCCTGTGAAGTGTGCATGTCTTAAGCCGATCACATATTATACGATTTCTATTTGGAGGGGATGTCAAACTTGACAATTACAGTTGCGGAATTCGTCATCTGATGATGTCCGATTACATGTCCAAAAAACAAGTTATGCAACTTTGTGACTACTTTCCAGCACAGTTTCAAAATTTCAAAATATTGCAAGCTCACTCCTTTTTCTTGCAGCCAATAACACGCTGCCTGCCTGACAAAGCCACTACTATATGAATGCTTTTCAAGTAAAGCAAGTTCAGCTGCAATCTTGGACTTTTTTTAGTCTATTTTCAATTCTGTTGTGGTATGTAAAAAACGAAATCGGACAGATGTGCTTCTCTTCTTTTTGCAAGGTCCGAAACACTTGTGTTTCTTATTCCTCATAGCTGCATTATATGCATCATGCTTCTGGGTAAGCTCTCATCGGTTCTCAACTTTTGCACACACAGAGCTCATCTGTAAAAACTTGAGGCAAAACAAGTCAAAAATCAAACCTATTTGACTTTGTTGAAACAAAGCACAGACTGCTTGTACCAAGGTGCTCTTCATCAGATTATATGACTGATGGTTACAGGAATGTGTTGTGACTGCTTCAAACTCACTAACATTTATGTAAATAAAGTCTATAAATGAAAATCGCTAGAAAAGCCATGTAATGGGACAGAGTCTTTACATGAGAGAATTGCAGCAATGCCTCTTTTATCCCACTCTGAGAATTTAAGAAAATTACAAAACTGGCTGTTTAAATGCCTCCTTGATTTCTCAAAAATTATAAAGCAAGTGACTGAATAAGCAACAATGGGTAAGTGGAAACTTGGCATAAGAGGCCAAGTGACAATATTTTCACTATATATTAGCAATATTATACTCACGAGTCCCACATAACATTCTGAAACCCACTTAAACCAATTCAGTACTACTGAGCATATCCCACTTATCATGTTTAGGGTCACAGGACCTGGGACCTATCCAGGTAGCCTTACCTCTGGGACAGGCTACCCTTATGCTGCAGTGGTTAGAAATGATTTGGAGTAGTTAGAAATTGTCATTCATAACCACATGGTTCATGTTAACTTTCCCGTCGTGAAAAAGTATGCAGGAATTGTGGCGGAACAGGCAAAGTTCTGAACCATTAACTAATAAGCAGCCAGTTCCATTCTAACCTATGAATCACTGAATCAAAGTTGCATTTCAACAATTGTGCTACATCAGTACTTAATTTTCAACTTTGGTATTGATACTTGTATTCAGAACTCAGTATTGATACCAAAATGATTCTGAAGAAAACAAAGGATAACTCTCCCACAATCCCTGCCTCGCAGCTGCTTCTTTTCCCCACCTGAATTAAAAGATGCAACAGCATAATAATTTCAAAACATAAACAAAATAAACTCTTTCCTCTATGGTGCACTTTAAAACATAATCCAGTATCCAGGTCTCAAGCTGCACGTGTGAAGCTCTTCTTTCTGAAGGACTACTTACTATGGTCCGGTCTATTGTATGTAAATAGTAAGAAACAGGCTTTCCAGTCCAGGATACAGAGCCCCTCAGAGGAGACAACTCCACAACCCTCATTATTGTGCCAATATCTGGGAAGAACAGAGTAATAATAATAGTAATAATGCTACTACTACAGATAATAATAATACTAATAATAATAAAAAAGATCATTCAAACATTACATAAAGACTATGAACACTGTAAAAGTATCTTTAGGGAAACACAGGGTACCTACCGCTTAGATTGCGACTGTTGATTCTGAAGTTTAGAGGGGCAAAAGGTTTTGAGGATACAATTTTACCACCTACAACAAAAATTACAGAAAATACATGATCAAAATGATCAAACTTCAAAATTTTTGTAAATGTCAGAAAGTATTTTAAGTGCAACTTACCTTCTTTCATATTTGCAAATCTCTCCTTCAGCTGGTGATCTACTTCGGGACCAAAGGCAAAATTATTCACAAAAATCACACTGCAAAAGAAGTCTGCTGATTAGTGGTTTTCTCACCCAAGATCCTGAAGTAGGGAAGGAGCGCCACAGCATCACAAAAAGTGTGATGTGCAGATCTCTACCATACCAACATGAAACATCATATCCAAAGTGTTGGTCACTTCACTCGCCATCACTTTTGATTCATCGCCCGTCTGAATAGACCCATTCCCAACAGCCATACTTGGCCTTCACAGAATGAAAAATTTAAAAAAAAATCTTCCAGCTCGCTCCTTTGGGAAGCTGAAGCAGGTAAGAGCAAAACCACAGATCACTTCATAACATATATAAACAGGGACATTATCCATTCTCTCTTATGTATTTTACTTACTAAAAGAAGAGAGAACATAATGGTGTGTGTTGGAGAATTAAAAAGATCAACAGGTTTAAAGACACTGACATATTACATTATTCAGAACAGTTACTAATGATAAACCTGTTGAGTGAAGTATAGCCATACATCTGAAGCACATCTCAGAGAAAACACTGTAGAGTCTACAGAGTGGTACAAAAATAAACAAAATTAGTGGCAAAAAATTAGTACAATGTGAAAATGTAGAGATAGGAGTGGCGGTGGATGACATATAAGACATAGCTGGGACATACTGCAATTAAAAAGCTTTTTTTTTTTTTTAAAAAAAAAAAGTGTGTGTTTTTCAGTGAAGACTTTGCCACATTCAAATTTTCAACTTGCTTGAAAACCTTGCAGTAGACAACATTATCATTAATGTTCAAGACATACAGTACATACAAGTCAAGCGTTTTAACACACCTAGAATTTTTCATGTTTTTTATTGAAATTGGTAACTTTTTTTTTTTTTTTAACTGAGATATCATTAAATTGATTTTAAAATACGGCCAAGGCAATACTAGGGTTTCTAATGGTTACTACTGCTTGAAATCACTGATTTTGTCATTTTTAATTCACTTATGTCTGAAAGCCCCATTTTCTGCAGCCATTCTTTCAGTGTCCTAATGGTAAAATCCCTTAGCTTATCCTAAATTACTTATTTTAAATGCTAACTAGTTGTTAGAGAACCTTGGTAAATGCATTAGCACCGCGGAAACCTGCCATTCTGTTCACTTGGGTTCCAATGTATTGGTATTCTTAAAGTTCAGTTTTGGATTCAAAAACGACCAAAATGAAACAGCTTTCTCAAGAAATATGTCAGTCTATTGGCTTTTTACTTTTTTGCTGAATCAAAATTATTACATATGGCAGAACTAATGATTGCATACAAAAGTGTCCGTTACTTTTAGATCAATGCTCGTAAAGTGGACACAGCAAACTGGAACTAACCAGGCTAGAAAAACAAGGGAATTCTGAGATGGACAACTGTATGGGAGGATAAAGATATCAATTTGTAGTTTGAGAAACAAACACATGACTAAGGATAAGCTAAGGGAGTTTACCATTAGAACACTGAAGGAATGACTGCTGAAAAAAGTGTTTTGCAGTCATACATGAATAATAAATTACAAATCAGTCATTTCAAGCAGTAAGCCACTAGGAACAATAATACTGTCTTGGCTGTGTTTTTAAATCTATTTAAGGGTATCATAGTTTAAAAAAAATAATTAATTTGTACCAAAAACATTGACATTTCTGGGTGTGTCCAGACTTTTGACTGGTACCAAGCAGTCAATTATTTTGTGGTGGTAGTCTACCAATAAAATATTACAATCGGTTTAAAGAATTGTTCAGCTAACTTACATTCTTATCATTATTGCTTATTTAGAATGACATAAGGAAAAAAATAAAAACCTCAACCTATTATTCTAGAAGAATAACCTCATAATAAAAGTCTCCATGAAACTAAGGAATTAAATTGGATCATATGGCACAAAACAAAAAGTACAGGCCAGTCATAATATAGGCACATAGCCAGCTAAATTAAGGGCATTACATTTCCTTAGCTGCAGTGTTAAAGATATGTTCAGAAGACAACTATTTCTAGGAGATTTTGACCTTCAAGTGTGGGCATTTCTGGTTTTCTACCAGAAAAAAGGCTAGTCCATATGTTCTATAATTGCTTGCTGCAACTGACTGACTGATTGACAAAATGGATGTCTAGTCAGGAAAGTGTATCAAGTAAAATGATAAGGGCCACAAATGCCTCACATATATACAGTAGTGTGAATTACTCCATGCAGAAGGGTTTGCCAGCAAGGAAAAGGTGGCATGGGAAAAGGCCAGGGCTCAATGAGTCCCAAAATGAGAGATAGATATGTGAAATGCCCCTTGAGCAGGAGGTTGCCAGGCAGTTAAAGGTGTCATGTTTACACTACCAGTCCCAACAATGCCAGGGTTTTGACCCCCCATAACACAACAGGGAAGATTCACCAGTATGTGGCAGAAATGGCTGACCCTCAGTCAAGGCTGAGAAAGAACCCACAGAGGGTTAGCAGGGGTCAGAATACTTCCTGGGTGCCAGAACCAGAGAAATGCACTCATGATGACCTTTAAAATCTTAAAACAGTCAAGAGACTAGTTATTTCCCTCTCTTCCAAGAGGTAAAGCACATATTTGTGAAGAAGTAGTATGCTCCTTAAGAGACTTAGTCCTTTAAAAGATATAGATGGTTTAGTGGTGCAGTAATTGTGGGAGGTTCTACAGGACTCTCAGGTTGGCTAGTTGTGAAACTTTATAGACCTGATCCTGGACATAATTCCAGACTTGGCTGGTAGTTCTCCCAGGATAGTGTTTAAAGCTTCCTCATGGAAAGTCATTCTGAGTCTTGTGTGAGAGGTGAGTTGGAACAAGATCTGAATAACAGTTGAGACTGTCAGACTAAGAAAGACTGATGCCAATGCTTTGTTGTGCTTAAAAAGCTGACAAGTGGATGAGCCACTCTACCTGGTAAACCATGAGTTACACCTGTTAGCAGATCCAAAAGGATGTCAGCTTTGTTGTTTGTGTTCTGTTTATTTTAGACTTTTTCTCTCCTTGTAATTGTTCCTTCCCTATGTTTTTTTTTCTTATCCTTATTCTAGGGGTGGAGGATCACTAAGACAGCACCCTTCTTGTTACAGCTTTTACTTTGGCCATAAGTTACTTCTCCAATGATAGCAATGCTAAGAATTGTTTCAACTTGTATGGTAATTGGTGTGGGAGGGGGTGTATTGCATGACCAGCTATTTGTACATCATGTCTGCATGAATATTGCTTTTAAAAGAATGGCACTAATCTCCACCCCAAAACAAATTGATGCCAGCTAAATTAGACTGGTACCTCACATTTCAGAAAGATATTTATTGATTCAGAGATGTTTCTATGTGTGTATTGTTTGAAGGTGCAGTTCAAGGGGTAAAAATCAAACTCTTTTTAAAAAGCACTGATTCGCCAAAGTAACTCTCCTCCTGATACTATGCTGGTTCAGTTAAATACTGAAAATAATTTGGGATATAACAACATGTTCGTCCAGTGGTTAGTACTGCTGCTTTACGGTGTAATGCCCTGTGTTCAACCTGCATAGTCAGGTGATGTCCGAGAGGTGTTTGCATGTTCTCCCTGCCTCCCATTAGTTCTCCACTGGATGCTTCAGTTTTTCTTAAACAAACCTGTGTGTCTTTGGGGATGTATAACTGGCACTCTAAACTTGGCCTGTGTAAATGTCAGTGTTTAATTAGCCTGATTAGTACACTCCCAGCCTTGTTTTCTGCCTTTCATCTGATGCTACTGATAGGACTTATGTCATCAGCAGCTCTGAATGGGCAGAAAAGAGCTTGATGACATTGGGCTATTTACAGTGACCTGTGGCATTTAAACAGTTTTAAAATCTAAACTAAAACTAGGTAATGTAGTGCTGTAATTATTTTACAGGCTGCCTCAACATAAGAGACAATAATGCAAAGAAAAAAGGGCCAAAACATTTCACAACGCCCCCTAAAGCTTGTAGAATATCCCTACCTTGTATTTGCAATTCTCTCTTTCCACTCCTCAGATAAGAAGTCACCTCTTTCCAACTAAAATGAGAGAGAAAGGGTTGGGGGCGGGAACAAAAGCACTATGCCATACATTTGGGGAATGCAAGGCAGTGGCCATTACATCAAGCTAAAGGGTCATGTAGAATGTAAAGTACAACCTGGCACTCCACTCTCTAGCCAATTCACAGTTTTAATCAGAGAAGTTCAAAACAGAGTATTGCCTACTCACCGTATACTCTCCATGCTTCTTACCATACCACTTCATCCACTTCTTAAACTCTTTGTCCATTGACTGCAAATGAAAGGCACATCATTAAGTTATTGTCCTAAAATACTGCATGCATGCATTTATGCAATCTGCTCAGTATGAACCCACCTCGGCATACTTGGCAGGGATGTCTGCCTTCTCCACTCCATAATAGTGTTTGCAATTTGTTGCTGCTGCCACCTGTAACACCACCTGACCCACTCCTGGACATTAAAAACAAAGATTAGTCATTTTTACATTAAAGAATTTTGAAGGCTTTAGTGTACAAGCAGTTTATTCTTCTACTGACATTTAAGATTTCAGTTCATAAGATTCTTATTACAAATGCCCTTTGAAGTTTTACTCCATGATCAAGAGCAATTTTGACATTTGAATAGCTATATAATAATATAATGTAATTGTTGTTTATTTTAATCAATATGTTTCTCTTGACTCGAACAGACTAACAGGCTAGGCTAACTCTGTAGATCATTTTAAAAAACTTATAAAAATCCCAGTTTTTTTAATTTGGCCTTTTCGTAACTACACGTTAGATCTGCCATTAATAAACAAGATATGCATAGAATTATCATACTTTTCAATGAATCTGCAATTGATATTAATATTTACTTTTCTCTGTTTTCTTTTCCAGTTCTTCTGTGGTGGCATTCTGCATCACCACCTGATCAAAGTCCTGTGCAGCCACCAATGATGTTTGAATGAAAGTGGATAGCCTAGCCTGCCACGAGACCCACAGCATCAAATACTCTAAGATAGTCCTACTTAAGAACATTTATGTTCGACTTGAACCCCTACAGATTTTGTTTTTTTTTTTCCCCAGCTTAACTGGAGTTTTTTTTTTGTCCACCCTGGCCATCAGACCATTTAAGACTTACAAAATAATTCTATATTTAAGGACTCTCTTCTTCTTATTCTTTCAACTGCTCCAGTTAGGGGTCGCACAGTGGATCATCTTTTCCTATATCTTCCTGTCCTCTGCATCTTGCTCCATTATACTCATATCCTCTCTAATATCCTCTCTCACCTCATCCATAAATTTCTCTTCATTAAATATTTATTGTACATAAATGTAGATTACTTTTTGTATACTATTTACGCATTTTCTTTTCTTATCTAATTTGAATGTTTTTCATTTTTTCATTGCATGTAACTACTTCCTTTGACATCTTGTAAAGCATTTTGACATCTTGTAAAGTATTTGTATGAAAATAACACTATAGAAATAAATGTTGTTGCTGTTACAGACTACATTCGAATGATCAGTATCTTACTATGTGATGTTTGTTCTCCCTCCTGGATGATAGAATGGGCTAGAGGTTAATTCTGTCCTATATTCATTATGTGACTTGTCATTAAATTCTGTTATTGTAATAAATAAAAAAAATAATGCTTCACAAATAAATGTACAAACAATGACAACAGGAAGATCCTTAATGCAATTTCATCTTTGTTAATGTAAAGAACAAAAAGACAAATTGTGTAAGACACAAAAATTAAAATACTGTATAAAGTAATTGAAAAAGACTATATAAAATAATGTTGGTTAGAAGATCTTATGTGACAAAGTAACTATTTTTTGGAAGAAAAGTAATTTTGCATCCCCTTTAACTGGGACTTTGTGCAGCCCCTTTTGCCTGAACTATAGCATTAAGCCTCTTTGGATTGGTAAACTGGGTTTTGCAAATTTACCTCATTCAGCTTCAAAGAGGAGTTCAAGCTCAACTGAAAACATGAGGGAATATCCACTGTACAGCTCTGTAAATGATCCAGTTGGATTATGGTCTGGGCTTTGACTGACTGGCTCCAGGACTCTGATCTCCCATTTTTTAAACTTGATTAAGATGATTCTCTCTTAGGATTGTTTTTATGCTAAAAGGTGTAATTTAAGGTGAAATATCTTGCTAATGCTATTAACTTTTCCCACTATTTTAAATCAGAGCTCCAGAGTTCCTCACTGCACCTGATGCTGCCACCATCAGGCTTGTCAACAGGCACGCTGTTAGATTAGGGTCTACAATATCTTTTTGAATTAAAGGATAAGCTTGGTAGTTTTCATTTCTGAATATATCAATTTGCCACATTATACTGTGTTCTAAAGTGAAGCCCAAAAACCTAGCTTGTCCTTGTGCTTTATAAAGGAGGTTAAGGACAGGATGCCTGGGTCCAACCTGAAAACAAAAGCATTAAAACTTACCGAAAAAGTTCTCTGTTCTTTACGGAACTAAACAATAACCACTGGAAACAGTCACAAACACCTTTACACATAGTCTCTCATTATACGGAAGCTTATTCCAGTCACTCAAAAAAAAAATTTTTTTTGCCAGTCTCTCAAAAAAAAAATTTTTTTTTTCCTTTAATATATTGCCTACTGCTGCCACTATCACCCAGTGTCATTTACCTCTATTATAAAGCACAAGAATAAGCTAGTTATTTTTAAAATGTATTACAAAAATTACTCACTTTAGAACATAATTTCATGTGGCAATATATTATACTAGCAAAATACCCGCGCTTCGCAGCGGCGAAGTACTGCCTTAAAATTTTTATTAAGAAGACAATTTAACCTTTTTAAACTGACGAAAAATATGCCAATAATTATTTGTTAAGGATCTCTTTGTATACCATGTTGTCAGTTCGGCCCTCCGGTTGTAACATGACCAAGCTGTGTGCTGAGCTTACTCTTGAGCATGTAACTTACAGTTGGCCATGTGAACAGTAATCTTGTCTCAAATCTCACAGCTTGGATTGCTGCTGTCATAATCGGTTTGAGTTTCATGGTTTGTTTCAATTACGACAGTATTTGCAGGATTTGTTGTGTTGAAGTGACATTCGGCATCTGTCAAGCGTTGTAAGCACACAACCGGTTTCATCGATAAAATCACATCCAGCTTTTGAGAGTTTAAACATTCATAAACATCAAAGTGTCCACTACTGAAATCGTCACCTGTGAATGTAAGATGTTTAAGAGGCATTGGCGGTTGTCGAAAGGTGTAAAATATTTGGCCATTTCAGTACACTTGAAAGCAACAACCGAACAATTCAGCGGCAGCCATCAACTCACATGCAGAACCATAGGTGAAGGGCTTAAGCATTTCACTCTTATAGTGCTCCTGTGTAGTATAATTATCTCCTGTACCGTCATCAGTCCACACCTTGAACCTGTCCCAGTCATTTAATACATAAGACACAATGTTCCTCCGGATATCAAGAGTGAGCCTGATATGGCCGTGCAATATGTAACAAAGAGAATGGAAAAGGTAGGTGCCATCTCCGGGCACTCAGTAAGTGACAGTTCTTTGATCGATAGTGATCACCTCGATAGACATGGTAATGAGGGTTGGAATGATAAAGGAAATGGGTACCTGAGCAATGTAAAGTAAGTCTAAAATACCTATACAATAACTATAATTGTAATAAACAAACAATAAAACAGCGGAGAAGCCGTGGATTAAACAAAAAGGCTGTAGTTATCAGTAGGGAGACGTGAATCCCGTGGCGAAGCAAGGAAGGGAATGTAGAGACTGGAGCGACGGACGGCCTTATATAGGCAGGCAGCCAACAACGTGGGAGGCGTTGGGATGGGGGATCCAACGCCACCTCACACGGTGACCGAGCTGCAGGCTATGGACGTATATATGTACGTAAGTAGGATTCAGTTAGCGTTGGGAACCCGTGTACCAAATTTCTTGAAGATGGGCCCATAAGTAACAAAGACTGTTGAAAAGTTCAATATGGCGGCCGACAGTGGCGTCATACCACCGAAATAAGTACGTACATTGGTTTCGGTTAGTGCAGGGAAGCCACCTATAAAATTTCGTGAAGATGGGGCCGTAAATAAGAAAGTTCAACATGGCGGGCGTTGTTGACCGTTATGCGTAGAATTTCGAAATGAAACCTGCTAAACTTTTGTAAGTAAGCTGTAAGGAATGGACCTGCCAAATTTCAGCCTTCTACCTACACGGGAAGTTGGAGAATTTGTGACGATTGGAAAATTCAATATGGCGGCCGACAGTGGCGTCATACCACCGAAATAAGTATGTACATCGGTTTTGGTTAGCGCAGGCAAGCCGCCTACCAAATTTCGTGAAGACGGGGTCAGCCTTCTACCTACACGGGAAGTTGGAGAATTTGTGAGGTTTGGAAAATTCAATATGGCGGCCGACAGTGGCGTCATACCACCGAAATAAGTATGTACATCGGTTTTGGTTAGCGCAGGCAAGCCACCTACCAAATTTCGTGAAGATGGGGCCATAAATAAGAAAGTTCAACATGGCGGACGTTGTCGACCGTTATGACCGTTACGTGTAGAATTTCGAAATGAAACCTGCTTAACTTTTGTAAGTAAGCTGTAAGGAATAAGCCTGCCAAATTTCAGCTTTCTACCTACATGGGAAGTTGGAGAATTAGTGATGAGTGAGTGAGTGAGTCAGTGAGTGAGTGAGTCAGTCAGTGAGGGCTTTGCCTTTTATTAGTATAGATACCATGATTGTGAAAAAATAATTGAGTTGAAGGCTAAAAGCTCTACTTTTTTTCTAAGGCCATGTGACATGTAGCTACATCAGTTTTTTAGGAAAATGAATGCATCGTTCTTGCAAAATGTATTGAGGCTCATTTTTTTGAGAAATGGCTTGCATACTGCCACCTTACCCCAGTGCTGAAACTTAAGAGTACACATAACGGATGATGATACGCAGGGATTCACCACATACCACCATAAATTCCTAAAGCTTCTTTATGGTCTTCATGATTTATTACAATATATGCAATGCCTTTTATTTTTTTTCTATCCTACTCCTTACAAAACCAGCCAAGTTTCACCCCAAATGACTCAAGTAGTAAGTGGTCAATTAGCCATTCTCCAAAAGCATTTTTTTTTTTTCAAAACCTGCTTTTCTAACCTTTATGGTAATTAATTTGTACTTTTGTTTTATGTATGGTAGTTAAGGAATCCTGTGTGTTATTTTGCTGCTGAACTTCTTGCAAACAGAAAGCAGACAGGATGACTTTAAGAGAGAGTGAAGACTGACATCTTAAGCTTTTACATTACAGAAAGAGATGTAATAAACTGAGAAAGAATAATCTGAGGAGTCATCCTATGAATTTGAGGAACAGCAGAGTATAAGAAATGAGAGCCATGTCTTCAGTAAAAATTAAAAGAGAATGAGTTCTGGCTTGGTAATTACAATGGATCCTCCTTGTCTGAGTGTGGGCAATGAATGAGCTTGTACTTAGTACAGGAGCTCACATTTTCACTAATAAAAAGAACAGATAAAGAATATTTTGTCCTTGTTGCTTAGTAAATGTTAGGCATTTTAGTTTGAGAGCTAAAGTCTATTTTATGTTAGTTTTGTATCTTCTTCATAAACATTAATACTTAAGTAGCTTGTAATCAACCTGGCATGATGTTGTGATATCTCAGTTTAATCCTCTTGGGATTCAATTTCCCTCAATTGTCATTTCTCAATTGCTATTTGGAGATCACTGGCTATCAGCATGCATCATATTTTTGTCCCTTATTTATTTAACATCTTACTCATTTTCTTATTCTTCAGTAATTGTGATTACAACTAATCTCAGCATTGCTTCCTGGGCTTGACGTCTGATCCTTGATGCATGAATGTGCTGGATTTTCCTCATTGTCATCACAAACATGTAGCTAACAACCAACCCTTCTACTCAATCCAACAAATGCAGTGTGCTCATTTTCTACAGAAGTCTAATGATCAATCTCACTGACAAAGACATTAATGAAATTGGATTTTTTTATAACTTTTTAGATGACTTGCAAGTTTACCTACACACGTACGCATGCACGCACGCACGCGCACACACACACACACTACAGTGTTCTGTACTTGCCAGCCAGCTCCCTAAGTTCCAAGATTAGGAGTTGCTTGCTGGCATTAACACAAATCCATAATAAACCTGCTGTTAGAAAATCTTCCACTCCATTGGTTCAGCACAGTCCCCACACCATGGTTTCCTTATGTAAACTATACCCAGAGCCTAATTTGGCGGATGCTTTTTGTTTGTTTAATCCATAAGCAAAAGAATTAAAAAAATGTTGACATTATTAAGAAAGTAACCTCTGGCAAGTGAATCCAAGAATTAACAAGGTAGTCATTATACTGCTCCTAAAACAAGGCATAGACCCCACTCTATATTAAAGCTTCTGGACTAATTTACTCATGAAGTGTTTAACTGACTTTCAACCAAGGTTTCTGCTCATTGGTTGAAGACAGTTATTAAGTCATTCCAATTAAGCCAACTATTTATTCTCTCTTGCCTAGCTTCAGACAACATTTAGAGGCCCCTGCATATTACTGACTCAATTTCAGCTTGACACTTAGAAGGCTTTAGATTGCAGGAATTAACCATTCTTGATGCAGGTCATGGAAAGAATGGAATTCAGCATGGGATATATAAACTTTGCTTAAATATTATAATCCTCACCATCAACAATCATTCTCTGAAATCCCTTGCCGTCTTATTCTTTCTCCATCAAAACAGGAAGCAGACAGAGCTTTTCACTTTCTTCCTTCCTTTTTATTCTACACCTTGAACAGTATTCAAAAGCAATCCACAGCTCTCAACTTCTGACCCCCATATTTAGTTACAATTCCTCTAATATCTCTCTATTATTCTAGAACTATTCAGGTCTTTGTGATCATACATTTAACTGGCTCAAATCCTCGCTAGCCCCTTAATAATTTACATTGCAGGTTAATTTGTCTCTATCCATCCCTGTCATTAAAACTTTCATGTATCCTAGAGTGGGCATCTCTGTATCAACCAGTGAGATAGTCTCCTCTGAATATGGTTGAATATTTAATTATATCATTCCTGGTCAAAACTCCCACTTTCCTTCCCGTCACACAAGGTCTAAAAAAGTAAATAAATAAATAGGTACAGCCTACCCTTAAAGTCCACCTGCCATCCCTTCAAAAAAAAAAAAAAAAAAAAAAAAAAAAAAAAACCACTAGCTTTAATGCAGACTGTGTATATCTTTTTAATTTTGTAATTCCATGATCCTATTTCCTCCTCCCTTCTAAAAATAGTCAGAAGTCACACTGCACATATTCTCTTACTCCCACTTTGTCCTAAGTCAGGGCGATAATGGGCTAGAAGCCTACCCTCGCATTACTGAATGAAAGACAGGAAACAGCCTAGGACAGTGTACCAGTCTATCACTGGGCCCATTTACAATCACACCGGTCCAATTTGGAACTTCTAAATAGATAAACACTTACATCTTTGGAGATGTAGCAGGAAAACCTGCAAAGACACGGACAGAACATGCAAACCACCTGGTCAGACCACTTATCTCCATATTTTTAAGGAAATGTAAATGAGTTAATTTAAACAAACTGCACCAATTTTTAGAGGGTTGGATATGGGGATGCACCCATCATATTTGGAATTTTGTCATTAATTTTGCACTTTCCACTCCTGTCTGGTTTGGTCTATTCTCTCCCTTCCTGCCTCCACTGTGGTTACATAATAAATTGATCTTTCCCTGTCCTAATTCCCTAGTAGGTATTCTTTTTGAAGCTACTAAAACCTAAATCCTACCAGCTGTCCCTTGGTTCTTTTCAATCGCAGAATCATGCAATAAGACATATTGGTTTTCCTATAAAGTGGTCCACTCCTCGAACCGCCACCTTAATCGTGGTGGAGGGGTTTGCGTATCCCAATGATCCAAGAAGCTCTGTTGTCTGAGGCTTTATGCCCCTGGTAGGGCCACCCAAGGCAAACTGGACCTAGGTGAGGGATGAGACAAAGAGCGGTTCAGCAAACCTTCCATGATGAATGAAAACTTTGGACGGCGTTTTCCCTTACCCGGACGCGGGTCACCGGGGACCTCTCTTGAGCCAGGCCTGCAGGTGGGGCTTGATGACAAGCGCCTGGTGGCCGGACCTGCACCCATGGGGCTCGGCCGGGCACAACCTGAAGAGGCAACGTGGGTCCCCCTTCCCATGGGCTCACCACCTATGGGAGGGGCCAAAGAGGTCGGATGCAGTGTGAGTTGGGTGGTGGCCAAAGGCGGGGACCTAGGCGGTCCGATCCTCGGCTACAGAAGCTGGCTCTTGGGACGTGGAATGTCACCTCTCTGAAGGGGAAGGAGCCTGAGTTAGTGCGCGAGGTCGAGAGGTTCCGGCTAGATATAGTTGGGCTCACCTCGACACACAGCTTGGACTCTGGAACTAATCTCCTTTAGAGGGGCTGGACTCTGGTCTCTGCCCCCGGTGAGAGGCAACGAGTGGGTGTGGGCATACTTATTGCCCCCTGACTTGGAACCTGTTCATTGGAGTCTACCCCGGTGGACGAGAGGGTAGCCTCCCTCCGCCTTCGGGGGGGGGGGGGGGAAGGGTCCTAACTGTTGTTTGCACGTATGCGCCAAAAAAGCAGTTTGGAGTACCCACCCTTTTTGAAGTCCCTGGAGAGGGTGCTAGAGGGCATACCTTCTGGAGACTCCCTAATTCTACTGGGAGACTTCAATGCTCACGTGGGAAATGACAGTGAGACCTGGAAGGGCGTGATTGTGAGGAATGGCCCACCCGATCTGAACTAGAGCGGTGTTTTGTTATTAGACATCTGCGCATGTTGTGAGGGTCTGACGGGAACGTCTGACAGAGTCCCCTGTCAGAAGTACTGTAGCTTCAACTCCCACCTCCGGCAGAACTTCGACCACATCCCGAGGGAGCCTCTATTGTTCAGGCGGCTGACCGGAGCTGTGGCTGTAAAGTGGTCGGTGCCTGTCATGGCGGCAATCCCCAAACCCGTTGGTGGACACCGGCAGTGAGGGATGTTGTCAAGCTGAAGAAGGAGTCCTACAGGACCCTTTTGTTCTGTGGGACTCTGGAGGCATCTGATAGGTACCGGCAGGCCAAGCAGAATGCGGCTTCGGTGGTTGCTGAGGCAAAAACTCGGGCGTGGGAGGAGTTTGGGGAGGCCATGGAGAACGACTTTCGGACAGCTTCTAGGAGATTCTGGTCCACCATCCGGCATCTCAGGAGGGGGAAGCAGTGCAGTGTCAACACTGTATATGGTGGGGATGGTGCGCTGCTGACCTCGACTCAGGACGTTGTGGGTCGATGGGGGGAGTACTTCGAAGACCTTCTCAATCCCACTAACATGCCTTCCAATGAGGCAGCAGAGCTTGGGGACTTGAAGGAGGGCTCCCCTCTCTCTAGGACTGAGGTCACCGAGGTGGTTAAAAAACTCCTTGGTGGCAGGGCCCCAGGGGCGGATGAGATACGCCCGGAGTTCGTAGGCCTGTCTTGGTTGACACGCCTCTGCAACATCACATGGACATCAGGGACAATGCCTCTGGATTGGCAGACCGGGGTGGTGGTCCCCCTATTTAAGAAGGGGGACCGGAGGGTGTGTTCCAACTACAAAGGGATCACACTCCTCAGCCTCACAGGAAAAGTCTATTCAGGGGTCCTGGAGAGTAGGGTCCGTCAGATAGTCGAACCTCAGATTCAGGAGGAACAGTGTGGTTTTCGTCCTGGTCGCGGAACAGTGGACCAGCTCTACACTCTTAGCAGGGTCCTGGAGGGTGCATGGGAGTTTGCCCAACCAGTCTACATGTGTTTTGTGGACTTGGAAAAGGCGTTCAACCGTGTCCCTCGGGGAATCCTGTGGGGGGTACTCCGAGAGTATGGGGTATCGGACCCCCTGATAAGGGCTGTTCGGTCCCTGTACAATCTGTGTCACAGCTTGGTCCGCATTGCCCAGCAGTAAGTCAAACCCATTTCCAGCGAGAGTTGGACTCCGCTAGGGCTGCCATTTTTCACCGATTCTGTTCATGACTTTTATCGACAGAATTTCTAGGCGCAGCCAGGGTGTTGAGGGGGTCCAGTTTGATGGACTCAGGATTGGGTCACTGCTTTTTGCAGATGATGATGTCCTGTTTGCTTCATCACGCCGTGATCTTCAACTCTCTCTGGATCAGTTCGCAGCTGAGTGTGAAGCGGCTGGGATGGGAATCAGCACCTCCAAATCAGAGACCATGGTCCTCGGTCGGAAAAGGGTGGAATGCCCTGGAGTTCAAGTATCTCGGGGTCTTGTTCACGAGTGAGGGAAGAATGAAACGTGAGATCGACAGGCAGACCGGTGCGGCATCTGCAGTGATGCGGGCTCTGCATCGGTCTGTCGTGGTGAAAAAGGAGCTGAGCCGTAAGGCAAAGCTCTCAATTTACCGGTCGACCTACGTTCCTACCCTCACCTATGGTCATGAGCTATGGGTAGTGACCGAAAAAATGAGATTGCGAATACAAGCAGCCGAAATGAGTTTCCTCCGCAGGGTGTCTGGGCTTTCCCTTAAAGATAGGGTGAGAAGCTCAGTCATCCGGGAGGGGCTCAGAGTAGAGCTGCTGCTCCTCTGCATCGAGAGGAGCCAGATGAGGTGGCTCGGGCATCTGATCAGGATGCCTCCTGGACGCCTCCCTGGTGAGGTATTCCGGGCACGTCTAACTGGGAGGAGGCCCCAGGGAAGACCCAGGACACGCTGGAGGGACTAGGTCTCTTGGCTGGCATGGGAACGCCTCAGTATTCCCCCGGAAGAGCTAGAAGAAGTGGCTGGGGATAGGGAAGACTGGGTATCTCTGCTCAAGCTGCTGCCCCCGCGACCTGATCTCAGATAAGCGGAAGAGGATGGATATAAAGTGGTACACTTGTACCTATATTTTTCATTATAGTGCCGTCATAATATTGGTGGACAACCTTGTGTTTATTCTCTTTGGCAGAACATAGTGATAAGTAAACTTGGTGACTTGTTTAATCCAGAAGCTACAGATCCTCCAATCTTACATTACTCTGTCATTGCTAGGAACATATGGGATCACTTTTTTCTTTTGCTCTGCCTACCTATCCTCTTGGCTCCTTTTCTCATTCTTACTCAACCACTGAGAGGCCCGTCTCTGCTCTATATGCTGTGCAAGTCAGCACATATACCTCTTCCTTTAACTTTACTTTGGCTCAGTAACCTCTCACATCTCATGCCTGAGGTACAGTTTTCAGTAATGTCAAACATTATAACCAATTAGAATTCCTTCATTTTATTCTACTCCTTTTAAGTGTAAATTTGTTAGGTGTAAAATCATAAGCATTGTTTAGTTTACCAGTAACAGCACACTACACAATAATGTGCAGTGAATACACTTGACTTGAGCATTCATAGTTTTCATACTTTTTCGCTGTATGCTTAGAATTTGTTTGCTCAGAGGTTTTTGCGCTTGCTGCTTCATGGGCAGCCCTTCTTTTCTCCACCCTAGTGGCCCTCTTCTTCTCTTCTTTTGTCAGCATCTTTTCGCGTTAAAACTGATTCAAGTCAGTGTTTGTGTTGCAATTACTTAGTACGTTTTCCTTAATGTTTCACTTAAGCTGCCACTTAAGTCTTCAATCTGCCTCAAGAATGAATTAACATATGAAGAGGTAGGAGAAATGACGGCAAAGGTTGTAGGGATGAGAACGCCGCCCATATGCATCCACCGCATGGCCGCCCTGCTGGCCACTGCCGAGAGTTTATTCCTCTTTTTATTTTTATTTTATTGTAGAATCATCTTGGAGGTCAATAATCACCTTGAAAGTGGTTAGTAGATGTCACGTAGTATATGTGTACCAAATATCAGGTCAATAGGTCAAATGGCTTGCGAGCTACAGGTGATTTAAAATCCTGGACAGACAAACGAACATCCATGATAGCATATTATATATAAAGATATTGCCTGGGTGCCCCTAGCATTTTCCTCCAACATGTTCTGGATGCATCCCAGCGTTATTTTTATTCCTTCATCAGGACATATATTCTTTGCTCTTTGTAGTATTTCTCTTTTTTGATGTTCTGTCATTATTCCAGTGACATCCTTTTTGATCCATCTTCCCCGTTTTGTCTCACACCAGCAGAAGCTTTTAAAGACTTGACAGTCTTGCTATCAAACTACTTCATGTTTTACTCTGAAAACCCACTGAGCTATTCGTTGATGATAAATGGTCACGTTTTTACCACCTGATACATATGAATCAGTCTATGTCTCAGCTTAACAGAGCATCCATTGAATCCACTGAGGATGGGACTAGTCTCTTTAGTGCTTCAAATCCTGGCTGTCTTGTGTACTACCATGTTGCATTTCTGCCCCCTTTACTCAACCTGGACTTCTAAGGCCTTATCATGTTCCCTCTTTAAGATGTAGTGCCGAGGCCAGCATTACCAATTTTGGTTATTCCGTGAGTGAAGAAGGAAGGAAGGAAGAAAAAGAGGGGTTGGGGGCCCTGTGAAAATAGCGGGCTGTTACATCCTTATCATACTGCTCCATTAATGGTTTAAGTTTGATAAATGTTCAATAAAAAATTATCACAAAAAAAGAAGATGGAGGAGGATCAACAGCAACAAAGAATGACGAGTAAACAGGAAAGTTAACAATGCGTGCATTTCCATCAAAAACATGTACAAATTATTCAACTAATGTGCTTTATATTTACTTACAGTATATATCCTATAACTAAGAAAAAGTTTTAAGCTGTATTGGACTAAAAGAAGATGAAAGCTTAAGCTGTACCATTCTGGCAAATAATAGAATTTAAAATTAGGTGGGTGGGGGTGTTTGTTTTTGTTCTTACATAGCCCAAAAATCAGTTACTTGCTGGTTTCCTTTTTAATGTAATTAATTAAAAAACTTGGAGAGGACAATCTACAATATATAAAATATCTCTACAATATATAAAATCATTTTACAATCCCTCCCTTTTAAAGATCCAAGAGGACACTGGGAAAAAGATCTTTCAATTAATATATCAGAAAAGGAGTGGAAAGTAGCAATGCAGAGAATTCACTCGAGCTCCATATGCGCAAAGCATACAATTATACAACTCAAAATTATAAATCGAGCACATCTGTCTCGACTAAAACTCTCCAAAATGTTCCCAGGGCATGATCCAACCTGCGAACGTTGTAACCAAGTCCCAGCCTCACTAGGTCACATGCTCTGGTCCTGCACCAAATTAACATTATTCTGGACAAACATTTTTAATTACCTTTCAGATAGCCTTGGACTATCCCTCCAAACCCATTAACAGCTGTGTTTGGTGTTCTTCCAGATGGGTTTAAAGCGGAGGAAGACAAACAAATTGTGATTGCATTCACTATACTTTTGGCACCTAGACTTATTCTCATAAACTGGAAGAACCCAAACTCTCCTCTTTTAAGTCAGTGGGAAACCGATGTGTTATATTATTTTAAGTTGGAAAAAATCAAATACTCAGAGGATCCGTACAGACTTTTTTCAAAACATGGCAGGATCTAATCAGTAATATTTTAAAATAAGTTCAAAAGGCACAGAGAATTTATTAATTTAGGTATGTCTCCAAGCCTTAAATTTAACGCCGTTTGGCTTGCTCTCTCTCTCAGGGGTGGGGATCGATCTGTTCTTAATTTTTCTCTTAGTAAAAACTTGATTGCTTTGTATGGATTGTAATAAAATTAATAAAAAGGGAAAAAAAAAAAAAAAAAAACTTGGAGAGGAAAAAAAAGAAGTAACACTTAACAACATGATCATCATGATTTCCAGGGACACAAAAATGAATACACTTTAAACTGTAAATTACACTGTAAACAATTAAGCACTGTTTAAGCCTTTGTGGAACATGTAAGGAAAATGTGAAGCTAGACAAGAGTAAAATAAAGTGTATTTAAGGTATACTCTTACATGTCACAGCATTTCAGTGAGAACATAACATTATATTGTTACTTATGCCACAATAGTGACATGTGAAAAATGAAAGAAAAATATTCTATACATTCTGAAATCACTGCACAATCCAAAAAAATATAATCTCTTCTACTGTATAAGTGTGTGGTTATAATTTTTTTCTTTATAATTTTATTTATTTAAAGTACATCAAAACAACACCTTTCTTCTATAATGCCATGTATGGGTCAATCCAAGTGAAATAAACTGAGGCCTACCAATAACCATCTTCAATTTTACTTTATGGAAATAATAAGGGGTGTAGCCCAAATTTTATTAAAAGATATATATATATATATCTTGTGCTATAGTACAGTTTTGCTCCTCTCTCTCTATCATTAGTGCTTGTATTTATCAAGCATCTCAGAATTAATCCTGGGAATTGTACTAAAAGTCTGACTCTGATAAGAATTTGCACTACTCCAGAGTAGGATATGAGAAGTGTTTATGAAGTGTCCTATTCTTACTCCCAGTAAGGAGTAGGAAGGCCCCATTTGACAACAATGATGTCACAATTTTACAGCATCCTGATTTGCAAAGAGGTATTCATATTGACTGTTTGTAATTTCCTTGGAAAAGGAAGCTAGCACTGCCTGTATGTTGATATACACTACAGCAAATCTGGGCAGATCTGGGCATGATCTGGCTCTTTCTGGGCCATGGGAGGTAAAACAAACCATACACCAAATTAAAAAATTGAGTGAAATTTTGTAAAGTGTGTGCCCTTTTGCCGTTTATGTATAACGACGCTGATGACAAGTACTTGTCTGTATATGTCAGTCTCTATCACAGAAAGATATGACCGTGCAGACTCAAATCAAAATGAGCAATAAAAAAATGAAATGATGTGGAAAACCCATAATCATTACATAAATCCTGGACACCCATGTATTTATTCACAGAGGTTACCAGTAAAGCAGTCTGTATTCAAACACTTGAGTCGTCCTTTCGAGACCAAACATGCCAAAAAAACACAGAAACGTATCTGAAGAGAAGGTAATGACTACAGAGGAGTTCTTAGCTAAACTGCAAAATCAGTGAAGACTTCTTACAAAGCTACATACAGCAAAAGAAGTAACAGTTTAAAACCAACTATATATTAGCTCATAAAACTGCCAAAAGAAGGAAACCTTTTTCTAAAATGGGAATTTGCTAAAGAGTGCTTATTGGGGTCTGCCACATTCCTCTTCCCAGAGAAGAAGGATGTGTTTGAAAATCTGTCCATCTCACAACGAATGGTTATGAAACAGATTGGGGAAATTGCGGGGAATGGGGAACTAAAACTGAAGAGCATGCTGGAATATGCCAACATCTTCTCCTTGGCCTTAGATGAGAGATGTGATGTTTGCAACACTGCACAGCTGCTGATTTTCATGAAAGGAATAATGAAATGAGAGGAACTGGGTACTATACAGTCAATGAATGGAACTGGACTTCTTGGTTTGGTTCTATCCTAATATGCAGTGTGAACTGTAGGACCCAATTTACATAGGTGTGTATAGGTCCAATGACCTTGACTCCAATCAACTTCTAGACACATCACAAAGATAACTACAGCACAATGGATGCAATTGACCACAATTTTAAGTGTCACAAAGGGTCTGAATACTTATACATATGAGAGATTTACATTTTTTTATTTTTAATAAATTTGTAAACCTTTCTGAAAACATATTTTCACTTTGTAATTATGGGTTATTGAGTGTTGACTGATGGACAAAAACTGCCAATTTATTCATGAAAAATCAAATCTAAAATATATATTGGAGCTTTGTCCAGGTGCAGGAGCCTTGCACCCTAGGATAGGCTCAGGCTGCCCTGTAACCCTGCTCTGACCTGGATAGGCAGGTTAGGAAGGATGGATGGAGATTATAAATATATGGTGGTAAAGGCAGTTATTTGCATAAGTAATATGACTGAAGTGGACAAACCACCTAAATAAACAGACATGGGTCCAAGAACTGCTTGCTCAGGCTGAAAGGAACAATAGAATTATTTTTTTCCCCTCGGTTTACTTAAAATTAGAGTTATTTCAAGGTGCACTCTTTCCA
The DNA here is from genome assembly GCA_026402145.1 of Polypterus bichir lapradei. Lineage (NCBI taxonomy): Eukaryota > Metazoa > Chordata > Cladistia > Polypteriformes > Polypteridae > Polypterus > Polypterus bichir. The sequence goes on from JANRMT010062789.1 coordinate 22,530,159, forward strand.
GAGTTTATTTTTATTTGTATTTTTCCACTATGTTTATATATTAGAATACTCCCAACAATTATCTCATCCTCAGATTCATAAGTTTAATCTTATGTGACAAACACCATGAGGAAGTAACATCAATTATATGTTATTAAAAAAAGCCACCATGCATAAGTTATATCTGAAAAAAGTACTGTAGACCTTTACTGGTTCCATTAATTAAGAAAGAAATTATAGCTATGTACTGCAAATCAAGTGAACCAAATTAGGTAATGATCAGAAAGTGTTACCACATCTAAATAAAAGGAAAGACTAGAACCATTTACTCTCTTAGTCCACTCACCACTGCCAAGATCCACAAAGGTGTCATCTTCCATCATCTCAATCTCATCAATGATCTGTGCCACTAGGTTAAAGGACGTCTCGCCATATACTTCCGGGGAGAAAGGTTCATAGTTGTTAAGTTTCTCAGGGTCGGTGACTGAATGGTTATAAACTTGCTGCAGGATATGACGGAGTAACCCATTAGAAGGTTGCGTGTTGAGTTTCATGGGCTGCGTTGTGCCTTTCCACTATGAGCATGGTGGGCAAGGGAAAAAAAAAATTTAAAGATTACATAGGGTCATTACACTAGAATCTTTACTGTCACACAAGTAGCACCCAAAGTCGTGGTAAGACTCTTCAGTCTCAAAGACAACTTTAACTTACACATGGAGAAACAATAGGCACAGAAAGTCGTCTCAGTCAAGGTAGCAGGCCAATCTATAGCTTAACTTTCTTTTTTACTGATTAAACTTCAATTTCGTTGTTTCATATACAAGGCACAATGAGAATCGTGTCTGCATGTCACCTACAGACTAGAGATAGATATAAACTCAATAGTACTGCATGTACATTCAGATAATATTTCAAAAAAAATATAGTAAAATGTTGCAGCCAAGTCATACAAATACAACTGTAAGTGTGATTAATACGTGGCTAGTGAGCAGTCTTACAATAATAGTGTAAAATCTACTGTAAGTGCCAGTGATCTTGTAATGTTAGTCAGAAAAGCAAAGAAAAAAAAAGTGACTGTGCAGGATGGCTGGTCTTACATAACCCTTTATGCCTTTCTAAGGCATTGTGTCTTATGTGCGCCATGGAAAGAAGGGAGCTGTGTGACAATAATATTCTGTATTACTCTACTAGTCCTGTGTTGTGTTGGTACTACACCAGCATGTTAAGCTACTAATGAAGCCATATTCTGTTTTGCAGTGTGTGCTTATGGAAGACTATGAGCACAAATACAGACACACACTCACTTCTAAAATATCCAGAGTATTAAGTACTTTGGTGAACCATTATGGCAATAGTTTGGATGTGTTGTGCCCATACAACGTCATCAGTGATGGTGATTGCCAGGAAACCTAAAACTGCAGACAATCTCCACAGCATCCTGACCAATGCAGACTCAAATCAATTAAATCCTATTTCATTTGTTTTTGTATAGCATCCTTCGGTAAGCATAGGCTTGAGACACTGAAACAAGTTTACAGGTAAAACGTAATTACAAACTTTACAAATTACATCATGTATACATAGAAAAATGAAGATTTGTTTAAAGAAACAGCAAAACAAAGCAATTTGAAACACATTAACATAAAAGGATCTTAAAACTTTATGTCCATTAATATTATCACTGAGCTGTGGCAGACAGGGATATGCTATGACCAGCTCTGGGGTTTTGCTTATATTAGGAAACAGATTGTTGTCCTGGCAACACTGTGTCAGAAGGTGATTATTTTTACCACATTTGTGTCACCAGCAAATTAAATGATGAGTTTGAAGCTGTGCCTGGCCATTCTATCATGGGTGACTGAATATAGCTGAAACAATGAAGTCAAGATCAGAAATTTTTATCTATATACAAGTAATGGAGAACTTGGGTTTCTGCAAATTTAATATTTACGTTTAGTGAGAAGTCAAGCAAAATTACACCTTTTATTGGCTACTCAGGCACTTTTTACAGGCAAGATGTAATCCTAAAGAAGGGGCCCGAGTTGCCTCGAAAGCTTACATATTGTAATCTGTTCAGTTAGCCAATAAAAGGTGTAATTTTGTTTGACTTCTCACTACATTCATAATGGCTAACACGGTACAACACCCTCGTACTTCAAACATTTACATTTACTAATTTGTCAGATGCCTTTATCTAAGGTGACTTACAACATTTGAGATACAATTGGCTACACTTCTTTTGTTTTTCCAATAAGAGCAAAGGAAGGTGAAGTGACTTGCTCATGGTCACACAATGTCAGTAGCAGGATTTGAAACCACATCTTTAGGGTTTGAAGGTTGACACCTTAACAACTATGCCACACTGCCTGCCTACAAATAGATGATTTAAGATTTAAAAAATAAAAACAAACACCTTTTGCATTCCAGTGTACATAACTATTAAAACAAAACAACTTGATGGGAAAGCAAAATAGTTTAAAATGTGATATTTGGATGAAAATCCTGGATTCAGCCTGCATTCAACATCATCAAACTCTTTTTGTTGTTGTATTGAGCTACTTAACCAAGCACTCTCCACAATCATTTTTGGTTGACGTTTTTGTCTATTTTGTAGTTGGGAGAGAGGCTCTGACACCAGCCTTCTTTTAGACATATTAAATGTATGGACATATGGACTTAAATAAGAATACTGAGCAGGCCAATCAAACATGTTTCTACTTTACTTTGAACTCCTTATTGTTTTGACAGTTCAAATTCCTGCATGATGAACAAACCGTCAATATAAGGGGAGGAATTTTCCTGTGCATAGGCAGTAAAGTTATTTCTCTCCACTTCTAAAACAATTGTGTTTTTCACTGTTTAGTTACATCATTAATAAAAACGAGCAAGCCAGTTTCAGTGGGGCCCATTCATACCCACGCCATTGGAAAGCTTCAACCATAATTCACAAAGAAAGTGATTTGACTTTTACGCCTGAATCTCATTCTTTCTGGTCAAGGTTTATTATGACGTGAAATATGGGGGAAGGGATAGTTAGGAGGGATCAGATTCAACCTCCCTTGAAAGTGTCATTTGTAAATGTTTGTAGTAGAATGCTATAATAACTTAAAAGGTCAATTTTCAATATTTTGATAAACTTAAATTTAAAAATAAAAGCATAGTACAAACTGACAATTTGTGGTCATAGATGTTCATTGTTGACGGCATTTCCATTTCAGTTATGTTATGTGCGTACTGGCAAACAATCCAATGTAGCAGCAACAGTAGCCCTAACACAGACTGGCACACATTTCCTTTTTAATATTTGCAGGAGAAAAAACACACAAAAAGTTTCAAGCCAGTGTTCATCAAGTGTTTCTGGTCCAAAGAAAAAGAGCATACTCATAAGAGATTCATTATTGTATCTTTAATTTTTGTCTTCCAAGCAAAGATAATGAGCCTTGTTCTGTAATTTTTGTTTTGTAAAATGACATAACCTATGCAATCTGCTAGGCGCTGTTAATGTTTACCAGTGAATCCTGCTAGCACAAGATCTCCAGACCATATTTTAACATCTATTGACTTGCCACAGCTGAGCTTTCCCAGGACAATAGACCTACCAACCGCATTAGCTCCACAGAGGTGTATGATGAAGCTACAGTGAGCCCCGTTGGCACTGACCTACCAACATATATTGTGAGCCAACACCACTGACGAAATGGCAGACAAATAACATATTATTGTTCAACTAAATGTAAAACACTTCTGATCTGTGAAAACAATGTGCACTTCACTTAGGAGTAGTGAAGTAAATAGCCATGACAGTATGTACTATATACCACATGATTTTCTAAGCATGTTTAATACTTTGATAGAACAAATTTCTACAACACGAAAAACAGATATTAACTCAAATTTAAGCTACACGGCCTAATTTTTTTTTTTTTGGTGGTAATACCCCTATCCTTGTTCAGCACTACAAAAGGTCTTAGGTGAGCTCTTCTAATACATTGGTGTTTCACACCTTGAGGTTCTTCTTTTTCTTGATTGTCCAGAACAATTCTCTATTAGCTCACCTCTATAATAATAATACTAATACATTTAATTTCAGCAAATTCTAATCTGGTATTTATATTTTATGGTGCTCAAGTGAAATTTGAATCTTGAAGCCTTGCCTTTACAATCCTGTGGTTGAAGTATTCTGCAGGAGATGTTCTAAGCTACTAATCATCTCCACACTGTGGAGATTACTGGTGTTTTCAGTGGCAGCTGTTTAGGAGGATTTTTTTTTCTTCAAACTACAAAAGATATTCTAAATGTATTCTCAGTTGTTTTCCATGTGTAGTAAACCAGTAGTTTCATTCCAAACATATTATTTTTCTATGCCAAATGTCATAACTCTGATTGAATCTCTGAAATTCTCTTTCATATTTAAATTATTATTACTTGATATTGTTTGTTACCCAAACAATATAAAATGGAGAAAAATTCAACACAATTTTTACTTTCCACAGAAGTGGTCACCCAAGAATAACCAATCCATGAGCATGGTGAATAATATCAAAAGGAGATCACAAAGAACTCCAGGGTAACATCCAAAGATCTGCACGCCTCTGTTATACTGGATAATGTCAGTGTTCATGGGTCGGCCATCTGGCAAGCCTTGAACAAGAATAATGTGCATGGGAGGATCTCATGGAGGAGCTGAAACCCTAAGAGAAGAACACTGATGCCCATTTAAAGATTGCTAAAGACCACATAAATGAGCCAAACAATTACCAGAAGAATGTTCTATGGAAGAAAGAGGAATAGAGCTTTGTGGCTTAAATGAGAAACTCACTTGACAAAAATGAAACACTACACTGCAACATAAGAATCTCATCCAAACTGTGAAACAAAGTGGTAGCATTACTATGTTTTGAACCTATTCTGTTGCCATAGGACCAGGATGGCTTGCTCTCATTAATGAAACTACAAAGTACAGATTGTATAAGCAAAATCTATAAGAGTGTGTCTAAAAAGACAACACTCAAAAAAAGGTAGGCCTTCAGTGGTCTGTAAAGAGGAATGAGCTAAAATAACACAAAGCTGATATGCAAGACTGATCAAAAATAAATATTTGGTTAAAGTCGCTGCTGCCAAAGGGATCACACCAGTTACTGAAACCATAGGTTCACATACTTCTTCCAACAAAGATATTTAATGCTGGATAATTTTGATCAATAAACAAATGAAAGAGGGTGAAATTATGTAATGTATTGCTGTGGACTCATACCACAGACAGACTGCTTCTAAACACTGCAAGAGGAGTGCTTCCTGGTGATGTCAGCTGGGCTCTCTCACTTTCTCCCAGCCCCTACCTTTTCTGTGCAACATTGACACTATACTGCACCCATCCACAGTGCAAATCCCACCCTTGTTGCCAAATATACTGCTATGGTCTCACACCACAAATCATCTCGGTTCACAGATGTGCACTGTGGTGAAATGCTAGTGGTCAGCCACAAACCTGAAACGTGGTTCAAATGTAGTCTCCTTACAGCATGGGCAAACAAGAGAACTCCTCACATTCACCATGCAGAGACATCTTCTAAAAACACTGCAAGTGAGGCACTTCCTTGTGACATCAGATAAGCGGTCTCTCTTTCTTGCTCTCTCTATTTCAGGTGCCACATTTTCTATGAAACACTGCTGCTACATGTAGCTTTGTAATAGTCATCAAATCGTATTATGTAATAATCATCTAATTCTGCTCTGTACTTGTAATGTCTATTGCACTATTATATTGTATTGAGGATTACTTGTGTTCTGTTCTGTGTAGTCTTGTATTTACCCCCTTTTTTGACAAACACTGCACACCCAACCTACCTGGAAAGGGGTCTCCTATTTGAACTGCCTTTCCCAAGGTTTGTTCCATGTTTTCCCTACAAGGGTTTTTTTAGGAAGTTTTTCCTTGTCTTCTTAGAGAGTCAAGGCTGGGAGGGTGTAAAAAGGCAGGGCTTGTTAAAGCCCATTACGGCACTTCTTGTGTGATTTTGGGCTATAAAAATTGTATTGTATCTTTTACTCCATCCCATCCATCCATCCATCCATCCTCTTCCGCTTATCCGAGATCGGGTCTCGGGGGCAGCAGCTTGAGCAGAGATGCCCAGACTTCCCTCTCCCCGGCTACTTCTTCTAGTTCTTCCGGGAAAAACCCAAGGCGTTCCCAGGCCAGCCGAGAGACATAGTCCCTCCAGCATGTCCTGGGTCTTCCCCGGGGCCTCCTCCCGGTTAGAGGTACCCAGAACACCTCACCTCATCCTGATCAGATGCCCGAGCCACCTCATCTGACTCCTCTCGATGCGGAGGAGCAGCAGCTCTACTCCGAGTCCCTCCTGGATGACTGAGCTTCTCACCCTATCTTTAAGGGAAAGCCCAGACACCCTGCGGAGGAAACCCATTTCAGCTGCTTGTATTCGCGATCTAATTCTTTCGGTCACTACCCATAGCTCATGACCATAGTTGAGGGTAGGAACATAGAATGACCGGTAAATTGAGACCTTTGCCTTGCGGCTCAGCTCCTTTTTCACCACGGCAGACCGATGCAGAGCCCGCATCACTGCAGATGCTGCACCGATCCGCCTGTCGATCTTGCGCTCCATTCTTCCCTCACTCGTGAACAAGATCCCGAGATACTTGAACTCCTCCACTTGGGGCAGGATCTCACTCCCAACCCTGAGAGGGCATTCCACCCTTTTTTGGCTGAGGACCATGGTCTCGGATTTGGAGGTGCTAATTCCCATCCCAGCCGCTTCACACTCAGCTGCGAACCGATCCAGGGAGAGCTGAAGATTATGGCCTGATGAAGCAAACAGGATAACATCATTTGCAACAAGCAGAGACCCAATCCTGAGTCCACCAAACCGGACCCCCTCAACGCCCTGGCTGCGCCTAGAAATTCTGTCGATAAAAGTTATGAACAGAATCGGTGACAAAGGGCAGCCCTGGCGGGGTCCAACTCTCACTGGAAATGGGTTTGACTTACTGCCGGGCAATGCGGTCCAAGCTCTGACACCGATCGTACAGGGACCTAACAGCCCTTATCAGGGGGTCTGAAACCCCATACTCTCAGAGTACCCCCCACAAGATTCTCCAAGGGACATGGTCGAACGCCTTTTCCAAGTCCACAAAACACATGTAGACTGGTTGGGCAAACTCCCATGCACCCTCCAGGACCCTGTTAAGGGTGTAGAGCTGTTCCGCTGTTCCACAACCAGGACGAAAACCACACTGTTCCTCCTGAATCCGAGGTTCGACTATCCGACGGACCCTCCTCTCCAGGACCCCTGAATAGACTTTTCCAGGGAGGCTGAGGAGTGTGATTCCTCTGTAGTTGGAACACACCCTCCGGTCCCCTTTCTTAAAGAGGGGAACCACCACCCCAGTCTGCCAATCCAGAGGCACTGTCGACGATGTCCATGTGATGTTGCAGAGACGTGTCAACCAACACAGTCCTACAACATCCAGAGCCTTGAGGAACTCCGGGCGAATCTCATCCACCCCAGGGGCCCTGTCACCAAGGAGTTTTTTTGACCACCTAGGTGACCTCAGTCCCAGAGATGGGGGAGCCCACCCCCGAGTCCCAGGCTCTGCTTCCTCATTGGAAGGCATGTTAGTGGGATTGAGGAGGTCTTCAAAGTACTCCCCCCACCAATCCACAACATCCTAGGTCGAGGTCAGCAGTGCACCATCCCCACCATATACAGTGTTGACACTGCACTGCTTGTCCTCCTGAGATGCCGGATGGTGGACCAGAATCTCCTCGAAGCTGTCCAAAAGTCGTTCTCCATGGCCTACCCAAACTCCTCCCACGCCCGAGTTTTTGCCTCAGCAACCACCAAAGCTACATTCCGCTTGGCCTGCCGGTACCTATCAGCTGCCTCCAGAGTCCCACAGAACAAAAGGGTCCTGTAGGACTCCTTCTTCAGCTTGACAGCATCCCTCACTGCCGGTGTCCACCAACGGGTTTGGGGATTGCCGCCATGACAGGCATCGACCACTTTACAGCCACAGCTCCGGTCAGCCGCCTGAACAATAGAGGCACAGAAATGGCCCATTCGGACTCAATGTCCCCCACCTCCCTCGGGATGTGGTCGAAGTTCTGCCGGAGGTGGGAGTTGAAGCTACTTCTGACAGAGGACTCTGCCAGCCGTTCCCAGCAGACTCTCACACATGTTTGGGCCTACCAGGCCTGACCGGCATCCTCCCCCACCATCGAAGCCTACTCACCACCAGGTGGCGATCAGTTGACAGCTCCGCCCCTTTCTTCACCCGAGTGTCCAAGACATGTGGCCGCAGGTCGACGACATGACCACAAAGTCGATTATCGAACTGAGGCCTAGGTGTCCTGGTGCCCAGTGCACATATGAACACCCCTAAGCTTGAACATGGTGTTCGTTATGGACAATCCGTGATGAGCACAGAAGTCCAATAACAAAACACCGCTCGGATTCAGATCGGGGGGGCCATTCCTCCCAATCACGCCCTTCCTGGTCTCACTGTCATTGCCCACGTGAGCAATGAAGTCTCCCAGCAGAACGAGGGAGTCCCCAAAAGGTATGCCCTCTAGCACCCCCTCCAGGGAATCCAAAAAGGGTGGGTATTCCAAACTTCTGTTTGGCACATATGCAAAAACAACTGTTAGGACCCGTCCCCCCCCACCCGAAGGCAGAGGGAGGCTACCCTCTCGTCCACCGGGGTAAGCCCCAGTGAAAAAGCTCCAAGTCGGGGGGCAATAAGTATGCCCACACCTGCTCAGCGCCTCTCACCAGGGGCAACTCCAGAGTGGTAGAGAGTCCAGCCCCTCTCAAGGAGATTGGTTCTAGAGTCCAAGCTGTGCGTCGAGGTGAGTCTGACTATATCTAGCCGGAACCTCTTGACCTCACGCACTAGCTCAGGCTCCTTTACCTTCAGAGAGGTGACATTCCACGTCCTAAGAGCCAGTTTCTGTAGCCGAGGATCAGACCACCAAGGTCCCCGCCTTCGGCCACCACTCAACTCACACTGCACCTAACCTCCTTGGCCCCTCCCACAGGTGGTGAGCCCATGGGAAGGGGGACCCACGTTACCTGTTCAGGCTGTGCCCGGCTGAGCCCCATGGGTGCAGGCCCGGCCACCAGGCGCTCGCCATCGAGCCCCACCTGCAGGCCTGGCTCAAGAGAGGTCCCCGGTGACCCGCGTCCGGGTAAGGGAAAATGTCGTCCAAAGTTTTGATTCATCATTGGAGGTTTGTTGAACCGCTCTTTGTCTCATTCCTCACCTAGGACCAGTTTGCCTTGGGTGGCCCTACCAGTGGCATAAAGCCCCAGACAACAGAGCTCCTAGGATCACTGGGACACGCAAACCCCTCCACCACGATAAGGTGACTGTTCAAGGAGGTATCTTTACTCTCAAATGAAAATTGCTTTTGAAAGAGCAAAAAATATCAATGCAGAAATTACGGAGCCAATATTATAGAGGGTATCAAATTTATTTTAATTCTCTGCTTCCATCAACCATGATTCCTATCATTCTAAATAAATACAAATGGCTTCCAATCTCTGCTTGTTATGTGTATCCCAATGTCTAGGCAGACTGAGCACTTCTTTACATTGGTAAATGAAGATAAATAATATGGGCAGTTATCAATAAAGGTGTCTATTTTTACAGTGTCAAAGAAGATTACAAGTGAAGAGACTTCCACTTAACAAATAGTTAACATGTACAGACGCATTATGTACGTACCAGCTGATGAATGCTGTCAATCGCCCTGTTGTACTTTTCGCACAGTCTCTGCATGCTCTCAAAGCTGGAAAGAGAGAGAAGTCAAAGATAAATGAGCTTCAAGCAGGTGGGGGAAATATTTCTGTTGGGGAAACCACTCTGTTAACTTTATAGTTTTGAAATCACCAAATATGATGAATGAAGCAAACCTTGATAAACAATTTCAAAAAACAAAATCCCCTGTAAAGTTGACTTTTTCATAAGAGTAGAATAACAGTAAAAAGCTTACAAGATGCTATAACAGTAGAAATGACTCCTTATTAAGCAACAGCATCATTATACCCTAGGAAATATCCTGTGCAATATGTGCATAAGAACCTAAAAGAAAAGAAGATACAGTACCTCTTCAGTCATTCACACTTATCTGCTTAGCTTATAGTAAAGTCATTTTTATATATTATATACAAACATTTTTAAAGCTGCAAGGATCTGCACTTTAACTACATGATAAAATGGTTCTGGGTTTCTGTTTTGATGATAACTATTCGTTTCCATTAAGTGTCACCACATGCATGAATAATTATATTATTTAAAATATAAAAAATATCAATGTTTTTCGTAGATTTGCTGTTGATTCCCACTCAGTGCTTGTGAACTGCTTCCTTTACTGGGAACTTTAAGGAAAACAAAATAGTTGGGAGTTTAAAGCATTCCAAAAGCTACTCCTAGGAATTAAAAAGCCTTGGGGGGGGGCGGGGAAAAAAAAAAAAAAAAAAAGGAAAACCAAAAAAAATAATTAAAAAAAAAAATCTGTATTAAACTGCCCACACAATTCCATGCAAAATTCACTTTAGTGATATTGCTGGAAATCACTCAATGGAAAATTTTACAAGACAATACATATATACATACAACACAATAATATAAAAGTACATCAACATATATTTACTATGTAAACAAATAAATGTCATCATGTGGGCTCACCACCTACCTGCAAGACAAAGGTTGAGGTTTGGGGGTGATGCCAGTTTGGTGCTGGGCATAGGCAGGAAAGACATAGACCAACTAGAACCTGGTAATGGAGATTGGTTTTGGGAACTTGGAACATTGCCTCTTTGGCATTGAAGGAACCTGAGCTGTTGAGGAAGGTGGAAAAGTACCACTAGATTGGGGGTAGTCTCTCACCTACTCTGGATTTGTGACTGGTGAATCCTCGCACCTGAGGGCTGTGATAACTGGAGTTTTCAGTGAATGAGAGGGTTGCCTTAATGCGGCTACGAGTCACAGAGAGGAAACAATGCAGAGTATTCAGCCTTCTAAGAGAAAGTGGGCGAGGTGCCTAAAAGTGCTGCTCGCTGAGTGGGTAGTCTTTCCGAGCAACTCCCTGGTGATGGGGTCAATGACATCAGACTGTAGATGTTGAAAGCGCTGAACATTGTTGGGATAATGTGTATGCCTGATAAAAATACAGACTGATGTTGTAGTCCCCATATTTAGGAAAGGTGAGGAGACTGTGTGTTACAACAAGAAGAAAAGAACATAAGAAAAATCACACTCCTCAGCTTTCCAAGTTAAGTCTTATGCAAGGATGCAGGAGGGAAGCATCTGTCCAATGGTTTGTTTAAAGACACAGGAGGAGCATCCTGGCTGTGGAACAGCAGACCTTTTCCTCTCCATGGCACAATTGCCTGAAGGTGCAAGAATGCATGATAACACAATCTATATGTGTTTTACAAATTTGGAAAAAGCATATGACCCTGTCCCTCAGCATGTGTTGTGGGAGGTGCTATAGGATTATGGCCACTCTTGCATGCCATTTCTTCCCTATGTGAATGCAGTGAGAGCTGTGTCCAAATACTTGGTGTTAACTGAAATTTGTTCACTGTGAGTAGAGGACTCTATCAAGCCTTGTCTTGACATCACTCCTGTTTGTGGGACCAGACTTTATGCACATAATCTTGTACTCTTTAGCTCATCTGATAATCACTTGAGTGACTGGCTCCTGACTATAAAGTGGCCGGGATATCAATCAGCATCCCCAAGTCTGAGGTCATGGTTCTCTCACTCAGAAAAGCATGGATTGCTCTCTCCAGAGGTGGTGGGGGTGGTTGGGCAGCTGCTCTTAGTGAAGCAGTTCAAGTATCTTGTTGACGAATGACTGAAAAAAGGAACATGAGAACAGCATGCAGTTTGGAGTGGCGGCAGCAGTTCTGTGGTGGCAAAGTGGCAGTTGAGACTAAAGGCAAAACTCTCTGTTTACCAACTGAGCTACATCCCTGTCCTCACCTATGGTTATGAGCTGTGGGTAATTACCAAAAGAATGAGATTGCAAGTAAAAGTGGCAGAAATTAGATTTTTTTGCAGAGCGGCTGGGTTGAAATTCTGTGATAGGATGAATAGCTCAACGAGCAGAGTTGTTGCTCCTAAAGATAGAGAGGAACCAGTTGAGGTAGTTTGCACATGTTTTAAAAATGCCCTGCAGGTGGCTCCCCCTAGAACTGTGGCTTACCCAGGACACACTGGAGGGATTATTTCTCAACTGGCTTAGTAATACCAGGGAATTCCTCAGAAAAAGCTGGAGTCTATATCTAGGGACAGAGAAGTCTGAGCTGGCCTGCTTGGCCAACTGCCACCCTGACCCACACCAGGAAAAGTGGTTAAGAAAATGACATGAGATGTGACAAATAAATGAAGAGTAAAATAAACAGGAAATTGAATGAAGTGAACAACTTCAATAATACTGTATTTAATTTGAAACTAAACACATTGGATCCTTGATTAATGAAGGAGGCTACAACATAACAAAATGTGAAAATGTAAAGGGGTGTAAATACAGAATGAAGCTTTCATGTTGACCAAGTGACTTTTCTCCGATGGTATTCTAAATTAATCTTGTTAAGGAGGTTAAGAAATGCATAGATAGGAAGATCAGTAGGGGGTGGATTAATGCCTCTGTTCATGTCAACCAACATAGCCAAACTCTGTCCCTGCCTCTTCCTTTGTGATGCTGAAAAGCTGGTTCATGCCTTTGTCTCCTCCAGGCTGGACTATGGTAATGCACTCCTCATCGGGATACCCAACAAGAGCCTTCAAAAGCTCCAACAAATTCAAAATAGTGCTGCAAGGATCCTGATGAGGGTGCGGAAATATGAACATATTTCACCAATCCTTCAGTCACTTCATTGGCTCCCTAGTCACCTCCATATTGAGTACAAACTGTTTGTTCACTCTTCAGTATATTCATGGAAATGCTACCCAATATCTTAAGGAACTGCTTATATTACAATTCACTACAAGAAACCTCCGTTTTGCAAATACCTACCACCTTTTCCCCCCCATGACAAAACTTCGTACAATGGGTGACAGAGCCTTTGCAGTTGCTGCTCCACGGCTCTGGAATGCCCTACCAGAAAACCTGAGAACACAGTAGATTGTGGGCTGTTTTGAAAAACAGCTAAAGACTTTTCTATTTAGGAAAGCATATTAACAAGAATGCCACTATTTACTGTTGTATTATCTCCATTTTTATCTTGTTTTTTCTTTGTTAATTTTTTTTTATGTAGCACTTTGATATTTAGTACAAATGTAAAGTGCCTTATAAATAAAATTAATTATTATTATTTATTAACCTTTACAGTTCTAGGTGTGTGTGTATATGTGTTCATTTCTTTCTATTCATCATCCCATATACGCTCTGGCAAACAAGCTCTCAGCTATCTTCACTTATACATTTTTTTAAATGTGCAAGTCTGTGTATGCTTGCATGCATTTGGGAGTGCCTTTGTGCATAAATACCTGCACATTTAAATAAACTATTTTGAAACTGCTTGCACAAACATTTTTCAAGTCAATAAGCCTAGTCCCATGATTAAATGGAGCAGACTATAATATTCCTGGTTAATTGAAACAATCAAAATGGTAGTTATTGTTGGATATGATTTAAACCATTTTTGAAGGACATAGGGATACACACTGGACCTAAACTGAACCAAAAGCAATAGGCCTGGAGCATGAAACAAGATAGTGTCCATTTTTTCAGAAGTTATCATTGTATGCAAGTCTCAATAATATAGGACTCATAATATCTCTGAAACCACTAGTTCAATATTTTTGTATTTTTTCCAGGATGTAGAAAAGGATGTTTTATGTACCATAGTAGAATGGAAAAAATAAAAAAGTGCAAAGATTGTGGTTGAGCTTGTAATACCTGTTAACAACGCACCAGCTCTATCAGGTAGCAGAGTATTGGCTGTCAGAAAAAGGGGAAAGTATGGCTGTTCTGGAAAGTTGTCATAGAGTCGCTAAATTTGAAATGTACAGTGATTTTCAGTCATGTAAAATGACATGGTCCAGTCAGCAACTTTGACATTCCTTCAGACTAGAAATCACATAATGTGACATCAGCTTAATTCTACCAGAACAGGACATGGTAAGGATATATTTAAAAGTAGTAGCTTCTTGTGCAGATATATTTTTTCTATGTCATAGTGACCAGCACAACACATAGCACTTCAAATGCACTGCACTGTAGTACATTCCACAGTTTAAAAGAGATCTGACCATGTACAGTATATGCATATTCTCTCCTAATGTACGAGAACAATATTGTGATTGTCTCTGAAGCATCTTCAGGATTACCATTGCCATGACTGCTATTATAACTAGCAAAGATAGATTCACAGGAGAAGAACACCTACAGCATTAATACTCCCCAAGACAGTTGAACAAAGTGTCTTTTATGTAACAAAAATGACAGCAACATGTATGATTAATAGTGCATAAAAATACATAAACTTCCACACTGTCCATTATGTGCCAAGGCACCAAAACATGTAGAAAATGCAAATTAATTTTCACTTATTTCTGTATATGTATAGATGTGAACAGATCACTGAAGAATTCCACTGATGGCTTTCCCTCTTTCACCTCTTATGTGCATTGTTTACAGCCCATATAACAATTAGTAAATAGAACTTCTAAACTTAAGACACATTACAATTTTTTGTGCCCTCTATAGGAATTTGCACATAATACATTTTACTATTGCATGCATAGAACAGAACTGTCCAACTCAGACCCTGGGGCCAAGCAGTGACAGCAGGTTTTTATTCTAGCAATTTTATTAACAAGTAATCAGTTACTGTTGCTAATAGAACATTTTTAACCTTAATTTTAATTGAATGCTGCCTTCTTTTTTCTTAACAAGCAGTCAAACAATACCTCTGAACCGAATAAATACAAACTGATACATCTTAAAGCCTATAAAACATCTGGCTTCTGAACCCTTAACTCACCACTTTGTGTCATAGTCAATTAGTACGTAGTTCTCCATGGCTAGCTTCAGGTCTGGAATTTCTTCACACACCCATCTAAAACAGATTGAAAAGGAGCAATGGGTTAGGCTCACAGGAATACCCTCTTTTGCACAATGACATCAGTGCTTACCCCACTACTCATTAAGTGCTACTCCAGCGGTGGAACTCTAATGGTCTGCTCCCACTGGCACCACCAGAAGATGACTTGAAAACTGGAACTGGAAGGAGGCCAGCTGGACAATAGAGGCTCCAGTAAGGCACAGTTTCCGTTGACACCCAATAATCCAGTAAAGCAAAAGTGTGCCAAGTCACCTAGACCTTGGAGATGCAAGAGGCTGCCACAATTAATAGAGGAAACGAAGGAAAAAAATTGCATAGTTCCTTACCTGATGGTTTCAATGATTTCATGAGCAGCATCATGGTGTTTATCCTATAAAAAGTAAAAGAAAAGTTTTACTTTGAATAAAAACTGATTAAGCAAAACTACACATTTTGCAAATATCAACTTTCTATCTCACTTTATATAAACTTAGAGCTGGAACCTATTCTGGTAGGTAAAAGCTCAAGGAAGGAGCCGACCTCAGATAGAACATTCAACCCATTAAATACAAAATTGGGCACTTACATCGATCAATAAGAATGCATAACTTTGAATGACTGGAGAGTAAAAGGTTCTGAGATGAATCTAAATGCATATACAGGGTATATGCAAATTCTCCAATGCAAGAAAACATCTCCTGATTCAACAAGACCTCTAGCCCCTGACATATAAAGGGTAAGTAGTGAGGACAAGCCAGAAACAATGGAGTGCAGACAAGCCTTCACTAAAGATTTATCTATCTTTGCCTGGCTCTGATACGCTAGGCTGTGTTATGGTAGCTGAAATCTTGGGACTGTTAAACTAATATATTCCAGTGCTGGTTTAATGAGATATGCAAAGGAATAACAGCAGAAAACAATCTAAAAAGACTGAACAACAGAGCATGTCCAAGAAGGAGATAATCAATTGCATGCCTTTTAAGGCAGAATAACATTCTCAAACCAGCTTAATTCAATTTAGAATTACCTGAAGCTAGCAATGAATCAGCCTTAGACGGAGAACCAGGTCCATCACAGAGTCCAATCTGCTTGGTTTCATTTTGATTTGCAAGTTAACCTAATCTTACATGGGATTTCAATGTGGAAAATATGCAGATTTCATACAGACAACAGCTATGTGTAAGACTTGAACTCTGGATACTGAATCTATGAATCAGAGGCATTAATTGTTGTGTCACTTAATAAATTCAGCACAATTTAAAATGGTACATAGAATGTACTGCAAAACTATGACATGTAACAGCCAACATGACTAGAGATAGCAGTTATACAATCAGACTGCCTTTAGGTACTGTATGTAAAAAATGAACAGCTTATGGGTAAAAATTGACACTAAAACTGATGACCATCTGCCAGGCCACAAGGGTGAGAACAGCTGGGTAGTTGGAATCTGATATTCTCGTACAAGCTTTAAAAACAAATGCATAGTGTTGTTTTCTGCATTTAAAATTAGGCCCTATGAATTGATTTTTTCAAGCAGGGGCTCAAACCCCTTTATATAGTGTTCATGTACTGCAACATCTTATGATTTTGCATCACCACACCACAAAAGAAACATTCTGGAAAAAATGATAAAAAGTCCAACATGTATCATGTATTTCCACAGACTTGTCAGAATATGAAGGTGCTCTATTATCTTTTTCAGAAAGAGTCTCAAGGGTTCGGAGTCTAAGATTGGTGAACATACACCTGAAGTGCAAGTCATGTGAGGCAGCCAACAGTTTCTGTTAACACTCCAGATTTACATTTGCTGTTCAGTTTCCAAAAATAAAAAGTGTTGTGCTTTTAATGAATGTGTGTCCCCACGAGTGTCATCCTTTTGGTGTAAATGTAGCATGAGATTAAGTACTGCTGTTCAAGGCATCCAATTAAAATCAGGACACTAGCATGTACCACTCTTAGTTTACACATTTGATACAAATATGTGAAAGTACCAGGTGTCACAGAAGTTGGCACTGCCATGTCATGGATCCGGCATGCTGGGTTCAAATTCCATGCACAGGCATTGTCTACGTGGGGTTTACATTTATATTTATTTATCTGGCTGACGCCTTTATCCAAAGCGATTTACAAAATTTGAGATACAATTGGTTACATTTCTTTTTTTCCCCAATTGGAGCATAGGCAGGTGAAGTAACATGCTCAGTGTCACACAGTGTCAGTGCTGGGATGTGAACCTACAACCTCAGGGTTTGAAGTTCAAATCCTTAACCCCTGTGCTATACACTGGGTTTGCATGTATTGGGGAATATTTGGGACAAAATAAATAAAAGTGTAACAAAAAAATAAATAAAAACACAATGCGAGTATAATTAAATGTTTCATTGAATATGTTTTTGTTGCTCATTTCTTTACGTATTTGTTTATTTATTTCTTCATTTATTTCTTCAGTGACACTGCACACAACATGAAATACAGCTTGAAATTAAAACTGTGATTTTTAACCATTCAAAGCTGAGAGGGTGATCTCTCCAGCAAATACTACGTTTTGAGAGGTGAATCAGTGGTAGAATGAACATACATCTTTGGGCATCAAGTGCTCCATTTATAGACAGACATCACACACCAATGTAGACTTCTGAGAGGAAGACAAATTCAAGGCTTCTAGGAGTTGAAGTAGCTGCTTCGAGTTGTAATTCCTCCAACTTCTTCTTGAATTTGTGACCACCATGGGCTCACAATGTCACCACTTTGAGCATGCGCTGTGCTTGTCTTGGGAGTCTTGTGTCTCATAGGCACGTGCAAAACTGCAACTGTGAGTGTGCCCGCTACTGACAATTAACCCATCAAAATACAGAACTCACTAGAATCTACCCTCTCAACTTTAATGGGTGAAAATGACAGTATTCATATCAAGCCATATTTCATGTTGCATGCAGTGTCTTTGAAATAAATAAATGTATGCATAAATAAATAATTAAGCAGCAAAAAAACATTTGTCATACATTTATTTATACTCATATCATTGTGCTTTTATTGTTATATTTCACAACACATTTACAGTACATATTTATTTTTGTCAAACATATTCCTCCACATGAATGGATTTCTTCTTTAGATGCTTCAAATTCCCTCCTATTTTGAAAAGACATGCATGTTACAGTGGGGGAAATAAGTATTGAACGTGTCAACATTTCTTTCAATAAATATAATTTCAATGTGGCTTTTCACATGTTGTGAATTCTTTATTTTGTAGATTTCTTGAGATGTGGAAATAATCACATGAACTATACAATACCAAGCATTAAGGCCTATTAATTCTGCGTCTAAAAAGACCTCAGGTTGCATAGCATGAACTGTCAAATATGAATCAACGGAGGTTATTTTTAACATTTACAATGTACTTGTCAGGTTTTATCTGTAACTAGGCTGACCCGCCTTTTAAGGCGACCGACTTTTAAGTTGACCACTTCTTAAGGCAATTCAATATGTAGATCAATTTGATATTTTATACAAACTCATTAATTTGGTTATATTGCATTTGAGCGGTATTACTTTAACACTCGTAGTTTCTGTTATTTTTGTGATGAAATGTAAACTTTTTTTCTATATTGAGGTCGCCCTTTTGAACCCCTCTGATATTTACTACGCCGTGAGGCATTTGTACTCCATCAACATTAATTATTTCCAGAGACATAATTTTGTCTATTTTTCCAGCGCATCGCGCACAAAAGCAAGGGAACGATGGGGACGGAAGGACAATCCCGACCGCTTTTATATAGTAAGAAAGAAGAAGATGATATCACACAGTCTGGAGTAGAAAATCATCTTTTAACTGGAAAAACGTAACTACAATTCCCATCGTGCATTGCAAAATGGACGGGGCGTGCGTGAAACTCCGTGCTACTCGCACAGTCTGGAGTAGAAAGTCATCTTTTACCTGGAAAAACGAAACTACAAATCCCATCGTGCATTGCAAAATGGACGGGGCGTGTGTGAAACTCCGCGCCTGCGTAGCACTCACGGGACGGAAGGACAATCCCGACGGCTTTTATATAGAAGGATACTGTGTGTTGTTTTGGTTTCTATATTGCGCATAAAAAAAGACCACTAATTTTAGGACTGTGGAGTATGAGCTTTGAGAATAGACTGCGGGACTCAAATTATTTTAGTATAAGTGATCAAAGATTAAGGGGTGAAATAATATAATTGTTTAAAATTATAAAAAGAAGATGGCATCTGTTACTTAAAATGAGTCCCTTTAATTGAACACAGGTAGATAGATAGATTGGGCAATTAACGGTAAATTTCATCTTAATGTTACAAAGTAGACCTTGGTCCAAGTCTCTAGAGTCCTGGTGCTTCCTGCTTTGCTATGTGATTGCGAGACATGGACGCTATCCAGTGACCTGAGATGAAGACTGGACTTCTTTGGTACTGTGTCTCTTTGGAGAATCCTTGGGTACCATTGGTTTGACTTTGTGTCGAATGAGCAGTTGCTCATGGAGTCCCGAAGAAGGCACATTACCTGTATTGTGAGAGAGCGTCAATTACGGCACTATGGCCATGTAGCACGTTTCCCTGAGGGTGATGCAGCTCGTAAGATCCTCATTGTTGGGAACCTGACTGGTGGGACCAAGCCAAGGGGTCATTTCCAGAGGGTGGGACTGGACCCCGTGTCTACCTGGGCGGTTGCCAACTTGGATCCCGAGTTGTTTCGTCGTGTGTTGGGTGTGTCAACGCACTGTACCAGTGCATGCTCCCCAACTTGACTTGTTACAAAGTATATATTCACACAGAGAATGACAGATAAGTGGAAAAAGAAAAAGAAAAAAAAAAAAAAAAAAAAAACACATTGCAGTACAGTTATCCTTCTCATAATCAGCTTCTCTGATGGGGTTTGCATTCCCAGCAAATCAATAGTAATTTATAACAATGGAAAGCCAAATTCGCCAAATAACTAAGGAATCTCCATCAGGTGAAAGAAAAAGCACATATAATTGGTGATAAGGGCACATACAGACTGGCCAGGAATAGGCTAAACAATGTAATCAGATATGCTAAATGGAAACACAAAAAATGAACTGGAGCTTCAGTTCTCAGCAAACAATAGCTCTTCTTTATGGAAAAGCTGTCAGTCTGTTACTAAAAGACATCTCCCAATGCTTACTCAGATTCATCCCTTCCTAACAAACTTAAGTTCTAAGGCAGATTTGAATAACAAGGTGCTGAACATTTACAATTGCTCTGCTCCTCCAGCTACTTCTTCACAAAAGCCTCACCCCTTCTCCCTTTTCTGTCAAAGAATACAACATCTGGAACCTGTTTTCAACACAGAACTGCCAGAAGTCAGTCGCTTTTGATTCTGTCTCACCTTCAACAATCAAAGACTATGCTAGGCAGCTCGTTCCCCTCTTCACAGACATCTTTAACCAGTCTCTTGCACAAAGTACTATACCAGATTGCTTTAAATCTTCAATTATTGTTCCTGTTCCCAAAAATTGATAAAATCAGCTGCCTCAGTGATTACAGGCCTATTGTACTTACTTCAGTTCTAATGAAAATATTTTAACAACTTGTTCTAACCCATATGAAGTCTGTTACTGATACTGTTCTTGACCCTCTTCAGTTTACATATTGAATATATAGATCTGTGGATGATGCCATCAGCATGGACCTTCATTTTGTACTGGAGCATCTGGACAGTAAAGGAACTTGTATGCCTGAAAACTGTTTGTTGACTTCAGTTCGGCTTTTTAACATCACTGTTTCTGAACTTTTGTAAACTAAACTTCAACACACTGAATTGAATCCTTCCATCTTTAAATGGACTTACAGTTTTCTAGTAAACCAGAAATAATACATCTGTGTGGGCTTCCACCTCTCAGATTGTCTGCATTATTAGCAAAGGTGTCCCTCAAGGCTGTGTACTTTCCCCCTTACTTTATTCCTTAACACTAGAATTACCAGAGCCTACGAAAAAACTCATAAATCCATCCCACCTTAAATCGCATCTTAAATCCCTTCACACCTCTCCGCCAGCGTCCTTTGTCCTCTAAATATGCTGATAAAGAAGCTAGAAGCAGCCGGCTATTCCATCCCCCCACCAATGTAGAAAGTGCACGAACTTCTCTCAGCTCATGCCTTGATTGAGTATCTGGGAGTAAAGTGGAGTTTTAGAGTGGAAATAATAGATCGTTATTTGGAACACACGCATTTCATGTCTGTTCCGTTTCTACAGTAATCTGTGTAAACACATTGTTAAAACAGAAACGTTTTTTATATTCTAGTAGTACATGACAAAATGTAGGCATAAACTATATAATGTATAAAGCCTGAAGTCCAAATATCAAAGAAACATTTTCACAAAAGGTACAAATATAACACAACAATTGTGCATTTATTCAAAAATATAACAGCAGAAACAAAAAGCCGCCTTAACATGCAACATTGACACCCGTTTATTATGACTGCCTCCGTGGCGCAATAGAATCAGCTGCCGACTGGGAATCAAAAGGTCGTGAATTCGAACCTGCACCATTCCGTTTTGAGAAGTAAACTGCTCTTAGTCTTACTATTTTAGAATAAAAGCATACATTTGATTTCAGTCTGTAACAGCTGGTGTAATTTATGATACTTGTAAAGGTTAGCTTTGTTTTTTTTTTTTTAAATTCACTTTTCATTCTCTCAGTCGCATTCAGAATCAATCCATACAACCCCATCTGACACGGCTGTTTTCACATAAAGACGCGCTATAGCTCTGCAGTGTACTTGTGACTGCATTCTCGTACCAATGTTTGCGAAATGAAGTGTTAAACACCAATGACTGTAGGTCCACTGCTCATTCAGTTAAAATCATTAAGTTTGCTGATGACGCCACCATTATTGGTTTAATTACTAATGACAACGAAACACATTATAGAAAAGAGGTGTCTTTTGTGTCTTAGTGTGCTTCCAACAACCTACTGCTCAACACCTCCAAGATAGTGGAAATGGTGATTGACTTTCACAAACAACAGTTACAACATCTCCCACTAGAATTTGGGACCTTAACACCACCTACATTACTAAAAAGGCACAACTGTGAATGTACTCCTTACACCAACTAAAGAAATTAAATATCTTCCAGCCAATCCTAGTTCAATTTTACAAAGCCATAATTGAAAGTGTAATCATATTCTCTACTGTTGTTGGGTTTGGTTCAGCAATGGCACACTCCAAAAATAAATTGCAGCGTGTTGTGATGTCTGCAGAGTAAATAATTGACTGTACTCTTGATTCTGTTGCAGACCTGTATACATCTCATGTCACTAACCATGTCAAAAGGATCATCACAGACTCATTTCATCCTGTTCATCACTTATTCCATAAACTGCCCTCTGGTTAACACTTCAGGTCAATTAAAACTAACAGACACCTCAATAGTTTCTTTCCCATACCCATAGCCCCCTCAAACCAGTAACCTACCGTGACTTCTTTGTAGAGTCGTGGCAAAAATTTTGAGAATGACACAAATATTAATTTTCACAAAGGTTGTTGCCTCAGTTTTTATGATGGTAGTTTGCATATACTCCAGATTGTTATGTAGAGTCCCTCTTTGCCATGAAAATTAACTTCATCCCAAAAAAAACATTTCAACTGCTGTTGTGAAGAAGGCTTCAGGGCATCCAAGAAAGTCCAGCAACCGCCAGGACAGTCTCTTAAAAGTTGATTCAGCTGCGGGCACCACCAGTGCAACGCTTGCTCAGGAATGGCAGCAGACAGGTGTGAGTGCATCTGCACGCACAGTGAGGGAAAGATTTTTGGAGGGTGGCTTGGCATCAAGAATGGCAACAAAGATGCCACTTCTCTCCAAGAAAAACCATCAGGGACAGACAGATATTCAGTAAAACGTACAGGGATTGGACTGCTGAGGACTGAGTAAAGTCATTTTCTCTGATGAACCCTCTTTCCAATTGGGTGGAGCATCCAGAAAAATGGCTGTCCGGAGAAGAAAAGTTGAGCGCTACCATCAGTCCTGTGTCATGCCAACAGTAAAGCATCCTAAGACTATTCATGTGTGGGGTTGCTTCTCAGCAAAGGGAGTGCAGGGCTCACTCAAAACTTTGCCTAAGAACACAGCCATGAATAAATAATGGTACCAAAACATCCTCTGAGAGCAACTTCTCCCAACCATCCAAGAACAGTTTGGAGACCAACAATGCCTTTTCCGGGTCCATGACCAGGAAACTCCCCAGACCTTAATCCCATTGAGAACTTGTGGTCAATCCTCAAGAAGTGGGTGGAGAAACACAAACCAAAAATTCTGATAAACTCCAAGCACTGATTATGTAAGAATGGGCTGCCATCAGTCAGGGTTTGGCCCAAAAGTTGACTGACAGCATGCCAGGAATTGCAGAGGTCTTCAAAAAGGAAGAAGGGCCAACACTGCAAATATTGACTCTTTGCATAAACTTAATGTAATTATCAATAAAAGCCTTTGAACCTTATGAAATGCTTGTAATTATACTTCAGTATACCATAGAAATATCTGACATAAAGATCTAAAAACACTGAAGTAGCAAACCTTGTGAAAACTTATACTTGTGTCATTCTCAAAATGTTTGGCAATGACTGTATATTCATGCATTCTATCAGATACTGTATAAATGTGTGTGTGTACACTATATATATATTCCTTCCTGATTTCTTATTCTTTTGCATGTTTGTCACACAAAATGTTTCTGATCATCAAACACATTTAACCATTAGTCAAATATAACACAGGTAAACACAAAATGCAGTTTTTAAATGATGGTTTTTATTATTTAGGGAGGAAAAAAAATCCAAACCTACATGGCCCTGTGTGAAAAAGTAATTGCCCCCTGAACCTAATAACTGGTTGGGCCACCCTTAGCAGCAATAACTGCAATCAAGCGTTTGCGATAACTTGCAATGAGTCTTTTACAGCGCTCTGGAGGAATTTTGGCCCACTCATCTTTGCAGAATTGTTGTAATTCAGCTTTATTTGAGGGTTTTCTAGCATGAACCACCTTTTTAAGGTCATGCCATAGCATCTCAATTGGATTCAGGTCAGGACTTTGACTAGGCCACTCCAAAGTCTTCATTTTGTTTTTCTTCAGCCATTCAGAGGTGGATTTGCTGGTGTGTTTTGGGTCATTGTCCTGTTGCAGCACCCAAGATCGCTTCAGCTTGAGTTGACGAACAGATGGCCGGACATTCTCCTTCAGGATTTTTTGGTAGACAGTAGAATTCATGGTTCCATCTATCACAGCAAGCCTTCCAGGTCCTGAAGCAGCAAAACAACCCCAGACCATCACACTACCACCACCATATTTTACTGTTGGTATGATGTTCTTTTTCTGAAATGCTGTGTTCCTTTTACGCCAGATGTAACGGGACATTTGCCTTCCAAAAAGTTCAACTTTTGTCTTATCAGTCCACAAGGTATTTTCCCAAAAGTCTTGGCAATCATTGAGATGTTTCTTAGCAAAATTGAGACAAGCCCTAATGTTCTTTTTGCTTAACAGTGGTTTGCGTCTTGGAAATCTGCCATGCAGGCCATTTTTGCCCAGTCTCTTTCTTATGGTGGAGTCTTGAACACTGACCTTAATTGAGGCAAGTGAGGCCTGCAGTTCTTTAGACGTTGTCCTGGGGTCTTTTGTGACCTCTCGGATGAGTCGTCTCTGCGCTCTTGGGGTAATTTTAGTCGGCCAGCCACTCCTGGGAAGGTTCACCACTGTTCCATGTTTTTGCCATTTGTGGATAATGGCTCTCACTGTGGTTCCCTGGAGTCCCAAAGCTTTAGAAATGGCTTTATAACCTTTACCAGACTGATAGATCTCAATTACTTCTGTTCTCATTTGTTCCTGAATTTCTTTGGATCTTGGCATGATGTCTAGCTTTTGAGGTGCTTTTGGTCTACTTCTCTGTGTCAGGCAGCTCCTATTTAAGTGATTTCTTGATTGAAACAGGTGTGGCACTAATCAGGCCAGGGGGTGGCTACGGAAATTGAACTCAGGTGTGATACACCACAGTTAGGTTATTTTTTTAACAAGGGGGCAATTACTTTTTCACATAGGGCCATGTAGGTTTGGATTTTTTTTCTCCCTAAATAATAAAAACCATCATTTAAAAACTGCATTTTGTGTTTACTTGTGTTATATTTGACTAATGGTTACATGTGTTTGATGATCAGAAACATTTTGTGTGACAAACATGCAAAAGAATAAGAAATCAGGAAGGGGGCAAATAGTTTTTCACACCACTGTAATTGTACTATTCTGGAAACTTGAATGAAGTTTTTCTTTTTAAATTATGCTATTTATGTTATTTGTATGTGATGTTGTGTTCTGTTATAAGCAGCTCCAAATCTACCAATTCAAATTCCTGTACATTAAGTACTGGAGAATAAAAGTAATTCGGATTCTGAAATGACAATTTAAAAGAGCAATATGGACTGATTGGCTAGGCTGTGCAAAATGCTATCTCATCAAAACCTTCATTTTGTTCTGCATATCAAAATGTAAATGTGACACACTATGTGCAACAAATTGAGGAACAAAATCTAACAAAAATGCCAACTCCGACAACTCATAATAAGATTAGCAATAACCATAAACTATTTGAATCTAAAAAAATAAATAAGTCGCCAAAGTGTGCAAACTCAATATAACACTTCAGTCATTGCAAAGCAATCTAAAATAAACTATTCATCTTCTAACCACCTATCCTGCTCAGTGGAATGGAGAGCCAATGCTATCAACCATTTCTGAAGCATCCTCCCCAAGATACATAAGAAAATTGGCAAACGAGAGGACAGCATTCAGTCCTTTAGGCTTTTCTGTTTAGCTAATAACTAAGCTGCCCCAATATCTCATCCAGATTCTCCTTAAAGGTTGTCAAGGTTTCTGCTTCAATTCCATGTCTCAGTAACTCTTTGCCTAAAGGGCAGCTTCCTAGATTCAGTCCTAAATGCACGTCCCCTTAACTGCACATAACACCCAGATGTGGTCTCAGTACTGCATTATATAGTCTGAGCACAACATTCTTTGATTTATATTCAACATTTTATTATGACATATGACATTATGACATTTTATTAATCTTTAATAGCTTCTGCAAATTGCTTATATGATTAATGTTTCCATATAAACCCCTAAACCCTCATCAGAGGTTGCTTCCTTTAGGACAGTGCTTCCTATCTTGTTTTAAAATTGATGTTCATTCTGCCCATGTGCAGATGAGAGTTTGATCTGTCTCCTGAAATCCATGAGCAGTTCCTCAGTTTTCCCAGATAAGGGAGAGGCTGTTGATTGATAAAAATACTCTAATGAAGGGCAAAAACTGCTGGCATTTCAATGAATCATTCGCTGTTCTTGCATGCTACGAACACTGCCAACTAGCACTGAGGCAAGTGCTTGCAACATGGCGCAACACAGAAGTATAACTTGCTTTCGACATACAAGTATAAATCGGCCTCTACACTGGGTGAATTTTTATTTTCTATAACAGAATATGTGGTAGGTACAGATTTATGGAAGGTTTAGTTTCCTCTTTAAAAAGTAATCTCCTGTATTCTTTTACTCATCCTTACTTGGAACATGACTAACAAGCCAATTATTAAGTAGTTTCGGGGCACTTTGGAGTATGCACACCTCAGAATTTTAAGCTTGAGGCCTGCTTAAATTGAAGGTCATTCGACACCATATCAAATGTTATTTCTTTTTCCGTGGAAGTTTATAAA
The DNA here is from genome assembly GCA_026402145.1 of Polypterus bichir lapradei. Lineage (NCBI taxonomy): Eukaryota > Metazoa > Chordata > Cladistia > Polypteriformes > Polypteridae > Polypterus > Polypterus bichir. The sequence continues at coordinate 22,556,961 of JANRMT010062789.1, forward strand.
TTGTGGCAGATACAATGTAATAGTTATGCATTGTGTTTCTTCAAGTCACTAAGAATTGTACACTCAAAGGCCAGAGTCTAACTTCTGGAGGGCTAAAATGGTAGCAGGGGTAATTTAAGAAGCAGATGCAGCAAAGTCCCCAGGATGCTAAGACTGGTCAATAATATCTGAAGGCACAGCACGCATCTCTGAATGTACTGAACAGCAAAATTAACACTACATCACCTGCTGCCTGTTCAGTCTCTCACACATCACGCAGCTTTGAAATGCTTAGCGCTTCCTTCCTGCTTCGTCAATTTACGCTAGGTCTGAAAAAAGAAAGATTAAAAAGGAAAACGAAAAAAAAAAAAAAAAAACCATGAGGCATGCCAGAAACGCAGAGCTGGCGGTGGCTAAAAATAGACACGACGGCAGGACGCATTCTCTCACTCTGTTCTACTCACTTGAACTTGAGGAAAATAAATGTGAGTCACAGCTCTTCAGGACTGTGTTAGGCTGCACGACTATGTGAGTCAACACTCTTCTGCCTCAGGGTTTGGCAAGACCTGAAATGGCAGGCACTCTAACCCGGACACCAGCTGAGGTGATAATTAATCTTCTATAGTCTTGCCTTCAAAAAGCCCCCATCTGAAATTTACTCGTGACGAACTGCTAACAGAATTACAATTTCACAGACTGCAGCAAAATTTAGGCAGACATGGATCTAATGAGAGTGAAACCACGAAACCCACGCTTTATTAAACAATTCTGAATAAGCAGCCTGTACCATGCAAAATGAAAATATCCAAAAGGTAAATGATTTGTTCAATTAAATACACTTTTCAGAAACAAATACAACCATCTGGCCTGATCTGGCTATAGCAGACATCTGCAAAGTATGACACTATGCAAGAAAGGGCAATAGAAATGCACTGCAATATGTCAAGAGCATTTCAAAACATATTAGCTGATTTGCTTTGGGGTTCAGATGAACAGCATTATGGATATACTGCTGTAGCTTATGACATGTTGGAGTAATTTTTCATTTTTAGAACTAGGGGGCTAAGTCCCCTGCTCGCTTTGCTCGTCAACCCCCAGGTTTGGTTAACCTGGATATACAATTTAAAGAGTTTGTTATTTTCATGGGAATTGTTACATATGCATCATTTTCACTTTTACTTTAAAACTTTAGTAAAAACAGTACTTGGAATGAACTTTTCTTCAAGATTGCATTGAATTTTGATTCCGTGTTTGGACTTGCATCGTGACAACGCAACATATAACTGCCTCTGAGTGAATGTCATTTCTTTCTCTCTAATAAATAAAACAACTTTTTCAAATGTTTGTCCATGCTCGTTCTTCTTCGCTTAGTTGTTCGACGTGTCATCTAGAACGTACAAAATTATTGTCCTAATAACATTAATAAAGAGCTGAGAGCGCAGGAAGTGTGTCTGCCAAAAGCATTCATACAACTAAAAGCTGAGAGCACAGGAACTGTGTCTGACAAAAGCATTCACACGACTGAGGTTAGATGACCGTGGTCTTGTTTGAAAAGGGTTGTAAGTATGGCGTGACTTGAAAGAATCTCATGTTAAAAGTCTCCGTCTCACGGGACTTCATACCCCGCCAACGTTTTGGGAATCTTAATTCTCGCTGGCAACACAAATTAGACGATCTACAAGTTTCCGACTTAAAGTTTAAATCTGGACAATATATTAGATCTTTTTTCGCTGTTCCGTTATTTCACAGAGCAATAATTTCCATTTGTCTGCACTAGACAGACAGACAGACAGACAGACACACACACACTTTAGTAATCCCAAGGGGAAATTCACAAATCCCAAGGGGACATTCACTAATGCGATCTTTACTATCCTTTTTTTGAGACTTTTGAATTTTCGTACTTCCATTATCTCTAACCTGCTCTGCATGTGTACCGCGCCAACGTTTTTGGAATCTTTAAATTCTCGCAGATAAGGTTGGCTGAGCAGGTTTTGCGGACACCACAAGTGTACTTCTGCTTCTCCTGTGAGGACACCTGGAAAGTTCCAAAAACCACAGCATATGGCTATTTATTGATTTTCACCTGCTTTTAATGCTATCGTGCATCATATTTTCATTAAGAATGTGATTGACAACTTCTTTTTGGACCCTTTATTTTTTTTTTTTAACTAACTGAGGTTGTGTTCAAGGCTACTGTCTGTCACCCGTTTAATTTTGTATACAAATGACTGCCGGAGTTCACAGAAGGATAGGCGTTTTCTTAACATCTGTAGATAACTTGGCCAGTGTTAGTCTTTTACACAATTAAGGATGACAGTCCTGGTACGACTGTTGATAATTTTATTAACTGGTGCCCCTGTCCTTTTTACATCTTAATATCTCCAAAACCAGGGATATACAGTGGGTATAGAAAATCACCACCTTAGAAATATTCCCATTTTTTTTTGCTTTACAGCCTTAAATGAAAACACACAAAACCAATATTTTTTCCAGCTTTACTTACTCAATTCAATCTATAACACCCAAGTGAAAGATGTCACAGCTACAGTTCAGAAGAATTGTAAAAAATAAAAAAAAAACTCAATCAGGTGTAAGTGCCCACCATTTCCATTGCAGACCAATGGTTACTGGCTTCCACCTGTGATCAACTGTAACCACTGTGATTAGTGAAGCATAAAAACAGCTGTTCCTGGTGCATTCCCTTGCTTGGTAGTGCAACTGACAGCAAACAACTGACTATGGGTGGCAAGCCACTTTCAAAAGATCTCAGGGATATAGTTGTGGACAGACATAAGGCAGGAGATGGAGACAAAAACATCTCAAAGGCTTTATCAATCCCAAGGAGCACAGTAAAGTCCAGAATAAAGAAGTGGTAATTGTTTGGTACTACTAGTGCTAGGAACCTCCCTGGATCCAGCCAACACCTATAGACACTTATACTGCATGCATGCCCAGTGAAGGAGGACAACTAAAGCGTATGCAATTATGGTTGCTTTAGTGTGGATGGAGATACTTTAGTATGTTATGTGAAAATGCTAGTGTGGACAGAGATTGTTTTAATTTAAAAACACTGATTTAAAATAAAAACGTAATAGTGTGGACACAGACTAAATTAAAAGGCTCTGATTTTGTCCTAGATCACAGGGATGGACTTGTGTGTGTAATAGGTGACAGTCAATTACAATGCATATAATGCTATCCTAAGATAAGAATGAAAGTGGGTATTTTAGACCATGCAAACAGATGACAGGCTCGTCTTTCTGATGTCTTGTGTTTGATGGGCAATGACAGAACTGAAAAATAAAAATAAGAGGAGAGATTGTGGCTCAACTCATCATACCTGGACACCAGTATATAATTATTTTATAATCACTCAGAAATGCATAAATTTTCCTTCTGTAAAATCCCAATACACCTCCCAGCAAATATTCTTTCAACTTTATGATTTTCCGTTTCTTGAATATTTTGAAATGTACTACAAGGTTGTATTAGATACAACACTTCCATCAATATAAAGCCAGTCCCTGTGTACTCAATCTCAATAGTACAAATTAGATTAAAAAAACAATCATACTTATTATGTGCACTCAAGAAAGACAGTGGGCAAAAACATTTCAGAATAAAAGAACAATTAAGAAAATTTAATCTGCAATATTTTTGCTTTATTTTAATTCACTTTCTTGTTCTTTCATTTTATTTTTCTTAACCACAAAGTAACTTGTATTTCTCTATTTCCTGTCCCACTCGTCCAGTGGAAGGTCATGAATAGTCAGTGCCAATCGTTTAGGGAGGGCACAAGTACATCAGAGGGCACACAACTATATAGGGCAACCAAAATTAAGAGATTAACCTAACAAACACACAGAGATAAAAATAACAAGGTATTCATAAGATTGCCAGCTATCTCTGCAATTTGTTTAATGTGAGTGTTCATCATTAATCTGTTCCTTGAATAAAATACTTTGAAGAACATTTTCCTGATTTTTCCAGAAAATAATTAAAGGTATGATTAAAATGTGGACTGTGAGTGAGGCTTCAAGGGTCAGGTCGGGGAGCATGCTCTGGTACAGTGCGTTGCCTCACCTAACACACAGCGAAACAGCTCAGGATCCGAGTTGGCAACCCCATAGGCTGACACACAGTCCATTCCCACCCTCGGGAAATGACTGTCTATCTGCTGCAGACAGGTGTTATGTGGGCAACCCATTGACCTGGCCCAGCCGCTTGGGCCCTCAGCAATGAGGATCCTGAAAGCCAAATCACTTTCTAGGAATCACATCACATGGCCATAGTGCCGTAACTGATGTTCCCTAACAATGCAGGAAATCTGTCTCATGTGGGACACTGTGAGGAACCACTCAATCGACACAAAATCCAAACACCAGTACCCATGGATTTTCAATCAACTAGTGCTCGATAAGAATACTCAATGCCGAGATGCAGTCGATGGTAGACTTCTTAGACATATCAGACTGTTCCGGTCACTAGGTAGGTGAGTAAGTGATCACAGATCCTATTAAAGGAGAACCCTAGCAATGACCTTACCCGGCACCAAAAGCAGTGTTATCCTCGTAGTTGCCACAATCCAGACGATTCCCTTTCCAGATAGGGACAACAAGTCCCATTTTCCAGTCAGCTGGGATGGCACCCATCTCCCAAATGGAAGCAAAAGTTGATTGCAATGCCAGAAGGACAGCCTTACTACCAGCCTGGAGAAGTTCACCCTGGATACCAGAGATCCCTGCAGCCTTCCCTACCTTAAGTTGGTTCACCACCTGTGCAATCTCAGTGAGACTGGGTGGTTCACAGCTAACTGGAGAATCAGCATCAAGAACCGTAGACCCAGAGATGTCCAACATCCTAGGTGGAGGTTCAGCTTTAACTTCCCTAGCATTAGGCCTGAGTGTCACTCCGGCTAAGAAAACTGTGCTAAAGCGTTAGTCTGTAAAAGTGTTAGATCCAAGAATTGCTTGGACAGAAAAAGTGCTAACAGCATTAGTCCCAAGCGTTACTTGGGCAATGGTATAGGTGTGTCTTATGTAAGCATCAGGTCCAATCATTACCTTAACAACAGTGTAAGCACATCTTCGTAATAACATAATGGCGTCTGGTGTTTTTCAGCAGCCCAGGTGTTGCACAGTCTTGTCAGTGATACAAGCAGCGATGTTGAGGAGCCTCTAACCAGCAGAGATGACGAAGTGAATCCATCATCAGGCAGTGAAATTGAAACGGACAGTGAAACTGAAAGCGATTCTGATAAATCCAAAAGCGATGCTCACATTTGGGTACTGTTGACCCTGCTTCAAATAAATCAGCACCAGCTTGCTTTGATTTTGGGGAGCAGTCAGGAATAAAAGTGAATGTTGACAGCTAAGATACACTTACTTACTTGAAGTTTAGTTCTTGATGATGACATGATTGAAAGAATTGATGTTGAGACAAACTGTTCGGTGTCGTGGAGCCCGGGAGATCGGGAGATCGACACTTCCTCCACACCCAGGAAGGTGGAGGAAGGACCTTCCAAGGACGCCCGGAGTGCTTCCTGGTGCAAGTGTGGCACTTCCACCACACCAGGAAGTGCCGCCGGAAGGTCATCAGCAAGCACCTGGAGCACAACCGGGTGGATATAAAAGGGGCCGCCTTCCTACAGTCGGGGAACCAGAGTCGGCAGCGGGAGCAGGATGAAGCTCCAGTGAGGAGAGGAAAGGTGGCCCACGGAGAGGTGAAGGACCGAGTAAGGGTGTTTGGTGCGGGAAGCACTGTGAGTGTGCGGGACTTGCGTTTGGGGACACTTATTTAATAAAGCGTGTGTTTTATGAACTGTCGGTGTCCGTTTGGTTGTGTCCGGGCTGAACATCTCACAACAATATATATAGTCTTACCATCATCATTATTATTATTCATTTCATTTTATTTGTATCATTATACCTTTTATACCTCAGACTTTGTACTTTCAGTGTTTTGCATGTTTTACAGTAAAAAGATGGGATTTAATGAAAATGTCATTTTTCAAGCAAAAAAATACAATGCTTTTTATATGTTTTTTTTTTGAAAAAAAAAAAAAAAAAAACAAACGTAATGCTAAGGAGGTTAAAATACTGCACAAAGTAGCCAGTCCAGCTTCAAAGACGATGCTAAAATTGGAGAGACTGCAGATACTGATAAAACAGCAAAAGTAATACAAAAAGACTCTGACAATCTTCAGAATTGGACAAACTTCAGAAAAGTACAATTTAACATAGAAAATTGCAAAGTATTACATGTAAGCAAAAAGAACATTTATTATAAATACAAAATAAATACACTATTCTATAGGATGCAACCTCCAAAATGGATTTAGGTGTTTAAGCTGACAAAACATTCTCATTGTTTAAGCAATTGTTAACAACTGCTAAAAAATGTAAATAAAATCTTAGGTTGTATAATACTGCTGAATATAAATCGAGGGATGTTATGCTTTTCCAATATAATTAAAAAATAAGACAGCAACTGGAACATTTTGAAAGTTCTGGTCAATAAAAGACCCAATACAAGTCTTCAAATACTTAATGGCATTGATAAAGAGGATCCAGTCAAATTCTTCCTACTAAATGACAAATCACATACATGAGAACACACTGTAAATGAAGGGGAAGTGCATTTAGGGAAGGGGGGGGCCTAAGAAGCACTTCTTTACTCAAGGCAAATTGTGGGAATCTGGAACAAACTATTGAGTTGTGTAGTTGAAGCAGAAATCTTGGCAGCCTTTAAGAAGTATCTAAAGTATCTAGATAAGATATGGGGACAGCTTAGCTATTAGCTGAAAAGACAGACCTGATTGCGCAAATTTTCTCCTTTCATTTGTCAAACCTCTTATGTTTTACAATATAACATTTTGGACAGTTGAATGATAACTGGAATTAAACACAGAGAATGTTATAAGATGACTGCTATGTAAACCACAAGAACTGGTTTGAGGCTAGATTTAGCAAAAGCCTGCAGGAACAGTGGCACCTTTTGGACATAGCCTTGACATTCCCAGTTTAGGCAGTGGTGTAATAAATGTGAAAGGCTAATGCTGGAGTTTGGAACCATGCTACTGGCTGACAGAGAATAGACAATGACTGAAGTAGTCATAGAAAACAAAAGTGCCGTCCAATGGGGAAATACCAGTATACACACTCCAACAGTCCCTTCCCCAGATGTCAACAATGCAGTTATTATTATGTAGTTATGTCATAACACCATTACTGGCCATGTGCAATTCCTCATTTCCACTGTATGATCCACCTGATAGTGGTTACTTCCAAAAAGACACTGAACCATAACACAAAGCAAGAATTATCTAGGAATGTCTATCTGAAGAGAAGATCCACCACTGTCCAATCAACAGCAACACTGTGACGCAATTGCCTTCTAAATGGGTCAGTACTCCTGTGGCAACTGTGTCACACTCTAATAGAGCCTTCAGGCTACACTAGGCATGAAATGAGGTTACTTTCTACTACTAACTTGAAGGGAGAAAAATAGCAAAAGAAAGAGTGAAAGAGAAAAAAGGAATTTGGTGAAAGCTTTCTCTCAATATAAACTGCCCTCCATTACAGGCAGAAGAGAAAGCAAAAGCACACTTTGGTATTCAGACTCAAGCTGTGTGAGGCAGACAGAACAGAAGCTCCAGTGAGACGTTGACTCACCCCACCTCGTGGCACAGCCAGCCATGTGCATACACACAACCAAGTGGGCTGGCTAGCCTGCACAGATGGGGTCAAGGTGCATTTGCATATTTTGATTCCTCATAGCTCTGCTACTGCATGACAATCCAGGGCCCCTTGCTGCAAGCTAACTCTGATATGCGTTTCCCTTTGCACACTTAACCCCTTCCCTTCCACAGTAAGAATGCTATATAGGGGAATGGCTGGCAGCACAGAACAGAGAGCAACACGCAGGCAAAAGTTAAATGTGGGCTAGATGGCAAAAAGAGGCACAGGCCAGGGTAGCTGCCACATTCTCTTGACTGCTTAAAATAGATATTTTGAGAAGTTGCAGCTAAAACAATGACAGCAAAGAAACTCATGTTGCAACAGCCCCATCAGTCACAAACACTGTACTTTAGCCGGTCCTTTTCAGCCTATGTACATCGGACTTCCAATACAACTCTGAGTCCTGCCACATGCAAAAGTTCACTGACGACACTGCTATCGTGGGCTGCATCAGGAGTGGGCAGGAGAAGGAGTATAGGAACCTAATCAAAGACTTTGTTAAATGGTGCAACTCAAACCACTTACACCTGAACACCAGCAAAACCAAGGAGCTGGTGGTGGATTTTAGGAGACCCAGGCCCCTCATGGGCCCTGTGATTATCAGAGGTGACTGTGCAGAGGGTACAGACCTATAAATACCTGGGAGTGCAACTGGATGATAAATTGGACTGGACTGCCAATACTGGTGCTCTCTGCAAATGAGGAAAGAGCCGACTATACTTCCTTAGAAGGCTGGCGTCCTTCAACATCTGCAATAAGATGCTGCAGATGTTCAACCAGACGGTTGTGGCGACTGCCCTCTTCTACACGGTGGTGTGCTGGGGAGGCAGCATAAAGAAGGATGCCTCACACCTGGACAAACTGGTGAGGAAGGCAGGCTCTATTGTAGGCATGGAGCTGGACGGTTTGACATCCATGGCAGAGCGACGGGCGCTGAGCAGGCTCCTGTCAATCATGGAGAATCCACTGCATCCACTAAACAGTGTCATCTCCAGACAGAGGAGCAGCTTCAGCGACAGACTGCTGTCACTGTCCTGCTCCACTGACAGACTGAGGAGATCATTCCTCCGCCACACTATGTGACTCTTCAGTTCCACCTGGGGGGGTAAACGTTAACATTACTCAAAGTTATTGTCCGTTTTTACCTGCATTTTTATTACTCATTAATTTAATATTGTTTTTGTATTAGTATGCTACTGCTGGAGTATGTGAATTTCCCTTGGGATTAATTAAGTATCTATCCATCTATCTAAACACAAAAATAGACAATGTTTAAAATTCTTCTCTGCTTAATGTGAAAGGCACTATATAAAGTGGTACAGAGGGGGAAAAGTTCCAATCAGCAGAGATGTGATTGAAATGGAAATGAAGCTTTATGCATACACATAATGTCTGTCTCTTGGTTTCTATCCTCTCCAGTGCTTCTGTCCTGGATGGTATTCCTTTAAGAAAAATTAGTACAACACACAAACCTATAGTCCTAAAATAGAGGTAGTTCATATATAGCAAACTGAATATTTCCTTGTTGGAATATATAACAATACATACTAAGAATATAAAACTTCACAGTGATCACATTGGTGATCGAAGATTCCTAAGCAGTGCTCTTCAAACAAACATTGATCCAAGGAGGTAAAAGCAATGCCTGCATATAGTCAGTAGTTTAAAGTATTTGACAATCAAAGATTTCTATTTTGGCAGCACATGCTTTGGCTTTCAAGATTAAAAAAATACAGAGTGACATTGATCTCATCACTGAGGTAACTTTGCTAAGTACTGGTCTTCAATAGACATTAATGTAAGGATGTCAAAGCAATGCTTTCATAAGATCGAACATTTCAACCATTTGGTGATGTTCTTGATGGTCGCCATACATTTCTATGCAAAACTCAAGTTAAAGCTAAGCACATTGTTTAGAGACAGTAAAGTAAAGGAGTGGATTGTGTGTCACAACAAAAGGCTAAATATAAACAGTAAACTCTGCCACAAGTTTTTTTACACACATGGAACTGGATGCTGAGCACGTATGAGACGATCACATGTATTCCTCCTTCTGGGACATTCTTACATTCTGTACCCCTCACTTGATACATTTGACAACTGCATGCATTTCTCCATGTTTGTCATTCTAGAATTCTGCATCCTGCACTTGACGCTCAACAGATGTCACTGATGTTGTTACTTTTCTTTACGCCATGTCATCCATGAGCAGAAGTTAGTTTCCGAGCTTGCCACCACCATAGCATTTTTTACATTTCCATTATGCATCAGCCAGGTAATAAGCTTTCAATTAACACCAAAATCATGATGGAGATTCTAGTCTCAGTAGTTTGTGAGAAGTTGTGTGACAGAAGGACAGACCTTAGCATTTTATATATTTGACACCTGAGCCAGGCTAACATTCTAACTGCTACTTCATCCAGTTCAGTGGTATGGACTACTGCTCCAAAAGCACCAAGCAAAAGGAGGACCCAACCCTGGATAAGGTATCAGTCCACTGCAGGGTCCTGTTGTGCATTCCTGTTGTGCATGCACTAGCAATGGGTCACTTTAGCTTTACAAATTATCATAACGTGCATCTTTAAGAAAACCAGGGCAAGAGAATCCCAAAGAAAAACCCAGCAGGACACAGGACATAAAAACTCACAACTTGTCATTAGAGAACCTTACAGAAAAAAAAAAAAAAATCAAAACACTGTGACATTAACCTGACTGAATAGCTGAGGCACAACCAAAAATGCCTCGGGATAAAAGATCTAAAACCATTGAACAAGTCCATATACTCCAACCGATAGCACAACCCCCGACCAACCTTCACACACCATAAAAGCATAACGATTTCTAAGGAAAAGAAAAACAAAAAACTGGCAAACAAGATAAGGCACAAACATGAATATGCATACACCTCTCTCCGCTAAATCTACACCTTGATAGCAACCGCATGTTTCTCCATTTCTGCTCACTGTCTAGATTTAGAGATTCACACTTAGACCACAACGCATGGCAGCGACACCCTTCTGGCAAGCCTGCCTGTTACTGAGAAGCTTAGTATGAAATTCTTGTTGAACAAAACAAAAGGTTTTGATGAGACCAGGTCACACATCCAAACACAGCACGATTAAGATAACACATCCAAAATATTGACAAGTAGGTGCACTATCAGCTAGACTGTTATACCTTGTACTGTATCGTACCAACCCTGTAGGTCAAATTTTACTCTTAATAACATCCCTTTTGAAAAACGCATTTAAACTTCGAGTAACCATCAACCTATATTGCTTTTTTTTTCATTTGCCTACTGGATAAAACATTTCTCTCTATATACAAAAAAAAAATCCTGGAATGGAAAAGCAAGGCAACGATACGTGATCTTCTCGGAAGTCATTTTAAAAGACCCGCGAGACAAAAAGGACTGGCTACGGAGCGTCTCGCGGGGACCGTAAACATGAGACTTGAGGCGCTTTTCCACTGCATAGTACGGCACGACACAGTTCAGTTCAGCTCACTTTTGGGGGTTTTCCACTGGGAACAGTACCTGGTACCTGGTCCTTTTTTTAGTACCACCTCAGCCGAGGTTCCAAGCGCGCCGAACCGTTACCAAAACGTGACGTGTAAACTCTGCTGGTCACTGATTGGCCGGAGAAAATCGTCATTACTGCGTCACTGAACTTGCGACACGAGACACAACAAACCCGCTAGATTTTTAGCACAGCCAGCGAAGGTTCGGACGCACCATTTTTGTTTTAACCAAAAATGGCTGTTTCGTGGTCTATTGAGGAAGTACAGACGTTCCTCTCGTTGGTAGCCGAGGAGCGGATCCAGCGAGAGCTGGATGGGGTGACGTGGAATGAAAAAGTTTTTCAGGAGGTCGCTAAGCACTTGGGCGCACACGGCTACCATCGGACTTACAAACAGTGTAGGGACAAGTTAAAAAAAAATGTCACGGCAGTAGAGGCGGCGCAACTATAACGACACGTGAATAATCCCGCCCACTCTAAAGCGGTACTAAACTGCAGTCGAAACACAAACCGAGCCGAACTGAGCCAACCAAGGTGAGCTGTACTGAACCGTGCTGTGCTGTACTATGCAGTGGAAAAGCGCCATTGGTGCCAAGAGATTGTCCCAGGGCAGTCTTGCGGGTATGTGGAACATAAGATTCTTGCAAGACACACCCTTCTTATCAAATAAGAGCACGGACAGCCAGTAAAACATTCAGTCTTGTAAAGTCACGTTGCACACACAGATCCTGTGCTCTCAGCAAAGGAGAAAGAGCAGCGCAGAGAAAAGAGACCCAAGGCGAGATAGACATGCAGAGAAAGGTACAGAATATGAAAGCAGTAAAATTCTAAAGTATTGTAGCGTTCCAGCCAAGCTGAAGCCTTTTTTATTTTAAGTGACTTTTGGGTCCGATCGAGGGAGGGCAGAGTACAGCATGGAAGACTGATAGCTTGGTACTGATTGATGCAGTAAGGGGGGTGACACTTTATTACGTCAGTTGCTACAGTACCAAAAAAAAAAAAAAAAAGATAGTAAAGATCGCATTGATGCAAACAAAAGGAAATTAGTCATCAGAACCAGGTGAAATTGAAAAAATAGCAGGACAAATCGAGGTCAGAAATAAAAGGCAAAGAGTGTAAAACAAAGTCTTTTTGTCTTTGGATCATTCAATGCACAAAATGTGCATGTACACAATAATGGACCATACACTATGACAATCTGTGGTCCCGAACAACAGCAATTATTCCAAAGAAGAAAAAAAAGCTTTTAAAATTGTATATCCGATTAACCAAACAAAGGGGTTGGCACTATACACATGAAGAGCAAGTTACAGATTATGAAAGCAGTGGAATTCGAAAGGCTCAAAAAAAAAAAAAAAAAAAAAAAAATTTCGGCACGATACACATGCAGAGAAAGTTAAAGAATATCAAACTAGGAAAATTAGAAAGTATTAAAAAAAAGAAAGATCGCAGTATTGCAAACAAATTAAAATTACTCAAAAAAGGGAAAATAATCACCACGGACCGGGGTAACTGGAAAAAAAAACGAGGTAAGAAATAAAAGACAGAGTAGAAAACAAAGTAAAACGTAATAAAGAGGTTATAAAACAAGGGGGCCAAACACATGCAGAGCAGGTTAGAGATAATGAAAACTGGAATTCAAAGACTCAAAAAAAACACAGGCACGAAACACATGCAGAGCAAGATACTGAATATGAAAGCAGAAAAAAAAGGCAGTGTTCAAACCAAAGAAAGCAAACATCGCACTAGCGCAAAAAATGAGAAATTATTACTCGGAGAAATAACGAAAAGGAGAATAGAGATCAAATATATGGACATAGGTGATATTTCAGAAGTATGTAAATATTGTAAGGCTTTGAAGTTTATGTCAGAGAATTTCAAAAACGGGGTTTAACTCACATGCATTTATTGGTTACTTTGCAAAAAAAAAATATTAACTGCTGATGATGTAGATTGTTTTGTCTGTGCTGAAATTCCAAACAGAGAAACCTATCCTGAATTATGGTACAAAGTCATTAAACACAAGTCTCACGGACCTCATTTAAAAGATTCCACATATTGGGAAATGAAAGATTCAAAATATTGTTTTTACAGAAGTTCTGAAATAAACGTGAAACTAATGAAATAGCAACAATTTAAAGAAAAAAAATTACAAGTGTGTATCCGGAAAACCAAACACGGGGGTTGGCGAGCGAAGCGAGCAGGGGGAGAAGCCCCCTAGTATACAATTAATAAAAACACCATTTAAAACCTCTGTTTGCAACCTTGAAGCAGCACACAAATGCAGCCTGACAGTAAAGACATAGGTTCTGGAAATTTCAATTTGATGAAATAAAAATTAATCATTTATCAAGGTAATTTAAAAATACAGTAAATTAAAAAAAAAAAAATTTGAAACCTTAACCTATATATTGTGTGTAGGAAAGACTTCTGTCTTTATACACGTTACTCAATCAGAATTCTTAGCCTTCAGTACAGATAAACCTTAGAAAGTTAGTCAACTTTAAATTTTTCTTCTGACTCATATTGAGAATGTGCAAAAACTATACAATGAGGGGCAACAATGAAAATAAGCTTCAAAAGGACTAAATAGTGTTTTTGTAGTCCGTGGAATTTGGTTAGACATTCATTGGACAAGTCTTTTACTGTAAGTGCCTTTGCTCCAACTAAATAAATACCTAAATTTTCTATAAGAAAAAATGCCACATAATATAAAGGTTTCCTGTTAATTTTACAGACAGAACAGTGACACAGGAGTGAACTCTGGTGTTACCTCACAGATGCAGTGTTCTTGGTTTGAATCCCACATCTGGACACTATCTTGTAGAGATTTTGCCAGTTCTTCCCATATGTTGCCTTTTCTGGCGACATGCCACATTTTCATCCTGCGGGTAAGGTAGCTCAAAATTGGCCATAAGTATGCAAAGATATGTACTTAAGGGGGTCCTACAATGGACTGGCAAAACCTCCAGGGCTGCTTCCTGCCTCTCACCTGATACTGCTGGGATATGCCCTCAATACTCCATGACTCCATATTGGATTAATTGGGTTGGAATATTCTGTTTGTTTTGCAGATCTGAGTTACTATGAAATAATGTGGATTCAATGAGTTATCACATTTTGGAAGCAAGAAACAAGAAATCTAATCCAAGTATTGTATTACAAATGTGGCTTCACTTCAGATGATTTGAGTTTGCAGCATGAAATACAAGCACACCGCACTCAAAGGTGTCACTTAATCAATTTATTACACCAGAACCTGATCAAGTCAAAACGCTACAGTAAAACCAATGTTTTGAGGACAGTTAATTAGCTGTGTCTCCTTAGGCGTGTGTTGATGGCTCCACCCAAGCTACCCCATCCAACCAGTTTGTACACACACATGCACAGACTCTCATTCAGATATGAACACAAGCTTCACAATGCAAAAAGGAGCTGCAGTTACACGAAATGTTCAGAGATAAAAGTTAAGGAGAGGCCTATGACTATATGCAACCTAAACTTCCCCCTTATTATTATTTTTTTTTTAATGCATGCCCATATCTGTGGTGAGATAATCAGAAAAGATGGTGCATTCTTTCTGAAACACCTACCAAAAGCACTTGAACATTCAGTTAATAGGGCGCCTATAAGCTTGAAACCACAAAGCTAAAATCCCACTCAGCTACCTGTGTAAAGCTTAGCTATCATAAACTCTTTCATCCTCTCTCATACAATGTGTTATAAAAAAAAATGACTGACAAAAGTTATTATATAAATGCAGATCATACCTTTCCCCAAAAAAACTTACAAATCACACATGTGGTGGTCCTTGTTTCTACAATTTGAAGGTGTGTAAAGTCATTTGCTTACAATTACAATTTTCAGTCCGAAGTGGGAACTGAACCTGCAGATTTGAGATTTACAGTGTAATGCTTTATTACTTTTACTCCTGCCTCATCCAAATTTAGGAGAGTATGAGTGACATTTGACACATAATTGGAAAGAAACAAGTTTATAGTTCTATAAAACTATAAGACACCAGTTGATCAAGCCCCTGTGTTTTAGCTACCAAATACTAGAAATTCAAGCTTTTTAGTATCTCCTGAACTCACTATTGACAATTCTAAGTGCCTAAACCATCCAAATTTAGAATATCATAACAGAATCACATTTTATAATATTTAAAACCGTACTTGGGTTAAAATTAAAATATTAAGTTGGTTGTTTTAACGGAGAGGTTGTTACAGCTATTGCCTCACACGTCTTAAGGCATTGTTTTGAATTCCAACCTGGATGCTGCCTGTGTGTAATATGCTTGCCATCCTCACCCAGCTCACATCTCTCTCTTTCTCTACCATAGTTAGCCTCCATCTTATGTTCTGCTCACAGGCAAGTATGTGCAGCTAAAAGTGCTTCTGGAAAAGTGACGCTCCCTCCTTTTTCCTTTTCCTCACCTACATTTAAGTCTTACTTGGAACTCCTGGATATCTGCAGGTCTACTGACACAATCAGGCATTCAGCAAATTTCATATTATGACTTTCAGGTTTTTTTTTTCCTTTTTAAAAATTAAGCCCAGGGACTAATAAAGTATCTATCTGTCTAACTATAGCTTTACACTTGTTGTTCCCACTTTGAATTTTGTTCTTTATTGCTTGTTAACTTTATACTTTCTAATCACTCATTCTATGTGTATTATCGTTTGCTTTTATGAGTTGCTACTGATAGGAGGAAATTTTAGATTCCATTATTAACAGCTTTTTAGATTGGTGGTCTGTTCACTCTCATACCACTGTGAAAAGATGATTTTCAGAAAGCGCTTTATAAATGACAGGGTATCCAGAAGCCAGAACCTATCCTAGCATCATTAGGTATGAGGCAAAGACCAAGCATGCATGGGACAACTCTCCACAGCAAGACACATCTTCATATGTTCACATATCTACTTTAATTCGCCCTGAGCCAATTTACTTTCAATCTGAAAGGCACATCTCTGGGATGCAGTAAGAAAGTGGGAGTACCTGTAGAAAATCCCATGCATCAATGGGAAAAATTTACAAATTCCACACAGCAGGGTCGGGACAAGTATGAGGCAAACAAAGTACTTGCCTCAGGTGAACAATGGGAAAGGGCGCCAAATTGATGAAAAACGAAAATTAGTATCAATTAAAAAAAAAAAAAAAAGAAAAAAGCCAAATGTATGTTGCAATGTTTGTCAAATACCTTAAGCAAACTGACGATTTGCATCAGACACTCTTGCTTGATACACTCATTTCCTTGTATGATATAAGGAGTAATAGATATTTTAATATCACAACTTAGATGGAGATATGAAAAACTATATGGGATTTCATCTAATTTTGAAATTTTAACAGGTGAAAAATTAGTCAATGGATACAGAAAATTTAATAAAGCAGCTTATAATTTATCCCTTAAATATCCAAACTATAGAATTCTTATCAGAAATAATCAGTTTAAAAAAAATCAAACAATGACGTTAATTCCAGACCTTAAAGCAGCTACAAGTTTAGATCTTTTAAAAATGATTCATGAATAGAGTTTAGTTCAGTCCTATCCAAATTTAGAAGTTACATTGAGAATATTCCCAACACTACCTGTTACTGTAGCTTCTGGTAAAAGAAGCTTTAATAAACTAAAATTATCAAAACATATTTAAGACCGTCACCTGCTCAGGAAAAATTGTCAAATATGGCAATTTTATCAATCGAATAAGAATTGACAAGAAAAGTAAAACTTAAAAAAAAAGATTTTATATTGAGCATTTATTTAATTATTTATTCATTGTAATTATATTAAACTAGGGGGTTCCACCTTGCTCGCTTTGCTCACCAGCCACTTCGCTGCTCACGTTTTGAAGAGGGGGGCTGAATGCACCCCAAGGAGACACGGTCGCTCCTCCAAAACCCCCTCTTAAATACTGATACAATGGGAAACAGGTTTTTTACCTCCTCTTTGCTCAATCAGCTACTGGCTTACTGCTGCTGCTGCCGCCGTGCAGTGTGATCTGCATCTGACACGGCGCTTTGAACATTTAAAACCCTGTACAGCAGCTGTCCTACTCGTTTTTTATTTCCGGCTCCGGGTATGGTTAAATCTTTTGGCACAAAGTTCCGTCTTGCGGGGTATGCGTTCTTGATCTTTTTTTAGTTTTTAATTTAAAACGGAATAAGAATCTGAAAATCTAACAAAATCCCATTAAAGTTTGATAAATTCTGAAAAGAATGATACCAAACATATATGTGGGTTTTAAAATAAGCCCAATTTAAAGTGTGACAAAAAATGTGACATCGCTTTTTAAATTCTTCTATTATATCCGATTTTAAAACTATATTCTCTAGTCTTGAGTGATGGTATCGATGATTCTATTTTAGAATTTAATTCTTCTTGTAAAACAGTTTTAGACTCAATTGCTCCATTCAAGATACACTGTAATAAGGGAAGACCTGCTCCCTGGCTAAATGAAACTACGTGACCGCTACGCCGTGCCTGTCGAACGGCACTGGAAAAAAGAGGGACTGATTGTTTCTAAACAGATTTTTGGGACTTCTCTATTCAACTTCCAGGTTGCAGTTAAGAAAGCAAAACATGATTTCTTCGCTTATTTAGTATCCCGTCATTCTAAGAATCCTAGGGTCTTATTTAATTCAATTAATGCAGCCATTCACCCTCATTTTGTGACGGGATTAAATAGTACTGTTCTTTCATGTGAGCAGTTTCTTTCATTCTTTGTCAGTAAAATAGATATAATCTGCTGTAGTATTGTTCCAACTGGCTATGAACTTCCTACTGTTAATCATGGCATTGTCTTGGAATCTTTTGATCTTGTTTCACTTTCACAGTTAAAAAGTACTATTAACACCCTTAAATCTACTCTCAGTGCTCTTGACATTATACACCACACCTCTTAGTGGAAGCCTTTGATGTTTTGGGTCCATCTTTACTATCCATTATCAATGGTTCTATTAGTGAGGGGGTTGTGCCCTCATTTTTTAAACATGCTGAGGTGCGTCCCTGTCTAAAAAAGGCAGAATTAGATCCTGGAGTTTTAGCCAATTTTCACCCGATTTCCCAATTGTCATTTCTGGCTAAAATATTAGAAAGAATTATTTATAATCAATTGGTTGATCACCTTAACTCCAATAATTTATTTGAGATCTACCAATCTGGCTTTAGGCGTTATCATGGTGTTGAAACGGCCCTCCTTAAAGTATTCAATGACATCTCTATTATTACTGACTCAGGTGACGCTGCAGTCCTTGTCCTCCTTGATCTGTCTGCTGCCTTTGACACTATTGACCATGAGATATTGCTGTTGCGGCCTGAACATCTGGTTGGGCTTAAAGGTGCTGCTCTTAACTGGTTCAGGTCATATCTAATTGGTAGACACTTTTCAGTGACTTTAAATTCCTCTTTTTCGTCTACTGCTCCTCTTAAATGTGGTGTACCTCAGGGATCCATTTTGGGTCCTATTTTATTCTCTACTAGGCTGACCCGCCTTTTAAGGCGACCGACTTTTAAGTTGACACTTCTTAAGGCAATTCAATATGTAGATCAATTTGATATTTTATACAAACTCATTAATTTGGTTATATTGCATTTGAGCGGTATTACTTTAATACTCATAGTTTCTGTTATTTTAGTGATGAAATTTAAACTTTTTTTCTATATTGAGGTCGCCCTTTTGAACCCCCCTGATATTTACTACGCGGTGAGGCATTTGTACTCCATCAACATTAATTATTTCCAGAGACATAATTTTGTCTATTTTTCCAGCGCATCGTGCACAAAAGCAAGGGAACGATGGGAGCACCAGAACTCTGCTCACATCATGTCGCTTCGTACCGCAAGCTGCAAGTAGTAAGTCTGTGATAAGCAGAATACCACTACGCTTTCCACTCACGGGACGGAAGGACAATCCCGACCGCTTTTATATAGTAAGAAAGAAGAAGAAGATATCGCACAGTCTGGAGTAGAAAATCATCTTTTACCTGGAAAAACGAAACTACAAATCCCATCATGCATTGCAAAATGGACGGGGCATGTGTGAAACTCCGTGCTACTCGCACAGTCTGGAGTAGAAAATCATCTTTTACCTGGAAAAACGAAACTACAAATCCCATCATGCATTGCAAAATAGACGGGGCATGTGTGAAACTCCGCGCCTGCGTAGCACTCACGGGACGGAAGGACAATCCCGACCGCTTTTATATAGAAGGATATACCTTCACCCTATTGGAGCTATTTTTAGGAAATGTAACATTTCTTTTCACTGCTATGCTGATGATACACAGGTTTATATTCCCGTCTGCAACTCTGCAATGAATCAACTGCACAACTGTCTTTTTGAACTAAGATCCTGGATGACTAATAATTTTCTTGATCTGAATCAAAATAAAACGGAGGTGCTTATAGTGGGTCCATCAGCTAAAGCCCAAATTACTCTTGGACTTCTCGGCCCTTTCTCTGTCTTTTGCAAACCTCAAGTCCGCAATCTTGGTGTTATCTTTGACAGTAACTTCTCTTTTGAGAAACAGGTTAATTCTGTAGTCAAGAGTTGCTTTTTCCAGCTTCATCTTTTAGGTAAGATCAAGCTTTTTTTACCTTCTAGGGGTCTTGAGAAAGCCACACATGCTTTTATCTTTTCTCGCTTTGATTACTGTAACTCGCTGTATTCTGTGATTAGCAAATCCCTGATACGCAGGTTACATGTGGTCCAGAATGCTGCCGCTCGCATTCTGGTTGGGGCAAGAAAGTCTGATTATGTTTCTCCAATGTTAGCTTCTTTACACTGGCGGTCTGTCAGTTTTCAAATTGATTTTAAAATCTTGTTGCTAGTTTTTAAATCTTTACATGGGCTTGCTCCTGCTTATTTATCTTAATTGTGTGCTTTACACTAGCCATCTACATTGCTTAGATCTTCTGGTCAGTTGTCTCTTGTTGTCCCTCGTACCAAGTGTAAAACTAAGGGGGACAGACAGGGCTTTTGCAGCTGCTGCTCCTCGCCTGTGGAACTCTTTACCACTTTACATAAAGGAGTCGTCTACAATTGAACAGTTCAAAACAAGACTAAAGACTCATTTCTATTCACTTGCTTTCTTTGACCTTTAGTAATACTGATGGTTTCCTCATTGTGATTATGTAATCTTAATTCTATTTACTATTTATTTTATTTATGTTCATTTATTTGATTTCTATTTATGTTATTTATGTTAATTGTATGTTTTTTTCTTCTTTTATTGTAAAGCATTTTGGCCATAGCATTCCTATGTTTTAAATGTGCTATATAAATAAATTGACATAAAATTGTTGCACTTTTAGGCTTAGGCTTTCATATATATCTCTATATATAATCTTCATTTGGATCTTGATCTTTGTTTGTCCGCGAATGAATTAGAAGAAGCAGCACTAGATGGCAGTAGAGAGACAGCTAAAACATAGGCATTGTATTAAGAATCTCCTCCAGGCTTATACTACTGAAGACTGTAGTACTCCAGTCACACCTCAAAACACAGACATTCAAACTAAACAAATTGTTGTGCTTTAAATTAACTAAAGAGATCTTCATTTAGATCTTGATCTTTGTTTGTCCGCGAATTCCACGCATGCGTAGACCACCTTCCAGTTTAGTACGTTGTTGTTACTCATGGATATCAACAATGTGCCGGAATAACGAAAGGGGTGGTGAACAGTGTTACGCTGGTTAGCTCCTGAGGCCTGGTTAGAGAATGAGATTGCCGAAGATAAAAGGTGCGTGCCTACGTAACATATGAATGAAAGAAAGACAGTGGGTAAAATGAATGACAACGTAACAGCACGTTCCTGAAATTATTATTGTTACGTTGTAGCCGGCGAGTGCTACGCGTCTCACAGTTGTACCGTGGCTTGCTCACATGTCAGTGAAGTGATCCCTATTTATGCTTTAAAGAACCTGGATACCTATGTGTCCCCCTTTTATAACCATTGCTCCGTGTATATTACCTTACTCTTTGGATTGCCACAAAGCAACCTGTGAGATTGGAGAAAGGTTGAGAAGACATCGTGAGAGGAAACAAGAGCGTCGTGAAAACGAGATGGACTGTGAACGGACAGAAGCAGAAATGCTCCCACACCACCACATAATTACTATTCGGACAGTGATTCCGAGTAGGCCGTTCCTATTGAATCAATGTCCAAGGGTTTTCTTTTGTAATTTTGTTTCCCTTATAAAAAATCGTAATGCTGTGCGACGAAGGGCCCAGTTCACAACTGGCAGCCGCGTTTAAACAGGGAGCCCTTCACAGACAACTTTAACATGCGCAACATAGTTGGGCGCACATGGCTAGTATATTATATAAAGAGAGAGAAGATTTTGTTTTGTCTAAAGTGTTATTGATATTATTTTGTCTCTATTATTAAATTAAATTACTGAAAAATTTGCATAATTCTAATTCATCTCATGTGTAATACTTATTTTGTTTTTCTTTTGTTAAGGTTGGTGTGATTTTATGTTTAGTGTGTGCAATTTTATGTTCCTATTACTGCATTTAGTAATTAATAAATGTATTTTGTTCTCAAAATCATTTATTTATTTATGTTTATTTAATACTTATTAGTGATAAAAAAAACTACGGTATATACATAGGTGTGCAAATTTATCCTCCTGGCTCAGGTGAAAATACCTCTAGGCCCGACTCTGACAGACAGTAACCAAACAGGAATCAATCCCTTATCCTTAGAGCTGTAAAGCTGCAATACTAATCGCTATAACTTCACATCATGCAGTGTTATAAAAAAGTACATAAAACTCTTTTACTAACTCACATATCAACTTCAGCATTTTGAAAGGCTGGTTCCATACCAATACGAAACATGCTTTGTAATTTATTGTTCTTTGTGGGCAGTGACCTAAGGAAGCTTCAGCTGGCACAGCTGTGACAGATGAAATTTCTAAAACTAAATTACCTTAAGTAGTAACCTCCTGCTTGTACCACACCATTAGTTTATGTATGTATGTACTGTATGTTGGATCTGTACTAAATTTTTGACTTCAGTATTGATACCAGCCTTCAGACCTTAATACTGGTACCAAAACAGGTCCAAATCAAACAAAGGAATAGCTCCACAACCTCCTATCTTACTCCAGTCTCCCTCTTGTACTGCCCCAATGTGCCGCATTATGCACCGCTTCCCTCTTGATAGCCATTAAGCCCCAATCACATAAAAGCAATTAAGGGGGAGTGGTTTATAAGGTCTCTGTAAAGTACAGATCGTGTACTCCCCCTCTCCCCATGGTGATGTCCAGATCGCATTGAAGCATGTAGTTTCATTTAACGTAGTAAATGAAACAGACACTCTACCACAACTGCAGCAGTGAATGTTGAGGGAAGTAGGTGGACAGGGGATGGAGAGAAAAGCTGATGTGTAGTTCCGGCACCAAAAATCCTAGAAATGCACTATGCAATTTTAAAATTTGGGTTTTTTGGTATTTTTCCACAACCAGTATACAAGATAAACCTCCATATATGTTATTCCAAATTTATTAAATGTGAATGAAACCAAGTATGTTGCCAGCTCACAGAGCATGGACTCTTTCCAAGGTGTTGTGGTTTCTGTGTACAGTTCACTTGTTCTGCCTCTGGGAATGCCAATTACTTCATACAGTCCAAAAACATTTGTATTATTCAGTGACTGTGGAGCAAGTCCATGAATGATTTGTGCAATAAACTGGCAAGCCTTCTAGAATTCTTCTCATCTGTATTCAGAGACGGCTGGTTACACACTGGCTACCTAAAACACTGATCAAACAAACCTATTGGACTGTACATAAAGTGCACCACCAAGGAGGATAGGCACAAATGATAACAAGCCACATGCATGGACATTGCTGTTAAGAACACAGCCTTAGATGAAGGTACACTGTTTCCGCACTTGCCCAAAGCGAAAGCACTCTATAAAACCACATTCATTTTGAGAGTTAACTGTTTAGAGCAGATTGCTACCCTTGACCAGCACTGTTAATCTTAAAGTCATTGTACTGATGGGTAATCTAGAGTGATAGACATACTGGTGCCAGCTCTGAGGCAAGTACAGAAAATGGGTGGAAAATAAAATTAAACAGCAATAATCAAAAAACATAATATAATTAGAATCTTTTGATATATTTATGAGAAACCACTGACATGCTCATTGAACTCCTTTTATTTATTTAGTAGGCAATTTTATCCAAGAAGACATGAGGAACTATAGAAGTAGTAAACAATATGTATTATATCAAAACTATTCAATTAAAGGTCAAATAGCTCATTTTATTAAAAACAAATACACCACTGACTTTGGGAAAATGTAAGAACTGAATCATTTCTTAAGCTACATCCCAGTTTTCAGCACACCTCATTCAATTTCAAAATTTAAAATCTGCACTATGAGTAGAGCAGACTGATGTAGAGAAGCACAAGACTTTTTATATGCTGTACAACTTAAGAGTTTCATAGATTGGGGAAAGTGATTTACTAACTAGATGTAAATAACTCTTCAGAAACAACTGGCAGACATAACAGCACAATACAAGACAGACTATAAACTCTTCTCAAGCAACACATTCTTCAGACGTTTGGTTGAAACCAAGTATCGTTTTTATTTGAAACATGTTTGATTAAAACGTAAAAGACACAGACCTCTCTCAGCAGGAGAAGCAGCCATAATTTTGCTCTTATATTTATTCTTTTCATTCCAAGAAATTCTGACCATATCAGAGCGCTTATGAAAGAGTTATATTTTTTCTCAATTAAAATTCTTTCACCAGAAATTCTCATTAAAAAACAGAATCTGATTTGGCGACTGATAAGAAACAACTGTTATTGGAACAAAGGGAAAGTGGTAACACTATTGTGAGAAAAGACTCAATATGACAGATAACAAGAAGATCTTAGAATAAACAAGATATTTTTGAACCTGTGTACTGTTTGCATAAAAGACACTTCACAGCATTTGGACATCAAGTCAGTTCCCTGATAAAATGTCTTCTATGTGGTGCTTGCATGTTCCCCTTGTGTTCACAGGGACACAGGAATTAATTCCCAATACTCAATCTCTATATGATAAAGCAGCCTCAATTCTTTAATCTACCTCACACCAGGGGGTTCAGCACTCGTCGTGCATCAATAAAAATTGATACATTTTTCATATTCATGAATATACAGATCTTGGATAACCTGGCTTGGACCACCATACTGAAGACATCTCTCTATTATAAAAAAAAAAAATCCTGGAGAGAAACAGTAGGGCGACAATACATGATCTTAGAAGATCACGGAAGACACTTAAAAGACCCGTGAGACTAAAGAGATTGGCCATAGAGCGTCTCGCGGGGACCTTAAACGTGAGACTTTGTGCCAAGAGATTAACCCAGGACCGTCTCACAATGACGTAGAACATGAGATTCTTAAAATACACACCCTACTCACAACCAAATAACAGCATGGGGAGAAACACACTCAGTCACACACTCAGTCGTGTTTTGGCTTTGAGCACACACAGATCCAGGACTCTCAGCGCATATAAACCGCATAAGGACAATACGTTATAAATGAAACGTAGACGACTAAGCGAAGAAGAAAGCAGCATGGAGAAAACAGAATCAAAAGCATTGGAGAGACAAAAAAGAAAAAGAATAATCCAGGTGCAAATTCGGAAAATAAGGAAAGTAATTATCAGCCCGGAACAAGTGGAATTGAAAAAAAGCATGTCTAATATGGACATTGGGGCTATACACATGCAGAACAGGTTAGAGATTATGAAAGCAGTGGAATTCAAAATGCTCAAAAAAAAAAAAAGTTGGTGCGATACACATGTGGAGAAAGTTAAAGAATATGAAAGTAGGAAAATTAGAAAGTATAAAAAAAAGAAAGTAAAGATCGCAGTAGCACAAACAAACGGAAATTATTACTCGAACAAGGGAAAGTAATCACCACGGACCAGGTGTCATTGAAACAAAAGCAGGACAAAGCGAGGTCAGAAATAAAAGACAGAGTAGAAAACAAAGTAAAACGTCATAAAGAGCTTAAAAAAACAAGGGACCAAACACATGCAGAGCAGGTTAGAGATAATAAAAACTGGAATTCAAAGGACTCGTAGAAACACATGCAGAGCAACATACAGAATATGAAAGCAGAAAAAAACGACAGTGTCAAACCAAAGAAAGTAAACATCGCATTAGCACAAAGAAAGAAAAATTATTACTTGGAGAAATAACGAAAAGGTGAATAGAGATCAAATATATGGACATAGGTGATATGTCAGAAGTAGGTAATATTGTAAGGCTTTGAAGTTTAAGTCAGGAGAATTTCAAAAACGGAGTTTACCTCACATGCATTTATTGGTTACTTTGCAAAAAAAAAAAAAAAAAACATTAATTGCTGATGATGTAGATTGTTTTGTCTGTGCTGAAATTCCAAACAGAGAAACCGATCCTAAATTATGGTACAAAGTCATTAAACACGTCTCACTGACCTCATTAAAAAGATTCAGCACATTGGGACTCGAAAGATTCCAAATATTGCTTATACAGAAGTTCTGAAATAAAAGTAAAACTAATGAAATAGCAAAAATTCAAAGAAAAATAAAATCTTAAAAGTGTGTATGCGGAAAAACAAAAATGGAGGAGCAGTCAGCAGGGGGCAAAGCCCCCTAGTAATTAAAAAAGGACAAATGCACTTCTGCTTTCTGAAATGACTAAAGAAATGCAGGGAAAGTTAGAGGTACTTGAACTCAAATCATTGCATCTCAGTGTTCTGCCTGGTGAAATCACAATTTAGTTTAGCAACAAAAGAAGTTCATTAATTCCACCATTTATTATTAAACACAACGGAACAAGGCAAGAAGTAACCTTGGACAGGGTAAAAGTCTATTACTCAAATAACCAAGTCAGTATGCGTTTCAAAATTCAGAGAAAAACCACACAGAGAAACAGTGAATGTGTAATCTTCATAGGGAAATTACCCATCATGCCACTATCTGAGGTATATGAAGAAAAAAAACTGTCTTATCATTACCTGAACAGATGAACATTAGCGTTTACTGAAATAAATCATTTGCCATTTTATAGGACTTAAAAACCCAAGAAAGACACTGCTCATGTCTCTATGGTCTTATAGGTTGCAATACAGCAAAAAAGCCACAAACTACAAGGGTCTGCAATGGGTTTAAATATCTATAAGCACTATGACTAATAAATATCCAATATCACTCAGTCAGCTATATTTCTGCATTCCATACTTTCCTAATTCAATATTCTGGTTTGTATGCCAAATTAAATAGTGGACATTTGTACACTACCAGGGAAAGTTTTTAGATGACCTCAGTTTTTTTCAGTTTTAATAGAAATCCACACACTTTGGTGTTTTAATGTTTCATGAAATCAATGCATAGAACAATGGCAAGTAAAAAATAAGTCAGGAAATCATTAAATGTACAAAATTTTATTCACATTTTTGATTCATCAAAGTTGCCACCTTTTCTTGACAAAACAGCCAAACTGTGGTAATCCTTTTGATTCAGAATGCCAGCCACTCTGTGCAAGTCACCAATTCTGCCTCCAACAAAAGAACCCCAGACCATCACACTTCCTTCTCCATGTTTGAAAGTTGGTGTCATACATCCTTTCACCAACTTGATGGCGCAAAAACACCCAGCGTGATGAACCAAAGATTTCAGATTTTAATTCATCAGTTCATAAGACTTTCTCCCAGTCTGCAGTAGTCCACAGCCAGTATTTCAAGGCCCTATTTTGTCCTTGTGGAATGGTTTTCTTACAGCCACTCACCCTATCAAACCTGTAGCACAATGTCTCCTCATCACTTTAGAAACTAAGAATTAATTTTTTCCAACACTATTAAGCTGTTGTGCTATGTGGCGCCTAACATGCTTGCTGGTGACCCTCAGAAACTTGTCTTCTGATTGGCTTGTGACTTCGGCGCTGCAAGATCTCTTCCTATGAGAGTTTCTTCCAGTTTCCAATTGCCTTTGGATTGCATAGGATGCAACTTTACTCACTGGCTCTTTGATTTTTTTGCAGTTTCTCTAAATTAAAGGCCTGTACTAAGGGTAATTATGCTTTGTCTCGTTTAATTTGTTAATCTGTTTTCTTGCCATTATCACTGGAATTTAAAAGTTTATAGGCTGTATAGGGTATAGTAACAGTCTGTTCAGACTCTGCTTTAAGACAGACATTTTTTAAGTAATCAAAATAAGTTGGGTCACCTGTGCAAATTAATTGCTTCAACTTGCAAGGCCTAATTTACTTTAATTGCTGCAGAATTCCTGTAGGTTGTAACCTAATAGTTGTTCCCTGGAGATGGCCCATTTGTAGTATTCTGAAATTTCCTTTTATTCAGTTTTTCCTAACCTAAACTTAAAATGTTACCCTCTGGGAGTTTATTGCTTACTTTTTCACCATTCTATGACATTCATTGCATTTCTATTGATTACATTTGAAGAAAAACTGGAAAAACTGAGGGGTTCTAAAATTTTTGACAGGTAGTGTAGGTTTATGTATATACTGGTCTTTCACACAAGTTCCAGTCTTCACTATGTACTGATCCTACAGAAAATGTCACTCAGGTCAACAGCATGGCAGTTCAGACTCTGCTTTGTCCAGAAAGTCTCCTGCTCCTTTTAAAGAACTACTAGGTGCTCTCAAACCAGCAACAATTATAATACTCCGATGTGGGGACTGTCCCTCCTAATAGACTGTTCATGGCACAGGCCAAGGTGTGCACAGAAGACATCCTCATGACATTTACATCTCAACAATAAAGCTCCTCATCCTGAAGGTGAAGCTCATTTAGTGCTTACGCTTCATTCTTTTTTACCCACACCCTCCAGCACACTATAGGCAGTTATGGGGACATATACTGAGCATTAACTTGAAAGCAGTCTCCAAGTATTTGGCTGTTGCTTCACCACCGGTGTCAAGCACAATGCAATGAATTTCTCACTTGCACACAGCATATTGACAAAGAACCACTACCTCAAATTTAGAGGTCATCTTCAAAGACTACAGTCTAAAGAGGATATGAGGACATTCATCATCTGCACACAGGAAACTTGCAGCCCTCAGGACTCAGAATTGGATACTTTGAACAGGTCTTAGTTTCAACCTTAGTTCACATGAATGCACACAAACTGTATACTTTACTTTAAAACAGCTTGACACTTATGTGAACTCAACTTTAAACAAGAGGCATGTAACAGCCACTCCAAACACTTTCAGCACTTCTTACATGTTATACCAAAGTGCAAGCACAACAGCACTGTCTCCGTGTAAAAGATTTTAACCTGTAAGCACAACCAAGGCAAAGAGTTGGCACATTGGCCCAAAATAATAATAATAATCTATACATCTATCTATATATCTATATCTCTATACTAGGGGGCTTCGCCCCCTGCTCGCTTTGCTTGCCAACCCCCGTTTTTGTTTTTCCGGATACACACTTCTAAGATTTTTTTTTTTCTTTGAATTGTTGCTATTTCATTAGTTTCATTTTTATTTCAGAACTTCTGCAAAAACAATATTTGGAACCTTTCGAGTCCCAACGTTTGGAATCTTTTAAATGAGCTCCGTGAGACGTGTTAATTGACTTTGTACCATAATTCAGGATAGCTTTCTCTGTTTGGAATTTCAACACAGACAAAATTATCTAAATCATCAGCAGTTAATAATTTTTTTGCAAAGTAACCAATAAATGCATGTGAGGTAAACTCCATTTTTGAAATTCTCTTGACTTAAACTTCAAAGCCTTACAATATTACCTACTTCTGACATATCACCTATGTCCATATATTCGATCTCTATTCGCCTTTTCATTATTTCTCCAAGTAATAATTTCTCTTTCTTTGCGCTAATGCAGTGTTTACTTTCTTGTTTTGACAGTGTCATTTTTTTCTGCTTTCATATTCTGTATCTTGCTCTGCATGTGTTTCGCGCCTACTTTTTTTCGAGTTTTTTTAAAATTCCAGTTTTCATTATCTCTAACCTGCTCTGCATGTGTTTGGTCCCTTGTTTTTTTAAGCTCTTTATGACGTTTTACTTTGTTTTCTACTCTGTCTTTTATTTCTGACCTCGCTTCGTCCTGCTTTTGTTTCAATGACCACCTGGTCCATGGTGATTATTTTCCCTTTTTCAAGTAATTTCCATTTGTTTGCGCTCCTGTGATCTTTACTTTCTTTTTTTTTTTTTTTTATTTCTAATTTTCCTACTTTAATATTCTTTAACTTTCTCAACATGTGTATCGCGCCAACGGGTTTTTTTTTTTTTGAGCCTTTCGAATTCCACTGCTTTCATAATCTCTAACCTGCTCTGCATGTGTATACCGCCACCGTCCGGATTGGACAAGCTTTTTTTTTCCAATTCCACTTGTTCCGGGCTGATAATTACTTATCATTACTTTCATAATCTCTAACCTGCTCTGCATGTGTATAGTGCCAACGTCCGGATTGGATGTATTTTTTTTTTCAGTTCCACTTGTTCCGGGCTGATAATTACTTTCCTTATTTTCTGAATTTGCACCTAGATTATTCTTTTTCTTTTTTGTCTCTCCAACGCTTTTGTGTCTCTTTTTTTTCTCCACGCTTCTTTCTTCCTCGCTTAGTCGTCTATGTTTCATTTATAACGTATTGTCCTTAAACGCTTTATATGCGCTGAGAGCCCTGGATCTGTGTGTGCTCAAAGCCAAAACACGACTGAGTGTGTTGCTGGCCGCCCTTGCTCTTATTTAGATATAGAGGCAAGTATATCCATCTTACTATTGGCATGACAAGCTCTGACTCCATAGAACCATTAAAAGGAAGGTGATCTTAAGAAAAGGAACACTTCATAGGCGCTTTCATTTAGCACAATACTCATTGAACTTCATTTTTAGGGTACTGTACTGTGAAATTTACTAGACTATGAATTTTCGTATACACTTTCACTCCAGTTATTGAATTAAATGCACCGTATACTTTTTATATACACATATTCTAGAATTCTCTTTTCAGACTTTTATGCTGTGGGGAGCTGAAGTCTAAGTGCTGAAGTCTATCCTGGCAGGATCAGCCAAGGGAGAAACCAATTGCAGAGAAGCTGTCAGTCCATCACATTGCACACTGACTCAGAACAGCCAAACCTGAATCACTCATAAATCTGAAACCCAATATAAAATGTACAAGTATATACTATAAAAGAAGATGTATAAAAGAGTGCTTAATTTTCTGTTTATCCCATATCATCTCACAGGGTGGCTACGATCATGAACTGGATGAGTGGCATAGAAAATCTATGGAAGGATGGGTAACATGCTAAAATGCTATATTATATGACATGGTTGTATATTACATAAATAGTGAAGCACATCACAATACATTCAGTTGCAACTCTGTCCCCGGCCAATCAAGCAGAAGCAGCAGCTGTGGCAGTATATCCCATTAACCCTACTGCACAGAAGGAGGTTGTTTTCCCAACAGCTGTTTCTTTTCATCTCTCTGATTAAAACCTCTTACCCAACCCCAACAACCAATCCCATTATAATAAATTATTCTCTGTCCATGCTGCACCAGATCCATTCTCTCTCCCTGTTTAGATCCCAAACACAATGACAAGAAGAGAGAGGGGCAAAAAAAAAAAAAAAAAAAAAAGCTTTTTCCTGAGTTCTGACAGTGCCTCACTGGCGTCTTGGCACAACCCTGTAGCCAATAGCTTCCTGCATGTGGAGGGCAGCACTCTTGAGTCTCTTTTCCATCCCTCCCACTCATGCCTCCTCACTTGGAAACTACAAGGTGCCAGTGACGCACCTGGCACAACACTGGCGGTTTAGATTCAAACAAACTGAAACAGCGGGAGGACTGCATCTTAAGCCGCGCAATGCACATTTTTACCAGAAAGACTCTCCGGACACACTAGCTGAATCCAGAAGGACTTAACTTTCTTCAGACTCTCATACAACAGACAGATCACTCGCAGGCAGCACAACTCATACAACTACCACTTTGACAGCAGTAAGTCAATTCAGACCCCAACCGATCAGTTTAAGTAATCTGACCATTCACAGAATCCAGACCAGCTCTAAGAGAACATTCTTAAGCTAAGGTGGAGGGAAACTGTGCACACTCCATATGTATAACATCTGGGCGCACTGAACCCATGGTGCTGAATTCATGTGAAAGCAATCCAACAGCACATAATTTGCCATTGTGCCACCACCCTAAGCAGAATCTTAATTCTAGTAACATAAAAGCGTCCCAATTTCTATTCATTGTGCCCTGCCTCGCCTTTTCCTTACATTGTCTCCTTGTGGTGCTGTTCTCCACTTTCATTTATATTTTCTGACAGCTGTCCTGTCCCTTATCCCTGTGTCCTACTTCATCTATCACCTCATTAGTTATTAACTGCCTCTGGTCTTATCCTCTCACTGTGTCAGCTATGCTGTTTTTTTTTAATGTTCATTGCCCCAGGTTATGGGCTTATCATTGTGCTTCAAAAGTGGCTCTCTCTAATACCTGCCTCTCTTACTGCAACACCTGAACAGAATAACACTCATCCTTAAGCATGTTCATCCCTGAGCAAAGCAAAAAAAAAAAAAAAAAAGTACAGTAGTTAACTACTGACCACTGTGGATTTAATTCTCATTAAACCAGTTTATCTGTTACCCCTAAACTTACCCCCATTCTAAAAAAAAAAAAGCTTTAGTTGCTCTTGCCTCTGACTCATTAACATCTGCTTAACAATATATACTATTAGTTTTGTTTGAGGTTCAAAAGTCCTGCTTTTAATCACATTTTCTAACAACTGCCTCTAAAATTCCCCCCTTTTCATCTTTATTATTTTACTTGAAAATAACTGTATGCAGCTGGCTTTATTCCACTGCTGTGGACCAAAAATTCCTTTCAACTATATTTATTTTCGACCACCTAACATTAATGTTACTTTTGTTTTGTGTTCAGGCAGTTCTGTTTTTTCTCCATTTTCTATTGTCATAGTACCTCACTGGCACCAAATCTTAAACTTATTCTTTAACAGCTAAACTCTGTCTGCCATGTGTATCCCATAAATACATATGCATCATTTCCTTCTATACCAGCTTTTCACACTCTTTACCCAGTCCTGTGCCACATGGCCCTGTCATTACCCCACTAGCACACTCTGCCACAGCTGTTATTCTTATTCCGTGTGTTCTGTTTGTTTGACTTACCTCAATCAATTCATCATCCCTTGCTTTCACCCTACTGCCTCTTCACTCAGTCTCTCCTTGCACCCCCCAAAGGGCTGCTCCGATTCTAATCCTATTTTGAGAGACCACCATACTCTTGCTCAGTTATTGCCCTCCCTGGCACTGACCCGTCTCGGTTTCAGCACTTACTGACGCCAACTTCCATTTTACCCTCTCGGTTCTCAATTCTCCCCTCTAAGAGCCTATTTCTGCACCTTCTCTTACCCTCTGTCCGGGGTCCTAATGTAGTTAATAAGCCAACAGCTCTTGCTCCTTCTATCAAACTATGCCAGCTGCCCCCGATCTTATCCCTGTTGTATGACACCTGTATCTTTGATCTTGTATTTAATGCCTTCAGTCTCATTCAAATTTCACTTCTTTAAAACCTACTCCTACTGACAAACCACATCTGCTAACCCTTCTAGAACTTCACTGTTGTTTCGTCTACACCCTTAATAGCGTCTGCCCCACTCGCACTCCCGATCAATGCCACTTACCCCTGCTCCAACCCTCATTTTATAAAAACTGCAGTCATTCTTAAACTTAGTTCAGTGCAACCCGTGAATGCTGTCAAGCAGGTCCTTCCTAGCCAACTCTGCTCGCCTTGCTTATGCCCCAGACGTGCCCGCTCCCGTCCTCCCTGCCCCGGACTTACATAGACAGGTAGCGGCCAGGGGTAAGAGGCTGGCTCGGCTCCTGCCGGAGACTTCAACCGCAGCTCCAGCTTCTCTCCCATCTCCAATCCTCGGACAGCAAGCTACAATTCAGTCACTTGGGAGGCACATATATAGATATATATATATAATAAATAATCCTAAGAATAAGAAGAATCCAAGCGGCAGAGGTGAACAGATCCTCAGTCACAGCAGCTCCGACCCTCCTGCGCCGCCGCCATCTTCAACCGGCGTCAAAAAACGAGCACAACCTGGCAGCTACCAACGCACTGTAACAGGGGGGACCACGGGCGCAGCCAAGCTTCAGGCCACACCGCGTCAAGCTCTGCGCTCGTTTTTGAAAAACAAGTCGATTCCTTGAACGTTAGCCGAACTCTGTAGATCCCGCTCTCCCTTGTCCTAGAGGGTGGTCGGCTGCGTTGTTATGATACAGTCGGGTGGTACTTGCCCGTCAGGGTCAATGGGCGGGACGTACCATGTGCTCAGCGCGGGGGCGCCTTGACTCCATGCCTCCCTGCAGACAAAGCCAAGCGTGCGGAGAGGGGTTGGGGGTGGGGAGCTTCGTGGGTTTTGAAAAATGTCACGGTTTCCACGAGTCCGCCTGCACGTCACGACTGATTAGCTGTGAGTAATAGTGGCGTGGATTTTATGAGTGTCAGATCACGTCAATCTGATCGTCTCATTCAAAGAAATCCCCCTGCGGAGGTGTTACGGAGGGACCGGAGTTAGGACGATGTACCTTCGACCCAGGGAACAGCAATGTCACATACGCAGTTTGAGTTGCATTTTTGACTGTGTGGACTAAAAGAGCAGCAAGTCAGAGTTTGAATGGAGCTGAGCCCTCCAGAGAAATCTTATGTATAGTCTCAGGTGACAATGCCTTTATAATTCAACAACTAGCGTATCTGATTAAAAGACTAATGGCCCTACCGTGTCTTTCTTACTTGCTTACATACTTACTTGCACTTAGGCCACCAATAACAGCTCTTCAGGCATCTCTGTCATGGGCCAGTCTCTTCATTTGTCCCCAGGTGTGGGTGCCAGCATCAGGTGTTTCTTCGAACAAAAGAAATCTGACAAACAAGAGGAGACCATTAAGTCCATCAAGCCTGTTTGTTTCGCTAATAGCTAAGTTGTCCCAGTATCTCATCCAGATTCCTCTCCAAGGTGCCATTCTGCTTCAAGTACATGTAGTTTACTTCTTGGTCTGCCTGTTTTCCTCTTTCCCTGTGGATTCCATGTTAGGCTTGCCTTGTGATGCTTGAGACTGGCTTTAGAAGATGTGGCTCATCCACCTTCAGCATCATTGCAGAATCTCTTCCTTTGTTGTCTTGTTCACTGCTGTAGTTCTTGATTACTTGCAGTATCAGGCCAGTGAGTCTGATGGATCCTTCTCAGAGAGATGTTAATAAATGAGTGGGCCTTTTTGGGGGTGGTTGTGGTGGTCTTCCATGTTTCGACCCTATAGAGTTGGACTGACTTTATAATGGAATGGAAGAGTCTGATCATGGTTATTTTTGGACAGATCCCAGAATCCCTGGACATTCTTCTGCAGGAGCCTGGCTCTAACATTAGAGTCCATCCCACCCTGCTTGTCAGCGATGCTGCCAAGGTAGGGGAAGCTTTCCACCTCTTCTAATGCTTCGCCTTCCAACCTGATGGGGGTGTACTAACAGAGCTGACCTTGAGGACCTTGCTCTTCCCTCTCTGGATGTTAAGTTCCAGGCGAGCGGAGTTGTCTGCAATGACACTGGTCTTTTCCTGAATCTGTTGTTTTATTTGAGAGAACAGGGCCAGAACATCTATGAGTGTCAAGGTTATCCAGCTGTGTCCAGGACATTCAATAGATTTCATTCCATTTTACACTGAGAATGTCTTCATACCCTGGTCTGTTGCCAGAAGGAACAAGAAAGGTGACAGCAAACAGCCCTGCCATACTCCTTTCTGTACTTGGAAGCCATTTGGTGAGTTGACCACCAATAAACCACCTTGCAGGTGTCAGGTAGCAGTTCTGGATGATGTTGGTGATCTTCTCCGGCACCCCAGCAGCTGTCTCAGCAGCTTCTAGAGCAGGGGTTCTTAACCTGAGGTCCGTGGACCCCTAGCAGATCCATGGATGGGTTTCAGGGGGTCCGTGAGGGTCAGATAAAAGTTAACATTTATATTCACTATACAGCCCGATACTGTTGATTTAGAGTAGATGTAGTAGTAGTAGTAATAGTAGTAGAAAACATAGTAGTAGTAGATCTGTTTTACTTTGCATAAGAGGATTGTATTTCATAATTAGAATGAGTGGCCATTACTTTTTCAGATTGTTTACTTTACAGTTTAATAATACTTTGTTTATGGTATATATGTATGAGACCATCAAATCTCGATAAATAAAGCACAGTATATTCATTGCATGCATGTTTATGTGAATATTTCTGGGGGGGTCCATAGCATTCATCAGATTTTTAAAGGGGTCCATGACTCAAAAAAGGTTAACAATCACTGTTCTAGAGGATCTCCTTGTCCATGCTATCAAATGACTTCTCGTAGTCAATATCATTTGCTGTAATTATACCTGAACCCCAAATCAAGCTAAAACAGCCAAAGGCCCCTGTGATGTAGCCAAGGTCAGAACTGTGTCACACAACATCCGATAGTCCTAGTGTTGCATCTGTAACCTGGATATTACCTACCAACCTCTAATGCCCATAAATGTGATAGTCCTAGGTAGTGTTAATTGACCTTTCTGTACATCGTGGTGTGGGAGCTGAAAATGGTGGTGACCACTAACTTTCAATTTACCACACTAATTCAACTAAAGATCGATAGAACTTTATTTGTCCCCAGAGGAAATCTGGCTTTTTATTGAAGTTCTTTAAATAAATACATATAAATAGGTAGATAAATAAATATATACACGGTGAGTCAAAATTATGTTAAGATTTGAATGGCGTAAATAATGTATTCACAAAACATATTTCATATGTTCAAGATGATTCACAAGAATGTCTCAACCTGTTTGCCATCATGTTCAACACACAAAAACCAACAAGCAACAGTACCATTTAAAGCCCAGACACACATTTTGCGGGGAATAGATGATACCACAGTCCGTACTCTGTCCTTCAGGTTATTGATATCACAAACTTTCCTGCTACACATGCCCTCCTTCACCATACCCCATAACCAGAAATCGCAGGGTGTCAAATCAGGGGAGTGTGGATGTCATGGCAATGGTCCACCATGACCTATCCATTGACCTGGAAAGGTGTGGTCAAGCTAAAAATAATCCCTTAGTATTAACATAATTTTGACTCACCCTGTACAGTATATACACACACACACACACTGTGGTCTGAACATACACCAGAATGACTAAAAAGTAAGAAAATTAAAAAAGAAAGAAAACTTCTGACTTGCCAGTCACAGTCACAGTGAGGCATTATACAGGTGTGTTACTGTTAGTGTAAAGAAGCCCCAGTCATATTTCTTGACACACTTCTGCTGAATAATTTGTTGGCTGAAACTCCTCAGTGTTAGTGAGTTGTAGGAGATGTGAAGGATGTCACATTACACATTAAAGGAACACACTCTCCTAAGGAAGAAGAGCCTGCTCTGACCTTTCTTATATAGTTCTCTGTATTCCAAGACTCGTCCAATCTATCATTAATGTGGACTCCCAAGTATTTAAGGGAGTACACTGCCTCTACACCCAGTCCTGGAAAAGTGACTGGTCATAGAGGCCCTTTAGTTTGATTTGATTTTTTTAATTTGATTTGATATACTTTATTAACCCCCAAAGGGAAATTGTCTTTTTGTGTTACCTTTGGGGGTCAGAGTGCAGGGTCAGTCATTGTACAGCTCCCGTGGGGCAATTTTCAAATTAAGGGCCTTGCCTATTTGGATGGTAAATGCTAACCTTCAATAAAACACATTCTTTTAACCCAACTCAATTGTACTTTTGTGGTAGGCAAATTTGAGATGTGCTTGCTGACCTACTTTTGATAGTGTAATTTATCCACTGATCTCTATTTCTCCTGATTTGGTAGCCCAACCCTTATAAGTGGATGCTGACCTTCAGTATTCTTGATGTGGGAAGCTAACAGAATGGTGATCGTTGACCCTTAATAACCACTGCTTTGTATCCCTAATTAAGATCCTGGCTGCTGCCCTCCAATGGCCTCACTGTTGTAGCAAATAATTGGGTTATTTTAGACAGCCTTCAAAATGCGTAGTGTGTTACTCCAAATACCTTTGTCCTTTAGTTACCCCTTGTTGCAGGAAGCCAAAAGGATAGTGACTGCTGACTTCTAATACCCATGATGTTGTATCTGATTTCACAATAGAATCTGCTCTGAGTGCTGCAATATGATAACTAAATTCAAAGTGTCTGCTGTCAAGCTTCAAAATGTATGGTATGTTAGTCCTACTCAGGATTGTGATATTGACATTCAGTACTCCTGGTATGAGAAGAAAACTGACCACCACTACCCACAGTATGTATGCCAACTCAAGATCATAGCTGCTGACCTTCAGTACCTCTGTTGTGGAATTCTAACAAGATTGAGACTTTGGATTTAAAATGCCCACAGTCGTGTGCCTGAGATCAGGATGGTGACGATCCCAGTGTGGCAGACATGCTGAGTTCTGTCTGTCATCCTCCAAAATACTTGGAGTATCAGCAGTACTATTGGATTATGACTGTTGTACCCCCCAGTGTTGTAATGGCCAACCCCTTACCCAGACTGGCCACTACACTACCAAGACTTATTCCTTGGATTACCTGAGGTTCTTGCTCTAATAACAAGCCATACTCCTTACAAGTTATCTTATTTTTTCCCCGACATGACGAAATAACCAGAAAACAATAACAGATATGTAAAATCAAACACGGATATAATGTAAATTGAAAAGACAGACAAATATTCAATAATCCTTATATATAATTTGATACTATCCGTATGTATGGTGTTCGCATCAATACCCCGTATGTATGGTGTTCGCGTTAATACCTCGACTCAATACAAGTTAGAAGCATACAATGGGACTCTGCCTCTGTAGTTAGAACATAACATGGCAAACGCAAACTCAGTATTGCATGATTGGCTAAGAATGTTCGAATGCTTCAGTGACACCGCTGGACGGCCGAGTATAGTAAGTCGGTGTTGGTTCGAGCAGATAACAGTAAGTTCGGTTGGTTTTTGGAACGTTGGTTTGGTGGGGCGTACTTTCCAGGACTAACATCGTCGACTGACTTAAACCCTTTGACAGCTCCAGAACCATAAGTAATATAGAACGTATCGCCATTTGCTTGGTACGTCAAAATCTATCTTTGGGCAGTGCTGTTTTGGCATCCGTCCTTCTGACAT
>JANRMT010062789.1:22595855-22607225 GCA_026402145.1 Polypterus bichir lapradei
TGTGCATGCAAAACACCACTATCCCAAACACACCAGTGACTAATTACTATAAAATATCATGAATATACAAATATTTACATTGACCCTCCCTTGCCCCAAACAATAAACAAAAAACACCTAATACAAATACAAACACGGATTAGATAAACATAGCAATTGAAAATGAAGTGAAAAATGTGCCCCAAAATAAAGTCCAGCTATATTGAAACTGGTTGTAGTGATATTGTGCTTCCTCCTGACAACAAAACGACCTCACCGTAAAAATCCTGGCAGTGGTTGGAATGAATTTGAACCCCGGGGTTTCTCGGCTCCAGCTGTCGTGCTGTAGGATCAGTAGTTGAAAAAGCAGGCAGTGGAATAAAGCAATAAATAGCAGTAATGAGTTTGTAGATGGATGGTTAAATTGTCTTCTTGTCCTCTCTCTCTCTCTCTCTCTCTCTCTCTCTCTCTCTTTCTCTCTCTCTCTTTCTCCTCGCCTCTTGCCTTTTGCTTTCGCCTTCACTCCTCTTTTTTAAATGTAAAATGTCCTGGATGTATCTGGTGTGTAAACAAGTGATTTCCGTCTCTGGGCTGCGGTCTCTCTCCATCATCCTTCCCCTCTGCACTTACGGGACAACATTCAGTGACGTGCACATAACGGACAGTAAACGGGATGATGAAAACAAAACACACTCAGCACAAACATAGAATATACTATTATATAGCCCAGCTACATTGTGAGAAACCAATAATGACTGCTTATGTACAATAGGTGCAGTGTTGCAATCCAGCTTTATATGGTAATGGCTTGGCACTACTTTCTAATATGCTAATCACTTATACACATCAACACTGATAGGTCCTAGAGTTATCAGGTGTTGTGGAACTTTTCGATCTATCATACGCCGTCCTCTAGGTGACGTGAACAAGCTTTAGCCTGTTTCCATTGGCATGCCATCTGGAGGCTTCTTT
The DNA here is from genome assembly GCA_026402145.1 of Polypterus bichir lapradei. Lineage (NCBI taxonomy): Eukaryota > Metazoa > Chordata > Cladistia > Polypteriformes > Polypteridae > Polypterus > Polypterus bichir. The sequence continues at coordinate 22,596,807 of JANRMT010062789.1, forward strand.
CTGCAGCCTCCATGTTTCTCTTAGTGGTCCTTGCCCTAGTTAGTCCGGTAATGCCAAGGCCCTACTCAGGGATTATCCTATAAACTCCCTAAAACCCACCCCTCCTGGCAAGCACATTGTCCTCCAGCCATCCCTGCCTCTGGCAGCCTTCAACTAGCTCCTGATATTCATCCTCCTTTCATTCCTGGGCCTACTCTGTGTTCTCCTCTCAAGGAACATTAAACTCGACCAGGATAAGCTGCTTCTTGGTCTCCGAAGCAAGCATAAGATCTGGTCTCAGAGTTGACTGTATGATGTGAGATGGTATCTGCAGTTCTCTCTCTTTAAGTCAAATGACCTCACCCAGTCCCATGTTGTGTGCAACAGACCAGGAGCACAATGCTTCATTGTCTGTCTTGACTGCTCTCCCTTATTGACAAATACAACCACTGTGATAGACAAGCAGACATTCTTTCTGGCACTAATCCCAATGCTGATTACTTCAGCCATCGACGTGAGCACTTGATTGTGCTGCCAGAGGTAGCACTCCTCACTTAATACCATGGGGCAACTGCTTAGAATGTGTTCCAAAGTCTGTTTACCGAGACATAATTGGCAAGTTGGTGTATCCACATTTCCTCAGAAAAAAACAGGTTTGGAGGGCATTAACGAACATCATAGACTCCCTGGTACAAAAACATTATCTTATGGGCATAACCGCTCCAGATATCCTTTCAGATGATCTTCAGCTCCATTGCCTACTCCCATCTTATCCATGCACCTTACTGTTTTGTTGCCACTGTTCTACTACAGTTTTTGTGTACTTCATCAAGAACCAGATTTCTCCACTGCTTCACACAAGCAGTATCATAACATGCCGAAATCCTGCTCCCGAGTCCAGCTCTGTTCTGGATTTCACTCCAGTCCAGGGTTCTGTGCTGGAGTTGAGCCTCAGCTTGGTTTACAGCTTTGACTGCAGTCCATTTCCTCCAAACTTATTGTTGCTCGTGTACACTGTAATGTTGCCCAAGCTGGGCAGTAATCCACCTCCGAAGGTACCAGTGTGATAATTTAGGATAGTTTTTGATCGGATTCTATGACTCTCTAAGGATGCCATTACCCTAAATTTAGGAATCATCACCTATTGAAGTAGCCTAGATCAGAGCAGGGCAGAAAAAACTGTAACATTAGCATATATAGATGTTGACTGCCAGACTACTAATAATAATATATATGTACACTGCAAAAAAAATAATGTTACATTTACGGTAAAAAACTGGCAGCTGGGGTCGCCAGGATTTTACCGTAAAAAAGAAGGTAACAATATTTTTTGGTCTAGGGTACACTTTAAAAAATAATGATAAATTTACTGTAAAATACTGGCAGCTGGGTTGCCAAAATTTTACTATAATAAATAAGGTGACAATATTTTTAGGTCTACAGTTTAATTTTGCAGTAAAAACTATTTTGTCTTTGCAATAAATTCCAACAGAAGAGAATGTTTAACCATAACCAGAAATTCATGTTGTGTAATAAATATGACAATCAATAAACAATATGTATTGGCAGGGTCAAACCCAAGTACACAGTTTGCATCAGTTAAGTAACAACAACCAATAGCAAGCATGTACCATTTAATTATACACATTGAAAACCATTCAATGTTTAAGGAAGTTACGGCACGTTGTCTGGTGGGGAAGTAAAGTTTTCTTTTGTGGTGTATGGTATCCAAATATCGAATACAACCCACCATAAATCAGCTTCCATAACCTCAAAAAACCTTCAGCACGTGGGGAAAAATAAGTCTGCTAACTTAGGTTAAGTTTTTTTCCCTACTATTCAAAGGTATGCTGTTCACCAGGAACAATATTGTAAAAAGGGGCGTGTCCTTATGCAAATATCGTAACCGGTTTTACTGAAACAGTGATTTACCATTTTACATTTTACAGTTGTTTACCTTAGTTATTTAACAGTTTTACACTGTAAAATTAACAGATTTTTTTCAGTATAACTGTAATGCATCAATAAACGGTATTTAGCATATTTTGACGGTAGAAAAATATTGATTTTACAGAACTTGGCTGTAAAAAATAATGAAATTTATTGTTTAAGATATACAGGTAATTTTCAGTAGAACATAAGGTAACTTTCCTTTTTTCAGAAAAGGCCTTTTACTTTCACCATTTACAGTATTTGTACCGTTAAATTTACTGACATTTTTTACAGTGTATACTTCCTTAGAAGGCTGGTGTCCTTCAACATCTGCAATAAGATACTGCAGATGTTCTACCAGACGGTTGTGGCGAGCGCCCTCTTCTATGCAGTGGTGTGCTGGGGAGGCAGCATAAAGAAGAAGGACACCTCACACCTGGACAAACTTGTGAGGAAGGCAGGCTCTATTGTAGGCATGGAGCTGGACAGTTTGACATCTGTGGCAGAGTGACGGGCACTGAGCAGGCTCCTGTCAATCATGGAGAATCCACTGCATCCACTGAACAGTATCATCTCCAGACAGAGGAGCAGCTTCAGCGACAGACTGCTGTCACCATCCTGGTCCACCAACAGACTGAGGAGATCAATCCTCCCCCACACTATGCGACTCTTCAATTCCACCCGGGGGTAAACGTTAACATTATACAAGATTATTGACTGTTATACCTGCCTCGCATTCTCCGCCTTTTATTGCTCTTTAATTAATATTGTTCTTTATCAGTATGCTGCTGCTGGAGTATGTGAATTTCCCTTTGGGGATTAATAAAGTATCTATCTATCTATCTATCTATCTATCTATCTATCTATCTATCTATATATATAAAATGCTTTACTGTCCACAAGTCAAAAACAAGGTTAGTATTGATTTAAGAAAAATCTAGAAAATCCTAAAATTCTAATTTAAAATTTTTCAGAATACACTGAGCTTTCGTAATGGCAAGAAGTGCAAAGATAGAGCTCTAGAGAGAGATCGTTCTCCTTTTTCAATCTCCCATCCTTTCTTTCACATTGTCACATAAGAGTGCTTAGGAGGCAGCCAACAAGTCCTAAGGTGAGGGAATTCTCACGAGATAAAGGGTTATTATCAAGCATTAATGCCTCTCTCCTTCTTTCACCAGACCTACAGAAGAAAAATAATGAAATACCTCACTTACCACCTTCATTTCCGGATCCACAAAATGGCGTTCTAGCCAAGGCATCACTTCCACGACTCCCAAAGATGACTTCACTTCCAGGCCCAGCATGATGACGTCACTTCCGGCTCATCCTGATGACGTCACTTCCAGTCCCAGCATGATGATGTCACTTCTTGCTCATCCTAATGATGTCACTTCTGCCTTTCCGTTATGACATCATCTCCAACCATACTTCCTTCTGGTCGCCATTTTGTATAAAAACCACCACCTTACTGTTATCTGTTGTCAAATATTTCTTATTTGATCCAAATTTTTTCATTAATTCTTTCGCTAGTCCACTGAACATTATACGGGGCAATTCCCCAACTCTTTTCAAGTTTGTCAAGTCTCTTCATTTTACCACAATGTGATTGTCACAACATTATTACCTAAACACCAGAAGAGTGGGGTCAAGTAGACAGTGACATGAACGAGTGGAATGAGTAGACCTGACACTTGTTGATGTTGCCTCTCCCAGAATAATGGCGGTTGATTTCCATCATCACACGTTTAGGAGAAAAAAGTAGGACAGTGATCGGTGATTTCAAACCCCCATGGTGTAGTGGTCCAACTGGAGACAGTGACAGGCCTACATTACCAATCTGTAACCAGGAAGCACAGGTCACAATGGGTATGGCTAACCTCCATCACTCTTGAAGCTGTTATTTTGACACAGAGTAGTTACTGCCCAGTTCCCAATTACATCTATTAGGGGATCCTAAATCAAGATTACTGTAACTACTATACCAGTGGTTCCCAACCTTTTCTATGCCCCGTACCCCTAGACAATGCTTGATTGTTCACCCCTTTTACAAAAGTAATATAATAACAAAAAACAATAAGCTTTTAACTCAACACATACAATTTAAATATAAACTGAGCAATTTACCTTTATTAATCTCAATAATCTTATAACTGTGTCTCCCGTGAAGCATAGATACTCGATTGACGATCTGCAGGTTAGGGTATCCTGCGAAGCATTAAGTGCCATGACGGAATCACATGCAATTAATGATCAAGGGGTTTGGGGGATTGGAGACCCCTGTGAAGCAACAGGTGCAGGCGTGCCAGCTAAGAGATCTGTCTCCCAATAACACCTGCACTGCAGTTCAAAAAACAGGCTGCACAATTAAAATTGCCACACAACTGCCAGGACCACCAGCAGGAGAGATGGGCCGAGTGTAAGCAGCAGTCCCTCTTATTCCCTCCAGCAAAAATTTCAATCAGAAGTCGAAATCAGTGACATTGCACAATCAGGACTTGCACGGAAATCAATGATCTCTATCGATCATTATGAGGTCCAAATCCATTCTCTTAAAAAAAGTTATTTGCATTTATGAGCGCTCCTCCACCCGCAGCAAGGAGCCCACGACAATGTGCATTTCTGCAGCTTATTGTCACAATTGCGTGCACAATGCTTCTTTTCGTATGGTAGAACTATAGCACTAATAAATGACCTACAAATGACAGCACGCTCAACACACCAATTGTATCATGATAAATTTGTACAATGCACCTCACTCAATTTTGGCCAGTCACGTCGCAGCCTTCCTCTTTGTCACACCCCCGAAATGCCATCATGCTGACCCCCGGGGGGTGGGAAACCCTGTACTGTAATCTAATTATTAATGTCCAGTAAAAGCAGTGCAGCACACAAATGCAAAGCGGTGATCATGAAACTGTACTACACCCGATTTCATAGACCATTTGAGAATGTGATTCCCAACCTCCAATATTAAGTGTATAGTTGAAAAAAAAAATCAAGACATTAACGAGTGCAGAATGCAGCTACCAGAATCTTAACTAGGAAAAGAAAATCCGAGCACATCTCTCCAGTTCTGATGTCACTACATTGGTTACCTGTGTCATTTAGAATTGACTTTAAAATACTGCTTATGGTTTACAAAGCCTTAAATAATCTCACTTCACCCTATATCTCTGAACGTCTTTCACCTTACACTCCAAATTGTAACCTTAGATCTTCAAATGAGTGTCTGCTTAGAATTCCAAGAGCTAAACTTAAAAGAAGTGGTGAGACGGCCTTCTGCTGTTATGTACCTAAAATCTGGAATAGCTTACTGATAGAAATTCACCAGGCTAATACAGTGGAGCACTTTAAAAACTACTAAAAACACATTACTTTAACATGGCTTTCTCATAGCTACTTTTTAATGTAACTCATATTCTGTACATGCATTTAATTATCTTTTTTTTCATGTCTACTTTCTCTGCTGTTCTTTTTCTGGTTTTCTGTGGTGGTGATTTACACCAGTGTTTCCCATCCTCGGTCCTGGAGGCATACTGTGGCTGCAGGTTTTTGTTCCAACCAGCTTCTGTTTTTAATTGGACTCCTGGGCTAATTAAGTGATGTGTTATTTCCCAAGTTCTGTGTTTTGAGAACAATACAGAAATTAGAAAACCAAGTTTGGTAAAAAAAAAATATATGTATGTTCGTCCTCTTCCAAACCCTTCCCCATGCTGCCTGCGGCCTCCCATACATCCCCACGCCCATAGACATAGAATTACTAGATGCTGCATGACAAGCAGCATCGTACGTCAACGTCGCTGCCATATTGCGAGTGGCACTGCTGTGGAGTGAAGTAATGGATAAAGATGCCTCACACATGTGCTGCTTGGCATTCTATAAACCGCTGTACGCTCCAAACCAGATCCCGGGGGATTACATTTCGTAGGTAAGGCTGAACAAATGTTTTGGTTATATTTGGCCATTAGAAAATCCCGTTTTATAATCTTAGCACTCAAGGTCACCTTACAATAAAATTAAACAACATTAGTAAAATTAAAACAAGAGAACGATAAATCAAAACGCAATAATTAGCAAACAAACAAAGATAACTGGCAGTAACAGTGCAAAATTCACAATTGGTGTGCCAGTTTGAAAAGATAAGTTTTGAGGGCATTTTTAAAATGTGTTATTGAATTGAGCTGACGGATATGAGAGGGAAGAGAATCCCCGAGTTGAGGAGCACAATGAGAGACACTCGAGCTCCCATAGCACTGAGTCTGATGTGTGGTACAGAAAGTTGAGCTGCAGATGAGGATCTGAGTGAGCGAGAGGAGTGCAAGTCTGTAGGAGATCAGTGAGGTTGTGGAGAGCTTTAAATGTTAAGAACGGGATTTAGTATTGTATTCCGTAGTTAACAGGGAGCCAGTGAAGCTGAGAGAGCAGGTGGGATATGTTCAGTGGATTTAGAACAGCAGGTTATTATCCTGGCAGCAGAATTTTGAATAAGTTGTAAGCGATAAATACGTTTTTGTGGGATGCCAGTTAGAATAGCATTACAGTAATCTATAAGTGAGGTTTCAGTACTGTGTTGTGTAAGAACAGGATGAAGTCTAGAAATGTTTCGGAGATGGAAGAAGGCAGTCCGAGAAATGCTACTTATATGGGAGGAATTATTTAATAATAATAATAATTATTATTATTTAATAATTGCCATAATTAGTGTAGAAATGGATATAAATAATTGCATGTAAACGATTCACCAAAATCTTTTGTATGTAAATGATACTGTTTTAAACGTTATTGTTTTTTCATCAGAAAACCCGGTTTCCACGTCTAGCTGTATTAGTTTAAATGGCACTTTTGCCACTCGCAATATGGTGGACGCGCTGACGTATCATGTCGACTGGGCAACACAGTAAATGCGCCATCTATCTATATATGTATATGCCAACACCGCTTTTCTCGATTCCTATTCCTCCTTCGGACTACAATGTTCCCCGCTGCTCGTTTCGTCCTGCTTCCTCTTCAAAACCGGTCCCGCCCACACGCAGCCGACACAGCATTTCTCAATTCCTATTCGTCCTCTTCCTAACCCTTCCCCACACTGCCTGTGGCCTCCCATACACCCCCATGCCGTTTCCTTGATTTCTATTCCTCCTTTGGACTACCAAACACCTATTCATAACAACATCTTTCAAGAAGTATTTCTTTCTTCTTGATTTCTGAATTCCTTTCTCAACATTTTCCGTTCCTATTCTTACACCGCCGGAATAATGTCTATTTTTCTTTTTAACAATATTTTCATCTTGATTTTCATTCTACTATTCTAGGTGTTCTAATTGTTTAATTAATCCATTATTTACTAATTAGTGGGTCTAATGCTAAAGTAGTTGCAGCCTTTGATTATTCATTGTTATTTGCCAGGGTGTCTGCTCTGCTCGTTTTTAACTGCCATTAATAAGATACAACGAAGGGGAAAACCTGCACAGAGAAAGGTCAAAATATAATAAAATCAACAAAAGAGAGTTAAGCATTTAAATCTATAGCAAAAGCAGAAATATTTCGAAATGTCTTATAAATGTAAAAATCATGCTGCTGTACTTTTCTGAATGTCAAATAAAAGAAAAATAATACCAGCTAATTAAATGAGATCAGAGTTATCAGGTGTTGTCACTGATTAGGAATCTGGTTGGAACACAAACCTGCAGCTACAGTGGGCCCCCAGGACCCAGTTTGGGAAACACATCTGCACCACCACCACCACCTGATCAAAGCACCGTGCAGTCCCTACATCGATGGATTGAAGGCCAGATATCCACATGACCATCATCATCTACTTCCTCCATGTGAAGCCTGAAGACCATGAGGACTGATTGAGATCATTTATGTTAGGTAGAATGCCTAGTTGGGGCTCAGTAGTCTCATGGCCTTAGAACCCTTGCAGATTTTGTTTTTTATCTCCAGCCATCTGGAGTTTTTTTTTTGTTTTTTTCTGTTCTCCCTGGCCATCGGACCTTACTTTATTCTTTGTTAATTAGCATTGGCAATTTTTTTTTCTTTTTTCATTTTGTAAAGCAGTTTGAGCTACATCATTTGTATGAAAACATGCTATAGAAATAAATGTTATTGTTGGTAACCACCAATTCCTCAAATGTAGAAAGTAACTTCTGATTTCCAATGCTAATTTAGAAATTAACTACACTCCAAAAAAGTACAGGCAGATTGCTGGGATAGGCTCCAGCTGCCTGGATAAGTAGGTTAGGAAGGTGGAAGGGTGGTTTTTGTGGGGTTGCCCTGATCAGACAAACATTATCTTCTCACACCTTCTATAAGATAGCAGAACTCATGAAGGTGGATCTCCACTGTGGAAGGTCAAAACGATGTCCAACCTAAAGACACACCCCTTGAGGGTGTCTAATGTAGCTGCTAGAAAGCATCCCTTCTGGCCACATGACCAGAGTATAAAAGGGATGACTTGAAGAAGAACTGGCAGTTCACTCCCTGCCACTGAAGAAGGAGGAACTGCACCCAGTTGAGGGAGCTCATTGTGGTGGGTGTTAGCCCTTGAAAAAGCAGAAAAGTCGCACAAGAGGCACAAGTGGAACTCTAATAGCTAAAACCTATAGGCAAGTATAAAAGACTGTTGTGAGAAGATGCATCAAAACCTCATTTGCTTACTTTCTAATGGCTTGGCTATCATGTGTGTGCTCTTTCCTGTGCTTGACGCAATCCTCCAAGATTCAGATTGGGTGGTCCAACCTGGCATTTTTGAAATGTCCAGTGCAAACACCACTAACTTGTCTGAAGACTGTCCCCACGACTCCAGTGTATATTTAGCTCCCTGCTGCTTTTATGGCTTCTTGCTAAAGGCAGAGCACAAGACTCCCAGCAATGTTGAAGAGGCGGGAGCTTTAGTTAGGGTCTAGCCAGTAAAGTAAAAATATCTGCCAGGAAGAAAGCAGACCAAAACACATGGGTTCTCTTGTTATGCAGTTAACAGCACTGTGGATCTCCTTCCTCTGAGGCCAGGATGTGGGGAGCCGTGGGTAGCAAAGAACAGAAATATGCACCAAAATTCAAAAGCCTGGGGGACTTGGGTGTAGAGGGCTAATGACAAGGTGTTATTTAAAGATGCACAGACTTGAAGATGCAAGTAAAACAGGGTCATGTGCTTACTGTTTGCTGGAGGAGTATATCACGGAGAAGAGGAACTAATTCTGTGAAAGAAACAACACAAAATTACAAGCACACAGGACTACAAAATCCTCTTGATTTTATTCTGTGTCCATACATATAGTACACTCAGTGAGCAAATTATTAGGACCACCTTTACACATTCTTATCCATGCAATTACCTAATCAGCCAATCACGTGGGAGCAGCATAATGCATCACATCATGCAGTCATCACAGGTCAGGAGCTTCAGTTATTGTTTACATCAAACATCAGAATAGGAAAAAAGTGATTCCTGTGATTCAGATCATGGCAAGATTGTTGGTGTGAGATGGGCTGGTTTGAGTAATTCTGTAACAAACACAACAGAGTTTATGCAAAATGATGTGAGAAACAGAAAATACCTAGTGAGCGGCAGTTCTGTGGATGGAAATGCCTTGCTGATGAGAGATGTCTGAGGAGAATGACCAGACTGGTTTGAGCTGACACAACTGCTACAGTAACTCAGATGACCACTGTGTACAGCAGTGGTGAGTAGGAAAGAATCTCAGAATGCACAGCACATTGAACCTTGAGGCAGAAGATCACGTCGGATTCCACTCCTGTCAGCCAAGAACAGAAAGCTGAGACTGCAGTGGGCACGGGCTCAACAAAACTGGTCGGAAGACTGGAAGAATGTAGCCTGGTCTGTTGAGTCTCGATTTCTTCTGAAACACACAGATAGTAGGGTTAGAAGTTGGCACCAGCAGCATGAATCTATGCAGCCATCCAGCCTTGTGTTAACTGTCCAAGCTGCTGGTTGTGGTGTAATGGTGTGAGGAATGTTTTGGGCACACTTTAGGCCTGTTAATACCCATGAATCATTGCATAAATGCCATGGCCTATTAAGAGTATTATTGCTGATCCTGTGCATCTGTTCATGGCCACAATTTACCCATCTTCTAATAGCTACTTTCAGCTTGATAATGCACCATGTCACAAAGCAAAAGGTCATCTCCAACTGGTTTCATGAACATGACAATGACTTCAGTGTTCTTCCGTGGCCTTCCCACTCACTAGAACTGAATCCAACAGAACACCTTTGGGATGCGGTAGAACAGGAGATTCACAGCATGAATATGCAGCTGACAAATCTGCAGAAATTGTGTGATGTCAACATGGACCAGAATTTCAAACAAATGTTTTCCAACATCTTGTGGAATCCATGCTGTGAAGAACTGAGGCTGCTTTGAGAGCAAAAGGAGGCGCAGCCCATTATTAGAATAGTGGTCCTAATAATTTGCTCAATGAGTGTACATGCACTCTTTAGATAGATAGATAGATAGATAGATAGATAGATAGATAGATAGATAG
>JANRMT010062789.1:22607235-22682694 GCA_026402145.1 Polypterus bichir lapradei
ATAGATAGATAGATAGATAGATAGATAGATAGATAGATAGATAGATAAAAGGCATTATATGATAGATAGATGTGAAAGGCACTATATAATAGACTAGCTGTCTCCTGTGGCTCCGCCCGTGTAATAGTGAAACACGTCAGTGAGGAGGGCCCTACCCGGGTCCCCACTTCTGACGTCACGCTCCCCCCCCCATCTGCCTGCAGCCTCTGTCTCAGATCAACACGAATATATCGCTCCTGCAAGTGAACTATGATTCCTACCACGATGAGAGAAGTCAACCAGAATTTTCAAGCAAATTCTAGAAAAAAAAAATATCTAAATCCATTAAGTAGTTCTGTCATAAAAAGCGGACAGACAGACAGACGTTGGATTTTATAGATAGATAGATAGATAGATAGATAGATAGATAGATAGATAGATAGATAGATAGATAGATAGATAGATAGATTAAAGGTATTATATAATAAGATAGATAGATAGATAGATAGATAGATAGATAGATAGATAGATAGATAGATAAAAGGTATTATTTAATAAGATAGATAGATAGATAGATAGATAGATAGATAGATAGATAGATAGATAGATAGATAGATAGATAGAACTTCATTTGTCCCCAGGTGGATATTTGGCTTTTTATAGAAGCTCTTTAAATAAATACAGAGCTTCTCTGTAGGATCGTCTTACTATGACAGTCTAAAGCTGCTCCACATTTGCATTCCAGTTGAACCCCCTATACACACACCTCTCACACACACATATGATAACACATATACTCTTTCCTGATCACCTATAAACACTCCATGAAATTTTTCAGGGAAGGAAGTTTTGAGGTAAGTTTCTTATACTCCATAATTGTGGTACTGGAGAGTGGTGACATGTTGTATGTTAATTAGCACATGCAAGAAAGAATTTCAATGTATTCTGAACAGGTGACATACATTTTTCTAAGAGCAACCTACCCAGAAATCATACACACATCCTGTAAAAAGTCTCGGCTTAGTACACTGTATTTTTATGCACATGATCTCACCCACAGACATTCTACCCAGAAAATACACATTCACCCACCCCTACGCACACACACACACACACACATATTCTCAAAGCTCAAGAGATCTCCAGCCTCACAGCATGCGCCTTTTTACTTGCCACTCTAGCTGTTTCTGCTTTGAGGTTTGTTGACACAATTGAGCTGCCACTTCCCCTTCATGCTCTGCTGTGTGCCTGGCCTGCTGGTAGTGCAATGTCCACAAAAAATGGTGGTGCAGGAGGGGGAGGTCAGACTTACTGTATTTCTGCATTTTGTTTTGTGTGTTACTCTGTTGAAAAGGAGCAGATGAGACAGAGAGGTGCCAACTGAGTACCCCAAATCCACATGAACCACCTATGCACTTATTTGTAGCCAAAGCACAAGCAGGTTTGTGGGTATACATGCACCAACACATACATGTGTGTTGTAAGTGCCAGGCAGGATTATCCGGCGTCCCGCCTTGGACAAAAAGGTGGACCCTTGCTGCGAAGGGAAGCCCTAATGTAAGGACAGCAATGGACTGGCATCCCGTCTGGGATGTGTATGGGATCCTTACCTGGATGGGAGGACAAAGCAAAAGCAGCAATGGGGGAAGGCTCCTTTTCCAGAATATGTTTGTCTCTGATCCACTAGAAGGCAGCATCCCAGGTCCTTGTATAAGCATATGGGCATCTGTAGGGCATGATGGTAGGTGTAGTGCCGTGAATCAGCCCTGCTGGGTCCTATGGGTACCACCAAGGGGGTGCTTTGGGAATTATTGATCCCTGTTTTTTGCGACACCTGCTTGACCTGGGAAAGAGCTTTCATTGGGCTATGCCCTGGCATCGGGAGTAATGGAGTCAGAGTTGGGAGGAAGAAAGGCAACACTGGAGGGAGCTGGATGGTGAGAAAAGAGAAGGAAGGAGAGTTTGCTTGTAATTGTGCTTGTGCATCCTCTGATGAAACTTTTGTGAGGTATTTTTGTGATAATAACCTCTGTTTTGAACCCATGACTGTATTTGTGTTGGTTGTGTCCAGGGTTGTTGGCACCACCTATGCATTACAGTGTGCACCAGACATCTGTACAAATGCCTGCATATTCTATGCATACAGCTATGAGTCCATTTTTACTAGAAGGTGGCACACACTTGCTCCAAGCTCCATGAGAAGATCCTTGTTGCTGCTTTTTGAATGCAAGGATTCATTCACTCATGTGACACCAGTGTGTGCTTTTCCAGACATCATGTGAAGCAATGAATGGGCTCCTTTAGTTTTTATAGTATTTGAACAAGACATCCTTATAACTTAGACATGTTAGATTGCTTGCCCCAGAGGCATATGTGCCAGGGTCTCTTACTAACCAGGAATGCACAGGGCTGAGGAACAGATTTGTAGCAAGAGGAGATTGCAACTTCATCGTGTCTGGGGTTTCAAAAATGTGGGATCTCATTTTACAATCTTCCCGGACTGCTGCAGGGACAGGAGTAATCCATCACTGTTTTGAACACAGTGGCAAAACTTTAAATAAGAGTAACCCCAAAACAATGTAATTTGAATTGAGTGGTCACCACGCTGGACAATTCAAAACTCTGTGACACCCGTGTGGTGCTCTTCTCATTCACAGCTCTGAGAGTCTTCAGGGACAAGAGCAGCACACAGGTGTCAGTAACTAAAACCGATGGATGTCTACTGAGACTGCGGCCTTGGAGAGTTGAGGGGCTTTTTACTCTCAGTTCACAAAAGAGCTAGTGGGGGGGGGGGGGGGGATTGTGATTCATTGCTGTCTGGTACATTAGTGACATCAAGTGGAAACTTGCTTACACATGCACATTGTCATCTTAATGAATGTGTTCACTGTCCAGGTGAGCCACCCCGTCCCAGCTGCCTGGTTTTCCACTCACGTTTGAAAGCTGCGTGACAAAAGACAAAGCTCTCCGCTTCAGCCCTGTGGAGTCTGTGAGGCCCAACAATTGACAAGCAGGACACACGCACATCGGTCTCCTACATAATCACAGAGGCACAGTGACAAAGCCTCTCTCATCAGTACTTCTTGCTCCCATACAGCAGATTACAACTTGAGTCATGCCAGCAAATACCACGCTTTCACATGAATCATGAAAATCATTAAATCACTGCAGGCTAGAACTGTTAGAGAGTAGATGTGCCCCCATGTTTTTTTAAACCTAAAACTTTAGGGAGATGGGTCTCCTGATAGCCAAGCCAATATCAGATTCTCATATGTTGCACACTGCTCAAAGCTTTTCGAGTCTGGGTACAGTTTGCAAGTTCTCTCTGTGTCTGTACTCCACTTGTCCTGCCCCCTTCCAAGGACATGCGCATTAGGTTATCTGGCGACTCTAAGGTACACAGAGCTGGTTGTGTGTGAGTGAAGAAGCCCTGAGATGGGCTGGGGCAGGGGCACTCAACTCCAGTCCTGGCGGTCCATAGTGGCCATGGGTTTTTGTTTTAGCCAGTTGTTTAATTACAGTACAATTTATTTTGGTAAAGCCTGTAGTACTAGGGCGTTGTACCGTGTTAGCCATTACAATACAATATTGTAATCTTTGTAGTTAGCCAATAAAAGGTGTCATTTTGCTTGACTTCTCACTATATTTGTATCGCCCAAAATCACACAAGATGTGCCACAATGGGCTTTAACAGGCCCTGCCTTTTGCTAGCCCCCCAGCCTTGACTCTCTAAGAAGACAAGAAAAAACTCCCAAAAAAAACATTGTTGGGAAAAAATGGAAGAAACCTTGGTAAAGGCAGTTCAAAAAGAGACCCCTTTCTAGGTAGGTTGGGTGTGCAGTGGGTTTCAAAAAGAAGGGGGTCAATACAATACAATACACAGAACAAAACAAATCCTCAATACAGTATAAAAATGAAAATATTACAAGTACAGAGCCGAATTCAACAGTAGATGATAACACATAATACGATTTGGATTTGTTCAGAGTCCTGGACACCTCGGCCATCAAGCTCCCTCCCCCTAGTCGCCATTCCACAGCTGAGACAGAGCTGGGCCAGCCAATCAGATGAAAGGACCCTTCTACCCCACGATTCCTGCGATCCTCCATCAGGGATGACTTTACCCTTGTTGTTTTTTTTTTTCTTTTGCAAATACTCCCATACTGGATATGCATGCAGTTGTTTCCAAGGTTTGAGAGGAACTAAATCCAAAATTGTATGTAACATTCTTTTAAACCTAACCAGGCAGAACAACTTGGCAGGTGGGCCGCGGCACGAAGTGCCACATTTGAATACCAAGAAGAGAAACAGAATAGGTGAAGGTTAGTAACAAATTATAATTATCATATTACTTGTGTTTTAGTGTTAATGACTAACAGCAGAGATGCATTCTGCACAGTTAATCAGCAGCTCTAGTCAAGGTGTACTAAACTGAAGTTGTGAGTCTTCTGCCGGGATTTGAGAGCTGAGACCGAAGGGGCATCTCTTATAGTAGCAGGCAGACCCCGTTTAGAACCCATTTATTTACTACTAAAGCAATATGTCTCTTTGGGCTCAGTTTTAGTTAAGTGATTTGTTAAGATTAATTGCCTATTTTAGCTTTAAACGGCTACATTAAAGTTTTAATTGTTGCCTGTCTTCATGACCAGCCATCCACCTTATTAAAAGGATGTGTCCGTGTGTCTATCTGTGTGTCCATCCGGTTACCATGTCTCTGTCATTCCAAAAAGAGGCACATCACAAACATTTTTAGTAATAAAATGCATATACATTTGTCATTCCAACATATGGTGCATCACAAATATTAACCCTGCTTTTACGAATTCCATACCAAATGGCATATATGTTGCATTTGTAATTTCAACAGATGGCACATTGCAAATATTAACACTTCTTTAACAAGTGCTATACCAAATGACATATAACTGAGACATATTTGTTGCATTTGTCATTTCATTTTTTTTTTACTTTTATTAAATTTATTTAAAGCATGTAACATTCCATAGTATCAAGTCAAACCAAAGTAAATTCAATTCAACCCCCACCCATGAGAAACAGAGAAAAGCCAGCAGCCAGAGTAAAACCTTTGAGAGTAGTATAGAGGGAAAGCAGTCTTTAATCCCAATATAATTGCTTATTGTAAAATATTATTGACCAGTAATGGTGCACTGCACGATAATGTGCAGTGAATACACTTGACTTGAGCATTCCTAGTTTTCATCCTCTTTCTCTGTACGTTCAGCATTCGTTTTCTCAGTGGCTGATACGCTTTTTGTTTCCTGAGCAGCGCTTGTCTCCATCCTAGCAGCCCACTTCTTCTCTTCTTTCATCGGCATCTTTTCATATTAAAACTGATTAAGTCACTGTTTGTGTTGCAATTACTTAGGACGTTTTCTTAAATTTTTCACTTAAGTCTTCAATCTGCCTCAAGAATGATTAAAGATTTGAAGAGGTAGGGGAAGTGACGACGAAGGTGGTAGGAATGAGAACGGCGCACCAGTACACATGCGCCACACGGCCACCATGCTGACCGCTGCCGAGAGTTGATTCTACAACAAAATAAAATAAAAATAAAAAGAGGAATAACCTTAGAGGTCAATCATCACCTCATAAGCAGATAGTAGATGTCACATAGTATATGTGTACCAAATTTCAGGTCAATAGGTCAAACAGTTTGTGAGCTACAGGTGATTTAAAATCCTGGACAGACAAATGAACAGCCACGGTAGCATATTATATATAAAGATTAGATATTGCCAGGTTTTAAAAAGGTTTTGCACAGATCCTCTAAGAGACAATTAGATTTTTTCCAATTTCAAATAGTATATAACATCAGTTACTGTACCCACTGCCTTAACAGAGGTGGGGTTACAATTCTTCCAGTTGAGCAAGATAAGTCTACATACTAATAGTGAAATAAAGGCAATTACAGTTAGCTTGTCCTTCGCCACTTTAAGCCCCTCTGTGAGCCCACCAAACACAGATGATAGTGGGTTAGCAGGGATTGTGACACCAAGGCTGTCTGAGAGGCATTTAAAGATTTTTTTTCCAGAATGATGTTAATTTGGTGCAGGCCCAAAATGTGGCCTAGTGAAGCTGGAGCTCATTTGCAACATTCACAGGTTGGATCTTGCCCTGGAAACATTTTGGACAATTTTAAATGAGATAAATGTGCTCGATAAAAGATTTTAAGTTGAATAATTGTTTGCTTTGTGCATATGGAGCCCGAGTGTATTCTGTGCATGGCTGCATTCCACTCCTTTTCTGAAATGTGCAGTAAGAGATCCTTTTCCCACTCTACTCTGGGATCTTTAAAAGGAAGGGACTTTAAAATGTTTTTATTTATTACAGAAATGCTGTCTGAGTCACCGAGACTGATCAATATCTCTTCTGGAATAGACATAGGTGGGAGGTGAAGAAAATTGGGCAGATTTAGCAAAGTTTCTAATTTGGAAAAAATGTATTGATAGGAAACTAAATTTAGAGTGTAATTGTTCATAGGATGCAAAGACATTATTTATATACAAATCTCTAAATGATTTAATCCCATAAGTTTTCCAAATATTAAAAACTGTGTAAGTTTGAGAGGGTGTCAGGCATAATCTTCCACACTTGAGTTGTTAGGTTTTTATTCCAATATAATATAATTAAGTGGCCTTTTATTTTTCTTCACTTACAATGCATTCAGTATTGCATAGTAGTGTGATCTTTTAGAAATACAGTCATGGCCGAAATTATCGGCACCCCTGGAATTTTCCCAGAAAATGCACCATTGCTCCCAGAAAATTGTTGCAATTACAAATGTTTTGGTATACACATGTTTATTTCCTTAATGTGCATTGAAACAACACAAAAAAACAGAAAAAAAGCCAAATCTGACATCATGTCACACAAAACTCCAAAAATGGGCCGGACAAAATTATTGGCACCGTTTCAAAATTGTGGGTAAATCGTTTTATTTCAAGCATATGATGCTCATTTGAACTCACCTGTGGCAAGAAACATACTATAAAAGCACCCAGAAATGGTTGAAGACAAAGTGCTGATGAGTTCTGAAGTGGTCAGCAATGAGTCCGGATCTAAATCCGATTGAACACTTATGGAGAGATCTCAAAATTGCTGTTGGGAGAAGGCGCCCTTCAAATCTGAGAGACCCTGAGCAGTTTGCAAAAGAAGAGTGGTTGGAAATTCCAGTTGAGAGGTGTAACAAGCTTGTTGATGGTTATAGGAAGCATTTGATTTCAGTTATTTTTTCCCAAGGGCATGCAACCAAATATTAAGTTGAGGGTGCCAATAATTTTGTCCAGTCCGGTTTTTGAGTTTTGTGTGAAATGATGTCAGATTTGGCTTTTTTTCTCTGTTTTTTTGTGTTGTTCCAATGCACATAAAGGAAATAAACATGTGTATACCAAAACATTGGTAACTGCAACAATTCTCTGGGAGAAATGGTGCATTTTCTGGGAAAATTCCAATGACTATAACTCTATTATTTTCTTACCAATTTACCTTTGCTGTTCCGTTAATTGTATCCATTTAACGACAATCAGTGACAAGCAGAGCATACACCTGGGCAAACAACACTAGTTATAATAATAGTAATACATTTTATTTATATATCACCTTTCCCATACTCAAGGTGTTTCATAGAGTATCAAAGATAACAGCAGGGTATATGTAACATGGAACACTAAAACAGATAAATACAGGATTATACCAAGCCGTAACAAGAAAAAATAACAAAACAAAAGTAAAACATTAAATTCAATACTGAAAGAACAGCCTGAACAAATAGCATCATTTGTGACATAACACACACACAAATTATCCTGAGCATCTGGACAAAGAGGTAAACTGAAAGAAGGGGCAGAATATGTTAAATTAAAAGCCTTCTTGAACAGATGACTTTTAAATTGTTTTTTTAAAAGAATGAATTGAGTCAGCTGCTCTCATTAATTTCGGGAAGTCACTCC
This sequence comes from Polypterus bichir lapradei, assembly GCA_026402145.1. Lineage (NCBI taxonomy): Eukaryota > Metazoa > Chordata > Cladistia > Polypteriformes > Polypteridae > Polypterus > Polypterus bichir. Next base: position 22,615,185 of record JANRMT010062789.1, read on the forward strand.
AAAGTCTGAGCGCTATATAGCTGTAGGCCCTGCTGTCATCCATATAGTGCAGGTTAGTGTGGGGCAGAAGAAGATGTCCAGAATCACAGTGGGTGAACAGGAGAATAGTGTTGTAGAAGGTCACTTAAAGATTTGTAGATTAATTAAGAATTTTATATTTGATCCTGTAAGACACACAAGCCCAGTGAAAGAGAACCAGGATGGGTATTATGTGCTCGCTTTTGCTGGTTCATGTAAGGACTCTTGCAGTAGAGTTTTGAATTGACTTGAGCCGTGATATAAGATTAGAAGGGAGTTACAGTAATCAACACGGGATGTGATAAAAGCATGGACAAGTTTCTCAGCATTAGAAAAGGAGCAGAATGAGCACACACGGGATATGTGACAGAAGTGGAAGTAAGAAAGTTTCTTAATGTGCTTTATGTGGGTGGAATAAAAAAGGGAGGAATCAAAAATGGCACCAAGATTCCTTGCATTCGAACACGGGTGTCGAACTCCAGTCCTGGATGGCTGCAGTGGCTGCAAGTTTTCATTATAACCATCTTCTTCATTAGTGACCAGTTTTTCCTGCTAATTAACTGGACTCAGGCCCTTTAGTTGTTTCTTTTTCCTTCATTAGCAGCCAAACAGTAATGAGACACAAAACAAGCTGCCACATGACCATCTTACCTGTGCCCATCACACATTATCTTAAAATAAAGAAAGGTGATCGTCTTGGTAAGGTTGATTGCTCAGGTCACTAAAACATCTTGACTCTTTTCTTAGAAAAAAAACAAAAAAATCAACAGTTTTGGAAATGTCTGCTGTGGCAGAAAAAGAGCAGTAACAAGCCATTGAATTAAATAAGGGGTTTAATTATCAGCAAGAATCAGCTTCTCATTAATAGATTGGTTGGAGTGAAATTGGTTTGCTGGTCATCTGTTAGCTCGTTTCATATTTCATTTCATTTCAACTGCCATTTAATGAAGAAAGGAATAAATTCAGGGGACTGAATCCTTAAAATTATGTCTATTAAAATGAAGGGAAAAGAAGTTAATTAGCAGTGAAAACTGGTCATTGATTAGGAAAAGGGTTAGAATAAAAACCTGCAGCCACTGTGGCCCTCCAGGCCCAGAGTTCGACACCCCTGCATCAGAAGAAGGTCTGATGAGATTGTCGTCAAGAGTGATTGTAAAGTAGCTCCCTTTCTTAAGTTGCCCTTTAGTGCCAACTCACAGGAGTTCAGTTTTGTTGCAATTTCATTTTAAAAAATTCTGCAACATCCAGGTTTTAATTTCACTGAGAAAGCTCTGATGAAGTATCACTTTTAACATTGAAACACAGTTGAGTATCATCTGCATAAAAATGAGAACCCAGTCCATAGCTACAAATAATATTGCCATGGAGAAGCATATAGATGCAGAAGAATTGAGGGCCGAGGACAGAGCCCTGAGGAACTCCTTGTGTGACTGGCACGGAGCTGGACCTGCTGTTGGCAAGACTAGATGATGAAGGTCTACAGTTTCCTTCAGTGTCAGACCAACTAGTGAGCCCGTGACTAAATGACATCTTAAATACTGAGAACATCTGGAAAAGTGTGATGAAAATTATGATGATAAAAATCTTCAAAATTAACATAATTTAATGTTTATCTCCATGTAACATACAGAAATAACTGATGTAATAAAAAAATGAGAAAACTCACTTTTGCAGTTTCAGTATGGACACTAAAACAAAGAAACTGAGAAATAACAATGTGCTTAATTAAGATATCAGTCTAATTAAAAATAGAAGTAGATTGGGATGAAAACCAGGAGCCATAATTTCCCCCCTTGGGTACCACTACCCTATTTTTACTCTTCACTTTCCTCCCCACCTTAGTAGACTTGTATTCTTCCCTCTTCACAGACTTGTAATCTCTTCACTGCCCTCTCTCAGCAGGCGTCTATCATCCCGCCATCTTTTTTGACAGATTTATGTTCACATTTTCCCTTTCTTGATAAAACAAAGAAACTGAGAAATAACAATGTGCTTAATTAAGATATCAGTCTAATTAAAAATAGCAGTAGATTGGGATGAAAACCAGGAGCCATAATTTTCCCCCTTGGGTACCACTACCCTATTTTACTCTTCACTTTCTTCCCCATCTTAGTAGACTTGTACCCTTCCCTCTTCACAGCCCTCTCTCAGCAGGCATCTATCATCCCCCCATCTTTCTCGACAGGTTTTGACAGTCTGTATTCATTTCTTAACTCCTGTTCCACCATGACAGGGCTGGTACTTCTGCACTGTTCTCTTGACATGCCATATTCTCTTCCTCAGTAATGTTCTTCCCCTACCCAACATGCCTGAATTCTCCTATCCCTTCCTTGTCTGCCCCATATTTTCTTATATTCCTTTCTCTTGTCAGGCCAGATTACTCCTTTTTCTCTCTTAGCACAGATTAATTCTCTTCTTGACATGCCTATAAGACTGTATTTATCTCCTAGTGCCTTTCCCTCTCTCGACAGACATGTATACATCTCTTCACTCTCCTTTCCTGAAAGGTCTTTATTGTCCCCCTGAGTCCCCACACACGATTAACCTGTATTTTTATCGCTCCTTTTTTTCAACAGGTCCTCATGATCCTATTGAAATTGTTTCCATTGACAGTCCTTTATTTTGTTCCTCCCTCATCTCCCTCAACAGTTCCATAACTGTACTCCTGATACCTTTTCATTCACAGAGCTGGTTTATCATTTATTCCCTCATGACAAACACATATTCTGTGGCTTTATGTTTCTATGTTTCTGAATGTCCCTGCTTAATGCCCTTTCTATTGCCTCACATCTGTCCCTTTTAGACTATTTGCCCTCCTCACTATTATCTCTAGACAAACCTGTGCTCTCCTCAGTCCCCTTTTTCTTGACAGGCCCTTATTTTTCTTCTCTTACTGCTCTCTTGAAACTTTGTCATCTCTCTTTACAAACTTTGGCACAAAATAACCAATAGTAATTACTTAAATAATAGTATAACTAACCCTTACTTATCAGTCTCATGGTAGTCCTATGTTGCTGTTATTCCTGTCTCTCTTGATAGGCCTATATTCTTCAATGTACTCATTTCTCCTGACAGGCTCTTTCATCCTTCTCCTTTCTCCTCACTCTTGACAGGTAGGTATTCTCTACTACACTTTCACACTTGACAGCTTTATATTCTCATTTTCACTCAGTTTCTCTTCTCAGGCAAGAATTCTCCTTCACGTCTTTCTGCTTCAACATACAGTACTTGTGTTCCTTCTAGCTCAACTCTCTTGAGGAATATATTTTCCTCCTTATTCCTCTTCCCTTCAAAGACCCATCCTCTCCCCCTTGCTCCTTCCTTTCTTGATAGTCCTATATTCTTTTCTCCCTCACTCCTTTCTAATATCATAATACCTGACTTACTTAGGCTATGTCCATACTACAATGTTTTGCTTGCGAATACAGACATTGGTCTTCATCTTTTTGATGGTTTTTCACCTTTTTTTCCACACTGCCCTCAAGCTTTTAAACCCCAAAAACTGAGATTTTTGAAAACACTCTCTAGTTCTGAATAAGCTGGCTTGGTATTGATGAGTGGATGGATAAAAACAAAGAGTTATGAATGCAGACTCTAAATGTGGTCTGATTAGTTTGTGCTTATTATGTAGCCGTTTCCTGATTGAATCCTGTCACCCTTCATTGCGGAAAACCATATTCCAACATAGTGAACATAGAGGAGTTGCTTTCTGTGGTGCTTGCTGTGTTGCTTACCTGTTTGCATCTAAATTGCATTTTGTCCAGTTTGAATGCTGCATAGTGCATACATACTGTACATGTGAAAAAGGCAAATAATTTACTGGTCCATGGAGGACACTATTATCATCCCTTCAATGAATTTTCCACTAATGCGTGCATGTACAGCATAGGCGAACAGCCTGGTCATTTTAGTATGGGCAAAGACTTTTCTGTAAATGATGTGAAAACGCTAGTGTGTGCTGTAAATATGTATAAAAATGCCATTTTTGAAGGAAAATGTAATAATGTGGATGTGGGTTTAGACAACTTAATTGACATTATATATCTCCTTAGCTCTCATTCCTTCATGCACATATTCTCCATGCATCCCTATGTTGTAGCCTGGGAGTCCCAAAGCATGAAAACCTCATAAGCACTTCCAAAAATGCCCACTAGAGGGGGATATCACCATCAAATCCCAGCTAGTAATAAGGGCAAGCACTGAATCTTTATAAAATAAAAAAGATTTATGCTTCACAATAAGGATCCCAATCACTCTGAAGCTAAGTGGAGCATAAAGGCAAAATGAAATTGCCCGACACACAAGAAAACCAAATCGAACAAAGTCTCAATACAGATTCCAAATGGCAAGGTAAAAACATAGAGCAGAGGGTCGAAAAAATCCAAAAAAATCAAATGGCATAAAGAATTTACAAATCACATGAACTCACCACTGCCGAGTATTTGAAATGGAATGTCAGGAACTACGGGAGACCCTCTGGATTTATAGGGCAGAGAGCAGTTCCTGTTGGTGACTGGCAGGTGGCCCCACCTCTTGGATGAGCACCCAAAAAAACACATGGAACATAAACAGGGCAAAGTACACAATACAGACAATAAACAAACAAAAAAATAACATATGAATTATAATTAATTAATTAACAAATTAATTAATAAACAAATTAATGAATTATAATTAATAAAATGGGCATAAAATAAGGATTTAGACAATGGTCAGATAAGGAACTCTAGCTGAAAAATAACGCCCTCTCTTGAGAGGATATATTGTCATATCTGGAGTTCCTTCTATCCATCAACTGTACAATATCCAATATCTAAATGGTATTGATAATAACTGTGAAATATCTGTATACTGTACAATATCATTACTCTCAGGGTCCAACATCCACTACTCACTGTATGTGTTCATCATTATTGTGCAATATTTTTTATATTATTTAAATAATGTGCAATAACCCAATAGTTATACTTATTTATTCTTTTCATATGTATATAGCGTTGCAGAACTTTTTTTTGCAACTTTTTGCACCATTTGTTTATTTGTTTGCTGTGTTCTACATATACAGTATATCTGCACTGGAGTAGCTGCTTTTAATCTCATTGTACATGTGTATAGTGACAATAAACTCATTCTATTCTATTCTGTTTCCTCTGATGACAATCTTGTATTAACCTCTCAAAAGCTCTATAGCACCCCATTCTTGACAGGCCTGTAGTCTACTCCTCTTTTTCACAAGCCTGTAACTGTCCTACTTAATCTTTTACTTGACAGGCCCATATTTTTGCTCCTCATTCCTCTTGCCATCTCAGGTATGGCAAACATGTATTCTTGACATGTATCCTTGACATTCTCTGCCCCACTTCTCTCTCTTTCCTGACACACATTTTCTCCTCTTTCTCTCGACCAGCCCACAGTCTACTGCTTACTTGTCTGTTACTTAATTGGTTTGTATTCTCACCACTACTTTCTCCCTCTTGACCTGCATATCTTCTCTGGCATACTGTATGCACTCTCTCTCTTGGGAAGCCCATATTTTCTTCCTTATTCATCTTTTCTCTGTCTTGACAGACACATATTCAACATACATACCCCCTCCCAACAAACCCATACTCTCCTCTTTAATCCACTTTTTCTTAATAGGTTCACATTCCTTACTTCACCCTTCTGTTTTCTCATGCTCTCTTCGTCTTTCTTTTGACAGGCCTGTAACCTACTCCTCGCTACTATTTTTATTAATAAGTTTATATTTTCTGCACTCTTTTCTACAGCCTGCTTTGCATGTGTTCTCCTTTTAGCTTCCCTCTCTTAACAGGCCTTATTCCTTTTTGTTACTCTTTTTTCTGCTGACAATGCCGTATTCTCATCAAATTCTGTCTTTGTACAGCCCTGTGGGTCCCATCTTTCACATGTATTTATTCTCACTCTCATTTTTCAAAACTATTCTGTATTGTTCTACTTATGCCTGTTTCTTTCGACAAGTCCGTGTATCTGAATTGAAGATCTGCCTCTCCCCCTCATTCATTGAATTCAAACATATTGTATTATGGAAATGTGCCTTTCCTGTTTATCTTTTGCACCGAGGTTTCTGGAAGTATTAATATTTTACCAAAAAAATGCAAATATCTTGCACGTTCTGAGAATACAAATGGATAATGAACATGTGGATTACACAACACAAGATATGTGAGAATTTTTTTTTTCTTCCATGGATGTTTTTTAAAAAGACATGCGGGTTAGGTGCATTGGCGATCCTAAATTGTTCTTAGTGTGTGTTTGGAGTGTGTGCCCTGCAGTGGGCTGGCACCCTGCCAGGGGTTTGTTTTCCGCCTTGCGCCCTGTGTTGGCTGGGATTGGCTCCAGCAGACCCCCATGACCCTGTAGTTAGGATATAGCAGATTGGATAATGGATGGATATTTTTTAAATAGTTTGCGGTTGTCCAGAGTTGGTCATTGTTGGGTCCTGTTCAGTTTGAATCTTTGTTATGTCTTTTCTCCACAAAAACATGACATTAAACTTTTTCTCGCCCACCACCACGAACTACATGGGGTAAATAAATAACATGTAAAAAAGATAAAATTTTTGGGTGGAGTATTCCTTTAACCTGCATGTGTTCTCCTTCTAGTGTCTCATCCACTTGACAGGCCATATTCTTTTTTTGTTGCTCTTATCTCTGCTAAAAATCTTGTAACCTCGTCAAATTCTGTCTTTTGGTGGTCCTGTAGCTGCCCTATTTTACACAAGTTTTTTCTTCATCTTCATCATCATAACAAACCTGTATTGTCCTGCTTACTCTTTCTTTTGACAGGTCCATATTCCCTGCCTTTCCTTCTCTTGACAAACCCATATTCGCCTTCCTAATCTTCTTTCTCTTGACATGTCCATATCCTATTTCTATTGTCACTATTTCTTTTCCACAATGGCAATTGTTTTCCCCCTGCATCTTTTATCATCTAATGAAATAAAACAGTTAAAACAGGGATCTCAAACTCCAGTCCTGAAGGGCCACAGTGGCTGCAGTTTTTCATTCTAACCCTTTTTTTAATTAGTGACCTATTTGTGCTGTTAATTGTGAATGAAAACCTGCAGCCACTGCGGCCCTCCAGGAATGGAGTTTGAGATCTCCGAGTTAAAAGTTTCATAATTTAAGGAAAATCCAAATTGACTGCAATAACAATCAATTTTAATGAAACATTTTAAGACAAAATGAAAGAAGTTAAAGCACTGACATTTCTAAAGACCAACAGCTGGACAAACAGTCAGATTAACAGCTGTAACTTCCATTGAACTGTCACTATTGCCATTGGCTGCAGGAGAAAGTAGGGTGAAATGACACCTTTTATTGGCTAACTAAATAGATTACAAATGCAAGCTTTTGAGGCAGCTAACTCCTCTTCATCAGGCAAACTGCAGTTACAGCTTCCTCTGTGTTATTGGGTCTCACAAGAAAGGCTGCCTTGAAAGCTTGCATCTGTAATCAAATTTAGTTAGCCAATAAAAGGTGTTATTTCACCCCACTGTCTCCTGTATCAATCTATGGCTAACACGGCACAACACTCTACTGCCAAGGGGACCTGGAGAACACTTCTGCCAATCTTCGGTTTAATGTACATTTTTGAAATGTGCATGAAACTCCAACTAGGAAATCAATCCGCTAACCAACTCCGGCCACCCCCTACAACTCTTTCACATCACTGACACTCACTAAATAAGAAGATGTGACCTTCTTAGAAAAAAATGAAAATCTGGTCACCTACCCAACTGCAAAGTGCTTCCACAAGATACCATATATAGGGTGACACAGAAAAATGGGAACTTTTAAAATGCGTAGTGGCAGCCATGTACAGTTGGCAGCACTGCGGAACAGGGACCTTGAGCTGTAAACAATCTCGCAATTTAGTAATCATGGATCAGTGGAACGGTCAACAGCGTGCTTTCGCCATAAAAATGTTTTACAAAAACAATGATAGTTTGGAAGGTGCGCTGAGGGAGTTCCGACGTTTTTTTCAACTTAGGGCGTCATGGTTCTTGTGGGGCTACCTTAAGAGTCGGGTCTACACAACTCGGCCAAGGACACTGAATGAATTGAAACAAAGAATTCAAGACGAAATTCATGGCATCCCAGCTGAGATGTTGCAGCGATCAATGGGGAACCTCAACAGCAGATTGGAAGAATGCATATGTACAGGAGGACGCCATCTACAGGATGTAATTTTCAGACATTGATAATTTGGATTACTGTCTCTTAAAAGGCAAGTTGTAGTGGTTCAATTGCTGTCAATAAAGTTTTTTTGTTGGATTTCTTCTATTTTTAATGGGTTTTTCAAAAGTTCCCGTTTTTCTGTGTCACCCTGTATATTCAGAAGACTGAGTGGTTTGGGTACATGTTCATCTTCACCTAGGGCAGCAAAAAATAATGCTTAACAATTTTATAAATCCTGAGAGAGCTTGGGAGCATGAGCCACACCCTACCACACAATGAACCACCTGGATTGGGACCTGAGTGCAGCAGGTGACAACACCTCAGCACCACATTGGAACAGTGTTGAGGTTTTTATGGTGGCTGGAGCGCGTATACTGTCACCAACACTCAAGTTTTTCCTGTAAACTGGAGGACCTGCTTGTAGGGCTGGAATGCAGATTAATGTCAAACCCAGGAAGAAACAATTGTAGGTTAAGGGCCTTACACTGTAAACAATGCATATGCAAAAACTAGGCTTTTTTTATGGCAAGTGTTTTGCTTTTATTTAGCAGAAAAATCTGCCAATGGGGTAAGCAGAATTTACTTGACAAGACTTCTTAAATTAAGCTAAATAATCGTAAATAGAAATTTTTTGATAAGTCAATAATTCGTACAATTGGGAAAACAATATTTAGTGTCAGGATATAAATACTTTTCACTTGCTTAGATTTCATTTTTTGCAGTGTACTCATGGGCCCGACGGAGCAAAGTTACTTATGTCGTTTACGGGATTCGAACGGACACATTTCTGATTACTGGAGCAGATCTTTAGCCTCAGAGCCACGAAATGGTATGACGGTTGTGGGTTATCCTCATTTACGTGGTCGGACTGATATTTTAAGCATCTAGAAAGGGCATGCCCAGGAAAAACTGGACTACGAGTTACCCTGGCTTCTTAATCTTTTTCTAGACAGGTGTATATTCTCCTCACCTGCATGTCTTGCTCTAACCTCTTTACAGTTCTATATCATCTTTAGTTCCCAGTCAGCAGTCCTGTATTCTCCTCCTTAATCCTCTTTCTCTCTCTATATATATTCTGTCCCTTAAACTGCATGTATTCCCTCGCATGGCTGTCCAGTACTCTGGCCGCTCGTGTCTGTCGAGAGGCCTGCAATTTCCCCCCTTAACACGCAGTCCAGTATTCTTATATTTACTTCTCTGTGTTTTGACAGCTCCATGTTCTCCAGCTCACTCCCCTGTTGGCACACCCGTGTCCGTCTCAGTCCTTCCTCTCTTGCCAGGCCCTTCTCGTCATCTCTCCTGTCTCTCCTCCCATTTCCTCTTGCTCGAAAAACGTTTATTTACCAGCTTATTTTTGTATGTATTTTATTTGTTTATTCCTTTTTTCCAACCAGTAGCTTGGCCTGTCTGCTCTCTTCGCTGACCCACTCGCTCGACTCCCGGACGGCGGGCGAGCTCGCTCGCTCCTCACTCCCCCCTCCCACCTCCGCCCTACGCGTGCCGGCCTGTCAGCTGACTCGGCGCCATTTTGTCGTAGATTTCTCGGCGGAGCCGCAGTCCACGATTCGGCGCACAGGAGACTTTCCTGCGCCCGCACCTCCCCGTGGTGGCATGCCCTACTGAGGGAGCCGCTGTTTGAGCATCACCCAAGAGACGAAGCCAGACTCGGACCTGCCACTGTCGCCGCCATGGCGCTGAAGATGGTGAAGGGAAGCATCGATCGCATGTTCGACAAGAACCTGCAGGACCTCGTACGTGGCATCAGGAACCACAAGGAGGACGAGGTAAGGGCGGTCGATGTCGCGAGGGCCATGTCGCCGGCTGGGGATGCTGATCCTGGGGCAACAGGCCTCTTTGAATGAGGTGTCCTGATGCTGGGAGTAGGGGAGGAGTTTTGTGCTGGTCGCTTGCGGCTCAGGCCGCATCCTCTTGCTATATAGCGCCTTCACTAGTTCACCCTGAGCCAACGATAAGTGAATGCACATATGTGTTTAGGAGTTAATGTACTGGGCTTATTTTATTTTTCTTTCAAAAGCGTAATAAAAATGTATATGTAGTTTGCGCCTGATTGACGGAGATGCATGGAAAGAAAAGGAAAAGCGACCGGCAGTGCATTGTGATGATGGGGGTGGATACCCCTTCGAAAGAAAAGTCCTGTCAACTTCCTACACGTAACATTTCTTCGGGTCACAAGCACATCCCGAGCTGTTTCTGTGTTCAAAGTTAAATGCTTTTTTAAGAGGCATCTGCAGGTGCCTTCTGATGTGGTTATGACATTCCTATTCGAGCGGTCATTGAGAATACAAGCTTTTCTGCTCATTACTTCTTTTCAAAAATCACGACTACCCAAATACACTGATGGCAACTGTAGCATAAATTTGTGGAAAATGGTACTTTCAGCTTTACGTGTTATCCTTTTATTTTCTGATCTTGCTTTTACAAGTGTTGTGGATCAGTGATTAGTATTGCTTACCCGTCATCTACAGTGATTATCTGTGCAGATTTCATTTTCTCCCAATGTCTGTATGTAGTTTTGTCTTATATCACATATATGGGACTAAGTGATTAACTAGTGATTCAAAATTGGCACTAAGTGAATGTGCATGAATGGGCCCTGTGATAAACTGTCACTCAGTTCAGTCCTAGTTCTTGTCTTATGCTTGACGCTCCTGGGATAGGCTCCAACCTCAATCAAGTAATAAATTAAGAATTTTGATACTGTAAATAGTACTGATATGAGTAGATATACCATGTGAAGAACTAACATACCACCCAGTGTGGGTTTTCAATGTTGCCAAAATTGAATTTGACTTCCAGTGACCCAGTAATGGAAAAATCATGTTTGGAACATGGGTGGGAAGAACCTTAGCAGTGTGTGTAACATATTATAGCTTTTCATTTATTGGAGTGGAGCAGGCATTGTGGCATAGTAGTCAAGACTTTAGACTTCTAACCCAGGGGATTGTGGCTTCACCTCTCGCTATACTGACATTATGTGACCATGAGCAAGTCACTTCACCTGTCAGGGCTCAAAGTGGAAATCCAAAGTAAATGTAGCCAGGGCTATGGCAGTGGTACACAAAACCTTTGACTCTGACTCTTTAGTTCTTAATTTATGGTACCTCCAACTTTGACTTCTCAATTTATAATACATCTGACTCCCCTATTTGTAATTAAACCAATACTGTATATTTACTATGTTCCCCGTGACCCTGTAGTTAGGATATAGCGGGTTGGATAATGCATGGATGGATTTACTATGTTGATTGAAACCACATAACATACAAGATACAAGGCCTTTCTTTATTGACAGTGTGAATCATCAGGATACCTTTAACAGGCTTTTAGCACCCTGGCCTGTTAAAGTTTAGGTTTAAACAACAACAACAACAACAACGTTTATTTATATAGCACATTTTCATACAAAAAGTAGCTCAAAGTGCTTTACATAATGAAGAAAAATAAAAGACAAAATAAGAAATTTAAGGCTGTAGTGATACCACTGTGGCTTTTTATGTTATTTATTTAAATAATACTTAAGAAAGAGGCAATATTTTTACCAAAAGGCTAGAAGAAAAATAGTTTAATTTAACTAGTATAAATAAGATTCTAAATTTTAACACATATTATAATTTACATGTAATCAACTCTGACTACTTTAACCTGATAATTGCTTTCAACTTCATCTCCACAGCCCTAAATGTAATAAATTTCAAATGTCTCCTTGGATAAAGGCATCCACTAAATAAGAAACAATATTAAGCTTTTCAAACAAGAGGTGATCTTTCAGTCCAGTTTGTTTAGGCATTAGCTTATTTCTTCCAGTACCTCATCCAGATATGTTTTAAAATGTTGTCAAGCTTTCCTCCTAACTACACAAGTCTTTAATTTTTCTCAGCTTCCCACAGCCCTTTGTGTGAAAAGGTCCTTCCCAGCTTCCATCTTAAATACACTTCCTTTTAGTTTGTGCTAGTGTCCAAGAATTTGTGATTCACAATTTAATTGGAATAAACCTGATGGATTAGTTTTATTGAGGGCTTAAAGAATTTTTTAGACCTGTTTCAGTATTTATCAAGTGTCTCAGTGTAGGAAAACGGTCCTAACTGCCTCAAAAATCTCGCGTTGATGCTAATATGGTCCTACACTTAGAAATAGAAATGAAATTATTTTAGCATTTTTTTTAAATTTAGAACACTAATCCTAATTTCTCAAGGATTTAGGAGAGCTTGTGAGCTGTCCTAACTCGCTAGGAACTGCCAGAAGATGACATTCAGTCAGCGATTGACATGCATATCCTTGAAAAGACTTAATGTTTTAGAAATGCTTAGCAACAATGAGCATCTAAAGAACTATCGATTTGACAGAGATAGAATAATATTCATAGCAAGTCTTGTCCATTACGTGATCTCTCCATCAAAACGAAGAAGCCATGGGTAATTTTCCAAAATGATAGTGTTGGTAGTAAAACATGTAAAATGCAGCTTTACAGTTGCGATGGTTTGGATATGTCACAGCAATTTCTAGAATTTGGCCCTAAACTTTAAACTCCCTTAGAACATGTGAGGTATTGTTAAAGCAACAATACAGTGCAGGGTAGAAAAACACAGCAGGCTCAAATTGCTAAATGGAGCAATGACAATTAAAAAGATTTAGTCTGTGTGCAACTGTATTAAATAAAAAAAAATCTGATATAGATGTGAAACATGTATCAAACTGTACAGGCGACTAAGCTAAGAGCACAAGTAGCACTTAGTCCCTCTTTATGAAGTATGATGTGTGCAGTAGAAGAGGTGGTAGTTATGCCGTCTGGTTTGTCAAGTTCAAGAAATGATACTCCATAGTTATGTGTGCAGTCTTAAGTGAGAAGAAAGAGATGGTGTGGGAAGATTGGCCAGATCAGTAAAAATTGGTAGTAAATTCACAGATTAGTGGGAGGCCATTGTGGAAAGAGTCACGCATAATACATTTGTGTACTTTTGGTTTTACTACTACTCCGTTTTACTGGTAAATATTGATGATTAAGCTGTAATGCAATTAGGTGTGGCAAGTCACTATGACCAGAATATCAGGTAACATAATAAACCTAACATTACCAGACCTGCTGTAGTCAAGTGGAAGGAGCGGGAGCCTGTCCTGACCATATCGGGCATAAAGCAATGGGAACCAGGCCAGGAAGGCCCAATCATGCATACACAGTAACACATTCACACAATGTCAGTTTGGAATCACTTGTTAACCTAATCTACGTGTCTTTGAAGATGTGGGAGGAAAATAAATTGTCAGAGGAAAACATGGACCATGCAAACTACATGTTGACAGTGACTGGGCCTGAGACTCGAATCCTGGATGCAGGACTTGTATCACAACAGCTGTAACCACTTTATGGCAATTCTGGGGAGGGGTACATTCATAAACTTTATAATAACAGCTATTGGGCACAGTACTGAACTGTATATTTTAGCACAATAAAGTTTGCCAATCCTATCCAACCAATTTCTCCAAAATAACATTGTCGAGTTTTGAATGTCCCTAGAGTCCTACTGTCTACCATACTACTTTGTAACTTATTCCATGTGTCTATAGTTCTTAGTGTGAAGATAAAATTCCTAATGTTTTTGTGAACTTTACCCTTAACAAATTTATAACTCTGTCTCCATGATCTTGTTGGACTCTTTTTAAAGTAATAGTCTCAATCCACTGTACTAATTATTTTTTTATAATTTTAATCACAATCATTTCATCTCTTAATCTTCATTTGCTTAAACTGAAAAGGATCAACTCCTTCAGTCTTTCCTCATAACTTGTACCCTGCAGCCCTGGCATCAGCCTAGTCACTGTTCTCTGGGCTTTTTCTAGATCTGCTTTTTTTTTTTTTTTAAGCCTGATCACGGTTCTGCAAACAAATTAAAACTATTAACCTAAAAGTTCAACTTATGTCCGAGATGGATATATATAAATAAGAATAAACAAACAAGCTTATTTAGTCATGGTAGTGAGTTCTGCACCTGCATTACTAAATAATATTGAGTCTGTCATTTAAAATGAATCTGTGAAAAGTTTAAGGGTGTAGTGGTTAGTGCTGTTGCCTCAATGATCCTGCGTACTCCAGTGCAAATCCTGCAGGCAGTTACTGCTGTTGTAAAAGATTCACCTTTTCCTCATGTTTAAGTAGGTTTTTCTCAAGGTGCTCAGCTTTTATTGTCTACATCCCCAAAGACCTGTATGTAAGGTGAATTGGAGATTTTAAAATTGAGTTTTATGAGAGTGTGCATGAGTAGGCTTTCCACTGGTCTGCCACTCGATCCAGGGTCAGTTTTTTCCTTAATCTTGATATTGCTGTGTTGGACTGAACACTGAAATGACTTCATGAAATTTATGAATGCTGTGTTACGAAAGCCTCTTTTATCACATAAACTTTTACTTTAATTAATCCAATCCTTGATTTTATTTTATTTACCATTTTTTTAAGGTTTCTTTAGCCACCTTTAACATTTTGCAGTTGACTTGATTCTTCTCAGTATTTGAAGCTAGTGCTGAAGTTAAGTTCTTTAGTGAAGTCATGGTGATGATAAGGTCAATATTTGGTTTCAGTGTGTGTCACCATGCAGACAATATGGAACTAAAATCATTTGTGCTATGCATGCATTTTGGCACTTTCTTTAGGTTTTTTTTTTGTTTTAAGAACATTAGACCATTCTAGATGAGAACAGGCCATTCAGCCTAACAAAGCTCACCAGTGTTATCAACTTACTACTTATTTCTTTTGAGAAATTACTCAATTTTGTTACTCACAAATGCATTGGACCATTGTCAAAGTCCCAACATTTATTGTCTCTTTCCTGACACTAATGGTCAATGTGATGTGGAACTTTTTGAAAGCAGATGGCTGAATTTCAAGCGAGCCACAAAATATGGACCTAATGCTCAGTATCAAATGTTGCACAGAAAGAAATTAAAACAAGTAAGCAAGTGTTTTTAAGCATCAAATTAGGAACAGTTGGAATCACAGTAATTCATTCATGTTTTCCATAATGGCAACCTTTAAAAGTCAACTTATCTGAATTGCAATTTGTGTTTGAATGTGTTTAGCGTTGTTGAATAAAACAAATAAGTTTCTGGTTTTGTAAATATTAAACGAAACATGACTGAAATATCCATCAGTGATCTTTGATGAAGTCACTGTTCAGTTGACCTCTCCATTAGCATTCCCGCTTACAGTGGGCAAACACCAGGAATAAGCCTTCAACTGAATTCTTGTTCTTGGCATTGGTGCAAAAGTAGCATAACATTTCCTAATTGTATTTATTAATTTTAAAAATGCTTTTATCCAAATTAACTTATAAATCACAACTGTAATATAATTGTTTCCATCGTTCTGCAAATGGAGCCCTGGCAGTTTATTTTTTTTGCCCACGGTCAATTGGTAAATAAATCAGATTTGAGGACTGAATGCCAACTTTGTGCTTTATAGTCCACGTCCTTATTCTAGGTGGAAATCTAGAATGAAAAAAATACTTTCTTTGAACATTCCAGAGGTCCAACTTTCTCATCCAGTTTTTGTCCTGACAGTACTGGATGTACTTCAGGAATGAGCTGTGGACAGAGAACTAATCCATTGTTTGGCATACTTTCATTCACTAGTTTGGAATAGTCAGTTAGGCTAATCTGCATGTTGTTGGTTTATATAGGCAGATAACATAAAAACGCATCAAGATGGTAATTAAGACATTAAAAGTAGTCTAAACTTGCATGCTTTCATACTATAGCAGTTTAACTCTGGATACTGCTTTTTCTGAAATGTTGACATATTAGAAAAAACGAGAAGGCATTCAGATTATAGGGTAATCAGTGGCTTGCAGATGCCACTATTGTAAGATTGCAATCCTCTTAATCTCCAACTTCCTGACTGCTGCTTACAGTGTCCCCTTTTCAGTAAGCAGAAGGTGTAGATGTCATCAGGAACATGACTTCAGTTTTGTTCTTTCCATCAGCCTTAAGAAATTTTGTCCAGAAGGCACCACTGGATACCAATATAAAGGCTAAGTCTCTATGGTACAATTCTGAGAAAAAGTGCATGAGTCCTATGTTAGTTGCTCTGAGGCTATACAGTCAACATCAGGTCAGGTAAGGTTGGGGAGCATGCACTGGTACAGCATGACAAAACAGCTTGTGATCCCAGTTGGCAACCCCCCAAGCAGACACACAGTCCAGTCCCACCCTCTGGAACTGATAATCTATCTGCCACCGCCAGGTGTTACATGGGCATCTGCTTTGCCTGGTCCAGCTGTTGGGGTCCTTGGCAATGAAGATCCTGTGAGCCAGATCACCCTAAGGGAATCGCGCCACATAGCTGTACTGTAGTGCCGTATGTGATGTTCCCACAGAATGCAGGTAATGTGCCTCATTTGGGTCTCCATGAGCAACTGCTTATTCAACACAAAGTCAAACCAGCGATAGCCAAGGTTTCTCCAAAGAGACACAGTACCAAAGGAGTGTAGTCTTTGTCTCGCGTCATTGGATAGCGTCCATGTCTTGTATCCATATAGCAAAACAAGGAGCACAAGGACTGTAAAGACTTAGGCCTTCATCGGTTTGCAGAGATGCATTAGCTAATCTTTTATATGAAAGAGGGCTAGGCATTTGTTGTCCTAGAGCACAGAAATAGCAGCGGTTTTACTTTTAATCCAGTTTTCTCAAGTGAGGTTAATTCCTACTGTTACAGTGCACTAAAGGATGGTCCTCTTTTGCCTATGCAGTGCTGATTATTTCTTTTCACCCTTTGTTCTTTCTTTGTCCTTAAAGGAAATCTTGCTCTTGAAACTTGATAATTCAAGCAAATGGTAGTATCCTGAAACACAATGATCCATCACTTTTGCACTGATCTCCCCTTTTGCCATAAGTGGTTTGTATTATTTTGTGTGTCAGAAGGTGATGGTGCCTAACTCCCCAGACTAATGAGTCTGTGCAATTGCAAATTTTGCATTGTCGGGGAAGGGTTGCTGTTCTAATGTTTGTATTATATCACTGAAAGGATGATTGGTTACATGTTAGAACTGGAGTCCAAAGGTTTCTCTCCAATTCCTGGACTAGGACCCTGCTAATGAGATTAAAAAAAAGTTGGGTTCCTTATTGCATTTTGCACATTACTGTATAGCTCCACTGTTGTTGGATTCCTCCGAAGCCTGCCATGTTCTGTCCAAGATACAAACCATCTTTAAACAACTAAAAAAAGCTGACAGGCAGTGCTACGTAAAAAAAACATAATGCTAAAGTACAGTATGTGGGTGACATCATGTAGTTAGGCTGTGTGGATTAATGATCTTGAATTGAGATCATGAATTTAGGATTTGTTGTTCAAAAAGGTGTGTATGTGTAAATCCATCCATCCATTATCCAACCCGCTATATCCTAACTATAGGGTCACGGGGGTCTGCTGGAGCTAATCCCAGCCAACATAGAGTACAAGGCAGGAAACAAACCCTGGGCAGGGCGCCAGCCCACCGCAGGGCGCGCGCGCACACACACACACACACACCAGGGACAATTTAAGATCGCCAGTGCACCTAACCTACATGTCTTTGGACTGTGGGAGGAAACTGGAGCACCCGGAGGAAACCCACACAGACACAGTGAGAACATGCAAACTCCATGCAGGGAGGACCCGGGAAGCGAACCTGGGTCTCCTAACTGCGAGGCAGCAGTGCTACCCACTACGCCACTGTGCTGCCCTTGTATGTGTAAATAAATATATTAAATGTAAACAGTTGTAAAATACTGTGATCTTGTAAAGTGCCTTGGGTAAATTAATAACTGATGGATGCTAATGGTAGTTTTTAATCCTCTGTTGTCAGTACCTGGAGAAAAACCCATGCAGAAACTATGAAAATGTGCATCATCCACAAAGGCAGTATTTTGTGCTAGGCTAGAGCCAGTCCTAGACAAAATTACCAGTGGATTGCAAGGCTCACACACCAAAACAACACTTATTCGTGTGGGCTGTGTCTCTTCGGAGAATTCTTGGGTACCGCTGGTTTGACTTTTTGTCAAACGAGTGGTTGCTCGTGGAGTACTGAATGAAGCACATTACCTTCATTGTGAGGGAGTGTCAGTTATGGCACTACAGCCATGTGGTGAGATTCCCTGAGGGTAATCCGGCTTGCAGGATCCTCATTGTTGAGGACCTGAGCAGCTGGTGCAGGCCAAGAGGATGTCCACGTAACACCTTTACACCTGGCTGTTGCAGATAGATGGTCATTTCTAGGGGTTGGGGACAGGACCTGGGTCTTCCTGGGGGCTTGCCAACTGGGATCCTGAGATGTTTTGTTGTGTGGTGGGTGCGGCAACACACTGTACCAGTGCATGCTCCCCAACCTAACCTTACCTGACCTAATTTAGAATTGCCAGTTAACCTAATCTGCACTTCTTTCGGAGGCATATAGTTAAACTGGATTGCCCATAGAAAGCCTCCAATGATGAGTGCAGAATATGCAAACTTCATGTAGGCAGTGCCCATGCTGGGATTCAGACTGATGACTGTGGGACTGAAAGGGATCAGAGCTAAACACTGTGGCATTGTAATGACACTAGTAGTGTTCTAATAGCTGCAAGTTTTAGTTAAAGGTAATTGTAATTGTCTTTTTGGTAGTAGTGTAGTATTTTATTACATGTTTGCATAGTGCTCTTATGTTAACTACAAGCTGAGTTACCCATCTATAACAGGTAGATTACTACTTCAAAACAGTGGAAGAATTAACAGCATTTGATTTAATTTCTTAAATATATAAATATGTATTCCACTTTATAATGAATATCAATATTGTGTTCATGGAAATATTACAGTTAAATTGAAATAATAAATATGCAGTTATTTATATAAAAGTCATCTGAGGAGTATAAACAGATGTCAAGAGATTGCTTCTTTATAAACAACATTTATATAAGCATACATAAGCAAATACTTGTTTGTCGTCACTCATGAGCAAGCAACATAAACCTACATACGAGAGAAACAATCTGTTCTTAAATCAGTGCCTTCTATTTTCAGTGTATGACCTTGTGATTTGTTTGTCATAGCAAAGCAGGTACAAATAGGAAATTACAGAAGCTAAAAAGAGAACAGAACATTATTGGGACTCGGAAGTGTTTCTAAGATGAAAACAATTAGACCTGTTCTGTTGTGTGTCAATATTTCAATATGTGACTGCAAAGAGCTATAACTTTCAGTGTGTGGTTTCAAACAGTTTTTTCCCTGTTCTTGACTTTCACTTTCTTCTGACAATGGCAGATCTTAATTTTAATTCAATTTAATTTTAAAGAATATAAATATAAGTAGCAAAACATAATTTCTTTATTCCACAGAACGTAAATGTGCATAAATCTGACAGAATGTGCCCTCATCAAAAATGTTCAACTGTTGAAATTTGTGAGTGCCTCCCCAGAGGCAGTACTGAGATAATGTGTACACTACTTTTTTAAGTGAGTCAACCTTTAATTTTTATCAAAACTTTCATGAAAGTCGGTTTGTATGCATACTTAATTAGGGACTGAAAATGTAAGAAAATAATGTGTCACATAGCAAGATTTCTCAAAATACCCAGCACTAATCAACCCTATGCAGAAGGCAGAAAAAAGTAGTCTGTACTGTGACAGGGACCAAGATGAATATACACTGATCAGTCTCAAAAAAGATCTGCTTAATATTGTGTACGGCCCTCTTGTGCCACCAAAACAGCTCTGACCCATTGAGGCATGGACTCTACAAGACCTCTGGAGGTGGCCAGTTGTATCTAGCACCAAGATGTTAGCAGTAGGACTTTTAAGTCCTGTAAATTGCGAGGAGGGGCTTCCATGTATTGGACTTGATTTTTCCAGCACATCCTACAGACACTCAGTTGAAATGAGGGAATTTAGAGGCCTCATCAACACCTTGAACTCTTGTATGTTTCACAAATCATTCCTGAACAATTTTTGCTTGTGGCAGGGTGCATTATCCTGTTGAAAGAATCCACTGTCATCGGAGCATACTGGTGCCATGAGTTAATTGATTTTGTTAATACTATATTATATTTTATTAATTTAGTTCTATTTTGTAAATAAATATAACTATTCACTAATCTGTACATCATTTTTAAAGTAGTTGTTCTGTTCTCTTAACTGTCACAGCCTCTGTCCCGACACCTGACGGATAATCAAGGTTTTACTATGTATGTTTAATATAAATATTCACAAGTTCTCTTAATCCACTACAGGATCACAGTGTACCGTGGCTTGCTTTAGAAGCACCCTGTCATGGACAGGTTGGCAGTCAATTGCATTTGGAATTTGAAGTTGACATAGCCATCACATATTCAGAGGTACTGGAGGAAAAGTGGAGTACCTTGAAGAAAACCGCAGTGCAGATATGGGAAGAATGGACAGACTCCTCACAAAGAACACCTGAGTGTCAGATTTGAAGCCAGGGTTCTGGGTCTGGGATAGGTGAACTAACTGCTGAGCCACCATGCCAAAGTATAAGCCAGAGAGACATAAAAGAAAGTTAGTTGTGGGCCCAGCTAGGATCCTCATTTGCTATGAAGGAAACACCTGACAACTGTAGTAACACTGATGTTTCTCTAATGGTGTCAAGAGACTTCTTCCTCCAGTTCAGCTCTCCTTTTTTGTTTTAGTGGAGCGTATGTGGCATCATTGGTTCTTAGGCTGTGCTTCTTTCAAGTCTGAGAGCAGAAACTGTGTTAGTGGCAGTGTAAGCCTTTCCTTGTGAGTAATCTCAAAATTGGTCTCTGTTAGATGCTTCAGACATTTATGTGCGTAAAAGTGTAAACACTAAATTTTTCACTCTGTACTAACGTCTTTGTGGTGAATCATTCTTAATGCTGGTGACTTCAAAATAGGAATGAAGGCCTATGAGGGATGTTCCTTTTGTGTACACTGCTCTATGTCAGTACTAACACCTTTAAATATAAACCTGTGGTACAATCCAAGCAGGTTTGACCTCCTCTTACTGCCACCTACAAGCCAGTATTGACAGTAGCAGCTCTTTGTTATCCAAGCCAGAAGTTTTTATGTGTGTTTGTTTGGGAATTGGGGTGGGCAGTTTGATTTAATCATATTTATTTTTTGGAACTTCTATAAAATTTTAATTTCCTAGTGGAGACAAAAAAGTATCTGTCTCTCTGTCTGACTATCTATCTGTTTGTCTGACTATAGTATCTATCTAAAAAGACAGTGCTTATTTTGTATGTTTTCATGTAATACAACCCATGTAGTTACTTTCTGATGTGACACTCATCATTTGGTTAACCAAATTAATTTCATCTTTGGAAATATATGTGAAATAAGGGGTAGAGAGTCATGTTAGTGATGCAGTGACATAATACTCTGAAATCTGCTCATTCCAATTCATCGTTATGGTGGGCTCAAGACAGGAACATCCTTTGTCAGGAGCTAGTTCATTAGAGGACCCACCTTTGCACAAACCCACATTCATTTGAGAACAACTTAGTGCCAGACAACCTAACCCACGTTTAAAAATGTTGGAGGAAAACCCATTCAGATATGAGGAGAACATGCAGACTAAATGACAAGTAATGGCAATATAACACTGGATCTGAATTCTGGTGATCTCTTTATTAATTGGTTAGTATCCATATATTTTTGGTCTTTTTTCATTATATTAATCCCCTCTGAGCTGCATACATCTGTTTATTTTTGGGACCTACATAGTCCCAAAGAACTGCTGAATGGTGTAAAATGCTTCAGACCTTTGAAACAAGAACAAGTGCGTTAACAGTTGGTGGGGGGTGTTGCCAGTAAAGCTGCATTTTAATTTAAAGTGGGAGTTACATTCCAATGCTTGCCCTGTTCTGCATAATAAAATTTAGAAAAGATCACTTGACTCTGAGAGGAGTTTTGTATTATTTGGTGTGATTCATGTCCTTCTTGCTAAAAATAGGCTGGGGGTGGATATAACTGAATAAGCATAATTAGCTAATCTGTATTTCCATGCTATATCTGAAAACCAGGAGCAGTGGCTTTTTTGCAGGTTTTTAAAAAAAGAAACAAGAATAAAGAATGGTTGATTTGCCTATCTTTGTTTGTTTGAAGGCAAAACAGTGCATTACAAATAAATAAAAATTAATAAATTGTAGGATACTTGGTAAAATCAGAAGAATGTTCCATCAGGAGAACAAGGTCAGCTGCCTAACAAGGCCAAGTAATGTAAAACTAGAGATTGAATTGCTGTTAATTAAAAACAGGAATGACTGTTTGATGCACTAAAGAGAGGAAGGTCTTTGGTTTGGACTTCATACCTAAAGGTTGTGGGTTTATATTCCTCTACTGACACTGTGTGACCATGAGAAGTCATTTCAACGGTGTGTGCTCCAATGGGGGGGAAAAAAACTGAAAATTTTCAATTCTTTCAATCTCTTCTCACAGCTCAGACCTCTTAGTCCCAGAATCAGCCTAGTAACTCTTCTCTGACTTTTCCCTAGTATTGCTATATCATTGCTCTAATATGGAGACCAAAACTAAACACAGTACTTCAGGAAAGGCCCCACTAGTATGTTATGTAACTTAAGCATAAGTTCCCTTGACTTGTACTTTGCATCATCATGAATAATCCAACAACCTATTATTAGCTTTCTTGATCACTTCTATACCTGTTTGAGCATACAATTATGAGTAGTGTAAAGTTACAAATGCCACAGTTATCTGTGTTTGTTTCATTTTCAGTACAGCAATAAACTTTTAGCTGTTTAGCCTCCAATTTGTTTCATTGGACTAGATAGCATTCGTCCAAAAGACTATGTCTTTGTCCTGGTGAGCAACGGTAAACTGTACTCTCTCTTGTTATGTTGATATTGGAGTAGTGGTTTCTTCTTTGGCTGACAACCTTTCAGCCCATGGTGATAAAGTGCTCTCTTAATGGTGGATGATGGCTCTTTAGTTCCTGGTTCCTCCAACTCCTTCATCAGTTCCCTAGTTGTTATCTTGGGGTTCTATTGAACCTTTTGAAAGAAACTTTGTTTATCCTTGGAAATCCATTTGTACCTCCTTCCTGAACGATTTAAAGTCTGTTAGGTCCCAAGCGTTTTATATTTTTGTACAATTGATTGCACTGTTCCTCATATTACCTGGAACCTTTTGGAGATTTTGACTTTTGAAGATCCACATTTTTCTCCCGAAGGTATTGACTTAGTTCTTTTGATTTTCCTCATTGTGTTAACTACAAGAAGGCACTGGTTCTGCAACAGGTGTCCAAGTTAACCAATAAATATGACAGCAACTCAGAAGCAGCTATAAGTAATTTTGTCAAGTATTGGAGTCATCCATGCTGTTTAAATAGAAAATTAACATGTTGTATGTAGGGCTGGGTATCAGCACTGATGTCCCAATTTGATTCGATTCAATATCGATTTTATCTTGACTGAATTAGCATGCACAGATACATTTGAAGTGGTGGCTTTTTTAGAAATTACTTAACCAGGCTTATAGAACATTAATATAATGTGACAAATTTCCATAACTATTTGAACGGTGTCTACATAGTGGCTTCATAACATATGCATAAGCAAGGAATGACATTTAAGAAGATATACTTGATTAGTTATTAAGAGTTAACATCAGTATTTCGAAGATGTGGAACTAAATATGATTGCTCTTTTTTTTTATTTTAAACTTTTTCTTAGCACTGCTCTCAATTTAACTAACGTATACATCGCCACATCAGATTCCACACATATTATAGTGGGGGGTGGCTCCTTCTATTAATATAATGCAGTGGCATCTACATTCTAAAACATCTGTCATCTTATGAATAATATTACTATAAAATAATCAAATTTTGCCTCTTAAATAATAAATGTTTATTAAATAATGTTTTGTGTGTTTTGAATCTCCATGTAGACACCCTTCAGCTAAACTGTAAGCCAAATGCATTCCCCTGTTGGTCATTTAAAATAATCTTGAATTAGTCGAAATGAGAGATAACAGTAGGAAGACTCGTGTCATTCTATTATTCTTCAGTTGCTCACTTGTAGCAGTCACGTTAATCAGTCTCAGACAAAAAGCAAGCATTTTAAAAAGAGGATATAGAGCTGAAGCTTGTTGACAGCGGCATTGAATGAATGAAACATAAAAGAAAGAACTGTCCATTGTGACTGACAACAGTGCTATTATGGAGCTACTTCAAATTGGCTGCTTTGAGCATACGCTCACTTTTGTATCGAATGCCACTCTGAAAATTCCTTTGCTTGCTTTGCAGACTTTTTCCCTAGTAGCATTACAGGTAGCCACGTGCTTAAAAAAATAGCAGCATTTCTTGGACTTGCCAACACAAATTGTGAATGACGCAGTCATGCAATGGAAATGCTAGAAAGGTTTTTGGAACAACAGTCAGCCATCTCAGCAGCTTTGCATATAGGCAGCTAGGTTGCTCCAACTGTGACTGACGTGCAGTGTGCTCATCAGCAACACATCTGCCACAGCAGTCCGGTTGTTTTTATTGTATGATTGTCACGTAGGAATTTGCAGTTATGGGTGTTCAGCTGTCCACACATCTGATATAAGTGTCAAAGAAACTGATTTCAGTTAAGGAGGGCGCGCCATTTTATGCAATACAGTAAAGTGCTTTTTCTGTTGAGAGCCTTAACGGGCGCATTAGCAACATCTGCTGGATTAGATGCTAAAAACTACGCTAAGCAAAAATCTACATATAGTAATTGAGCAGGATAGCGAGCCACAAGATCAGTCTTGAGAGTTTAAGAATTGATATCAAATTGTTTAAATGAAAAATAATAATCAGAAAATCTATATTTTTACCCACGTCTACTTGTATGTAAACTTTAGTTCCGCTGAAAATCTTACATAGTGGTTAAAACCAAAATAAATCTGTTTCTTAATCATTATTTTGGAGAAAATCTCTTAAGGAAACTAAGCAGATACTCTGATTGATTGACTCGTCACTTTAACAAACAATTCATGTCTTATGTGTGAAGGAGGGGAATTTTGAATTTAAAATTTATTAGCCAAGGAGTCCGTAAACTTATGGCCTTAAGTGGTTCAGTTTAGGTTTGGTTATGGGACCATGTAGAACCATATAGTTCCAAGGAACGGTTATATATGTGAGTAGTTTTAACTTGAGTGAATGAAGTTGATGTGCATTGTAATACCAACATTATAGTAAAAGTAGAAAACCATCCATCCATCCCACTTTGTAACCCATAATTCATTGCAGGGCTGTGGGGCAGTTGGAGCCTAACCCAGCTATTATCAGGTGCAATCCTAGAACAACACCTAAACAGGGCACCAGTCCATCACAGGGTGAACACACACACACTCGCTAACTCATTCACTCTGTAAGGCCAATTTAGTAGCGCCAATCCACTTAATATGTATGTCTTTGGACTGATGGAGGAAACCAAAGCACCTGGAGGAAACCCATGCGAACACTCTGGGAATTTAGAAAACCTTGGAAAATATTGCATGTAATTACAGTTAAGGATAATATTAAGCCATCCAGCCAAACATCCAACATTCCCACCCCTCAGAACTGGGTTCAGGAGAATCTGACAAAATATTGGTTTTATTGCATCTGTGCACTCAGATTCACATTTTATTGTGACTAGTGGTCTGATGGACAGATGTTTTATGTATGTATGTAATGTGTGTGTGTATCTCTAGTGGCTTCCACATCATACTACCTGCTTGACAGCTAGTGGCAAGGCAACACGTTTCTATAAAAACAACATTAGGTCATTATTTGATGAGAACAGTCAACACACAGTGATATGATAGGACTCCTTCACCATATTTGTAATGAAAAGAGGAGTGACAGCACTGTTTCCCACATATAGAAAATGTAGCATCGGGCTGGTATTACAAAATTTGCTGTCCCTACTGCAGACACAAACAGCAGTATGATTGCTAGGAAGGCTAGGTGGCATTGTTATACTTGTGACCTCACGTTTACAGCATACCCACTGCAAGTTTATTTCATTGGTTCACCTTAACATTTGTCCAGCGACACCTACTAACCATCATAGATGGTTTTTTATTGTATTGTTCATAACAAGAAAGAAAAATAGACACTGAGTTTTTACTACAGTATTTTATTAAACTGGCAGCATACCTTACTTTGTATCAGATCTTCCACATGCTGTGCTGGTGCTAAGTCTTTGTTTCATTAAAATAACAGTTTAAAGGAATACACCACCTAAAATTATTTTTTTCTATATGACTTTATGTTCTTTGTAGTGGAAGCCTAGAAAAATTTGTTTTTATGTAGAATGAAGACTAAAACATTTAGGACATAGTAGAACTCAATAGGCAGGTTAGGTGCATTGGTGATACTAAATTGTCCCTAGTGTGTGCTTGGTGTATGTGTGTGCCCTGTGGTGGGCTGACGCCCTGCCCAGGATTTGTTCCTGCCTTGCGCCCTGTGCTGGCTGGGATTGGCTCCAGTAGCCCCCTGTGACCCTGTGTTAGGATATACTGTAGCGGGTTAGACAATGACAGACTGACTGATCTCAAGTTGAGGAAACATCAGCAACCATACTTTCTCTACATAATAGTTTGAAGTTGCAAGGTAACATTTACCATGAAACAGAGAAGTGTGTCAGTGTGCAATTTTTTATTAAGTGTATGTCAATTTGTTAATTTGTATGGTTTATATTTAAATTCTTATTTCATCTTTATTATTGAAACAAACTTTTTATTGACAATTTCTTGTGTTTATTCATTGTTATTTATTTTTGTCAACTTATTTTATTTAGCTGTTCATTATTAATATTATTAAAATATTTGGAGATAGCCTTTCTATGTTTTATTTGTTTACAAAATAGTAATAATCATCATAACCATAAACAGTTGATTGAAATATGTTACATCACAAAAAAATGTAATTGTAAACCCCAAAATATACTAGAGTCACATGACCAATATAGTGACATTTTCCATAAGGGACAAAAAAACAAAATGGGCAAAATGGTGGAAACACTGGACAGGTTTAAAAAAAAAATTATATATATATAAATAAAATAAATACCTGGTGGTCACACAAAGACAGCACAAGACAAAATACACCATATGTAGCCAAATATTCGATTTTGAATTTGGAGGTTGAACCAGACACCGATGGCTAAGCGTCAGGGTATAGTTTTGTATAAGTTACTGCTTGTGTGAATAGCAATTTGGAGTCCTTAAATTAATGCAAAATAGTTGATGTTGTCTGTATTTTGGGACTTAGAGAACATATTAACAAGCATATGGACACCACAACAGTGCATCATTGCCAACTTGCTGCTCTGATTTCTTCACTGCCAAATAAAATGTACTTCATATAGCTTGCATGGTACTGAAGATAATTACCATACATTCAGTTTTTTTCCTCCATGCCTACTGCTGTCATTTTTCTAGAATGCAATGGGAAATTCACTGTTTAGATATGATTCCTTATAATGCTTACTATGACTTGTGCTGATACCCCAAAACATTTTATTATCTACTGCTTGGATTGTTAATAATGTGCAAGTCCATCCTGTCACCTTGAATCCTTATGTTTCATGCTAACCGAAAGTGGGTAAATTGGCATCTCTTTATACTGTATTTGTCTTCACAACAGAAAACAAGAAGCAGATTACTAGAGAATGTTCTGAAAGGTTCATTGCTTCAGGAAAACCCACCAGCAAATATGTAAAAAGTTGTTTGCTTGTAAATAACAGATGTTGGGTCTAAATGTGGAAATAGTGGAACTACTATATTCATTTAATAAACATATTGTATTAATACTTATTGTAAAAGGACTTGTGCAGCTAGGGAATAAAGATGAGTATATTTTTTAAGTTAGAGAATATGGATGTGTAAGTTAAATAGGTTTGTATGTTGAGCGTGGCGTGAGTTTATCAACTTGAAACTTATTGAAGTTTACTTAGCTTACTGTTAAAAACTGTTGACTCACCGCTACGTACTCTGCATGTATACTGAGTTGTATATTGTACATATTATGGAAAATGTCCCTGTACATATAATTTTTGGCTTTTACTTGTTTTTTTGGTGTCCATATAAAACACGGGTGTCGAATTCCAGGCCTGGAGGCCCGCAGTGGCTGCAGGTTTTCATTCTCACCCTTTTCCTAATCAGTGACCAGTTTTCACTGCTAATTAACTCATTTTCTCTTCATTATAATAGCCCTGTTTTTAAGGATTCAGTCCTCTGAATTGATTCTTTTCATCATTAAATGGCAGCCAAACAGAAATGAGACGTGAAATGAGCCAACAGACGACCAGCTAAAATGGTGGTTCAAACTCCAACCAATCTCTTAATGAGAAGCTGATTCTTGCTGTTAATTAAACCTATTATTTAATTCCATGGCTTGTTGCTGCTCTCATTCTGCCACAGCAGAGGTTTCCAAAACTGTTGATTTTTCTGTTTTTTTTAAGAATACCAATGTCAAAATGTTTAGGTGATCTGAGAGATCAACCTTACCGAGACCACCACCTTTCTTTATTTTTAGATATTGTGTAATGGGCACAGGTGAGCTGGTCATGTGGTGCCTTGTTTTGTGTCTCTTTATTGTTTGGCTGCTAATTAAGGAAAAAGAAACAAGTAAGGGGTCTGAGTCAAGTTAATTAACAGTAAGGCAAAAGAAGTTAGCAGCAAAAACTAGTCACTAAAGAAGATGATGTTTAGAACAAAAACTTGCAGCCTTTGCACACCAGTGATATAAAATATAGTATACAATAGATTCAGAAAGTATTCAGCAGACCTTCTTGTGTTGTAGAATTAATTTGCCATTTTTGCCCATCAGTATGTACTAAATACCCCATAATGACAAAGAGAAAACATGTTTGCAGAAAAATTTGCAAATTTATTAAAAATCAAAAACTGAAATCTCTCATTCTTCTAAGTATTCAAGTTCTGAATTCAGTACTTTGTTGAAGACTTTTTGGCATCAGTTGCAGTTTCGAGTCTTCTTGGGTAAGCCGCTACAAGCTTTGCATCCCTGGATTTGGGCAGTTTATTCCATTCTTCCTGGGATGTCCTCATGCTCTGTTCGACTGGATGAAAAGTGTCTGTGTACTGTCATCTTCTGGTCTCTCCACAGATGTTTTATGCCACTGTTTCTCAACTACTGCTGCAGGTGGGTTACAAGTTGCTATTGTTTACAATAGTGGAGGGGTACAATTGGGTCACCACTTCCAGTTCCCTCGCTGTGATGATCACACTCAATTCAATCCCCTTATATGAGACACTTACATAGGATAAATTGGGATGAGACATCAGAAAGGATGAGAAACATTTTCAATGGTGTTTAAGTCTGAGCCTTGGCTGAGCCGCTCATAGTTAGTTAAGAGACTTGTTCAGAAGCCACTCTGGTGTTCTCTTAGCTGTATGTGTTTGGTCATTGTCATGCTGAAAGGTGAACTGTCACTCTGGTCTGAGGTCACATGCATTATGGAACAGGTCTTCTTCAAGGACCTTTCTGTATTTTGCTGCATTCATCCTTTCCTCAATTCTGAGCATTCTCCTTGTCACTGCCACTGAGAAGCACCCGCGTAGCATGGTATTGCCACCACCATGCTTCACCATTGCTAGGGTATTAAGTAGGTGATGAGCAGTGTGTGGTCTACACTAGACAACTTGTTTGGAGTTCTACCTAAAGAGTTCAGTTTTTGTCTTGTTAGACCAGAGACAGAGAATCATCTTTCTCATGCTCTCAGAGTCCTTAAAAATGCTGTATTCTTTCTAGTCAAGAATGGCTTCCGTCTAACTACTCTGCCATAAATGTCCAATTGATACAGTGCTGCTGAGATGGTTGTCCTTCCATCATCTTCCATTTCAGCAGAGGACTACTGAAGCTCTATTAGACTGACCATTGGGTTCTTGTTCTCCTCTATTTTCCAACGCCCTTCTTGCTCAGCTACTCACGTTGGCCAGATGGACGACTCTAGGAAGAGTCTAATTTCATAACTGTTGTGGCCACTGTGTTCATGGGAACACTGAAAGCTTTAGAAATGGTTTTGTATTCTTGCCCTCAACTTTGCCTTATCACAGTTTGTTTGTGGAGATCTGTAGAGAGTTCTTTGGTCTTCTTGGCTGGTTTCACACAAGTCCGAGTTAGCACTATTTTGCTGAAGTCAAATACACAGTGGCCATTTTACAGCCAACAGTCACTTATTAGCATAAGTCCACATTACCAGTAAGGGCGGCATGGTGGCGCAGTGGTAGACCTGGTTTTCTTTCCTGGGTCCTCCCTGTGTGGATTTTGCATGTTCTCCCTGTGTCTGCGTGGGTTACCTCCCACAGTCCAAAGAAATGCAGGTTAGGTATATTGGCGATCCTAAATTGTCCGTAGTATGTGCTTGGTGTGAGTGTGCCCTGCGGTGGGCTGGCGCCCTGCCCAGGGTTTGTTTCTGCCTTGTGCCCTGTGTTGGCTGGGATTGGCTCCAGCAGACCCCCGTGACCCTGTGATAGGATATAGAGGGTTGGACAGTGACTGACTGACATTACACTTAATACGTTTCTTTGTGAAAAACATCTGAATTTGACTCCATTGTTGCTGCTTTTCCAATTCAAAGCACATATTTACAGCCAGTGATCCATAACAACCTCTCAGCTAAGAAGATGGCATAATAGAAGGCAGCCTGACAAGTGTTATGCATCAGAATCGGCACATGGCATTTGCGCCTACTCTCCAAACTGACATCAAAATGAATTTAAAATTGTAAATAATGTTGTGACCAATTAATTTTGGACTAGAGAGAGACTGAATTTGTAGAAGATTTAAATGAAAGTAAGAAATGGGGCAAACAAGTGAACAGGAGTGGAGCAGGAAAACACCACACAGGTGTAACAGAGCAGGAAGGAACAGCACAAGTATAAAAATTTTCACCCTAGTAGAGGGGTCCTCATGTTTGGTCCTGGAAGGTTGCAGTGACTGCATGTTTTTGCTTCAGTCCAGCTGGTTAATTTGAAGCCAATCCTTGCTAACAATGGAACGTGTTATTTAATTTTATTGTCCATTAGTGTTTTCACTTTGTCAAATCGTTTTCATATTGTAGATTTCTCTTTTCATAGAATTCATCCAAAAGATTTGCTATTCATAACATATTAGACCATTTCTTTCATCTGTGAAGCATGGTGAAGATTGTGTCATGGCTTGGGCTTGCATCTCTGCTTCTGAAACGGGCTCAATCATTTTAGTTGAAGATATAACTCATGATAGTAGTGGCAGAATAAACTCCGAAGTCTACAGAAACATATTGTCTGCCAATTTATGGAGAAATAAATCCAAACTAATTAGGAGGAACTTTATTATACAGCAAGACAATGATCCAAAACACAGTGCCACCAAAACAAAGGACTGCATCAGGTGAAAATAATGGAAACTTTTGGACTGGCTAAGTCAATCATCAGATTTCAACTCAATTGAACATGCATTTCTCCTCCTGAAGGGAACAGAGAAGGAAGAAACCCCACAAAGCAAACAAAACCTAAAAGATTCTGCGCTAAAAGCTTGGAAAGGCAAAACCAATTAAAAAACAAGAAATCTGGTGTAGTCTATGGGTCATCAGCTTAACACGATTATTGTGAGCCAGTGACATACAACCAAATAGGAAGTATTTTTGAGTAATTTGGTTGAAAACATTTTGTTGCAGGAGTTTGCATGTTCTCCCTGTGTCTGCATGGGTTTCCTCCGGGTACTCGGTTTCCTCCCACAGTCCAAAGACATGCAGGTTAGGTGGATTGGCGATTCTAAATTGTCCCTAGTGTGTGCTTGGTGGGTGTGGGTGTGTGTTTCCTGCGGTGGGTTGGTGCCCTGCCCGGGATTGGTTCCTGCCTTGCGCCCTGTGTTGGCTGGGATTGGCTCCAGCAGACCCCCGTGACCCTGTGCTCGGATTCAACGGGTTGGAAAATGGATGGATGGATGGACATTTTGTTGCAATACTATTTCTGACTTGAATAGCTGGGTGTTATGTTGCAAAATGTGCTCTGGTCTATGTGGTTTAACATATCAAGATGTAAATACCAGGGAATTAAAACTGAAACTCTGATCTCTCTTCTCATATTGATCTTTGGATGTCACACAAAAATGTCTTTTGTGCACATCAAAAACAAATTAATTGGCCTTGCTGTACCAATGTTTAGATTTGTATATAGTAGCCATGCCAAAGTGTTTCAAACTCCTGGGTTTTTAGAACCCAAACTGCTGTATGCTTTTTTGCAGTGCTGATATGGAATTGAAAACTGCCATGGTGAGAGAAGATAAATAAGCTAGATGATTGTAAAGAAGAAGTGTCCTTATGGCTTAAAAGCTTGCCTGCTTAATTTTTCAATTTGTGGTGCATCTCATATTGAAATGAGTGCCCTGATGCAGGTGCAGGTTACACTTGTTTATTTATTTATTCTTTGTGCTGGTGTGATGGGTCCAGAGAGGCACTGCAGCACCCTGCATGCGGGTTTAGTAGGAGATGTCCCTTGGTGGACAGAGCCTTTCACTATGTTTGTTTTCCCTTAAACAGCAACTTGTACAAATGCTTCCATTATAGTTGAACACAAGCTGGCTCACCAGTGACCCCAAGAACAAAGCTGCTATGGGAGCCTCTTGGTTTGACAATGTACCACACAGCCCAATGTGTTTTATCTGACAGAAAACTTGTGAAGAGATTAATGAACACAGCATCAATGGCAAAATGTGCACACTAGGCCTGCTAGTAATCAAAACAGTTGTGGTAAAGACTATTTGTAGATTGTGTGAGGTCAGTTGGTGAAAATTCTGATCCTGTCTAAATGAAAACCTGTCTAATATGCCTTTATTCTAGTGGACTGTCAAATGCTGTTGTTAGAGGAGGTTTTAGCTCGTGGACACAGCAGCTTAAAACAAACTATATACAGTATGTCGCTGCTGTGCTTTGTGTTATTCTAATCACAAAGCCAAACACTTATTGTATGTTGTCCTGTAAGAGATACTAACCTTGATTCTTATTTCTTTACCTCTCCAAGATATTAGTTATTAACTCTTGTGTTGCCATCATGTTAGAAACCAAACTTAATCTACAGATCCTGGTCTTCTGGCCAGATTGGCACAACATTGTGGTGACTGATGAAAGTTGAAGTGGTTAGGTACGTGATTATTTACATGTGGGCCTTGTTCCTCCCTGTGGTGTTGGTGGAGGAGATGGTTGTACCTTGTGCATCTTCGCACGTCGCCTTTAGTAACTGAACAGGGACCAATATCACCTCCTAGGAAGGGGGCCATGCTTCAGTTCCCTGCTAGGTTGAAGCTTTTTGGTTCAGGGATGACACTGAATGCTGACTATGAGAGAAACTTGATCTTTCCTTCTCAGATACAATGACATTTTGTCCAGTGTTCCTAAAATATTCATAGGCAGCCGGAACACATGTCACACTGTAGCAGTAAATTGTGGAGGTGGGGAGATTGTTTTGAAAGCTTTGATAATTCATGTTGTATGTAATCTTCACCAAACTACTAAGGAAATTCAAGGTGGAGTGCTGGTGGTGCAGGTGAGCTGCCAGTGGAATTCCTCAGTATGTTGTTTGATTTGTTAGCCTCTTTTTTTTTTTTTTTTTTATAATCCTACAGTATGGACAACTTGCAAAACCACAAGATAAACATTTATCCATCATTCATTTTCTAACGCACTTATCCAGTGCACTGTTGCTAGGAGCTGATTCTTATTCTGCAGCATTTGGTGCAAATTGGAGAAACACACCTGGTCTGCGTGTCACACATCCTCACACTCGTTCAAACCCGACCAATTAAGAGTTGACAATTAATTTAATGCAGGCTGTTTTGTACCTTTAATGTCAACACCAGTCCCCAAATGCAAACTCCAATGACTACAATCAACCCTACACACTCTGAGGTCTTTTATAGGTCGATAATTAAGGGAATGAGACCATCTGAGTAATTAGAATCACTTGTCATTTATTTATCCGAATACTACTTCTCAGCCGGAATTGTGTGACTTAACATGAAAAATGTCATTTTATTAAGATATTATTTGAGTTAACGTGTAAAACATTGTCCAGAAATAAAAGCTTACATTTTGTGCTTTAGTTTCATATTCTTCTTTTCACATTGAATGCATATTTCATTAATGTATAACAGAAATAATCAATATCACCTCATTGTCCCAATACCTTTCCTACTGATTGTATCAGTCTTTGACATATTGAACGGAAACCCAGGAGGATACAGGAAGAATGTGCCAGTCTTACCCTTGTGCCTGAGATTTGAACCAAGGACTCTGTAGCTGTTAAAAAGCAACACTAATCACTGTGCCACCCAGCTACTTGCAGACAAAATCAGCCAGTCTATAGTTAGAATTCCTTTTGTAGTGTGGAAAACTATGCAAGTGTACTTTGCAAAATAAACCAGTAGGTAAAAGGTGCTTATCAAAAATACTTAACAAAGTAACCACTAATTAATTATAAAGTTTCTTTTGTATACAACACCAAAGTGCTTAGCCCAGTACTTAAATTTATATGGCTCCTATGGCACCCTGCATTATGTGAATTATCACAAATCCCCTTTCAAGGCAAAACAGTCATTATATAATGTTTTTTCACAATTAGCTAATGCCCCTCTGCTGATAATCACAAAGCACTTTGCATATCTGTGTATTTTAAGGGGGTGCTAAGTCGGGCTTGACAAGGCAGAAGTCAAGTCAAGTTTGGGGAATTTTACACTGGTAAAGAAAATGTGAATTACCCTACCAGTGAAATATCCCGAGACTCTTGCAGTAGGTGGTTAGCAAAGGGTAACAGCTATCAGATAGTTGAGGTCCTTGGTTCAGGTCAGCTGGGAGAAAAAAAAACTGTCCCTCCCAAAATGCTAGATGGCACAGAGCCTCAGATATATTCTTGTTGGACCACTTTATTAGATGCTGGCACCTAAGGGGCTGTCATGTTCTCCTCGCTCTTTAGTGCCAATAGTAGACCTGAAGTTGCAGGGACACCACACATCACTCTGTAGAAGTCTAGCTTGGTGCTACAATAGGAGAGTGCCCACTAACCCAGTTGCATCTTGGGGGGGAGGGGGTATCTTATGCCATTTCTGGTCATGTGGTCAACAAACTTGAAATGGGGCATGAAATGAGAAACAATGGGTCAATTTATTAGAGGAACAGAGTCCAATTAATGGGAGGTGAAGAAAGGAGTGTACTGTGCTGGTACTGGAGGAAAAGAATGTGCGCCATATCCCCTGGTTAGACTAGTTCAATACCTGCCTAGTGTGGCTTAGATGAAAAGCAGGTTTCTTGTTTTGCTTAGGTTATTTTATACTTTGAGTTTCCACTACAGTATGTTGAGTTGTCCCTTGTGTTCTTTGGTTTGCTTATAAACTACTCAGTTTTGTTCAGCTTTGGTCTCCTTGCCATTTATTCTTTGTTAAAAGGAGGCTCAAGAATTCTGTACATCATTCACATTATATATTAACACCTTTATGAACAACATATTCATATAGTGCTGTATAAAGCAAATTACATGCCTCTCTCAAATGTCAAATGTTACAGCAAATAGTGAAGTGTGTGAATTTTAAACTGTTTGTGCTGAGAGGGGTTGGCACTCACCTGAGTGTCTACTGATCTGCAGATCTGGGTTGTTTTCAGTATTCTCTGACAATGTGCCAGCAATTTCCAATGAAAAACTTTTCATTATCGTTTGGTAACTGATTATTTTGCTGACCCTTTCATCCATCTTGAGAATATTATTTCCTGCAGATATTGAGGGGCATATTACAGGGATTTTAATGTATGAAGAAGTACAAACGGTGGGCAGAACAGCAAAATGAAATTGTGATAGCTTCGAGGTGAAGGTGGGGCTGCACCAGGGATCCATTCTGATCCCATTTGTTTTTATGATGAAGGTAATGATCAGGTTTGCCATGGGTGCTTTTATATGCCAGTGATCTCACATCTACAAAGCCTATAGCATTGTGAAGGACTGCTCCCACCCCTCCCACAGTCTCTTAGCCCACTTCGATCTGGCAGAAAGCACTGCAGCATCTGATCCAGTTCTGCAACAGCTTCTACCCCTTGGCTGCCTGGACTTTGAACTGTGTGCTGCCCGTCCTGCCCTCATTTCTGCTCCTAATATCTTGTTTATATGAAGTATATTTGTTATACTTTTTCCTACTGTTGTTTTTTGTTATTAGTTGGGTTAGGATTATTTATTTATTACTGTCAATTTCAAATTATTAGTATCTATTCAATTACCTATTTATTGATTTATCAACTCATATTATGGAAGAGAGGTGAAAAAGAGAGTGCAGGCAGGGTGGAATGGGTGGAGAAGAGTGTCAGGAGTGATTTGTGACAGACGGATATCAGCAAGAGTGAAAGGGAAGGTCTACAAGACGGTAGTGAGACCAGCTATGTTATATGGGTTGGAGACAGTGGCACTGACCAGAAAGCAGGAGACAGAGCTGGAGGTGGCAGAGTTAAAGATGCTAAAATATGCATTGGGTGTGACGAGGATGGACAGGATTAGAAATGAGGACATTAGAGGGTCAGCTCAGGTTGGACGGTTGGGAGACAAAGTCAGAGAGGTGAGATTGCACTGGTTTGGACATGTGCAGAGGAGAGATGCTGAGTATATTGGTAGAAGGATGCTAAGGATAGAGCTGCCAGGTAAGAGGAAAAGAGAAAGGACTAAGAGGAGGTTTATTGATGTGGTGAGAGAGGACATGCAGATGAAGGGTGTAACAGAACAAGATGCAGAGGACCGAAAGATATGGAAGAAGGTGATCCACTGTGGCAACCCCTAATGGGATCAGCCGAAAGAAGAAGAAGAAGTAGTAGTATAGTACTTCTGCTGCAGTTGGCCTCTATTTATATGTATGTTAGGGGGTCCTGAGGAACATTGTTTCATTTCGCTGTATGCTGCAGTACTGTGTATGAATGGTATGACAAAGCCACTTGAAGTTGTATTGCTGGCAAATCGTGAAGCGGAGATGAAGGAGAAGATACTGAAAAACTAGTTTGGAAACAAAAAGCTGCATGGTAAATGCAGAAAAGAATAAGGTTAAGACTGGAGGTGAAGCGGCAGAAGACATTCAAGACGTGGGTGTCCCATGATATAAAAAGAAATGGTCTTGTGGAAAAGAATGCCAAGGAACATGGAAAACTGAGAGAAACGATTTGAGGGACAAGCTAACCTGAGGAAACCTGGAAAATGGCATTTTGATTAGTGATAATGGTGATTATGGTGTGGAGAGGTCTAAAAATATGTCTCTGAATTGATATTCTTTTTCTTTTTTTTCCAAAATATATTGCAATTTGTTTACTTTTTAAAATTTTCAGGCTTTCAGCTTAAGGCAGCATAAGGGTACTCTATCTTCCCCTCATGCCATTTTATTTGCTGTATTTAATAGACTTTTGTCTTTTGTAGTTTGATGACTTTAATATTTTCAGACTGTAGGTATGTTTTGCTGATTTGCCAGCTGCCCTCACTTTGTTGTATAGATTGATATTCATTACGCAAGTATCCATCTGGCTGGTGTCTCCAAAACAAAAGTTCCGCTTGACGTAAATGACAAATGCATTGAGCTCCAGAATTTGTCAGTTATGTTCCTGTTGCATGATTGTCCATACTATATAAAAATGGTTCATGATGCACGATTGTCCATAGTGTATAAGAAAGCACTTTGTGAGTGAAGATTGGCTCTTCCTAGTCTCAGATTATACTGAAAGATGGAATTTTTGAAACTGCCGTTCCTGCAATTAATCAAATACTTCATTGTGATCCTCTTGAAAACCTAAGTCTCCCTTGAACTTCTTAAATGTCGTAACCTTCTTATTTGCTTAGTATAGTGTATCGATGAATGGCACCATTTACAGATACAAAGGATTGCTACTTGCTCTTGGCATACATAGCATAGTGGACAGCAGTGTTACTTAACATGTCTGAGTTCCTGGGTTAGAATTCAAACCAGCACAGTGTCTTTTTGGCTTTGCTTGGCCTTACTATGACTGCAAGAGGTTTTTTTTTTTTCTTGCAGGTTTTTTGTTTTTCTTCCCGTGCATTTGCATGTTAGGTAACTGAGTGACTGGTCATGGTTTTACTCTTCAATGGAGTGGTGTCTTATCCAAGATTTGCTCAGGACTTTACAACAATGCCGTCAGGCTGGCTTTGACTTCCATGCTCCTGGCATGGATTAAAAATAGTTTGGTGGTTTTGGCATGCATTGGAATGGACACGATCCGATTGGTACAAAGCAAATGCCAACTTGAGTTTTTTTGTTTTATTTTTCCCCTCACCTACAGAACCATGGACTTAAATTCAATTTTCTGTTTTTTAGGCCAAGTACATATCAACATGCATTGATGAAATCAAGCAGGAACTGAAGCAGGACAACATTGCTGTGAAGGCCAATGCAGTCTGCAAGCTCACCTATGTAAGTCTAATTTTAATTTTTCTTATGAGACTAGGGATGGGAGATGATAGGGGATGAACCTGTTAGTTGGGTGCAATGGTGGCATTCTAAAATAGTGCAGTGTTCAGAATATATGCAGGTGGCAGTTGGTTGTAAAACAAAACAACAAATGGTGGTGGTTGTTTTGTTATTAACAATTGAACCTGGATGACACAGAAAGAGCATGTAACAAGTGACAAATAATTCAGGCAGTCACTTTCTAAACAACTTTGTCCTGATCAGGGTTAAGGGGGGGGGGGTGCTATAGCCTATCTCAGCCACCATAGGGCACAAGGCAGGAGTAAACCCTGGAAAGAACGCCAGTCAATTGTAGCGTGAATACATACACACACACATCATCCATACACTAGGGCCAATTTAGCATCACCAATCCACCTAACTTGCATGTCTTGGGACTGTGGAAGGAAACCCACACAGACACGGGGAAAACATACAAATTCCATGCAGGGATGCAAACCAAGTACGCAAACCAAGGACGCAAACCCTGGTCTCCTTAATGTGAGGCATCAGCACTACAACTGCGCCACCGTGCCACCTGTTTGTCAAAATTGTTGTCTATGGTAAATGAGCAAATTAAAATTGTTTTCCCCATTTAGCTTTATTGTTTTAATTTTACCTTCTGTGTCACAGTGGTTGACGATGTTGTCTGTCATTTCTGGGAACATGTCTCAGTTTCCATCTCCAATGTCATTATCCTGATGGTAATATAACGGTGTCCCCAGATTTATGTGATTTCTCCTTTGGGTACTCTGGTTTCACCCTTCTTCCAAAGATGTTATTCATTGTGAATCAGCAATTAGCAATAGGACTACATTGATTCTGAGTGGTGTTTTGGCAGATCCGATAGGTAGTGTTTGGGGTTAGAAACTGTAGGTTGTTAAATTTGCCTTTCGTTGTTTTCATGGTAGGCATTGCATGTAGTTAGTGATGTTATGTCAATCACTTGCTTATCTCTGGAACATTTTCTGAAACTGCTGATGGAATGGCCATTTCCTTAATTCAGAATTCTTCATAGCTGGTACCTAATCTCTCATCTAAATTTCAGCAAGCTTCTGGAATGCACAGTGATGTAAAAAAATAGATGAGTGAATGGTTTGTCTGTAGGTGGCTTTGGAAGTGTTGCCTAGATAAATTAGTAAGGGCAAATGTAAAGATTAACCCCCAATTGTGATAACTTGATGCTTGTTAAATGGGGACTTTTGATTTATGTCATATTTTTATATCCATCCATACATATAACTCTGTGGTCCAGTTGAAGGTTGTGGGAACTAGGGTTTAATTGGTATACCAATACTAAAAAACCCAGTATTTAAAGTGGTATGGTACAGGAAGTAAATGGTAGTAGTCAAGCACCTCACAAATTTGTTAATTAGCATGATCACCACTGCTGATCTCCACCTGCAACTTACCATTTTTGGTAAAATGTATATATTACATCTAGCTCTATTCACCAAGTGGACACCACCCAAGACCCAAACCCCCTT
The DNA here is from genome assembly GCA_026402145.1 of Polypterus bichir lapradei. Taxonomy (NCBI): domain Eukaryota; kingdom Metazoa; phylum Chordata; class Cladistia; order Polypteriformes; family Polypteridae; genus Polypterus; species Polypterus bichir. Next base: position 22,655,345 of record JANRMT010062789.1, read on the forward strand.
CCCTATTTGAATGTACTGTATATATTAAAATTAATTCATTTGGGAACTCCCCTCCCCAAAATCCTGGTACAGGTTTTGTTGAAGACAGTATTGGGGTAGAAGGGATGCTTTTGGATGTGGAGTGGAGCAGAAAGACTGCTGTGAGATACTGGGATGGGAGTAGTGATGTATTATCTGTTACTTGCTTAGTTACCATTTTGGTTCTAGTGCTGATTCCGAAAGCTGGTATTGATAACGAAGCCAAATTATAGTAGTGAAACAACACTTCTGGCATCATTTGGGAAAAGGTGGGAAATAACCTGGCGCAGGATGGTAGTCCATCACAACATATTTTTATAATTACTGTATGTACATTTGTATAGCATGTTATTGCTTATTAATTTGAAAGGAAATGTTTCTTGTTATTCTATGACAGTGTTCTGTATATTTGCAAAGTTTTAAACTTTTTTTTTAAACCGAACCTGGGTTTTGGATTTACTGAGACAAATGCCTGAATACTTCAATTTCAATATGAAATTAAAAAAGCCTTTATTCTTGTAATTTCATTTTTGAACCTGTTACATTTATGATAAACATGATGATAAAAATGAATTATTTTTAATTTATATAAGGACTATTTGTGATTTTGGCACTGTTTCCCTGCAATCACTGCACCCTGTTCCCTTGCCTCCTGACATCAGACTGTTAAAAATCAGTTATAGTGAACATGTGTGTTATTTCACGTGCACACTAGGCACAGAAAATCTTGATATTGGCTGATTACAGACAACCTTGGGTGATAATAGTTCTTTTAGAGTAGAATTTCCCCTCTGTCTCTCTGCATGTTAGTTACATTTATGTATCTCTTTTCTAGATACTTAACGTTTATGGCCATTTTCTGAGTTCATCAATGTTGACTGTATTTTCCCCAGATTTTAGAAGGAGGAATTATGGAAAACCTTTGGCCAACAAACATATCCCTTTGCGCCGCAGGGTAATTCTCCATTGAGGAGGATTTGAACTTGTCTGCTTGTCCACATTCTGTCATGTTGGTGGTCTTTGTAACACCCGTATTGTCTCTTGCACTTACTGTCAGCATGGCACCTGGTATCAAATTTTTGGGTGGTTAAATGTATGCCATTTTTATATTTTGTTTCAACAGTTGCAGATGCTGGGGTATGATGTCAGCTGGGCTGCTTTCAACATTATTGAAGTGATGAGCTCCTCTAAATTTACATACAAGGTGAGACAGTTTCACTGTTCTTTTTATTTTTTTGGTGGTTTATTATGCCAAGTCAATGTGCTCTGTTTTTGATTGCTTGTTTCTGCCTCTCCAGCGAATTGGATACCTTGCTGCTTCTCAGTGTTTCCATGAGGGCACAGATGTGATTATGCTGACCACTAATCAGATTCGAAAGGTGGGTTTTCTCTCATGGTTTTTATGTGGATTGCATTTATTTTTTCTTTTAGTTTTAACAATTTGCACTATTTTATTCTCTTCTAACTCCTGTAACTCTTCCTCCTTAGGATCTCAGTAGCCCTAATCAGTATGACACTGGTGTGGCTCTAACTGGTCTGTCTTGTTTTGTAACCCCTGATCTTGCCCGGGACCTGGCCAATGACATCATGACCCTGGTGAGTTCACCTCTGTGAGAATACTTACCTATCACTGACCATAGATAGATAGATAGATATTACTTTATTGACCCCTTTAGGGAAAATCACATATTCCTGCAACAAAACCAAAAGAAAAAAAATGTAACCTATTATTCTTCAACTGTGAGCCAGAACTATACACACAATTTCCCCAATGTGCATTTAATGTATAGTATCACTAAGGAGAGTATTTGTTAAAGAGAATGTATTTGTTATAACTGATGAGTGAAGGAGGGCACAATGGATGCGGGTATTATATAGTCTGATAGATGATGAGCCCCCAGTAGCACTTCTTAGCACTCTATGGTGGGATGTGACAGTGGCTGAAGGTGCTACTGGACAATGTTTCATAGAGATTCATGATTGCCTGTAATTTTGTCATCATCTTATTTTCTGCAGCTGGCCTTTCTAATTAGTTTATTTGGGCATATGGTGTTGCTCCCTGTGCAGACCACAATGCAGAATAGTACATATCTATTTGCATACATATACATACACAGTACAATCCCACGTAACCGGACACCTTGGGAGTGGACCCATGGCCGGTTAATCCGATGCATACCTATTTTCATGTAGAAAAATATTTCTAAGGTATGTACTGTACCTCTTCGACGTTCCTGAAGAAACCATATCCACAAGGCTTCATCCACAATTTCGCACACAGGTTTTTTTCTCGTTCAACAACTGGATAGTGTGGTGTAGCGGGTCCACAGCTCAAGTCAAAAATGCCTCCAAAGCGAGGGGGCATGGTATGTGTGGCCGATCGGTTCCCGGGGAATTTGTGATGCGGGCGATCCTAGATTAAGTGCACAGGTGAGGAGTCATCCGCATCTGTAACTGTTCCCAGGAACTGCTAATTGCCACATCTGATCCACGTCCCCGTGATAAATAGAAGCACGAGGCAGTTAGGGTAAGAGGAGAAAACGGGAGGTTAATGGAGAAGGAAGCAGGTAGAGGAAAGCCAGTGCAGAAGAGCGAGCGAGCAAGAGAGAGCAGATTTGATGGAGCAAAGGCAGGCAGCTGGCAGGTGAACCCCTGCTGAGGAGAGTTTGGCCAACACTCGGTGGGGCTGAAGAAAGTGGTCGCTCCAGCTGAGCGATCACAGAGCTGGAGTGACCGGTATTGAAGACGTTTGGCCATCGAAAGGCAGTGGCAGTCATAGAGGCTTTGGGCTGGTTTAGCCCCAGCGTGAGCTCCCTGGCCGCTGGGGAAAGAACCCAAGTCTCGGTCTAGATGGAGCCCGACATAGCCAGGGATCGGAGAGATACCGGACCAGTGTGGAAGGCAGCTGCATCTGCAGGTAGGGCGACTCCCCTGTTGCGAAGCCTGATGGGTGAAGCAGGGGAGCCACCAGGTAGAAAGAAGAAGGCACCGTGCTTTGGATTTTAAGAGACTGCTTCCAGCCATTGTTTTAACCTCATTTGCGTTGTTTTTAAAGGACTTGTTTTTTTACTAATGGATTTTAACCTCTTCTAATTCACTCATTTTAATGGGTTATTTATTTAAAGAAGACTTTTGATAAACTACACTTTATTTAATTTGAACACTGTTTTGTTGTTTGCTGGTTTTAAAATACCTCTCACCTTCCAGGAAAGAAGGAAGTGCATACATATAATATTAAGAAGAACTCAGGATTAAAAAAAAAAATTCATTTATTTTAACAGGCCGGTTAATCTGTCAGCCAGTTAATGCGAGGCCAGTTAAGAGGGATTGTACTGTAGTACATTATATATTATACGCACAAACATTGTTGTGTCATGGGAAGCAAATGTGTCATGTCGGAGTGGTGGCTGTGAGGCTAGGCATCTGTACTGGCAATCACTGTTCCCTCTAAGCTGCGCGATTGCGCGGCCGCGCAAAAGCAAAACTCAGGTTGCGCAAAAGTTTTTATCTGCCGCGCAAAAATCATTAATATATTAAACATATTTTTATATATTTAGTTAATGTTACTCACATTCTGCTAATAAAGTTTTAAAGTCTATATTCAAACCGCAAAACCTATGTTTTTTGCTCTATCGGTACATAATTTATATAACATAAGATATCTATGGGTTGTGCGTTCTTTACGTCATTTACATGTCAGTGTTGAGTCTGTTGACTTCTGTTTCCCGTGTTCTGTTTATTTCTGGAAGATCCGATCCGATATTTAGTTAATAAATTGTTATTTAAAGCTAGTAAAATGTCGAAACGTAGTTTTGAAGAAAGCGAAAGTGATAAGGGGACGAAAAAGAAAGTCTGCGTAAAATTTAAGGAAGAATGGTTGCAAGAATATGTACAAGCCGACATGCCAGATTCAACCGGTAAGCGACGCACATTTCTGAGAAAAATTTTTAAATATAATCCAGTGACATCTGAAGTTGTCTGTATCATCTGCGAGCGAGCGAATGCCCAGTACGATTTAGCTTACGGGAAGCGATGGGATGAATGGAAACTTGACTATTTAAAACGTCATTTGCTTCAGAAAGTTCACGAAAAATCAGTTAATACATTACGAAGTCAGCGTCGAGGAACAATTAGGACCCTTGTTGAGCGAAACCCGAGAAGACAGAGAGAACAGAATTGAATTGTCTGAAAGAAAATCGGCCGACGTTGAAGAAGTAAAAATTCTTATTGATAATGTCCTTCTTGCAATAAAATTAAATTCCTCAATGCTGTCTGTTCAGGAGATCCATAATCACATAGCAAAATATGTTAAAATTCCGGAGACTTGGAGAAGTAAAAATTACGCTTTCGAATTTCTGGAATGCATAAATTATGTGATACAAAAGGAAATGTTCAGTGATTGGCGTAGTTCATCTTTCCACACTCTCATTATTGATGAAAGTACAGACATTTCTGTGAGCAAAATGTTAATTCTTTATTTAAAATTTAGAAAAGCAGAGGAGACATCTTACTGTACTATGTTTGCGGGATTCTGAAGCTTACAGAATGTACAAGTCAAGCTATAGTAGAAGCCATTACGCAATTTTACAAAGAGAACAATCTGGATTTGATGAAAATGATAATGTTTACGTCAGACGGGGCTTCCGTAATGTTAGGAAAACATAACGGTGTTGCTGCAAAACTTAGACAATCTATTCCATATTTACTTGAGCAGCATTGCGTAGCACATAGAGAGGATTTAGGACTTGATGACGCATGGAAACATGTCTCTTTAATGAAAGACATTGAAACCCTAATACGAACAGTCTATGCTATTTTTAATCGTTCATCTGTGAAGAAATCCCATTTTGAGGAACTCTGCCAGGCTGCAGAACATGATTCAGTTGCATTCAGACCACTACATGAAGTCAGATGGCTTTCTAGACATTTTGCCGTGAGAGCCATGGTCAAGAACTATGATATGTTGATTCAATATTGCAGGGAACAAGTTGAAGAAAGCAATGACCCTATCCACAAGTACTGCTTCGAAAAGTTGACCAAACCAGAGTATCGTGTTGCCATAACTATTTTGAATGAAGTACTAACAGAACTGGCAGAGTTATGTCGACTTCTTCAGAGAAGTAACCTGACAACTATAGAAGCGTTCCAGTTTACCAAAGCCAGAATTAAGAAACTTCGATCACAGTATCATGGTGAAAACATTCATTTCTCAGCAGAAGTTGATAACTTAATGACATCATATGCGCTTCCGGTCGACACCACTGCCGTTGTCCGTTTTATAGAGAGAGTTTGTGATCACTTTAACAGTAGATTTCCTGACAATGAACTCGGTGATTGGTCTGTTTTTGATAAAGATGCTTTCACTGCTTCTGAAAATTTGAATAATTTCTTATTTGGATCAGACAAATTTGAAAAGTTGGCAGCAAGATATAGCATCTTACTAAACAAGCAAGAAACAGATTTTAAGAAGAACTTAATTGCTCAGTATGTAGACTTTAAATTGATTATTAGTGAGAAGCAGACAACAGGTGCCCTTAAGAATTTTGATGACATGGTTGCTTACACTAGGCAACAGGAGCAGTTAACTGACTTGTCTCAGCTGCTGGACATTTGTGCTACCTTCCAGGCGTCCAGCGCTGATTGCGAGAGAGGGTTTAGTTTGATGAATCAGATTAAAACAAAGTCAAGAAATCGCTTACAAGTCGACCATCTGGATAACCTTATAAGGATCAAACTTTACTTATTAGGACATACAATTAATTTGAATGAAGTTTATTCTTTCTGGAAGAGCAGCAAAGGACGACAAATTGTTTCTACAGCTGAATGAGCTGATATGTGAATTTTGAAAAATTATATTTGAAATTAATCAATAATAAAAACTAGTTTCACGAATATTTTCTTCTAATGTGAATTTGTCTTTCTCTGCATGTTTTATTTTCACCCCAATATTTTGCACAAAAAAAAAATTACAGAGAAAAATTTTGCACACGCGTGTATGCCTTTGCACAAGCACCAGTCAGCCTTAGAGGGAACATTGCTGGCAATCGGAAGGTTGCTGGTTAGAATCCCGTAAATACCAAAAGGGACTCTTCTTTGTTGGGCCCTTGAGCAAGGCCCTTAACGTGCAATTGCTGAGCGCTGTGAGTAGTGAGAAAAGTGCTGTATAAATGCAAAGAATTATTATTATTATTCAATATCTTCTATATTTGAGTAGGGCATACAGTTATATAAAGTGATTGATGTTGTGACTTCTAGACATGTTAAGCATATCGAAATACTTAAAACTGTCGAGTAAACACATGCTGGATATCTTTATTAACATGTTTAAGATTGTATAATGACGGGACAAGGCATGTGAGGAAAACATGGCTGATTAAATTCATTCTTTCATCTTTAATTCCCGTCCATTTTAACTGGGTATCAGTTGATTTTCTAATGAGACCATTTTGAACAGAGGGAACACTTCTGACATTCTGTGGTTTTAAGGGAAGGAAACATTTTTGTGAAAGGTTAAAAGCTTTTTTTTATTTTTGCAGATGTCACACACTAAGCCTTATATACGCAAAAAAGCTGTGCTCATCATGTACAAAGTGTTCCTCAAGTACCCAGAATCACTTCGTCCAGCATTCCCAAGACTGAAAGAAAAACTGGAGGATCCTGACCCTGGTAAGTATACTTCATATGCACCTTCTCTGAGTTGAGGTGGTTACATGAGTGCATCAGAATGACAAGACATAGTAATTATTTGTGAGAAGAGGTGTAAAATTGAGCATGTTGAGAATAGCATCAATATATTTCTGCCACTGCTGAGAATTCCTACAGATGACAAGAAATTACTGATATCACTAAAAAATGCAGAATGGTACAACTGCTGCCTAAAGGACCCAGCGTTGTAGATTTCAGATCAATACTGGGCCATTTTTTGTGTCTAGTTTGTTTATTCTCCCTGTGTTGGCATTAATTTTCAGACAACATACTTAAAAACGTGTTAGGTATCTCTAAGTAAAGTGTGAGTAGGTATGTGCATGTGTAGTAATTTTAACATAAAGTGACAGATATGAGTAGGTTGTTCATTGCCTAATTCATCCTATCATCAGTGAAAGACTAGTGTGGTATTATAGTTTTTTTTTTTTTGACTGACATTGTGATGTAATTTGCCCATTCCCAAACACACAGGTGTGCAATCAGCAGCAGTCAATGTCATTTGTGAACTTGCCAGACGTAACCCCAAGAATTACTTGTCCCTGGCCCCATTGTTCTTTAAGCTCATGACCTCTTCAACCAACAACTGGGTCCTTATCAAGATTATCAAACTGGTAAGCCATTGAACTGTCTCATTCACAGTTGTCCCGATTCTTCTTTGTTTGTTTTAGTCACGTCTTTTTATCGCTCATTATAATTCTTTCTATGTGACAGTTTGGTGCACTAACACCACTGGAGCCCAGGCTGGGAAAGAAACTGATTGAGCCACTGACCAACCTTATACATAGGTGAGAGTTTTTACTCAACAGTTGAGACTTCTCTGGGGTGCTCATTTACTTAAGGAGGATTGTTACAAAGGAGTTTGTTGTGACTTTTGGCTTAAGGATTTTCTGGAATGAGTTTGGTGCCCAGGAAAAGCTGAATCTAGCTGTATTTCATGTGGGCTTTTTCAATAACTAACCTTTTGCTATATTTTTTTCTTGCAGCACCTCAGCAATGTCTCTGCTTTATGAATGTGTTAATACAGTCATTGCAGGTTTGTAGGAAAAACATTTTTCTTTCTTTTTTCTGTTATTTAAAGCTTTCACCTGAGATCTCGCTCCCCCTGCGAGACAGATCTGGACATGCTTCACTTTAACAGCCCAGTTGGTGCTTTGCGAACAGTAAATGCCCTAAAGCCTTGGGAAAGTTGACTCTTTTTATCAGCTGGGCAGGTGTCAAGGTTTGTAGGAGAAAGAAAATCAATTTTGGGGTGAGAACAAGGCATGGAGTTGTCACACTCAAAAACTACGATGTGATAGACATCTGGCTCTACTTGAGGAAAGAGCTGCAGTTTGGCTCAAGTAACAGATCTGTAAAGGGGAAAGAGTGACAATACCTCAAAAAGGAAGATGAATAATGAGGGTGGAGTTTTAAAGGTGAAAAACTTTACAAGCTCTTTGTGTTGAGATGAAAGACTTCCAGGGATGTGAAAGTAGGCCTCACTGTTAAGGGGGAAGGGAGTTTATAGGCCTTCCTATTAAGAAAGAACCAGGGAGATGGACTAGGAATTGTCATACCCATTTACAACCAGAGGCTTCTATACGCTACATCCTTCACAGATGCATTTCTACAGTATAAGTGAAATTAATGACATGCTGCACTGGCTTGTGAAGCTGTGCATCATATGGAACAAAACCTATGCATCAGTTTAAAGGCTGTAACATTTGTCTTTACATTCTGGCAGACTTGTATTTAACTCCTCTTAGAATGACAATTTTCTGTCTATAGGATATTAGTTTTGTTTGGAAGGGTGTCTGTAATATTGTGTAAAATAAGAAATAGAATGAATGTAGCATTTAGGTATTGCTACACGACTGTTTTTTTTTCCTTCTATTTGAAAAGTGTTATGGACCCTTCATATATAAAATCCTCTCCTCTTTTACTCTGATAAAACTGATTAAAATTGATTACATCTTGCCTGAAGAAGGGGCCTGAGTTGCCTCGAAAGCTTGCATATTGTAATCTTTTTAGTTAGCCAATAAAAGGTGTCATTTTGCTTGGCTCTTCTCTACATTCATAATGGCTAACACGGTACAACACCCTAGTACTTCTGATAAAACTTAAAATGTGAACACTGTTAACTTGAAAATAAATGTGATTGAGGTACATAAGTGACTTAAAGAGCTACTTTTAAAAAGTGTCAGGTCACATTTATCTCTAAATGTCTAATTTCTGTTTTTCTCTTCCCAGTTTTAATATCCCTGTCCTCTGGGATGCCCAATCATAGTGCTAGCATCCAGGTGAGCAGATTCTGTATATATTTTTTTTCTCACTGTTTTAATGTTACCTGATTTTTTTATTTATTTATTTTTTTAATTATTAAGTGTTTCTAAGGTACAGAATTGGAGACAGAAGTCGCTCATGATTTTGTGATCTCGGTCCAAATATTCCTTCCATTAAAAAAGTAAAGATCTCTGTCCATTTCTTACATGTGTAGTGAGAAGTCAAGCAAAATGACTCCTTTTATTGGCTAACTACAAAGATTACAATATGCAAGCTTTCGAGGCAACTCAGGCCCCTCTTTCAGGCAAGATTGCATATTGTTAACTTTTTAGTTAGCCTTTAAAAAGGTGTCGTTTTGCTTGACTTCTCAGTACATTCATAATGGCTAACACAGTACAACACCCAAGTAACCACTTACATGTGTAGAAAACAAATTGTTCCACAGCGCTACATCAGCATGCAGGAAATTTTTTATTAACCACAAAATAATTTGAAGATGATTAAATTTTGACTGGAGTATAGAAAGTTTTGCAACATTTGTTGGCCATCTTATATGTGTGTGTGTTTGTGTATGTGTGTGTAAGTGAATGTGCAAATTATTATCATGTCATTTTTAATGTATGCATTGTTAATAATGACTTCACTTAGTGGAGTTTGCTGCTTGAGAGTCAAAGCTGGCTCAAGCTAGAAGATTTCTGTTTCATTGGCCTGGACATATTGCAACTGAATGGGAGAGTATTGAGATAGAATGGCCAGTATTTCCTTCTTCAAAACCAAACAGAAGCCCTTTTTAGATTGTCGTGGATTCTAGGATATTTCAGAGTAGTAACAAAAAATGCTTGTGGCAAGTAGTAATATTTAAAATATGAAGAAAGTTGGACACACTGCATCTTAAATAGCTTTTAACCTACAAGTAATTCTGAATTCACTAAGCACGTTCACCAAATGGATAGGCAGATCTTTTGCATGGATACTGTAAAGTGAAGTGTTTAATGAATCTTGTACAGTGTGTGGGTAGAAAATTCTGATGAAGATACATGCTTATGGTGCTAAAAATTGGGATGCAGCTTTTTGCACACTACAAATTGTTGCTTTTAAAAGAAGATGATTCTTTACATGGATTACACTGGGAAATAATGTCTACAGTTAACTGTAAAATATGCATCTAAGCAAATATGTTTGTATGGGGGGTGAAAACACTTGCCTTATGAATATTTCAAAGTCAAATTGACTTACCCTGTTTATTTAACCCCTGAAAGTCCTAACTGGATAAACTAGTTAGAAAATTAGTGCTCTGATAACATTACTCTTGGATTTGACTGAGTATTTGTGGCAAAATGATAATTGACAATTGTTCACTTGTTTATAATCTAAATGCATTTTATTTCTTCATTCATTTTATCGCCTCTCAACCTTCAGTTTTGTAATTAAATACAATAACTTTCTTTTTTTTCTGGCTTTCTCACGTGCCCATTACTAGAACTGCCAGAATACTGGCCACAAATATATACAGTGCATCTGGAAAGTATTCATAGCGCATCACTTTTTCCACATTTTGTTATGTTACAGCCTTATTCCAAAATTGATTAAATTCATTTTTTTCCTCAGAATTCTACATACAACACCCCATAATGACAACGTGAAAAAAGTTTACTTGAGATTTTTGCAAATGTATTAAAAATAAAAAAACTGAGAAATCACATGTACATAAGTATTCACAGCCTTTGCCATGAAGCTCAAAATTGAGCTCAGGTGCATCCTGTTTCCTCTGATTATCCTTGAGATATTTCTGCAGCTTAATTGGAGTCCACCTGTGGTAAATTCAGTTGATTGGACATGATTTGGAAAGGCACACACCTGTCTATAGAAGGTCACACAGTTGACAGTTCATGTCAGAGCTCAAACCAAGCTTGAAGTCAAAGGAATTGTCTGTAGACCTCCGAGATAGGATTGTCTCGAGGCACAAATCTGGGGAAGATTACAGAAAAATTTCTGCTGCTTTGACGGTCCCAATGAGCACAGTGGCCTCCATCATCCGTAACTGGAAGAAGTTTGAAACCACCGGGATTCTTCCTAGAGCTGGCCGGCCATCTAAACTTAGCGATCGGGGGAGAAGGGCCTTAGTCAGGAGGTGACCAAGAACCCGATGGTCACTCTGTCAGAGCTACAGAGGTCCTCTGTGGAGAGAGGAGAACCTTCCAGAAGGACAACCATCTCTGCAGCAATCCACCAATCAGGCCTGTATGGTAGAGTGGCCAGACAGAAGCCACTCCTTAGTAAAAGGCACATGGCAGCCCGCCTGGAGTTTGGCGAAAGGCACCTGAAGGACTCTCAGACCATGAGAAACAAAATTCTCTGGTCTGATGAGACAAAGATTGAACTCTTTGGTGTGAATGCCAGGCGTCACGTTTAGAGGAAACCAGGCACTCATCACTAGGCCAATACCATCCCTACAGTGAAGCATGGTGGTGGCAGCATCATGCTGTGGGGATGTTTTTCAGTGGCAGGAACTGGGAGACTAGTCAGGATAAAGGGAAAGATGACTGCAGAAATGTACATCCTGGATGAAAACCTGTTCCAGAGCGCTCTTGACCTCAGACTGCGGCGACGGTTCATCTTTCAGCAGGACAACAACCCTAAGCACACAGCCAAGATATCAAAGGAGTGGCTTCAGGACAACTCTGTGAATGTCCTTGAGTGGCCCAGCCAGAGCCCAGACTTGAATCCGATTGAACATCTCCGGAGAGATCTTAAAATGGCTGTGCACCGACGCTTCCCATCCAACCTGATGGAGCTTGAGAGGTGCTGCAAAGAGGAATGGGCGAAACTGGCCAAGGATAGGTGTGCCAAGCTTGTCGCATCATATTCAAAAAGACTTGAGGCTGTAATTGCTGACAAAGGTGCATCGACAAAGTATTGAGCAAAGGCTGTGAGTACTTATGTACATGTGATTTCTCAGTTTTTTTATTTTTAATAAATTTGCAAAAACCTCAAGTAAACTTTTTTCACGTTGTCATTATGGGGTGTTGTGTGTAGAATTCTGAGGAAAAAAATGAATTTAATCCATTTTGGAATAAGGCTGTAACATACCAAAATGTGGAAAAAGTGATGCGCTGTGAATACTTTCCAGATGCACTGTATTCAACAGTATAGACAATTTATACAAAGAAATACACAATTTTATTTTTTTATGATATACTGTATATAATCTCAAATATGTTTGTAATATATACATATATATAATACACTGTTTTTTGTTTTCTTAATGCACAGTTGCAATATTGACTGGATTACGGTTCTGTTAGAAAATGATTCTCTGGGTATAGGTGTGTGCATCAGTGGACCCTGTGATTAGATTAGATAAACTTTATTAATCCCATTGAGAAATTCAGATGCAGAAAAGTAAAAAAACAAGGATACAGACTCAGTGGACAAATAGTACAGCCAATTAATCAATCAATTAATAGATACCTAAATATTGTGCAAATTATTTCAAAATACGCTTGAGTACATTGAATTGCCTAATAGCAGTGGGCAGAAAAGTCCCCCAGAGGCGCTTCTTAACACACGATGTTGGAATGAGCCTGTGGCTAAAAGTGCTCCAAGACAGCAACTCCTGAATGGGGTGGAGGGCATTTTTCATGATGGCATCCCATTTTGCCACCATCCTCTTTTCCCCAACAGCCTCCAGTGTTGTCCAGGGTTAGCTCTGGGATGGAGCAGGCTTTCCAGTTTGTTCAGGCATTGCATATTTTTTAAGCTCAAGTTGCTTCCCTAGAAGACTGCAGCGTCGAACAACACGCTGGCTACCATAGTCTAGTATAACATTTTCAGAAGCTTCCTGTATACATAAAAAATACCTGAGTCTCCTCAGTAAGTACAGTCTGCTCTGGTCCTTTTGTGCAATGCCACTGTGTTGTCAGACCATTCCAGTTTGTTGTTTATGTATTTATGTGAACCCCCAAGTACTTGTAGTTCTGCACCACTTCGACATCCACTCCCAGAATGGTGACTGGTCTCTGGAGCTCCTTGGCACCATCAGCTCTTTTGTCTTGATGATGTTGCGTTTCACCTTGTTTGTCCCTGCACCACAAGACAGAGTCCTCCACAACATTTCTGTATTCTGATTCATCTCCTTTATTAATGCAGCCTATGATGGCGGAATCATCTGAAAATGTCTGTAGATGGCAAGCGCTGGTATTGTGCTGGAAATCCCGTGTGTAGAGGGTAAACAGAAATTGAGGCAGGATAGTTCCATGAGGTGCTACAGTAATACACACCATGGTCAGGTAGTCCATGATCCAGGAGTTTGTGGGAGCATCAGGATTCAAAGCTTTGAGCTTTTTACCCTGTCGATGAAGCAGAATAGTGTTAAAGGCTGAGAAAAAAATCAAATAACATTATCCTGATAGTGGTGTCAGCTTTATCCAAGGAGGGAGTAGGCTCTGTGGAGCATGTAGATCAGAGCATCCTCCACAGCCATGAGTGTCTGATAGGAAAACTGCATAGGATCGAGATGTTCTAAAACCAGGCTGTTTTAGGACCAGCCTCTCATGGGTTGATGTCCAAGTGAATTAAATTAAGTAAATTACAGAGTATTTTGCTCCTGGATTGTATTCCTGGACTTGGAGAAGGCCTTTGATGGAATACCACATGCAGTAGTTATCTGGAGTGCCCTCCGTGATCGCGGTGTACCCAAAGCTTATGTGCAATGGATCCAGCTACTTTACGCCAATGTAACAAGCACAGTGCAAATGTCTTCCGCCATGCAAAACGCTTTTTGTTATAACCAAATAACTCAATTTTTGTCTCATCAGTCCAAAGCACTTTGTTCCAAAATGAATCTGGCTTGTCTAAATGAGGATTTGCATACAGCAAGCGACTCCGTTTGTGGCATGAGTGCAGAAAGGGCTTCTTTCTCATCACCCTGCCATACAGATGTTCTTTGTGCAAATTGCGCTGAATTATAGAACGATGTACAGATACACCATCTGCAGCAAGATGTTCTTCCAGGCCTTTGGAGGTGATCTGTGGGTTTTCTGTAACCATTCTCATAATCCTGTGCATATGCCTCTCTTGTATTTTTCTTGGCCTGCCAGACCTGCTGGGTTTAACAGCAACTGTGCCTGTGGCCTTCCATTTCCTGATTCCATTCCTTACAGTTGAAACTGACAGTTTAAACCTCTGAGATAGCTTTTTGTAGCCTTCCCCTAAACCATGATAAAAAAAGGTGTTTTGAGAGTTGCTTTGAGGATCCCATGCTGTCACTCTTCAGAGGAGAGTCAAAGGGAAGCACAACTTGAAACTGACCACCTCAAATACCTTTTCTCATGATTGGACACACCTGCCTATGAAGTTCAAGGTTTAACGAGCTAATCCAACCAATTTGTTGTTGCAAGTAATCAGTATTGAGCAGTTACATGCATTCAAATCAGCAAAATTACAAGGGGACCCAAATTTTTGCATAGCCAGTTTTTCACATTTGATTTAATTTCATACAACTAAATACTGCTTCACTAAAAGTCTTTGTTCGGAAAACACCCCAGTAATGAGATGTTCCTAGGAAATTAAAGACATACCACTGTTATCTGTTTTTGTTGAAAGTAGAGTAAATTATTATGCAGGCTGAGAGGGGTTCCCAAAGTTTTTCATATGACTGTATCTTATTTGTTATGCATCTAAATGCAAAAAATCATACAGCAGCCTTTTTTGTTTAAAACCAATTGCAGCAGGCAATTAGTATAATGGAATCTAATTGTAAAATAACACATTCAAACTTTTTTAATCCAGGGAGTTTCTGTGTGTGTATGAGTAGGCCCTGAGTGGACTGACACACACTGTCCAGGGCTGTTTCATGGCTGGCATATTGTCTGGCTCCCTTGCAACTCTTTATTTAATATTATTATTTACTTATTTGGCTGACATTTTTATCCACGCTGACTTACAGCATTTGAGATGAAATTGGTTACTTTTCTTTTGTTTCTTCCGGTTGCAGCACAGGCAGGTCACACGTTGTCAGTAGCTGGATTAGAACCCACAACCTCAGTGTCTGAAGTACAAACTCTTAACAACTATGCCAAACTGCATGTTATCTAACTGATCTAAATTATTGAAATTTTTTTTTATATTACATTAAGTATTTTTTAATCCTATTATTTAACTTTTAAACTTTCTGCTGCAGGTTTGACAGGGCGAGTGGCAATAAGAAAGCCATTCCTTAAAGGACAAAATAGGGCTTTGAAATACCAGTTGTGGACTACTGCATACTGGACAAAGTCTCCTCTTCACAGTAGAAACTGAGACTTGCTTTTTTCAACCATTGTTAAGCTGTACTTGAAGCTTTTGTGTTGTGAGGCTCTAATTACACAAGCTGGTGACCCACAGAAACCTATCTTCTCATTGGGTTATGAATTTGGGTCTGCCAGATCTCTTCCTATCAGACTTTCTTCCAGTTTCAGATTGCCTTTGGATTGTGTAGGACACCATTGTACTCAGTGACACTTAGATTTTTTTTTTTTTTCGATTTCTGTAAATGAAAGGCATACTCTTCTAAGGGTAATAATGCTCTGTCTTATTTCATTTGGTAATTGCTGTTTTTTTGCCATTATCACTTTAATATTGTCCAAGTAGTACTTCAGAGGGTGTAGTAACACAGTCATGTCAAACTCTGCTTTAAGACAGATAGAGGGCTTTTAAGTACTTAGCAGAAGTTGGGACACCTGTGCAAATTGTTTGCTTCAACTTGCAAGGCTTAATTTACTGTCATTTCTGCAGAACATCTGTAGGTTGTAGCCTATTAGTTGGTCCCTGAAGAAGGCCCTTTTCTGATTTTCTCAAATTTCCTTTTTCAGTTCTTGCTAACCTAAATTTGAAATTTAAACCTCTGTCAATTTACTGCATACCTTTACACCAGGGGTGGGCAAAGTCATTCCTGGAGGGCCGCAGTGGCTGCAGGTTTTTGTTCCAACCCAGTTACTTAATCAGAAGCACCTTCTGCTCAAGTAACACTTCTCCATTTTAGTTGTCTCGCTCATTAAGATTTTGAACCCTTATTGCCTATTTTAGTCTTAAACAGCTGTATTTTTGGTTTTTAATTGCTCCTTATTAGCAATAAGATGCAAATAACAAAAGAAACTAGCATTTCTCCATTTAACTTGTTTCCATTTACACCTGTGTGTATTTAATGTGCACTATTTGGTTTAATTAAATACTTAGAAGGAAAGTGAAGAGAAAAAGTAAAGGGCTAAGAATTTGTAGTCGGTTTTAGACTACAAATAATTTGGACGATATCCTTAGAAAGGAAAAAAAACTAGGGTATGAGAATGACCTGACATGGCAGATTTAAAGCATTAACAAGTCATGAAATTAAATTATTGGCAAGGATTATTTTCTAATTAAGCAACTGGGTTGGAACAAAAACCTGCAGCCACTGCGGCCCTCCAGGACTGACTTTGCCCACCCCTGCTTTACACAATTTTAGGTCTTTCATTGCATTTCAACTGTTTAGTTTTGAAGAAAAACTACAAAACTAAGGTGTTCTAAAATTTTCGACCAGTAGTGTGCATCATCAGTTCAAGACAAAGTGTAGAATTTTAAAGTGCAGCAGATGGCAGTTCAGTGGGACCAAACAAAAATAATGGACAAGACTGATTGGTAATTTTGCAGTATTTGCTACGGTGTACATTCAGCCCTCTGGCTGATTGTTGCTTAGTTTGAGGCTTGCACATCATTGCTGCTGATTAATAAATGAGTTACTGGCAGAAAAAAAGTTATTTCATCACAGGTCCTGTGACATCTTCATTTTATAACTTCAGTAAAATTAAACTTTTTTTTTTCAGCTGTGTGTCCAGAAGCTCCGGATTCTTATTGAAGACTCTGATCAGAACTGTGAGTGTTCCAGGAATTCCTTTAGTAACCAGTCCCTTGTTGTTTATAGGGGAGAAATGAATAACTTAAATGGTTGTGTACCCCCGTTTTTAGAAAAATCATTGTTTACAGTTCCTTGTAACCTAATGTATGTTGACAGATGTTGAGGAGAGTGTTTCAATATCCTTTGAAGATCACATTCTTTTTTCTCCTTGCAGTTGTAACTTTATTTTATCAGTTATCTTTGTTTAGCTTTTCTTGGAAGTGTAGTAGCCACTTTTGACTAAACTCAGTTTTCCAAGGCCCATTTTAAGAACATTAGGATTCATACAGTAAGCATTTCAAGCTGGATTGCATTAACCTCTGTGCATCTGGGATTATATATGTGTGTTATGCAGTGCCAAACAAATAAGTGTTAATTTGTAATCCATTTTTTTTTTTTGGGAATAAATAATAATTATTAAGAATAAATATTCTTCTTTCTTGCACTGTAGTAAAATACCTTGGTCTTTTGGCCATGTCCAAGATCCTGAAGACACATCCCAAGTCTGTCCAGTCGCATAAGGACCTTATCTTACAGTGCCTTGATGACAAGGATGAATCTATCCGTCTCCGAGCTCTTGACTTATTGTATGGCATGGTGAGCACATAGTGGGAACAACATTTCCATTGTGATGTTGTAGATAAGGGCAACTCTGAAAGCCAACTTTTTTTTTAAGGTTTCCAAGAAGAATCTGATGGAAATAGTTAAAAAACTGATGATCCATGTTGACAAGGCAGAAGGAACAACATACAGGGATGAGCTGCTTACCAAGATCATTGATATTTGCAGTCAGTCAAACTACCAGTACATTACCAACTTTGAATGGTGAGTTTACCATGCTATGATTGGTGATAATTGGATGCAGGGTCACTAGCTCACTTGCCTGTAAATATATATGCCCCTCATTCCTGTCTTTTAGGTATATCAGCATCTTGGTGGAGTTGACACGCTTAGAAGGCACTCGGCATGGCCACCTGATCGCTTCACAGATGCTAGATGTTGCAATTCGTGTCAAGGCTATCCGTGGCTTTGCTGTGGCCCAAATGGCTATGTTACTAGACAATGCCCACCTACTCGCAGGAAACACTCAGCGCAATGGAATATGTGAAGTCCTATATGCTGCAGCCTGGATTTGTGGAGAATTCTCAGAGTATGTATGCGCAACATTGTCCTGCCTGCTATGTATGGTGCCATACTAGAAGTAATGTAGTGACTTAAGATTTTGATAGTGGTTTTTAGCTATCTTGAGGGTGATTCATCCATTCGGTGTAACCTCAGCTTCTACTGATCTTTTCCTCTTCTCTTCCAGGCACTTGGAAGATCCCCTGCAAACACTAGAGGCCATGCTGAGACCAAAAGTGACCACCCTACCAGGACACATCCAGGCTGTTTATGTCCAAAATGCTGTCAAGCTCTTTGCTGCTGTTTTGACACGGCGGGAAAGTGCAGGAGAAAAACAGGCTGCCCAAGAGACAACAGAAATGCTGATTGAAAAGCTGCCTCAGTTTGTTCAAAGTGCAGACCTTGAGGTGCAGGAGAGGGTGAGTTGTGACATTTGTATGACCATCATGACTTCAAAATACATTTTAGTTTGAAAGAAAAGGAAAAGACACCATCACTCATTTATTGTTAAAAACTGCAGGAATAATGTAAAAAAAAACACTGCACTACTACATTTTCATTTAAAAGTTGTATTTTTAAATGAAAATGATCCTCTGCCATACTAACATGAATGACCGAAACCTCATATGATGTAGCTGTTTGCCAATACTGTGCTCGTGTGAATTGGTGGAAATATCCTTGAAAGGACGGTAATGTCAAAGGCCACAGGATTTACTGTAATCTGAAACCTGTATTGACCATTTGATTATTTGCCTTTTGCACATGTATGCAGCATTCAAACTGTGCAAAACAAGATTTAAACGCGCATGGGTATGCAACACAAGTGCCATGGAAAACATCCCTGCTGTGTTGGAATGTGGTTTTCGTCCATGAGGAGTGACCAGTCAGGTAATGAGCCACTGTAATGAGCAGGATCCAATCAGAGAAAGGCTAGGCAATAAGCATGAACAAACCAGAGTGTGATTAGAATCTGCTTTTGTAAAATTTTACGATTTCACCCATCTACATTACAACACTGAGCCAACATTTTCAGAAGTATCTGGCTTTAGAGAGCATTTTAAAAAGTTTCCATGTTTGGGGGTTAAAAATGGCAGGATAGTATAGACAAAAGGTGAAAACAGACTAATGTCTGCGTTTGTGTTTTAAAAAAAAAACATATTAGTGATGATGTAGCCTTAGAAGCTTCCCTGACTTTTTAAGGATCTGGAAAAACAAAGACATGAATCAGTTGATGTGAAATGCCATTGGGGTGCGAAAAAAAGGTGAAATATAGTACAGAAATTTGTCAAATGTGACTCTTTGTAAGTTTAGTACAGGTTACCGTGAGGTAGACCTCCAGAGGTAATGAACAAGTTTAAGGGGCCACTTACTGCTAATTGTCATGAAACTTTAAGAAAAACAAGCTCTTACCACAGAATAACCTAAATATTTAGCGACAAGGCATTTCTCAATGATTTCTGGTGAAACATAAGAAAGAAAGACGCTTATCTCAGAAAGATGACTTGTTAGCAGTTGCAAAACAAATTTAACTAACCTCTTTAACTTTGTTTACCTGAGGAAGAACAAGCAAAAAATGTTGAATTTTTCTCAACAAGAAAAATATTATTCGGTGTAACAGAAACATGTCAATACTAAACATCATCATAAATACAGTTTAAAAAAAAAAGGTATGTCTAGTGTCCACTGCTGTTTGATGCAGACTTAGCACGTGTTCTTTTTTTGACATGTCTTGAGACAGACACCAACGCACAGCCTGATGTTGCAATCAGGACAGTAATAGAGTGTTTCTTTGCGCACTTACGTTTTTTTTTTTCTGTTACTTCCACACAAGAGGGTAGAATGTCAATGCTTGACCTGCACAATCGATGCACCCTTTAATGTTGTTGCAGGGAACTGTAGCACTAGGATTAGTGACTTTCACATTTCCCCTGAAACGATCCTTGACAGTTGTCAAATTGTGAACAGTGCTTAGGGTGTTATTGTCTTGCTTGTCTATGTACTTGATCACAATTATTTTGCCACGCAGCTACTGTTACATCATGGTGAAGCTTCATTTGACAGAATTCACTGGGCACAGCAGTTTGGTCAAATGATATCATCTTATGCATTACTTTGTGTATCAATGTCTGATGACTAATTCACACTGTCATCACTATCACTCGAATCGAGCAATGATTCAGTTTCAGTTTGTTCTAAAATGGCCTTTACCATTATGGTTTTCATTGGAGACTCCATCTCACTCATGAATATTGATGGGTTACCATAAAGTGTCAGAAAGCATAGAAATATATATTTTTTTGTAGCATAATGTTATTTCATCCACTAAATGGCAGCAGAATGCGTTATTCAGGCTTAACACTACAAAGCTTGTCATTACACGTCACGCCAAGCCTAACTCGGGTTTAACCGTAATTGCATAGAATTCCAAGCCTTAGTCGTGCTTGGGGTAAACATCAAGGAGATTAATGGAGATATTGTTGTTCATTTTTCCAGAAAGTGTTAACTGACTACTGTTGTAGTCATGATGATGAAAATGAAGGGAAGTGATCAGTTCTTTTTCATTAGTGACAAAATTTAGCAGGCAGTTAGTTGCTAAGGGAATGCTGAAAAAATATAAGTCATGGAAACACTTGTCGTTGATTTTTGAAATTTATTTCATAGGTGACATGTTAGTATTTGCCAAATATAAAAAAGTGTTTAATATCAAATTGAACTTATTGTTACAGACAGAAAGATGTATAGATGGCATATTATTAATTCTAGCAATTAGTAATTTTAGAAATTTGTATTTTCAATATCAAATTTGACTTATTGTTAAAGATTGAGAGATAAATGGCATGGTATATTATTAATTTCATTACTTAGTACTTCAAGAAATTTGTATTTTCCAGTAGCAACATAGATCATGAAGTAAACATTGATATAGTTCAAAACAGTTAAAACAAAGACTAATACTGAAGTGCAAGATTGAAAGCTACGTATACACACAATCTACCAAACTTAGACTTACACCTACAGAAATTCTGTCCCTATCCCAGCATGTCTTTTATAACTGACTGACTAGGGTAAAGAAGGATGCAACATGATGAAGGTTATACAATCTGAATGCTGTAGAGTCAGAATAACGTTTCCTAGTACACCATAGTGTAATGGGCTGTTCACTAAATGTGCTCTAGGATGATGTGTTATGAAGGGAATAGGTAGCATTAGTCATGATGGTCCCAAGTTTTACTGTTCTTTTCTGTCTTCAGTGAGTGCAGAGTTGGTCCTGTAAAATAATTTGCCTAATGTATAGAACAGTAGATTAGGTACCCACCTACTGGTATAATAGCCACAGCAGCTTATTACACATATTAAATACATGGGACAACTTAAAACAAAGTATCTGGTCTGGTCCTTTTTGCACATCAGGTCTGTTTTTCTTATCCAATCCATTATTCATTTGGATGCGCAGGCACTGCACCAAATACTGGATTGCACCACATATCCCTAACAGCAGCGGTATACTAGCCTCCATGTGTGTTTATTAAAAAAAAAAAAAAAAGCTGATATTTTAACAAAGTAGTTCAGAATAATTATTACATACTACTGTATAAGTTGGTTAAATCTGTAGTGTTTGTGGCTTGTTGAATACTTGTAGGTCTTCACCAATGCCTGTTTGCGCATCCATTGTGATTTTGCATTGTAATTCACTTCCTCACTCTAATCCGACCCCCTCTACACTCTTTTCTTGTTTTGTTTCAGGCATCCTGCATACTACAGCTAGTAAAATATATCCAGAAACTGCAGGCTAAGGAGGTGAGTGTGGCGGAAGAAGTAACTGCTTTATTTGCTGGTGAACTGAATCCTGTGGCCCCCAAAGCTCAAAAGAAGGTGCCAGTCCCAGAAGGGTGAGTTCTGCCAATTCTCTGGTGCCCTATTTAATTTATTCATGCTTGTAAGCAAAGTAAGGATATATTATAAATGATATCTTTCTCTCATAACAGTTTATAACCTTGTGCTAGTTGCTGCTGAGATAGGCTGTGATTCACAGTAGTATCAGCCAGGGTAAAACAATCTAGAAATATTTTTTTTCATTTTATAGATGTTCTGAATGGATTTTTTTTTTGACGTGTTATTCTTAAATGTGATGGAGGGCCAAATCTGTAATAGACTCTTTGTTTGTACATGAAAGTTGCAGTACATTAACAATCAGTCAACTAAGGTTTGCAACATATACTAAATAAGTTTGTATTTTACCTTGCAGCTTTGATATGCAATCCATTTGCTTTGTAAGGGTGCTGTATAAAATAAAGATTTATACTTTGGCATTAACAGAACGCATTATCACAACTTACCATACAGAGTAAAAAGAATTGTAGTACAGTGTAGCTGTAATCCACATCTCATTCGTTTTCTTATGACAGCTTGGACCTTGATGCATGGATCAACGAGCCGCCTTCTGAGAGTGAGTCAGAGGATGAGAAACCAAAGACCATCTTCCAAGAGGACGAGCCAAAGCACTCACGTCCACGTCTAACAGAGCTGGATGAACAGGAGCTAGCCAGGGTGAGGCTCATGGCATCATGTGTGCTGATGGCACTGCCTCGAGAGTGTAATGTTCTATCCAGATTTAATATTGTCTGTTTTGGGAAGTTAATAAGCAACTAGAGGCAACATTTAGCATCTAGCTCTCATTTGTATTTACGAGTTTAATTTAATTAGCCTTGGAAGGCATATAGCCCAATAGGAGCAAGCTGTAATCTCTTTTTAATTTCTTTATAGCGACGGGAGGCCAGGAAACAGGAACAAGCCAACAATCCTTTCTACATAAAGAGTTCTCCATCTCCTCAAAAGGTACATTGTATCATTCATTAAATATTGCATCATTGTCAGTGATGTCAGTTCATTCTAAATCCTGCTGTGTTTTCAGAGCTACCAGGATACCCCTGGTGTTGATCACATTCCAGTAGTGCAGATTGACCTCACTGTGCCTCTGAAAGTACCTGGTAAGAAATACTGCTTTTCATTTCTTTTATAGTGCCTGTAGTTGGAAACACTACCACAAAGCATTTTGTTAAGTACAATTTTGTATACTGGCAAGGAAGCATCTCCTCAGGAGGAACTGTAAAATGATTCTAGGGATCGTATGGCGTGATCTGTCCAGCACAGCATGTTATCAGTGTGATCAACAGGAAAACAAATGTGAAAATAAATAAATGAACAATTACATACACCAGAGGGTAGGGTAAATAAACTTAATTTGGTATTTTTCGGCTGCTAGGGATACCTATTTCAGATCAGTATTTGAAACTGGAAGAGGAGCGGCGGTTGAAGCAGAAACAGGAGAAGAAGGACAAGAAGAAGAAGAAAAAGAAGGACAAGCATGGCAAGAGCCGCCGACATGACTCTGCTCACACAGAGAGCGAGGAGGATATTGCCCCTGCACAGAGAGTGGATATTGTCACTGAGGAAATGCCTGAGGTGGGGACTGATAACACTATAGACCTGTGGATACCCACAGTAGAAAATGATGCACTTACTGATTAATTTTTTTGTTGAATTGCTTTTCAGAATGCACTGCCTAGTGATGAAGATGACAAGGACTCAAATGATCCCTATAAGGCTTTGGATATTGATCTCGATAAGTAAGTTGAGTTTCTCCCCTGCCCCATTATTTTTCACTTTAAATGTCCTGACCCTCAGGATCAGAGAGACAAGCTATGACTGTGCCATATTAGTTTCAAATATATCACCAACCCAGATTCCCATTTTGCTCCTGTACAGAGCTGTGAAGAAACATATTATTGGATTTAACCATAAATAGCTTTCTCAAAAGCCTCTGTTGGTCTAGCATTCATTTTTATTATATTGGCATGGTGTTGCTGCCCACAGGACCAGATTTTCACCCATCTAACTTGTAAAACTCTCTTTTTCACTTCTGGCAGAGGGTGAATCTGCTCCCGTTATGACAGCTTCCACATTTAAATCTATTCAAATAGTGAGCCACTGCTATGCTTCCAATAAATTTGCATCTCTTAACAATATTTAGAAAAATTACCACTTTAAAACTCTTTTACCTTTCAGTAAAGATGGGCCTTTTGAATTAAACGTGAAAGCAGGGGTACACTATTCCTACAGGCGTTATATGTCTGAAATTGCGTGGTGCTGGCATTGTTGAATTGGCTTCTTTATATTGCAGTTTGAATGGCCGATGAGTCATTTGGGCAGATTGCTGTAGTCTTATAGTATGACATATTTAACCTTTTCTTTTCCTCTAACATTTCAGCTGTCATTTTTTTGTATAAGCTCAACACACTTACTGCACATCATTCTCTATACTCTGTACACATGATAGTACTACTATTAGTACACACACTTTCAAGTGAGCACTGTTACTCTTTTTGTCCCTCTGTCTCACTCTCACTCTCTATGCTCACTCTTATTCTTTCCATCCCTGTCTTACTTCTTTTGCTGCACACAACTCTGCCTTCCCTTCTTTCTGTCGCTGGCCAGCCTGGTGTCTGGAGGAGGAGCATATCGGTAAGTGACTAATTAGATCCCCATGTTCTCTCTCTCTTCTCCTGTCGCTGATGATATTTCTGCTGTTTAGGCTGTCTTGTGCAGATGCATCCCTTGTCTTTCCACATGTTGTCTTTGCTTCTGGGACATTTTAAGATACATATTGTTACACTTCTCTCAATGTGTGAGTCTGTGAGGCTTCTTGGGTCCCATAATTAAGACTGAAGACTTACCCTGACTCTTAAAACCTGACTTTGTCATTCTGAGTCTGTGACTTGCAGTTTTCCAGCTCTTTGTTCACTTCTTAGTCTCTTTATTCTTGGTCTGTCGGACTACTTTCACTGTACTGTTTGTATGTACGTCACTTTTATAGTGGGAAACTTGGAGTACAATTTAAATCCTGTTATAGTGGTTGAGTATAAATGATTTTAAAGCACTTTGTATAAATATTTGCAATTAGAAGCACTTTGTGAAATAAAGTTTGCTTGAAAGTTGGTCAAGAGGGGAAGATGCACAAGATGGCAAAAGATTTTTTTATTATGATTTAATTTGATTTGTAGTTGTAATAGTCTCCGCTGAACCATATGCGTGGGCTTATTAAACAGTAGATGCCTACTTTTCAGACAATTCATTTTCATGAATATGATCTAATAATTGTTAAATGTAGTTATTTAGGACAGCAAATGCAGCATATGCACAAAAACAGATGTTAGATATGGTTAACACTGAAGGAATGAAACTCTTATATGCAAGTGTGACTGTAAACTGCTAGAATGATCTCACCACTAACTTAACTGTTATTTGTCCTTCATCAGTGGAAACTCAGAATCACTTGTACCATTTTGATTCATTTGTTATTTGAATAAATCAAAATAAATAATTTTAGAATATTTTCAAAAATCGTTGACACTGCCTCTGCTCAGTTGAATGAGTTGATACTTTTGACTTCCACCCCCATTTACAGTATGTCATCTTCTTCTGCTGACATATCTGTCCAGGCTAACAAAGATTTAAGTTAGCAGTTACCAAGGTCTGTCTGGACATCTTTAACCTTTTTTTATTTGTGTGTGGTGTTTATCTTTAACATTATAATATGCAAGTTTTTTTGGAAGCAGTGTTTTTAGGTTTAATTTCATAATTAAGAAGTTGAATGCAGTTTACAGTGTGGCACAGTTGTTAGCTGTGTTGCCTCAGAAGATCAAGTTTAATGGGTTTGACTCCGATGCCCAGTTGTTGTCTCTATGCAGTTTGTATGTTCTCTCTGTATCTTAGTGGCTTTTTCTCATTATACATTGTCTTTTTCACAGTCCAAAGATGTGTACATTAGATTAACTGGCAAACGTGAACTGGATAGAATTGACGTGAACTGGATAGAATTACAAGTGTGTATCCTATACAATAGTGCATCCACACCCCCATGGGATGAGTGTGTGTGTGGACTTGTGATCAGTGTGTGGGTCCTGTGAAGGGTTGTCACCATATTCCAGGGTTGCCTACCACCTTTCAGTTAATTTTGCGTAACTTTGCAAGTTGGTTTAAAAAGCTTGTGTTATGTAGAAGTGCAATAGAAAACCACCTTACCTTTTTATTATATCTTGCAGAAAAAATAATTCCTAGCTTCACATATTTTCATTGGCTTGGTGGAGCATGAGGGGTTTACTGCTTGATTACTAAATTAAATAAAAACAAATAGTGTGTGAGTAAGTGTGTATAGGTGAGTGTATGAAAATGTTCACCATGGCTGATATCTACTACTGGCTCCTGCCTTATACTCATTTCTTTTGGGATAAGCTCTCATTTCCCGTAATTCGTGTATTCAGAAAAGTAGTTTTAAAAGTAACGAGTGTCCATTAAGATAAAATGTCCTGAAATAAGTGTGGTGGTTGAGGAATATTTGGATATTTTGGAATGCCTCTTCATGTGCCTCTATCACAGATCTGTCAAAGTCAAATGACATCTTTTGAAATCCTTTATTAGATAAAAGCCTAGGTGAATACACCTACCTTCAAGGGGTGCAGAGTAAGGCGTTTTGAGGGCTAAAAGATAAAGGGTGCTGAGACTGAATGCAAGACTGTTTTTTACTTACTACATTTAAATTTGTGTGTGTGCATTTTTTCCCTTATCCTTGATTTTACTCTCATTGTGCAGACCTTTAGCAGATAGTGAAAAGCTGCCTGTCCGAACGCATCGCCCAACTCGAACAGAGGGACTGAAATCTCCCGATGCAGACACCACAGCAGAGGAGCAGCGCCCCAAAAAATCCAAGGAGAAAGATAAAAAGAAGGACAAGGAAAGGAAGGTATGTTATTTTTCAGGGCATAAAGATCTTTTATTTAATGTCTTGCAGAATCATTCTAATCATCAGCATGTAAATTGCAAAGTAATAAAAAGTTGCATATAAAATGGCTAAGGAACTGTGGAAATATTCACACTGTTTTGTCCAGACTGTGTGTTTTATTAATCTATACTAATAAACGGCAAAGCCCTCACTCACTCACTCACTGACTGACTGACTGACTGACTCATCACTAATTCTCCAACTTCCCGTGTAGGTAGAAGGCTGAAATTTGGCAGGCTTATTCCTTACAGCTTCCTTACAAAAGTTGGGCAGGTTTCATTTCGAAATTCTACGCGTAATGGTCATAACTGGAAGCTGTTTTTCTCCATTTACTGTAATGGAGATGAGCGTGAAACCCGTGGGGGCGGAGTTTCGTGTGACATCATCAAGCCTCCCACGTAATCACGCAGTAGGTAGAAAACCAGGAAGAGGCCCAAAAAGCGCTGAAGAAAACATGCATTATATAATTGAGAAGGCAGCGAAACAATAAGAAGC
>JANRMT010062789.1:22683094-22716317 GCA_026402145.1 Polypterus bichir lapradei
ACAATCATGTTACGTTATTTTCAAAATGTTTCCTTTTCTTTTTCATTGCTTCTTTAACACACTACTTCTCCGCTGCGAAGCGCGGGTATTTTGCTATATAAAAATAAAATGCATTAAGGTCTCTGGATCACAAAGTCTAATGTGTTTAAAAGCCTGTCGGATGATTCAAAATGTTAGAAAATGTGTCTAGCTTGTGTAAATAAATGTAATTTCGTATTCGCTACAAATAAAATGTTAAATGACATCACCACTTTAAACCAAAGAAAGCAGAAGCAACCATGAAGTTTGGTTTCGAATGCACTTTGGATGAGAATTTGCAGTTAGAAGCACTCCTCACTTCCATGAAGACATTTTGTTTGCCGTTGCTTCTGTACCAAGAGCTGTACAATGAGCTGCAATTCATAAGTGATTTTTCTGACAGACCTGTGATTCCATTTCAGTTATTATATGTTCAGCTGTTATTCTAAACTTTGTTAGCAGTCACATATTGCTCAACTTGAATGCCCATGACTTAAGATATTGCTATAAAAATGCCATTTATCCTAAGTGTCCAAGTTCAGGAATAATTCATTCTTTGAAAATTGGGACGATTTCTTCTTCAAAAATCTACTGACTTAACTAAGACTTTGTTTAAACAGCTAGATTTGTTGACTGAGGTTGTATTTAATTTCACTTCCTCCTGCTGGACATGTGACATGTCAAAGTTTTACTTTCCAGACATTTGCATACTAACAGAAAATGCACTCTGCACAGACAATTAACCTACAGAGTGTGGAATAAAAAGGAAAATTAAATAGATCTGAAATTGCCAGAATGAAGGAAAGGAAAAGGGCTAAAAGAAGCCATTAGATGGTTTTTGAGGAAATTTGTATATATGAGACTATTTTCTGTTGTAAACTGTGAAGCGGTGGTGTACTTTACAGGTAGATATCAGTTAGTATGCTCTGGAAAACCAGTTAATACAGCCAAGGTAGGGGTGGGGGTCGGGTTGATTTGTTTTCAATCCTATTTTTTGTAAACCTTGATCTATTTGTATAGAATGATTACAATAAAATCAATAAAATGAAAAAAAAAAAAAAAAAAATACAGCCAAGGTACAGAATACAGGGGTGCTCTGGGACCCACTAATTAACTCTTCAAAAACTGTAATAGCCTCAAAATTAATTGTGTGTGTGTGTGTGTGTGTGTGTGTGTGTGTGTGTGTGTGTGTGTGTGTGTGTGTGTGTGAGGGGGTGTTCTATAAAATAAATTTTAAAAACATGTTATTGCATGTCACTTGATGCCCATTACTGGCTTTGTGACAACACAGAATAAAATACGCAGTCATCGGGAAGGTGTTTTATCTGAGACTATTTTACCTTTGAAACTAAAAAGATGCTCTCCATGTTTTTTTTTATTTAACTAGAACTGCATGGTTGGGGACTCGTATATAAAACTTTGCTTGAATTCAAGCATAAAATTGTGTACAGTAAAACAAATATAAGATTTAAAAAATCTGTTGTATGCAAATGTCTATTGATATAATTTACCCTTTATAAATCACCATCATCTTGTAAATGTGTATGTAACTGTGCCTTGAACCTCCGCCCCATTGCCTTTCCGAAACATTCATACAGTATATGGACTCTGCTAATCAACCTCATAAATATGAAATCACAATGCTGTAGACTTTCATTGGCTGGCAGAGCATCCTCTCACCTGACGTGTCGAGACACCACCACCTGCATTTGAGGAGTTCTGTGTTGTGCTCCACAGATGAGCACACAAGATCATGTGTGGCATTATAGCTCCTCTCCCTTCTGGGGATCAAGGAAAGGTGTAAGTCACCAGTGTCTGAGCGGTTAGCCAACTATCACCAGGCACATGTAATGACATGATTGTTGTTACAATGAATTGTACTGGCCGTATGAAAAACGGACGGTTCAGCCAAGTTACCTTAGCAACAAGCCAGCCACACATACAATATCATCAGCAAGTTGTCTGCCAGTGCTTCTTTGCCTTAAAATAAACAAATCATGGGCTGACCCACCAAGGCACAATGTTTTTTCACGTCTTATCTTGGCATCAGAGATGAATATAACTGCTTATGGTAAACAAAAGCAGTGTCATTCTTATTAGGTGCAATATGAGTGCAGTAAATTGCAGTGAGTACATCAAGAGAACCGGACACTGCTGCAAATTGCTTTTTTATGTTGTCAGTTTTTTTGTTTGCAAAAATATTTTATATTTATGTATGTATTCCCACATGGAAAATAAATGTAGTGCCTAGTCAGTCAGTTAATGGCTTCCAGCACATTAGCCATGATGGAGCTGAAGCTTGGCTGAGATATTCATTACCTGTTGGGCAGTTCCCTGAGAATTGACAACAAGTAGTTGATATATACTGATGAAAAACCAAAGTTTTTCAGTGCAAATATGCAGCATTGGCTCTCTTAAAAGTGA
The DNA here is from genome assembly GCA_026402145.1 of Polypterus bichir lapradei. Lineage (NCBI taxonomy): Eukaryota > Metazoa > Chordata > Cladistia > Polypteriformes > Polypteridae > Polypterus > Polypterus bichir. Next base: position 22,685,537 of record JANRMT010062789.1, read on the forward strand.
ACTAAAACAGAGTCTATGCATCATATTCATCACATTTAAGGTATAATATGTTTGTCATGTCAACTCACATTATTGTAATGGCTCTGTGATGTGAATTGAGTGTGTGAATCATCAGGCAGTTGGTTTGGCTACATGTCCCATTGGTATTGTCATTTCATAGTTTCTCTGAAATGCATGGGTCAGAGTTGCTGTAAATATACTGAAGTTCTCCCATCAAGTTTTCTTTGATAAATCCAGATTTTTCTGTGTATGCAAATTTTATAAATCTGATCCTTGGTTTGTGGTTGGGTGGTGTTAACTATATTTGTTTAGTTGTTTAGTTTAACCCTCATCCCAAATGAAGAAAAGAAAGCCAGGGTCCCTGGCATTAAGATATACTTTTAAAAATCCAAATGGAACAAGAGAAAGGTTCCAAATAATGAAATTTCAATCAATGTTTTATTCATGTTGAAGCAAGAATCACACACATCTACAGTAAGTGAGTTGGAGGCTTCTGCCCTACTGCACAGAAGTGTGAATGTGTCACCAAATGTAGCCATTCTTTGTGAAGCTAGTTAAAAAACAGGCCGCGGTTTTGCTTTCATTTGCAGATTGTGTGTCTGCATATGATGCGATTAGCCTGTTTAAGAAATTTATAGCCTAAGCAGTAACACTGTATATACAGTAGCTAATGGTACATTCCACAGATTTTAGTTTTCAGTCAACAGTGGAACCACTATCAAGACCCCTGAATACCAAGGGCTATTTCAAACATGGACTTCAACCATTTCCTCTTTATTTTAACTCCTCGACTATTGCATTTGAAAGTGGAGTGTTTTAGAAAAAGAAATTCAATCTTGAATTCAACATAATTTGAGTGCATCTCATAGCTGGTGCATATTCTCTCAACAATAGTATTATGGTGGTCCAGTTGTATAGCTCTAATAACTTGTATATATAAGAGTTTCGATGGTGACTCATTATTAGCATGTTAGGAGTTACTTTGTGTTTACCTGTCTTCTGTAGAAAAGCAAGGAAGAGAAGAAAAAAAAGAAACACAAAAAGTCTGCACCAACAGAGGAACTTGAGGAGGAAGAACAGCAGCACCAGGGAGAACAGGCTGAGGACAAAATCTCCACAGCGGATACTTCAGAGGCAAAAACTAACGATGTACCTGCTGCAGTATCCACTGAGGTAAGCAAATAAGTCTAATTTTTTTTAATTCAGTACTATGGAGATGTTGCAGTGTTGCCAATTCTATTTCAGCTGCCATGTTTTGTTTGTTTTGTTTTGTTTTGTTTAGAATGACAAAGTGTCACTTTTAGTTGTATCTCATCTAAATGGCTGCATGTACCAGAACAGCTTTCTTTTAGGAATCCTTAAACCAATGAACACTCCATCCATTTATGAACAGTGTCAGGAGGGCAAGAGGTTTATTTTATTTCATATTCTCATTTTCATTCTTCCTTTTCCACAGGCCTCTGATTTGGATTTCTGGCTTGCCACAGCTCCTGTGCCCTCTAAACCTCAGGTTGGGACCAACCTTCTTTCAACGCACTCTCTGTTTTATTTTTTTTCCTCAATTCAGAAAGAAACTCATAGAGGCTGCTTTCCAGTCCACAGACTCTACCCTTAGGTTTCCTGGCACTTTCTTCAAGTCAGATGACTTAACCCTGCCTACTTTAATAATAATCTTCTTGGTCTTTGGGGAAGTGAGGGCGCCTTGGCACAGTGTGTATTTGGTAGTGTCTAACTTTAAGTTTCTGTCATGTGTCCACAGCAACAGCCTTTGGAGGCCGCACCCCTCAGTGAGCCAGAGTCACCCAAAGAAAGTGAAAAGGACCAAGAAGAGTCTGTGAGTATCTGGGTTAGAGGGCAGGCTGTTTGTTTTTATTGTTAAATTATCCGTTTCCAAATCACACAAATGTTCTGTTTAAAACTGACTCTGTACCTAGTCTGTTGAAAATTAATTTCTCCACAGAATTTAGTATAGTGCACTTTAGATTGTCCTTAACCCTGACCTCCATGTAGTTTCTGATATCCATTTGTTCTTTTTACCTAACAACTAGACGATCAATAAATTATTCACATAATGCCTTTGATAGCAACTCAATGATCTGTGCAGAACATCAACAAAACAGACAAAACATAATTTAAATGGAATGTAAGTAAAAACCGCTTTCACAATACAAACTATGCCAGTGATTTACCTTTCATACCTGCTGGCAATCAGAAGGATCTGTACAGAACATCAACAAAATAGATGACACTGTAATTTAGATAGCTTGTAAACGGTAACCCCTATGATATGTGCAGACTACCCCAGCAATTTACCATCAACTTACCAGGTCGGGTGCATGCATAAGCAAAAACAGGTTTTGAGTCCTTGGAGATTCTGTTCAGCAGTTTCCCTTGTCAGAACCTGGTAACAGGTTCCGGTATTCTCGGGAATTTCTCATGTTGGCACACATGTTGTCAAATCCAGAATTGGCCTAGTAAAGCATACCAGGTGCCAAAACATTGTTGCATATGTATGCAAGTGAACAGAGTGCAAGAGACTTTTTTGATTATTTTGCTGAACATTTCTAAAAATGACTAGAAAAAGCTATCTGTGACCTCAAATCTCTTGGGGTGCCTACATTTTTGCATGGTGCGCCTTTCCTTTTTTCACTCTGCAATTGAACATAACACAAATAATACACTATTCCTACTTAAAATGCTAAAAGTTTCATTTTGGAGATTAGATCAGCTTCTACTCACTTAACTATTCACAGCAATTTTGACCATGGTTGCCCACATTTCTGCATCTCACTGTAAAGTCTATTCTGGACCATCTAATATGACAACACAATTATTCTATTTGTTGATTCCAAGGCTTCCAGTAACACGTGTCTTTCCATGGACAAAAAAAGGTTTACTTACTTGCTGTGTTATTTATGCTTCAGAGACATCTTTATGATTGGTGTACATGGTGAGAAAAAATAATTGAATAAATTAAATAGATTGACTGCAGCACTTGTGCCTTGCTGCTAATAAAGTATTATTTTAGAAATAACAAAATGGAAACCTGTGTTGGGTACTTGTGAACCATATGCATGTTTGATCATTTCTTCTTTTTTCATGTGTGAATGGTATGTGAACTTCAGCAAATTCCTGGGATGGTTAATCTGCTAATTTCTCCACTTGCCTGTGTGAGAGGGGGCACTGAGGGAAACTAAAAATGTGCAAAAAAGAAAAAAATTAACTTTGTTTAGGAGTTGAGTGATGGTGGCCACCCTAGCACAATGTGAAATGTCAGTGAGAAAATAGGAGTAAGATTTAACATTATGACTGATGTAAATTTACAGACAGACCTAAAGATAAAATCCTGCAGAGAAGGAACCCGATGTAAATTAACATTTTCCACTAATTGGGCTGTGGCAGGTTGATAAAATGAGAAAGTGTACATCAACAGATGTTGGGTGTTTCAGTGTGATGAACTTGTGGGTACTGCTGGGGCACAAGATTTCAGCATTTCTTTCAAAATAGAAGTCTTCAAAACACAAGAAAAAAAAACACAAGAAAGAGAAGGAAGAAAAGAAATCTAAGAAGAAGCGGCACCGAAGTGAGAATGTGGAGTCAGAAGCAGCTGTTCATAATGGGACTGCAGAAGAGGAAGAGGAGGAGCCACTACCGGTGTGTATAGCCAAGTATTTTCTTGCTCTCAGAAATACCTTTTGCTTTTTCTCCTTTTTGTGTGTGTGTTTCATGTCTGTACCCTCTTTCCATAAAATCATTTAATTAAATGTTTACCTAGAACCTTTTTTTTTTCTTTCTAATCTTCACTCTTTCCCCGCTCAACACATTGCAGGTTCCTCATTCATTCACAGTGTATTCATTGCTCACGTTTTTCTTATAATGCCTTTACTTGGATTAGCTTTTTTTTTTGATCCTGCTACTTTACAGGCGCACCACACCTCATTCCTATCTATGAGTCTTCTCTCACTTACATCCTGTACCCCTTTTCTTGTGTATCACAGGATTCAAATGACGACACTGTAGTTAGTCTTTTTGCCGTACAGCTCCCAGGGTGGTTAGGTCATTGCTTACTTTGTTCCTCTTGTACCATTTCTGTGATATATACTGTACACAAAAATGGATTTCCTTATTTTTTTATCTTATTCCTATATATATATATATATAGTATATATATATATATATATACTACACAAGGATTCCCTGGTCCCATGTTTTATTTACATTCTCTGTAACACTAATATGAGTATCACAGGTTTTGCTTCCTAATTCAGACAAGCATATAATGACGGCAAAGTGGTTAGAACTGCTTCCTTATAACCCTACAAGCCTAGGATCAGTTCCCTGTCTAATATCTCACTGTGTGGATCTGGCTCATCTTCACCCAAGTCTGAATTGTTGTTTTCTAGTTACTTTGGGCCATTTTCCCTGCTGTCAATCAAGTCTTAAGTCAGGCGATAACTCTATATTGGTGTGTGAAAAGTATAGTGGAATAGCATCCTGTATGGGGTTCGCTGGTGCTATGTGCCTGTCACTACTGCTGTGATAGGCAGCACACAGCCCTGTACTGGATAAAACGACTTGTGGAATTGTAAGCATAGACCACACAAGCAACACATCTGAATGATTTACAGTCCCTGCTTACATTTGTTCTCTGTTTGAGAGTAGCACCAATAACCTCCTCCCATTTTGTGTGTGTGCTGCAGCCATATTACTTTGTACTACCTTTTCACACCTCTTGATAATGGTACAACTTGATTGCCTCCTTCATAACACATTTTTTGTTTTTGATCTCCCCATCTGTTAGCCGGTGAATGTTTAATCTTACCTCCTTTTTTGTCTTTTACAGCCCATGTCAAACTACTGCCCCCTGGCTGAGAACTCATATATTAAGATGGTGAGTGTTTCAGGAGCTACAATTCATCATTGTTAGGTCCAAAGTGTTAACGTGATCACTTTCAAATGGCAGGCAATCAGCTGCTTCAACTGATTCTTGATGCCTCATGCCTTAGTGTAGCATCAGCTGCACTGACCACAATGTTAAAGCTGTTTGGCTTGGTTACTCTTTCTCTGTACGTTTACCATTCATTTGCTCAGAGGTTGATGCGCTTGCTGCTTCCTGATCAGCTCTTCTTTTCTCCGCCCTAGCGGCCCGCTTCTTTTCTTCTTTCGTCTGCATCTTTTCGCGTTAAAACTGATTAAGTCAGTGTTTGCGTTGCAATTACTTAGTATGGTTTCTTTAATTTTTCACTTAAGCTGGCACTGAAGTCTTCAATCTTCCTGAAGAATGATTTAAGATATGAAGAAGTGACGGCGAAGTTTGTAGGGATGAGAGCGGTGCCCATATGCATGCGCCACACGGCTGCTTTGCTGAGATTCGATTCTACAATAAAATAAAGAGAGGAATAACCTTGGAGGTCAATCATCAACCCCAAAAGCGGATAGTAGATGTCACGTAGTATATGTGTACCAAATTTCAGGCCAATAGATCAAACGGTTTGCGAGCTACAGATGATTTAAAATCCTGGACAGACAAACGAACAGCCACGGTAGCATATTATAGAAGAAGATATATATAAGTCGTAGGTCAGATGTCCATAACTTGGAGACTACCTGTATAACAGTTCGCTTGCAGGAGCGATATATTCACGCTAATGCGAGACAGAGGGTATGGGCCGACAAATCAACTCCAGGCCTTTTATCTACTTAATTGATAATGACATAACGATGAACTTGCCCACACCTGCCAGTGAAATAGCCTTTGAGTCAATTGTCCAATTACTTTTGAGGCCCTGAAATAAAGGGATTGTGTTAAAAAATACTTTAGTTCCCTCACATTTTTATGCAATCTTTTTGTTCAACCCACTGAATTAAAGCTGAAAGTCTACACTTCAACTGCATCTGTGTTTCATTTTAAAATTCATTACAGTAATGTACAGAGCCAAAATTAGAAAAAAGTTGTCTCTGTCCAAATATTTATGGACCTAACTGTATATATATATGTGTGTGTGTATGTATGTGTATATTTTATATATATATATATATATATATATATATATATATATAAAATAAATAAATAAATAAATACAGTACAGGCCAAAAGTTTGGACACACCTCCTCGTTCAATGTGTTTTCTTTATTTTCATGACTGAAGGCATCAAAACTATGAATGAACACATGTGGAGTTATGTACTTAACAAAAAAAGGTAAAATAACTGAAAACATGTTTTATATTCTAGTTTCTTCAAAATAGCCACCCATTGCTCTGATTACTGCTTTGCACACTCTTGGCATTCTCTCGATGAGCTTCAACAGGTAGTCACCTGAAATGGTTTTCACTTATCAGGGTTATTTAATGGGATTTCTTGCTTTATCAATGGGGTTGGGACCAGTAGTTGTGTTGTGCAGAAGGCAGGTTAGTTGGACGATCATTTATTTTTCAACAGGACAATGACCCCAAACACACCTCCAGGCTGTGTAAGGGCTATTTGACCAAGAAGGAGAGTGATGGAGTGCTGTAAATGGTCATGAAAATAAAGAAAACACATTGAATGAGAAGGTTTGTCCAAACTTTTGCCCTGTACTGTATACATGTGTGTGTGTATATATATATGTGTGTGTGTATATACTATATATAGTACCTTATGTTCAGTGCCATTTGTGTCTGTTTTCTGTATGTAGTTCTTTACAAATATCTTTCGTTTATGCAGTGCCATTCATATTAATACATCTGTCAATTCTAAATAGTGCCTTTTGTACATTATGTTCACATCTGTCTGTCTATGTTAGTGTCTTTCATACCTGGTTGCTTGTTTCAAGCACGTGCTATTTATGTTAATCTTGCTTGACCATGTGAAACTTCCTTACACTGTTTTGCAGTCTTAGCTTCTGTTGTAAGGTTTCCATGCATTATAAACCATGTAAACCTTAGTGGCGTTTGTTTTATAACACATTGGCCTGAGATTAAAGCTGCAGACAATTAAGCATATCATGTGACAAGCTGGTGCCATAATCCTGATAACCTTGGACAAGTTGTTGTTTCTTCTCAGATTGTATGCTGCATTCATGTCTATTTTGTTTCTCCTCTTACTTTTAATTCATCTAGTCCAAAAAGGAAAGGGAACAGGTATTTCAAATGTTTGCAGTGCCTTGACTTAAATTCATTGTAATAAATTGTGGTGCATGACGTGTGCCCAGTGCTGTGTGGTTTGCACAGATAAAGATTTTTTTTTTGGGAATCTGATCTAGACATTGTGATTTGCCAGTTTCTAGAAGCTATCTTTCCAATCTTTGTGTGAGATCTCTGTTCTAGTTATGTAGCTAAAAGAGATGGCATCCATCCCTGCCCAAATACTTAATTAGGTTTGAATGGCACTTTGGTGTGTGAAATACCTTGGATAGAATTGGTTGGGAATTGATATGGTTATGGAAATGTGTGGGCACCATTTCATAGGAGTTTCTAATCTTGTCTTTCATCCCAAATAGGTGTATGACATCCAGGGAAACCTGCAAGATGGCAGTCAAGTGGTGGTATCTGTCATTTTTGAGAACAAGTGCACAGACTTCTTGAAGTCCATGGAATTCAACGTGCTTGACTCCCTCAACACTAGATTGGTGCGGCCTAGTGGAGCCAGCGTTCATGATGGAATTGCTGTACCTTTTCAGCTGCCTCCAGGTGAATTTTATAAAGGGAGTTATACTTAGGGCATAAGAATCTAATTAGATTGTATCTCAAACTACCTTATGTAGAGTTTGGAGTCTTTCCATCCTTCTGTCTTTTAAAATTTCTGAATTTATCTGGGAACAGCATTTCTGGCACAAATATAAGTGGGAAGCATTAGATGTAACTGGGTGGGGTTGCCTCTCCCAAGTGTGTCTGATCACCATATTTCTGGTAGAGGCATACATTAAACATTTTCCTTTGTAGCTGGTTTCAGTTGCTTATGGGGTAGACCAGTTTCCATTCCCGCACCCTAATTAAAACTCATTTAAATATTTTATATACAGTGTCACTGGTAATTATTTATTTCTTGGAATTTTAGAAACACCAAAGAGTTTTTACTTTAGCCTCATTAAAACTTTATAACTATTTTAAGAACAGGACTTCAGCCCAACAATTTCATTGTTCCTGTTCATCCAAAATGACATCCATTTCAGTTTTGAAGGTCCCCAAATTACTACTATCTACAACAATACTTGAAACTAATTCTTATTGTCTGTGATTCTCTGGGGGGTGGGGGGGACTTTCTAATGTTGTGAAAATTTTACTCTTAACAAGTTGCCATCTGTTTCCCTGTGTTCTTGTTGAATAATTATTTTAAAATAAGGGATTCCACTATATTATTTTTCCTTCATAATCGAATACATTTCAAACATGTCATCTCTTAACCTCTGTTTGCTTAATCTGAAAAGTTTCAGCCATTTCATTGTTTGTTCTTAACTTGTAACTAGTCTTGCTATTCTTCTCTGGATTTACAGTACTCTAGCACTTCTGTGTCATTTTTATGATATGATGAATAGAAACGGCACACAGTACTCCAAGTGAGGCCTTATTAGTGTGTGTATGTGTATAATTACTAACAGTGTTACCTTTCAAAGACAAGAAATAGAGTAATTTAAAAATATTTATTATCTCTTGCTCTGTGTGAACCTTCGGCACATTTCCTGTCTATTTGTTTATGTCGAAAACCTCTTTTCATCGGTGTTCCCTCTCTTGAGCGCATTCTTGTAAAACCTGCTTCTCAGTCTCCATCATTATTTTTGAGACACCATTCTCACCTCTTGAAAACTTATATATAACTCGTCTTTGAAAGCGACTCTATCAGCATACCTCCTATGCTGTTTCTCCTCCTCGTGTGTCTAATACTCGCTGTTCCTTGTTGAATCACATCACCAAAGCCATATTTTCCAATCATACCAAAGCCATACTGACCAATCATATTACTCAAAGGGACAGGATATACACACAGATCTTAAGTGTTTTATTATATAGTAGATGAAGCTCCCTTGACATTTATTCCACACTAACATCCTAACAGACTTCTTAATCACTTTGCACCACTGTCTGGTTGTGGGCACTCCATTATGACTCCTATGTCCTTCTCATAAGGTTTACTTTCAACTTTTGAGCATCTTACTGTGTTTTAAAATATGGCATAACTTTTAACATTTACTTACATTAAACTACACCAACCTGCCACAAATCCGGACAAGCCCCTATTCTGCCCAGGTACCTCTGTAATGATATAGCTAACTTTGCATTATCTGACAATCAACATAGTATATAGTATGATCCTTAGACTTACCAGCTTCTTACTCATATTTTTTTCAAGATCATTTATGTATATAAAAAAGTGCATTTGCCACAGCATTGATATCTAAGGGATGCCACTTTTAAGGTCACCTTATTTAAATAAAGTTACTTGCATCATGATGGGTTACTTTTGGTTTACAAGCCATTTGCACCCATCTTCATACTGTACCTTAAATAATTTAGCTTGATCCCTAGTGTTTTGAATGGGAACCTTTGTCAGCTTTTTTTTTTTTTTTTTGAAAATCAAGATAAACAATAATATTTGCACTTATCTGATTGTATGGTTTTGTTGCGTCTTCAGTGAATTTCAGAATATTATAAATTTCCCCATCTACACTCCTTCTGTCTGTTCACTAATATACAGTACCTATTCTTTAATGTTGCTTTTTCTTTTTCTTAATTTCCGTTAATTTACTTGTGAAGCATATTAAGCTTATTTGGCTATGGCAGATGTGAAAATGTACATACTGTTGTCATTTTTGTTTGTCTGTCCTTTTGACACAACTTGATTTTCAGTGGACAACATTTCTTGAAATATGGTTCACTTATTTGTCAAGGAATTTTGTCAAGAACTTTCAGTTTTCTTTGAGATATCACAGATCGAGCTTGCTCCAAATGAAGAACGTTGCCAACTATTCAGTCTTGTCTTAAAATTGAGAAATATTCTGTGTTTCATATAAGTTTACTCTTTAACATTACCTTGAAAGAGATTACTTCACCTTGTCTATTTTCCTATTTTATTTGTCTGACAAAAATTCCTGCCAGTTAATCAGGGTGCATTTACCAAACACATTGTAGTGCTCAGAATATTGTAAAATCCATCTTAAGATCTATTGTTAATTGTCTGTTAAAAACCAGTTGTACATAATGTAGTGCATTATTTCATTTGTAATCAACACTCATTAATTGCTAAGTGCTTCTTAAGTTGGCTAGCTCTTGTGCTAACTGTAGTAACCAACATATTAAACTCGCATTGTGATTTTATCAGAACACTTAAAATACTAACTTAACATTAGCGATAATACCATTTTCATGATGAAATGAATTAATGCATTTGTAGGATTATATTTTATAGATAATTGAATTTGAATAATTTAATCTTTTGATAATTATAAATTTATAAGTTTAATATTTCTATGGTCCTTAAATTTTTTGAAGAATCTGTGTCCCAAGGTTGTAGCTATCTTTACTTTGATGGAATTTTTTTCTGAATTGCACTTGGTTTTGGGGAGAAGAGGGAATAAAGAACAGGGAAGAACAAGAGCTGGGGTATATGAGCATGGTATAGCTGCAATATATCAAACTTATCCAGAGCAATATCAGTTGTATTCTGTGTCTGACCACCACCTCCCAAACCTAACACTTCCACGGTATTTAAATGAATTCCATGGGTTGTAATTGATGTCCATTCATACTTCCATCCTCCAGCCTAGTTACACCTGCTAAAAACATTGTCTGCGTTGAACATACAGATTATTTTGCAGTTACTACGGACTTTTCATGAATATCATTCCACCTTTTGAGATGTCCCACTTCAATCTGAAAAAACTATTTGCTACTATGTGGAGTTTTTGTGTCAATTTGAAATTTAAAATGAACTTGGAAAGAGATTAGGTTCATCTGTCACAATTCCAATATAGTCAAAATAAATAAATATTCTTTGCTCTTTTTAAGGAAAAAATGGACAGATGTAGCAAACGTGAAAAGGCCCTTGCTTCTTCAGATTTGTGATTGGTTTGTTTCTTCCTTTTTTCAATTTCTCAGGTGTTTCTAATGAGGCGAGGTTTGTCTTCACCGTACAGAGTATTGTCATGCCTCAGAAACTGAAGGGAACGCTAACATTTATCGTAAAAGTAAGTGCTGCTAGATCACTATAGGGCTAAAAGCTTTAAACTGCCCCAACAACCCCCTTATCCAGTTTTGTTTCCCTGTTCTCTCTCTCGATCACATTATTATAGTCTGCAAGTCAGGTCAGTCTGCTTTATTTTTCATTTTGTTTTACAGACAGAAGATGGGTCCACTCATGAAAAACTGGATTTTAAATTGCACTTCACTTGCACCTCATACTTGATCACAACACCCTGTTACAGGTTGGTAGCTAATCTTTCTTCTTGACCTGCTGCCACCATTGGTTATCATTTTGTCAGCCCTAGTAGTGATTTTCTTATATTTTTTAATATATTTTTATTGTGTCACCTTATTTTGTGTGTTATGGGTGGTGCTGGCATCTAACTGTCCGTTTTTGCTGTGCAGTGATGCCTTTGCTAAGCTGCTGGAGTCTGAAGAGCTGAAGGTTAATGCACTCAAGCTGGATAGCATCAACATGCCCTTTCACCACCTGCTTGCCAAGATCTGCTTCCATCATCATTTCTCTGGTAAGCTTCATGCCTCTCCGAGCCTCTGTTCATTTCAGGGCAGAAAACATCCCTGACATATATACGGCACAATAGCACTTGAAGCCATTGTTTCCTTTCAAACTGAAGTGCTTGGTGGAGTCTGCGTTGTCTAATCATGTTGGTTTTGGTTTCCTTTTGAGAGGTCTGGTGTACTTCCATAATCCATAGGTATATTGTTGTTAGTTAGGCATACCTTGGAAAGCGCTGGTTTTCATTCCAGGGACAATTCCCATTTTGTACCAGTTGCTTACTTCCCTGTGAGCCCAAACAGAGGAAAGCTGGTATAAAATTGAACGGCTCACTGCACTCTTCAGCATACATTTAAAAAAAGGCAAAGGAGCTGATTACTGAAGGGTCCACACTTCAATTCAGAAATAGGGAACCTACACAGAGCTGTGGTTTCTGTTGAGTAGGGGCTCAATTCCCATCCATAAAATGCAGTGCAGCAGTTGTGTTCCATGAAGGTCCAGATCCTCATGCATGAAGAGGAAGCTCGCCAAGGCACAATAATTTTTGTTGATTAGCATAGTTCAATGTTGGAGCCAATTGTGCTACACAGTATTTTATAGCTGAAGAATACATCAGGTAAGCCGATTTGTGTTTTCCCTCCAGTAAACTGAAGTTCTGTATTAAAATACTAGAAGAGTTGTGATGTGAACAGGCCATTTTAGCCCAACAAGCTTGACCATCCTCTTCTCCCAAATTGTCCAAAATAACATCAAGATGAGATTTGCGGGTCCCTAAAGTCCTAGTCTCCACCACACTACTTGGTAATTTGTTACATGTGTCTGTGTTTCTATGCATGGGTTAGAAAAAATCACTTTAACATTTGTGCAAAATCTACCCTTAACAAGTTTCTGAAAATGAGCTTCCAAATGTGCAACGTTTTGTTGCAGAATTTATTTAAAAAAAGTAAATAACCAGCAGAGATTAAGTGTACTAATTCCCTTTATAAATATAAAGATTTGAACAAGTCACTACTTAATCCATGTTTGCATAAAAAATTCAGCTCCTTTGGTCTCTCCTCGTAGCTCATGCCTGTCAGTTCCAATTATCTAATTCAATCTCCTCTGGACTTTCTCTACAGGTGAAATGTCTAATATGACGCCCAAAACTGAACACAGTACTGCAGATGAGGCCTCACCAGTGTATACCGTTAACTTAAGCTTCCTTTAATGTGATATATAACATAACACCCTATTGGCCTTCTTGATTGCTTTCAATATATTGCCTGGATGTGTATAGTTATTAGTCCATTATGATCCTCAGGTCCATCTTATAAGGTATACTCTGAAGTTTCAAACCTACCACTTTGTATTCAAATCCAGAATTTCTACTTCCTGCATACAATACCTTACATTTACTTACAGTAAGCTTAATCTGCCTAAGCCTGCATGCTGTCCAAGACCCTCTGTAACAATTAAGCTGAATCTACAGTATCTATCCTTCCACCTAGTTTAGTATCATCTGCAAATAAACCAGCTTACTGATTATTCTCTTGCCAAGATTTTTTACAGCACTGACACCTGAGAGAGACCATTTTTAACATCAAATTCTGAAATTGGTCCCCTTAATATGACCCTTTGCTTCCTGCATTTGGGACCATTTTGTACCCACCTACACACACTATCTTGAATTCCCACTTCTTTTAGTTTGAATTCATGTTCCTTTTGGTTTAGTTCTCCTTGTTTATCATGGTGCCAGAGAGCGTGAAAGTATTGCACACTAGTCAGACATGCAAATATTGCCCTCTAGTCACCTGACTGTAATTACAATGACTAGAATAAATTTATAAACAGTAGTATAGCATCTTTGTTTTCCTAAAGTTCAAAATTCCAATGATTAAAGAGGACCCTGTCAGTTTAAAGAAAAAAAAGACATTACAGTTATTCCTGTTGATTACCGCCTCAGGAATGTTGACAAGTACAATGGTTCCTGCTGGCTTACTGTCTAGATTTACAGTCATAAAGAGAGAACTTGCACAATTATAATTGCTTTCAAAGTTAAGTGAAGTTTGTGTTAGCTGGAAGATGATATTTTCAACTATAACTGACAGTCTAATGTTCCTGTTGATCATATCCATAAATATGGAATCTGCCAGGTATAATGGCTTCTGCAAAATTGGGGACAAAAAGGGAAAAATCAGATGTAACTGTTTCTGTGGACTAGGGGTGCAGAACTTTATCCATAAAAGGGCAATGTGATTTGTAATCCTGACTACCAACCTAAATAACGTGTCAGGCATAATAGTCCTGTTGGCTGTAGTTTTAGATTCCTATCCAAAAAAGGGGAACATGCCAGTTAAAACCATATTTGTTGATTAGAGTTTTTAGATTTTCATCTATAAAAGAGGAACCTGGAAGGTAAATTTGATTCTGTTGGCACCTGGTGTTTTAATGCTTTTTATGGCTATAGTGAAACAGCAAGTTTCTGCTGGCTTCTCATTAAACAACACACCTCCTGGGCCTTACCTGTGTGTGTACAGTTTAAAGTTTGTGCACCTTTTAATTTTTTGCAGTTGTGGAGAGAATTGACTCATGTGCATCAATGTACAGCCGGTCTATCCAGGGACATCATGTGTGTCTTCTTGTCAAAATTGTAAGTATGCCATCCTGTGGTCAGTGATGAATCCTGGTGTCCTTACATGTTTCTTGATTACTTACTCCACCCAAAAATCATGTTTTTTTTATATATTACCTGCCCCATGTAGGTTGTGGTGATGGGCAAGAAAAATGTTTAATCCCACAGTTTCATGAAATGAGGAGAAAATAGTGTTTCTGATATAAATATGGGTCTATGGTGACCAACACTGCACAATAGGTAACAATTTTAAAAAGTCAACAAAAAAATCTTATTGTGTTTCATTAGCCATGTATCAAGTCTCCCAGTTGTATGCTCACAACGTGCAAAATGCATAAATTTTTGATATATTGACTATTGTTCAATACATACTTCCGGAAAATCTCAGTATTGCACACAGGAGGATGTGCATTCACACAGGAACAGGTTTTAAAGAGAAGCTTTACCTCTTCCCCTCATTCACCGGTGACAATTTCCATCTTCAATTCAAAAGCTCGCTCCTGTGAATCAACACATGAACATCTACTAATTCATATTGATGTCTGTTTGCAGTCATGTGACAAAATGACAATCAAGACGTTTGAACTTCCAAGCAGAGGTATGTGCTTTCCAGAAAGAACACCTGCACCCTCTTGCTACAATGTTTGAAGACACAGAGAGGGTAGCATGTCTGGCATATCTTGCCGATGCGTTTGCCAAACTGATTGAATTCAGCTTGTCACAAAAAAGTAAAGACACACCCATCTTTGATATTTATGACAAGCTAAATGGATTCATCAGGAAGGTTAAAATGTGGGAGAGAAAGTGCGAGGGTGGAAATGCTTTTCACTGCTTGGTGCCCATCTTACCATTATTGATACAGAGCAATAGTATTGAAAAGGGTACAAGCACAACAAAATGAAATCATACAATACTTCAGTTACATTAAAACCAGGTGTGCTGAACTGGACTGGGTGAGGAGTCCTTTCAGTGTGTGGCCTGCAGGCGGTGCTTAGCTCCCCAAACCCATCACAGACCGATGCAGACACAAGTTCCACAAGCACAACACAAATTTTATTTAGTGGGAAATGCGTCCCAAACAGTTTCCCACAACACAGTCACAGAACAAAGCAGAAAAGTAAAATAACACACGACATTTATCTTCTTCTGGATGAGGCAGTTCTGGTGTGATGTGGAAAAGGGATACATTGAGCTGGGCAAATATGCACTTAATGAACTCCCACCTTTTCAATCAAGCTATTTATGTGAAATGACTTTCTCAGTTTGACAAAAATCGAAACCAAGCAAAGGAATGCAATGTATAGGGTGGTCCAGATCTATTTATGCAGATCCAAATTGTCTGGATGACTTTGATTTATGCGGGGACGATTCCAGTTTGGTGTGAAGACAAATTCTTCATGTCTTCGGTTTACACACTTCTCGATGGTCCGGGATTTTTCAGGTGATTTTTCTATGTAATAAACTTAATAAGTTATAGTGTAATGAAAATTGCATAATTTGATCTGGACCACCCTATATATGTTAGCCTCATTACTGCTGTGGCCACACGTCCCCCAGAACTGTGAACACTTAGGAAAAGTAAGCAAGCGCTAGTGTCTCAGTCAATAAGAGATAACTTTGCTTGGAGAGAATTTGTGCTATATTATGAAGTGAAATAATATTATTAATAATAGTAATAGCCTGTTTAAAATCAGTTTAAATGAACAAATTTAAAATAATACTAGTTTTGTATGAAGGAGGTGGTCGGTCATATTGAAAGGCTGTAGGGCGTACAAAAAGGCTGTGAAAGACTGCCATAGACACAAATTCGGTCAAAGATTGCTATCTTCGTTCTCCATGAAAACATAAGATTACATGTTTTTTTTTTTTTTTTTTTCGTTTTTTTTTTTTTACGACCATTACAACAAACTAAATGTGGGTAAGTAACATACAAAAATATATAATTTTTGGGTGGAGTATTCTTTTAAATAAATCTTAGATGGGGTGAAACATAACATAATATGCTCAAACCTGACTGCATAAGCTAATCTAAGTTGCAGTGTCCAGGGCCTCAGAGCTTAAAAAAAAAAATCACACACCCTCGAATGTTTCAGTAATCTGGTGTATGCTGGAAGTGACAAAACAATCTTTCCAACATGGCGGACAGAATGACTAGACCCGTTTGTTCCATTGAGGAGATGACAGGCAAATGAAGCCAACAGCTCACCTTAACTCAGAGGTGTATTTTTTATCTCATTTATGTGGCATATTGAATTTTTCTTTTTTGTTTCTTTCAGGGAGATAACAGTGTCTCTATTGATGCAAAATGTAACGAGCCGTCTCTTTTAAGTCATGTACTGGAAGAAATCAAGCAGACATTCACCAAAGCCTCCTGATCGTCTGTCTTCCAACACTCTGTTGGAGGTGGTGGTGGTGTTGGGGGGGGTGTCTAAAACAGCACTGTGCTGTACCAGTCAAGCTGTCTGTCCCTGCTCTGCCACTCGCATGTACCATCATGCACTCACATCCAGCCCAGGACACCCCTCCCACCCCCCCCACTTCCACCCCTTTCCACTGTCTGCTGCTCTTCTCATGCTGGGATCCTCCTTCTTTCCTGGCCTCACTTTATTTAACCAGAAATCCTTGCAGCCTCTGCTCTAGAATATTTGGAAAGCCCACTTCTGTTGTTCAGGCCCACCACACCTGCTTTCCATGTTTGCATCTTGATGGTGGAATAATACAAGCTGCCTTGCACATTTTCTAGGACTTGAATGTTGCTGGTAGATTTTTAGGCTGACTTGGGGGAGTGATAATGTGGGGAAAGGCACACAGAATGTGACCGTCATGTCCTGAACCCCAACAGCCCTCTGCATCCCTGCCATTTTTTTTTTGTTAAAGTTAGGAACACTAAAACTGTCAAAGATGTATTTGTAGGCCTCACTTAGTGCTTGAGTGGCACCTTATTAATCGTGTTTTCCCTGAACTAGTGCTGCAGTTCTGTGGGGGGCTTCCAAGGGAGAAAACAAGGCGTTTTTATGATAAAGATGGTGGTCCTTCACCCCCTGATTTGGCTATCTGTTCTTATTTCTGATATGTTTTACAGAAGTGGTGGCTGCAGCTGTAGAAATGGAATGTGAAAAAATCAGATGATGCGCTGCTCACATCGAGCCTCATGTTCTGCATCTGACCCTGCTTCTCAGTAGTCTGTACCATGTTTATTGTAAGCTTGAAGGACCTATCTGGATTCTGTCTCTTTTGGGGGGGGTGTACTGGGGTCAGACACACTCCCATTATCGTTCTCATCCACACAGCCACCCCCAAAACATTCAGCTTTACATTCCTATAGCATTAGGGGGCTTTTCAAGACTCCCATTTGTGTGGTTGTGGGGAGTAGTCTGGGAAGCCAAGTGGAGGGACTTTAGTGTAGACCCACCCAACCCCATCTATACAAACACCACATGCTGTTCAGCTGGTCTTGTTCAAATGGTGGGGGGAGCTTAGGTGGGCAGCTGCACACGTTTTACTCGTCTTACTTGTCTCTGTTCTGTCAACATCAAGAATGACTGATTCTGGTATTTTGTTTTTAAACGTATGTGGCATTGCACTTACACTAATATTGGAGGGTGGGGGGAGAAGTTAGGGAGATCAGGGGCTGCTATGCTCAAGTCATACACACAGTCAAGGTCTTATTTTATTTTATTTTTTTGTTGCTGGTTACAAGTATTGCTGTTTTACGGAATAAGCCCCTCATCTTTGCTTCCAAAGCTTTTGTTCAAATTCCTGTGTGGTGATTCTTTCCATTTCGGATGTATGCCGTGAAATAATAATTATAAGAAAATGACTTTGCTATACGACATTCCCTTTATGATGAGGAATTGTGACAAGCTGCTGTATCCTTTTTGTGTCGAGTTGATCCAATAAAGAAATTAAGAAAAAAGTCGCATTGTTGAGTTTCTTAGTGATGGCTGTGCAAATCAGGCTCCCAGCCCCGAAAAAAAAACCAAAAAAAAAAAAAACTGTGCCTTCTGGGTAAATCCTTGCAAAGTTGGAGTTGCTGTAACTTGGGGGTATGCGGGATGGGGCGGCAGTGGCTGTGGGTTTTTGTTCCAGTGCATTTGAGCCACAAGATTATTTTAGGTTTGCCTTTTTTACACTAGTTTTTTTATTTCTGTATTTTTCTGAACATACATGAAAATTCAGTTTAGTTTGTCTTCATGCTGTATTTGTAGTTTTCATTTTTCATTATCACAAAGACCATTTCTGTTTTACTTTCATAGATATTAGTTTCCTTGTTTTAGTGATTATGTTGTGTTAAAGAGATATTCTGGAGTTTAGTTTTGCTTCATTATCAGACAGACCTTCAGACTTGATGGATTTTGATATAATTTTTATTTAGTGTAAGCTGGATTTAGAAAGTATTTCAACCCCTTCAGTTTCTGATACTTTTTTGTGTTGTAAATTTAAAGGATAAATACTGTATACCATTTTTGCTCCATTACCCTATAGTCTGTAACCTAAAATAGCAAAGTGAAAACCTTTGAGAAAGGTTTGCAATTTTATTAAAATCAGTAACAGAAATCTCTCATTCATGTAAGTATCCAAACCATTAATTCAGTTCTTTTATTGAAGCCTTTTTGGCAGCAATTCCAGCTTTGAGTCTTCTTGGGTAAGTCCCTACCAGCTTTGCACTCCTGGGTTTGGACAGTTTATCCCTTTCTTTCTGGCAGATCCTCTCAAAAGTCTATTTGTTTGGATGGGAAGTGTCTGGAAACTGCCATCTTGAGGTCTCGCCACAGATGTACTAGGGGGTATAAGTCTTGGCTTTGCCTGGCTGCTCAGTCACAGTCAGAGACTTGGCCCAAACCCATTCCAGCATTGTCTTGGCTGTAAACTATAGGTTATTGTGCAGAAAGGCAAACTGTCACACCAGTCTGAGGTCACATGCACTCTGGACTAGGGCTTCTTCAAGGATCTCTCCGTATTTTGCTGCATTGTCCTGTTAGTTTTGACCACTCTCCTTGCCACTGTTGCCGAGAAACACACCTCCAGAATGATGCTGCCACCACCTCCATGCTTCACCATAGTGGTATTAGTAATGGTATTAGGTAGGTAATGAGCAGCGCCTGGTCTTTTGCGGACATCTTGAGAGTTTTGCCCAAACAGTGTCTCATCAGAGCAGAGAAACATTTCCCTCATGCTCTCAGAGCCCTTTAAGCTATCATTAGAAATAAAAAACTGTCATTAGAAATAAGCATCAAGTCAGGTTTTGAAAGCCCCAAAAGTCCTACTGTCTGCCATGCTACTTGGTCACTTATTCCAAGCGTCTGTGGTTCTCTGTGTGAAGAAAAACTTCCTAAAGCTTGTACAAAGTTTACACGTTTCCAGCTGTGTCCCCCTGTTCTTGATGAACTCATTTTAAAGTCACAGTCTCATCCCACTGGATTAATTCCCTTAATTTTAAACACTTCAGTCATGTCACCTCTTGATCTTCATTTTCTTAAACTGTAAAGGCTCGGCTCTTTTAATCTTTCCTCATAATTCATCCCCTGTAGACCTGAATCAGCCCTGTCTCTCTTCTCTGGACCTTTTTCTAGTGCTGCTATGTCCTTTGTGTAGCCTGGAGACCAAAACTGCACACAGGACTCAAGATGAGGCCTCACCAGTGTGTTATAAAGCTTGAGCATAACCTCCTGTGACTTGTACTCGACACATCAAGGCGCTATATAACCGGACATTCTGTTTGCCTTCTTAATGGCCGTATGAGGCACTTTTTTTTTTTTTTCTCTCTTCAGAACATTTTTACATCCTGCATGTAGTTCTTTACATTTACTAACATTAAACTTCATGTGCCACAAATCTGCCCAAGCCTAATAAGTTTAAAAAAAAAATGCACACACATTAGCAGGCCTAATTTTTCTACCGCTTTTAGGCTGCAGTCGCGCTTGTCAAGCGACCAATAAACTTTAGCTGTTGGTCGGTAGAGATGCGGCCACCTCAGTAATTGTACGTTTGCTGCAGAAAAGTATTCGTGCCACAATGAAATGCAAGCCAACGTGTTAACTAGATTGAAAGGTATATGCACATGATGCATTTCATTTTGGTCAAGTTTTATCGTGTAATAAGTAAAACATATTAACCAAATGATCGATTACTTTTCATTACAGCATGCACTTTTCCTGTCAGTTTATCCATGGCATTCATGTCATGGCCCAGTGTGAAACTGTGGAGCTGTTAACTGAAACAGAGAAAAGTATGTTTTGGGTCTCGCTGAGAAAGTTTACTCTTATGTTGTCTCAAGTTGTTTTCTTTTTATACATGTTAAAATTGGCCGTGCTGTTACATTTTTGAAGGGCGGGGGGTGTTGTTAGCGATTTTAAATTAATACTGAACATAGTGATATAGTAAAACATTTGTTAGCGTCATACAGCCTGATTTTCTTTTGACACGCAATTGAATGAAATCGTCATTTACAGCGCCAGCTTCTACCCGTTTACTAAGCCAGCAGTTCCCCTGCCTTATCAATCGGTGTTCCCCAAGTCTTTCCAAATACAACATACTCGTGACTGGAGCACCTTTTTCTCCCCCCACCCCAACTGTTGACGCCCCTCGTCTCACACTTTGACGCTCATTGGTCACTTTCAGGTTTGGCCCGACGGGGGCGTGGTTTGACATTGAAACGCAATACGTCTGCTTATCTTTTAGTTATGACACGCGATCTGTGGACAAATCAAATAAAAAAAAATAAAACTAACATCGCGTGTCGTTGTGGAAAACAGTCATTCATTTGGTTGATTTATGTTTAAGTATGACACAGAACCATGCCAAAGTAAATGACCAGCTTGCTGCATTAAGTATTACATTTCAACGGAGCTGAATACGTTTGATGTTTTTCAAAGCTCCGTGAAGCATGTAGATGGCGGGCAAACTGCGGAGGATCCAGCTGTGAGCGTTTATTCGGTCCAAAGTTAAATGCAATCCTTCATGTTAAAATATAAAGTTCACCATTTTCAAGCCAAAGTTATTTCTTCACAAACATTCAAGGTTATTTATTTCTCACATGCATAGTTATACAGGACAACGCGCAGTGAAATACATCCTGATCCGCTTATCAAAACTGTGCAAACTTAGAAGAATATCAGTGAGATTAACAAAAAGTCCTAGATGGAAAGATAACGGTATAATAGGACATAAGTACATTTAAGCGAAATATAGTAGAATTAAGTAATAAAGTGCGATAGTGCAGTGATTATTGTGCAAAACCAATGTTAGACATGTGCATAAGGACAGCCCAATTCTCAAAACAAGGTAAGAGTAGACGGCATGATACAATTACAGTCCAGTCTAAGTATGTGGAGGGTCATGGATGAGATGGCATGTTCTGATTTAACAGTCTTATGGCTTGAGGATTGAAACTCCTTTTGAGTCTTTCTGTCCTGACCAGGATGCTACAAAACCTTTTGCCTGATTTTAACAGATGAAACAGGCTATTGCTGGGATGAGAGGAGTCTTTGATAATCCCGAGAGCTCTGGTCCTGCATCTTCTGGTGTAAATGTCCTGCATACATGGTAGAGCTGACCTGCTGCACGGATCACTCTCTGTAGGGCTTTATGGTCCTGAACACAGCAGTTTCCAAACCAGGATGTAATGTTCTGTGTCAGGATACTTTCCACAGCGCCAGAGTAGAAAGTCTTTAGAATTCCTGAAGAGACCCCAAACTTCCTAAGCTGTCTGCGATGGTAGAGTCTCCACTTTGCCCTTTTGGTCTGAACTTGGATGTGTTCAGACCATATCAGTTACTCAGAGATGTGAACCTCCAGGTATTTAAAACTGTTCACCCTCTCCACTGGAGTCCCATTAATGATGAGGAGCTTATAGTCCCGCTGCTGTCTCCTGCTAAAGTCCACCACCAGCTCCTTGGTTTTCCTGACACCACAATGTCAGGTTCACAACTTTATCCATGTAGGCCGTCTCATCGTTGTTCGCAATGAAGCACAGTACCACCGAGTCATCTGCAAACTTCACGATAGTGCTGGAGGAATATGTAGCCATGCAGTCATGGGTGTAGAGGGAGTACAGCAGGGGGCTAAGGACACACCCTTGTGGAGCCCCTGTGTTCATGGTGATGGTGTTTTAAACACAGTTACCAACCCTCACTGTCTGTGTTCTGCCTGTGAGGAAGTTCAGCACCCACGCACACAAGTGTTTATGGAGTCCTAAGTCCCTCTGTTTCGCAAACAGTCTACAGGGTTTTATTGTATTGATGCTGAACTATAGTCAATGAACAGCAATCTCACATAGTTCCCGTTTCTTGCCCACATGGCTGAGGGTGGTGTGCAGTACGTGGGAAATGGCGTCCTCCGTCGATCTGTTAGGACGGTAGGCGAACTGGAAAGGGTCAACGGTGCTTAGGATGGAGGATGAGATGATGTCTTTCAGTAGCCTCTCGAACATCTTCATGAATACTGGTGTCAGTGCAACAGGTTGGTAGTCATTCAGGGACGAGGGTTTATTGTTCTTTTGAACAGGAACAATTGTAGATCTTTTGAAGCACATAAGGTTAGGGTTTTGCCATGCAAAATTGTTCTAAAGTTTCTCAAAATTTAAAACATATTGTAAAATAGTTTGTATGTGGCAATTCTGAACAAGAAAAAAAATCACTATTGTGAGATCGAGCCGTTTGAAAAGGCCGGGTTTTTGTGATACCTCAGCACTGTAGTCTTCCTGCCCCTCCTCCGGGGTGTGGTTTCCTCCCAACAGACCAAATCACAGTAAACCTTTTGTGCCACATGGTTGGTTTTGTTTTAATTCACTTCCGTATTTGAGTGCGAATTCACGCAAGCGACTAACAAACGTATCCTTTCCACGATATAGTACCAGGAATGCGCGATAAGCATTGTTAGCATTTGTTGTCACAGATATGCATCGGAAATGAGGAAGGCCCAGGTCAACACTCGACAACTGTCTTGGCTTGAAAAATTGGCGTATCTGGTAAGTTTTAAAGCTTTTCTTCTATACCCTATACTCTGTATTATAAAGCGCCAGAGCAAGGAACGTCTCTTTTTTACTTTCTTGTATACAAAGGGAAAGTATTGGAATGGTCCAAAGATTCGATGTCGAGATTTTGATGAATTTTGACGTTTTAGATAGGTTTGGAATTATGACTGTGTGTCTGTCGCTGTGTGTGTAAACACGATAACTTGAGTTTGCTTTCACTTAGGTCAACCAAATTTTGCATACAAGTATTCAGATATAAAACGTAGTTTTCTATCAACGTCTGGGCTATTTCCGCTAACTGGAAGTGGATCTTTTATTCATGCAGCTGCAGAGACCGATTTATTCAACTTTACTTTTATAAGAATTGCTCAATATATTATACATTTGATTTGTTGTTGATGGTTCTTAAATGTACATAATATAAAAATATAATCATTGTCTTGCGGTTTACTCCTCAAGTATCCATCTCCATATCTGAGTATACGAGGAAGTTGAGGAGAGAGCACTCCCGATTTTTGAATTTATAGAAAGGTTATACCTTCAACACAATTTTGCATGGCAAATGCGTATATGGGATGTTTGTGGAAAAATAACTTGCACTTGAAAAATAGTGAACCTGTTCTTTAACTTGCTGGATTGCACTTAACTTTGGCACAAATAAACGTCCACAGCTGGATCCTCTGTAGTTTGCCCACCAGGCACATCAAGTGTGGAGGAGGCTTTCATCTCCATGCTCCACTGAGCCTACTCCCACCTGGACAACACCGACACCCCAGTCACGATCTTCTTCTTTAACACCATTATGCCTCATCGACTAGAGAAAAATTCAAGGCTTTGAATCTTGATGCTCCCACGATTTCCTGGATCATGGACTGCCTGACCAACAGACAGCAGCTTGTGAGGCAGAGAGGCTCCGTGTCAGAAATGGTGATGTGTAGTACTGGAGCACCTCAGGGAATTGTCCTGTCCCCCTCCACACAACTTCCAGTACAATACCAGTGCTTCCTAGCTACAGAAATTTTCAGACATTCCCTCATTATAGGCTGCATTAATAATAATTCTTTGCATTTATATAGCGCTTTTCTAACTACTCAAAGTGCTCAGCAATTGCAGGTTAAGGGTCTTGCTGAAGGGTCCAATAGAGCAGAGTCCCTTTTGGTGTTTACGGGATTCGAAACGGCAGCCTTCCGATTGCCAGTGCAGATCCCTATCCTCAGAGCCACCACAGGAATCAGAGTACAGGAAGGATGTCGAGGACTTCATCTTGTTATGCAGGGACAACAATGTGAAAGTCAACATCAGCAAGACAGTAGAACTGGTGGTGGACTTCATGTGTGCCAAGAAAGCTGCGAGACCAGAACATGGAAGTGGTGCGGAGCTATACGTGTTTGGGGGGGATGGGGGGTGTCATGTGATCAGCAAACTGGACTGGTCTGACAACACCGTGGTGCTGCACAACACTGGCCAGAGCAGACGGGACTTCCTTAGGAAACTCGGGTCTTCTGACGTGTGCAGCAAGCTGCTGCTGTGAATGTTCAATGCTGTGGGCTGCTGGGGCAGCAACTTCACCATCAAAGAAGCACAAAAGCCAAACAAACGTATCAGAAAAACCTGCTCCATCACTGGGCAAACCCTGGGCAGACTGGAGGCTGTTGTGAATACTGGATGCCATCATTAAAGATCCCTTCCAGGAGGCACTCTCTTGGCGCAAGGTTAGCCACAGCGTCGTTCCAGCACTGTGGGCTAAGCAGCATCTCTGGGGGTCTTTTCTGCCTCCTGCTATCTGTTAATTAATCGGCTCTTCCTGATGTACTCTTTCTTTAACATCATTTGGAAATGTGTTGCTTCATTGGCTGTCTGAATTTCCTGTTGGGATTAATGAAGTTTATCTAATCTAACCTAATAATATAATGCGTCACTTGCCGTTAGTTAACTTGGGAGTTCTTTTCCTTTCTTTGCGATTTGTGTGTATTTTGAGGGAGGATTGTAATTGTAACCGGTTGTTGTACTTATTGAGCTTCTGTAAAAAGCGAAACGTCCCTCTTGAACCCCAGCAGAGTGCAGTCACCACAGGAGCTAGACATGGATCACAAAAATTAACTTGCTTTTATTAAAATCTGCCACATTGAAAAGTTTACAGCTTTTAGTTACATAATGCATTTATTCATTTGATAAGGCAAAACTGTAATATTGTACAACAGACCTCCAATCCAGATGAAAAAAGAAAAAAATCCATATGTCTTGTCCGATTTCTTAATAAATAATCTTACACAGAGGAAGAAAAAAGGAGAAAGTACAACTTGAAACATGAGTTTTCAATGTATAAATTATGCAAGAAAACAAATTAAATAAGCAAAACGTGACAAAATACTAGGCCAAAAAGTATTACAAAACAAGTTTTTAAATTAAAAAACAAACACCTGTTTGGAATTCTTTAAAAACTATCCCCTGCCAAGCAAAGAAGATTAACTAACCAGCAGTGCCAATAAGCCCCCCAGTCCTAAAGCCACATGGTCAGGGGGTGTCAGGTGTAGCTACCAAGAGACCACCTCCCCCCCCCCCCCACACTCCTGCCCAGCTCTGTTGAGAACTGTGCGGGTGAGCAGAGGGGCAAACTTTCTTTTATCTGTTGAGGTGAAAACGGAAGCAAAGCATCAAAACGTGTGCATCTACAGAGCGGCCTACGCAAAGATCGGGTTTTAGTCCCTGGGGCAACTGCCAGCAGTTTGCTTCAACATCCAGTTAGAGAGAGAGAGGTATTGACAGGAATGAGACTTTCCCAGTCATGGACTATTCCAGAGGAGGATCGTCGGGATCTTCACCATATCGTAACATGATCATTTATAACCAATTTACCGTATGAAGGATCAAATCAGACTACAACTAACAGTACCAGTTTTTATTTATTTTCTTTTCTCTCGTGTGGTATGGATGTTTCAAACCAATAAAAATGCATCTGACTTGAGTGACAGAAATACTGAATGACTTCAAAATGGGTTCCCATCAAGCACTGCTTTACTGGGATATAACAAAACCAGGTGGCTTTACCTCCTTATAACTATTGCTATTTTTTAAAACAAGCAAAAACAAAAGCAGACAACCTTAAAACACAACCTAGAAGCTTCAGACACCTGAAGAGTAACACAGCATTCTTTAGAAAGAAAAAAATAAAACATAACCACGAAATCTAATCCTGACACCCAAAATATGAATCTGCCCGTTCTTAAATGCTCCCTGCAATTCCTCTGCCTGGCATCAATGTGCACACACTTCACACCTTGGCCCCTGTACCCACTACCCACGCTGCACCGGGCAGTTTTCCTGAGCACACAAACCCACCAAGTTCAGTGTTGCTAAACGCTCTTACTGTCCATTTTTACAGGGGCACGCAATACACAGAGGAGACAGGATTTGTGTTTTATTGTGCAAAGTCTACATACATGGCAGCAAAGAGGAAGGGTTTGATCTACGCAGGCTTGGAAAAGCAGACTGGACTTTCTACGTGTGACGTTTTAGAAGAAGGATGGCCATCATGCCGCCTCACAGCTTATACGTAGACACGAGGAGCTGGCAGGACTTTGTGCAGATGGTGCTGAAAATCCAGCGTAGTGTACTTCTGACCCAAAATAAAGGAGGATGGCTGCACTTTGTCCTCTTCAAGGTTGGATATACACTTGTAAGCCATCAAATTATAGAAGTTGAAAAGAAAAACTCAAAATCTCCTGAAAACAAACACGCTGTGGTTTAAGAACATTTAATTTCTTTCAACAGGAAGAAACTGGCCCCCAAAAAATTATATATAAGGCAGTGGATTAATCTTTGAAAAGCAGCCTTGTGCTATCTATTCTCAAATGAAATCCATACCTCATGTATCTGCATATGGTATGTTCTCAAAATAGAAAGATATGCATATATATATATATACACTTTATTTTAAAATTCACCCTAATATAAGGAGTAGCATTAAAAAAAGCTCAACTATTTAACAGCAAGAGCAAAAAACAACAAAAACGACTCTACCCTAAACGGCAATGGGGCTGAAGAGGACTTCAAGTCCTTGGATTAGTGGACATCTGGTAACATCTCAGCCGGTGCTCCAGCGAGGCGACTGGCACACCTGTGGTGTTAATGTGAACGGAAACCCCTCACAACCTCTACCAAGCAATCAAATTAAGGACTTGTAAAACGGCGCACCTTTCAGTGATGCGTGGTTTTAAAAAGAACCGCAGGGGCCACACATCGACTCAAAGACAGTGGTCACCTCCAAGGATTTTTGTTTTTTTTTTTTTTTTGTCCACACCCTGCTACATCACAGGCTCCCATGTTCTTCACCAAAAATGAACATGTGCTACAAACGTTCACACACAAAGAGTGAGTGAACATACAGAAGAATTATAATAATAATAATATATTTTTTGTGTCTTCTAGAGCGAGGTGGTGTGTTGGTTTTGCTGCAAGAGCTTTTCCTGAGAGCATTTCTAACACCCCAAAAACCCTCTTCTTACAGAAAGTTGGCAGGGCTAGCCAAGGGACTGCAGGGTGACCGACTTCGACAGCTGGACCTGGAAAGCAGGCTGGGGTGGAAATCGGGATGGCGACGGGCATGCTTCAACAGATGGTCGCTTCTCATGAAGCGCTTCTCGCACAGTGGACAAGCAAACTTCTTCTCGCCTGTGTGAGTCCTGGTGTGACGAGCGAGCTCATCGGAGCGTGCAAACTTCTTGGCACAGCCAGGCCATGTGCAGGGAAAAGGGCGCTCTCCTGGAAAAAAAAAAGGACAGACATTTGTCAACTAGGGGCAACATTCATTTCATCATCTATACACATTTGCAACACTTGAAGTTGAAAGCACCTCCCGTTTGCTGTTATGGAGTTAGCGTCAGGTGTTCAAGGGTTACATCTTTGTGACCAAAATCAGATGAGGTATCAACGTTATGCAGTGCTCCTGGTGTGAAATCATCAACACATGCAGAAGTTATGATGTCTCCAGTTAAAAAAATCCCAGAATTTGTAAAACACAAGAATCAGCAGCATTTTCAAAGATTTAGGACACATGGGGAGTGCTGCCATCAGGAATTCCACCTGTTCACCTGACATTGTGGTTCACGAGCAAGACTTTCAGTTACATGAGCTGTGACCAACCGCACACTACATTAAGCATACTAAACATTAAAGAAGGAGGGAGCGGGGGCCCCCCAGCCTGTAACCCTGCTATTCAGACCACTGTAGAAACTTCAGGACACCAGCTGGGCCTACCACCCGGCTGCATTTGTGTCTCTAATGTGCTGCATAAACACAACGGATCTGCAAGCTTAGTGCGCGTGGGGCTCTTTTCAGCATGGAGGCCCTGAAGCCTGCTGACAACAATGGCTCATCTGTTTCACAAAGATTACCACTTACCAGTCACACACACATAAAAACAGCTTACTGTACATTTCCTCGGACTCGCATACATGGACTCGTAAATGGCCTTCAGGCTTGTATCCTGCACACAGCAAAGTTGTGCCCTCCAACAGCTTGTTTCACAGGTGAACAGAACTAAACCTTTAAAATGCCCCAAGATCCAAAACCTACTGATGCAGCAAAAGCATCATCTGCCTCACGTTGAAGTAATAACTGGGTACTACACTTTCTGCCAGTCAAACACGGATTCATTTGAAGTTAATCAGCCAGCCATCCCGTCATGAAGACCTGGTACAGCAAATTATGGACAAATCCAAGTCTGAACATCAAATAGCAGGACACTCGGTCACAGATGGGGGATGAAGGACTGAAACACCTCTTGTCCCTGGGAGCATCAAAAGTAGAACCAGACCATGAAAGTCAAGCCGTTTCATCGTAGCAATGCTGGGACCCACATAATTGAAAGGATGGATTGGTATGGGGGGGGTTAACTACACATGTAGTGAACAAAAACAAAAAAAAAGGCCCAGTAAAACCGGTCTGAGCAACATGCACATTCAGACTGGCGCCTTTTAACCAAGGCCTCAGGTGACAAAGGCGCATTGCGTGCAGGACTGTACAAAACAGAGGCCCAAGCGTGAATCAGCAGCTGACTCACCAATGCAGTGAGCACGCAAGGTAAGGAAGGGGGTCTGAGGAGGACAGGTAGACAGGAGGGAAAGCAAAAATGAAATTAAGTGCAATAGAGAAGTATTGCCAATTACACACACTGTAATAAGCTTTGAAAGTTTAAAAAAAATTTAACTACATGGCAACCTAGATAGCCCTCAATTACACACAGGTAATGTTTAGTTCACTTCTCCTTTGATGTTAAGACACCTTGCATTCATATCTGTCTGGCTACAGTTAACTGGATCTCAAAAATGTGTCTCAGGCTTTGTGTGTCATCAGTTAGTCTTTCAGAATTATCCATCTGTGGTATGGATACCCAGTTCATCATACTACACGACACTGAAGCCACTATAAACCTACACTTTGTAACTCTGATAAACCAGTACTGTAGAAAATCCAATTTTTAAAACAGTACATTTATCAGCATTTAGGTGTATCCAGTACTGGAATTTAAGGTGAAAAAAACAAATACAAAACTCAACTGGTGTGTGGTAGACAACATGGCGAAATAAAAGCTTTGACACGCTGAAGCACAAACACAAGACTCACCACCTCGCAACCGCCAGCTTCGACACAATCAAGGTTCCACTGGGGACCCCAAGAGCCCAAGACCATCAAGCAAGCTTTGACATGCTCAAGGCTTCACGGGGGACTCCAAAGGTTCAAAATAATTGAGACTTCACAGAAGAACAATTTGTACAAAACCCACCCCACCGCCCTCTGCTTCAACACAGACTGGCTGCTCTAAAAGGGAAGCTGTGTGGCATTGAGGTCTGAAAGCTGGAATCAATTCCAAGGACAGAATGTTAGTACTGACCCAGCATTACTCTGGAAAACACTGCCTGTTTGACTCCTGCTGTATTCTAATAATACATTATAATGTTTCTATAAAAGAAACTTAACTACAAACAGATGCCACAAGGCACATCTCTCATCCTAATATTAATGGTCCTGAATCTTAAAAGTGGTACACAGAAAATATTATTTTATATACATACACACTCTCTCACACACACACAAATAACTATACAAACATAAATGCTCATGGACACAGCTCGCACACTGTGATATTCCTTGTTTATATCATGGAAACAAACACAGGTATAAACATTATTCCCACTTTATTATTACCATGCTTATTTTAACTTCACCTGTTTGTTGTCTGGTAAAAATCTTGTAATCGATATTTAGCCCACTTCCTATTGTCCAAATGACTTGACAGTTTGCACACTTACTCACTTCTGATGCCAATACATGAATCAATAATAAGTTTCACTAATTGATCAATTAATCCATGTTAAGAAATTAAATTCTCATATGAAGAATAGTTCAAAATTTCACCAATAGAAGGCGCTAGTAACAGATAGAAATATTAAAGGAAGTGTTAAAATATTAATTACAAAATTATACTAAAGCAAACCCAAGACTAAAAAGTTGAAAATATTATAT
>JANRMT010062789.1:22716717-22776717 GCA_026402145.1 Polypterus bichir lapradei
ACTAATTTTTTACTTTTTACTTCACTTTTTAACTTAATACAAGTGTGGTTTTTAAAAAGTACATATATATATATATTTTAAAACTGCATTTACTGAATGAAAGTGTTATCTTAAACACAGATTTAAAAAATAAATGACACCAAGTACAGCTAACGTATGAGCATTATTGTGATGGCCTAGATAATTGCAGGCGCTTAAAAGAACATGAAATAGACCTGTGCGGAGAGTCCATTTTCTATGAAGATGCCCACAAGGCAACGCTGCCACCGCGTTATGATACACCAAGCCCAGCCCATACACAATGGTAGGAAACCCATCATGACCGCTAAACCAATATGGAAACTGCTGATGTACAGCATTAGGACTCAAAAACTTCTAAAGGCCTGGAACCTTTTTTTTTTTTCATCCTTCTGCAATGTGATTTGTGGAAACAAGTTGTTATGCCTTGAGAAGCATCAAGACAAGCTCTGCAAAATTTCTTCATTTGGCCACCATCCTGTTTGCTCTGATGCAAAACTAATATCCTCACACTCATCCAACCACGTAATCTTCCATCTCACTGCACTGCTCCTACATTTGCTCATTTTCCTGCAGCAGCTCCTATTCATAACTAATGAGCTTTGTTCCCATACCAAAGATGTGCAATCAAGCTAGAGTACTGCGATTGGTTCTCTTTCATTCTGCATACAGAACAATCATGCGAGGATTTTACTACTGCTGCTGCTCGTAGTCAAAAGTTTGTGTAATTTAGAAAGTGTCAAAATAAAAGACTAAAATTGTGGCTTCTGCATTTATGTTATCAACATACAGATTAAGATACCAGGGTTCTAGTTCTAGAAATATGAAAAACACACAGTGTACCCAGAAACTATCAGTGCTCACCACAGTGAGATGCAAGATATAATGGGGGCTGACAGTACATTCCCCTACTGGCTACCATGCTGGATTATGAAGTGCAGTTCTTAAATTCATAGAACTTAAACTACCAAATTTTAGAAACTTGTAAATAACCATACGGGGACAAGTATAACAAACTGGACAACTGTCAGCTAAATAAACACTGTGAAAATGAAATGTTCATAAGCATTAATCATCCTCCAGTATTCTGAAGCTCCTCAATGGCAAAATGTAGTCACAGAGCTGCCAGCATCCACCCCAATGCAGTACTGCACCTCACCCCAAAACGACTTTAACCTTCCATGGATGACACACGATGTCTACACCAAGGATGAAAATAACCGGACATTCAGACACATGAAATGGGATTAATGGTGAGAATAATTATAAGTAGGATGGGCGGGACTGACCCGTAAGAACATATTAACATGTGCCACCCAGGGTTCCAGTACTTCAGAAGTCAACCGCTGATCCACCCATTCAATAAAGTTTGTATTCCTGCAGCATAAATTTACCATTTGGTGTAACTTTGCAGAGTATTTAAATGTAAGCAAGGAAAAATGGTATGCAATATGCAGGAATGCTTGGAATCATGTGGGATGGATGGGCTGTTCATTATATATAATTTTTTGTTTGATCTACTTTATTAATCACCGAGAGGGAATTGTCCCTTTGCATGACCGATGGAGGTCAGAGTGGAGGGTCAGCCATTGTACGGCACCCCAGAGCAATTTTCAGGTTAATGGCCTTGTATATTTTTATATATGAAATTCCCTATGGATTAAATGAATAAAGTTTATCTAATCTAATTGACTGGACCAAAAAAATGAATATGTATGGTGGCCTTACACTTAAAAATGCAGTCACCACTTCTAAGTATCCAAAAACAAACACGCATCCTGCATATACAGCACAGAGTATTTATAATTCACTACATAACTACTTCTATAACCACTTCTCTTTAAAGGTGTTTGGTGCAAATACTGTGTACAGTAGAATGAGCACAAGGTACTGTGTTATCTTGTGACATTCATCCATTTGCAGGCAGGACCATCCCACACACACGTGCGCGGACTCCACAGCACAACTTAGTGGCTCAAATTCTTCTCACAGCACAAATTATGGAAAGTAGTGTATGAAAAGTGATGCTGATTAACTGTGAGAATAAGCAGACTAAGAAATGTTTCATGTTCAAATGAGGTAGAAAGCACCTCTGACCAGATTACACATCGTGTTTTTTTTACTGTTTGATAGTTATTCTAAGCAGAAAAAAAAAAAATAGTGTACACATATTCAGAACAGGATGTTTGTTATATTTACAGTGTATTGACACCTTTGTAGCAAGTTAATAAATGATGCATCTCAACTCCACTATACGAAATCTGCCCGTATCCCTTTCAGACCAATGTTACCCAATTGTTTTTAAAAGGAAATCAAACATGCAAAACAAAAGTCTCTTGTTTATGGTGTTAATGAGAAAACTTACTTTGAATCCTGATGCGTTAACTAACCAACCAGTGCTCTTACTGGACAAGGTGACAAGTGTTGTTTTATCTTTAGTGGCCTACACTAAGTAAATCCAATATTAAAGACACATACATCTGCAATGCTGTTCTTCAGGCAGCTCTTAAGTCTTTATTTGCAGACTTACACCACTACACTGATAGAGACAGGATGTGAAAGGCACTATATAAGATAAATGTGAAAGGCACTGAGCGCTTTGAGTAGTGAGAAAAGTGCTATATAAATGCAAAGAATTATTATTAAGAGATAAATGTGAAAGGCACTATATAAGAGATAGAAAGACAGACAGACAAACTGTGTATCCCACTAGGCAATTTAGCTTGTCAAACTCTTTCCAAATTACTACTACTTATTACTTGTCTGTGGGGTTTCTCACAGTCCAAGGACATGCAGGCTATGTGGATTGGTGATCCTAAATTGGCTCTACTGCATGTGCGTTTGTTCACCCCTGCTATGGACTGGCGCCCTATGCTGACTTGGAAAGGCTCCAGCACCACTCGCAATCCTGTTCAGGACAAAGCAGATTATAAAAATGACTGACTTGACTTATTTGGCGGACACCTTCAAGAGAAGTTTGACCATGTAAGAGATACAATTCATTACATTTTTTTTGTTGCAGTTTTTTTTTTTTACCCAATTAGATTACAGGCAGGTGGTGCTCCGGTTTCCTTCCACAGTCCAAAGACATGCAGGTTAGGTGCATTGGCGATCCTAAATTGTCCCTAGTGTGTGCGCGCCCTGCGGTGGGCTGGCACCCCGCCCAGGATTTGTTTCCTACCTTGCGCCGTGTTGGCTGGAATTGGCTCCAGTAGACCCCCCGTGACCCTGTAGTTAGGATATAGCAGGTTGGATAATGGATGGATGTGACTTGTTCATAGTCACACAGTGTCACTAGTGGATTCTGAACCCAGAACTTCAGGATTTGAAGTCCAAAGCCTTAACCTAACTAAGATATGCTGCCTACTTGCCAATGGTTACAAACTAGTGGAGCGTCCACAAAACGCGTTTTAGTTTGTTGAACTCTGTGCCTAAAGAAAGTTTAAATGCTTTCCCAAATGCTGTTATCAGGGATGTGCTGCAAGAAAGCTTCATCTACTATTTGATCTGGCTGGTTAAACACCACTTTGCTACTTATAGATATGAAGGATGTTAATTTTAGACTATAAATTATTTATTACAATCTCCCTTCAATCGTAAACATGGAGTAAAAGGTCAGACTTAAAGATGTGGACAACTAAAACAGTGGTGAAGTGTAAATATCTTGAAGCAGCGGTAGCCCAAGATGGAGAATTAGTTGCTGAGCTAACCCAGAGTGCCATGTGGATGGATCAATTGGAAGACGGTATCAAGGAAGTGAAGGTTACAGAGAAGGTTTTTAAGACAGTGAGTGACAGGACCAGCTATGATATATGGAGCTGAAATATGGGCAGTAAAGGGGGCACAGGAGAAACAGGACGTGGCAGCAATGGGAATGTTAAATTGGATGTATGGAGTCACGAAAAAAGCACTGAATAAGCAAATGATCCCATCAGAGGAACAACAAAAGTAGGACAGATAATCTAAGGAAATACAGGAAAGTAAGCTGAAGTGGTATGGGCCTATGAAGAGGAGAGATGATGAATACATGGGCAAAAGAGTGATGTAGGGGAATATAGGGGAGAAGAAAGCTAAGGGGGCCGAAGCAGAGGAGAACGGATAAAGTAAAAAGATTGAAACTCAAATTATCTGACAATGGAGAAAGTATATGGAGAAGGCTGATCAGGTACATTGCCCCTATACAGACATGGGAAAAGATGAAGAAGTGGGCCAAAGTCAGGAAATCGTGTCAGGTACAAGACACAAAAAAAAAGTAATCTATTCCCGAGACAGGGACAAAGGGGGCAGGTCCGGACATGCAAAATTCTGATATCGTGACAAGGGGGAGGGGAAAGCGTGGCTTGGGCCTGCGACCGACTTGTACAAACTGTACGCAACGTTGAGGGAGGTTGGAGTGCGTAGATCTTACGTTCCCATCACCATCAAACAGGGGAGGGGGGCGCACTTGGGCTTTGAGAAGCACGTTTGAGGAGTGGAAAACTGAAGTCGACCACGATCAACAGACTGGGCCTAACAGACTAGCAGATGGGGTGACTGGGCATGTCAAGTGGTATCTCTGTGCCAGCCCCCTCTTCAGGGAGTGACGACGCCCACTCTCCTCTCAGATAAAGGAAAAACGGTCCACGTTGCCAGTGGACGCACAAAAGGGGGCCATGTACACTCCCGACACTCTCGAGTGTACGGCGAACACACTTGATCTGTTACTTTATCAAAAGTGGGCCTCTCGTGTCGCACTTTTCTTTGTTTCGTTCCTGTTGTGTAACAACTCCGCATCCTCTCCCCTCCTCCAGCCCTAACCGCAGACACACATCTATTTTTCAAAGAGATGGGGAGCTTTATGTGGCGCGCCAGGGATGGGGGAAGGAGAAGGCGGGGGAGAAGGGGGCGTCCACGTGGAGATCGTGGCAAACTTCACTCTCACGCGCAGTGTGTAAAGGCAGATGAACAGAACTTTATTATCTCTACGAAAGCCCTGGGTTCTACTCCAGAGATGGGCATCCGACCACGCTGTTTAGTCCCCTCTCTCTCTCTGCAAGTACTACCCCAGCCCCTCCCCCGCCTGGAGACGGTGGTAAATGTTAGCAGTCAACCCCCCCTCCCCCCCGTGTTCGCCCACGCTTAGTAAGATAAAAAGTTTACCGGTGTGTGTCCTGATGTGCGCTTTCAGGTGCGACGATTTCCCGTACACCTTGTCACAGCCGGCGAAAGTGCAACGGTGTCTCCTGGCGGGTGAGCTCCCCCCACTGGGGGTGGGGGTCGGCGTGTCGGACAGCGTGGTGTAGCCGCTCTCCCCGCACGACGAGCTCTCGGGGTCTCCGACTGAGGAGTTACTGCTCTCCGAGAAAGCGGACATGGGGCGAAACTTGTTGTGTAGATCACTCAGTATGCCGGCCACTCTCATCATGCCGTTCCTCCCTTCCCGCAAAGTCTCCCGAACCTCTCGATCTTCAGTCGAGGCGTCCGCTTCAGGGGCCGGGCTAGCCACGCGGTACGGCGAGTGCACCACTGCGCCATTGGAGATGGACACCAGGCACTCAGCCGCGAAATAGTCGGAAGAAGCGAAGGTAGCCATATGGGTCCCGACTCCCAGATTATAGCAGCTGCCAGAGACACAGTGGGCAGCTCCCTTTGTGTCTGAGATAGTGCCTGCTGCTGCTGCTGCCCCTTCTTTCTCTCTCGGTCGCTCTCTCCGCCCTCCCGGGGGGCGCTGCGCCGTGACGCGACGCCTGTTGACGAGCTGGGCAGAACCCAGCCCCCTCCTCCGGGCCGCACCCACGTGCGCGCGCGCCCCACATACTCCCGTATTTCATACAGAGCCGGCGTGCGTACGCAAGCGTGAAAAAAAAAATAAGAAAAAAAGGGCCGTTCAGTTGTGTCGCCTCTCAACGGCAAAGTAAAAACGGCGCGCTTTCCAAAATCTGACACGCCCATGGACACGCCTCTTTGGTACATGCTACGCGCGACAAGTGTTCGGTTCAGTCCGCCCTGCCCCCGCCCACTGTAAGCGGCGGGCTGACGTTTCGTGGCAGGCGCTGGAAACGTGCCGAGCCGTTCACGCTGTCGCCGAACCCGCAGGCAAGAAAGGCGGTCGTCAACGTT
Source organism: Polypterus bichir lapradei (assembly GCA_026402145.1). Lineage (NCBI taxonomy): Eukaryota > Metazoa > Chordata > Cladistia > Polypteriformes > Polypteridae > Polypterus > Polypterus bichir. The sequence continues at coordinate 22,722,835 of JANRMT010062789.1, forward strand.
GGGTCCTGTTTAGAGAAACCCTGACAGGTAAAGAAAAAAAAAGTCATAATGTACGCAGACTTGTCGTTTTAAAAACGAAGACATGAAACTCTCCTATGAATGTAAACATCGTAATGTAGGTGGGGACGGCAATGCAGGAAAGTGGCCATAATATGTTGTGCAAAGACAGAGTTAAGTCTGTGTTTTTCGGCAATATTGTAGTTTGCAATGTTGTAATTATTTACAGTTACGGCCATAAGATGACAAACACCTTCACACTCATATTTCCCCAGCTTCACACATTATCACGTTACCAAAGAATTCATGCATTAAGTAAGTTAGTGTTTGTACTTAATTTCCAAAGAGCTTTTCTCCAAAATAATGATTAAGACACGTATTTATTTTAGTTTTTAACCATTATGTGAAATATTCAGTGGATCAAAAGTTTACAGACAAGTTGTTTTTACATTGCTTAACCTGATGCAAACATGTAGGATAACCTTCTCACAATATTTTGCCAGATTTTCGTGATGGCCCTCCCCCTAATCCTAATCTTAACCATAGTGTAACCAGGTGTTATCCCTGACGTATAATTAAATGCAACAACCTCCTCAACCTCCTCAATGGAGTGGAACTCTGGGGGTCTGCAGCTAAAATCTATTGAGATTTTTGGCCAACTCCTCCTGGCAGAACTGGTGCAATTGAGTCAAGGTAATAGGCCCCTATGCTCGGACGATTTTCTTCAGTTTAGTCGACTGATCCTCAGTGGGATTCAGGCCAGGGCTTTGTGAAGGCCACACCAATATTGTCAGATGGTTGCCTGCAAGCCATTTCGTTACCACTTTGGAAGAATGCACAGAAGTTTTTTGAGCTTCTTTATAATTTGAATTTCCCCTTGGGGATACAATTGGCTCCAGCAGACCCCCGTGACCCTGTAGTTAGGATATAACAGGTTGGATAATGGGTGGATGGTTGGGGGATACATTTATTATAGTTTAATCAAGTCCTTGACCTGTTGGCATGCCCCATTTGTGACCCAGCTTTAGTTTTCTGGCTGATTGTATGGAGGTGTTGCTTCACAATTTCCAGACAGTGCTTGTTCTTCATGATGTCATCTATTTTATTAAACACACCAGTCCCTTTCTCAGCAAAATGCCACAACAGCATGATCTAGCCTCCCTTGTGCTTCACAGTTTGGTTGGTATTCTTGGATTAAGAACCTCACCCATCAGCCTTCATACATTTCGCTGATCATTATGGCCAAATCGTTCAAATTTTGTATTGTCTGACCAGAGAACCCTCCTCAAAAAGGCTACATCTTTGTCCCGGTGAGCACCTGCAAACTGGACTGAAACTTTTTTAAGTTGATTTTGGAGTAATGCTTTTTTCTTTGGTTGACAAACAGCTAGGACATGGTGATGAAGTCCTCTCTCAATGGTGGATGATACCTCCAACTCCTTCACCAATTGCAGGTTCACTTGAACCTTTCGAAACAAACTTTGTTCATCCCTGGGTGTCAGTTTTTGCCTCTTTCCTGAATGATGTAAAGTTTGTATGGTCCCAAGCCATTTATATTTTCGTACAATTGATTGTACAGTTGCCCCTGTTACTTTGAACCGTTTGGAGATGGCTTCTAAAGAGGAACCCAACTTATGAAGATTCACAATATTCCTCCTAAAGTCTTAACCCAGTTTTTTTTGATTTCCCCATTGTCTTAACCACAAGAGGGCCATGGGTGTACGGATGGGGTCTTACCTATGGACACAGGTATCCCAGTTAACCACTAATTATGACAAACAGCAACTCGGAAGCTGCTAAAAGTAATTACTTCAAATCCTGGAGTCACCCATGCTGTTTAAACAGGCAGTCAACTTGATGTATATAAGCTTTTGAACCACTTCAAATCTGACATAGTGGTTAAATGCTGAAATAAATCTGTCCATTTTCTCCAAAATAATGATTATGGAAATTAAGTAGATATACTGATTGACTTAACACATGAATTGTTTGGTAATGTGAAGTCTGGGAATTTTGAGTTTGAAGATTTTTAGCCAAGATGTATGTAAACTTACGGTCTCAACTGTATCTATACTTCTAGATATTTAAGTGCCAATCTCCTTATTTTTTATATCTTAAATATTAATGCTGGGTGCCATTACTTACAGGCACCCCACGTGACCCTGTCCATTTGCCAATCGCCTGTATAGTTTCACTGAGGATGCCATATCGTCTTCTCTTCATCTGGTCCTGTCCCAATTGGAAAAAAGTGACACTTAAGCTAGAATGCTGTTCATAGACTTCAGTTCAGAAATCAACACCATCATCCCTCAGAAGCTAGGTTTTCACACTTCCTCATGCATGTGGATCCTAGACATCTTGACAGAGAAACCCCAGACAGTCAGTGTCAGAAACACCAGCTCCAGCACTTTATTTCTCTTTCGGTACTGGTGCCCCTCAGGGCTGTATACTTGGCCCACTTTTGCTCACTCTGCTGACTCATGACTATACAGCTGCATACAGTTTAACACTGTCACTAGGTTTGCTGGTGACATAATGGTAGTGGGTCTCATGAGCAAATGGAATGATTCTGCTTACAGAATAGAGATACGGCAATTGGTGGAGTGGTGCCAGGTACAACAATCTATCTCTTAAGGTGGATAAGACGAAGGGGATGATGGTTGACTTTAGGAAGGCCCATACTGTCTATCGTTCACTGCACATTGAGGGCTATGTGGTGAAAGGTGAAGAGCACCAAATTGCTTTTTGTGCACCTGGCCTTGCATGGTCAATTAACATCACCTCCATAGCCAAGAAGGTGCAGCAGTGGATCTACTTCCTTTGGTGGTTGAAGAAGGCAAGCCTTATTCCTCCCATTCTAACCACATTCTACAGTGCCACGCTCGAGATCATTCGGAAGAGGTACATCACCGCCTGGTTTGGGAACTGTAGTGTCTCTGACTGATAGATAGATAGATACTTTATTAATCCCAAGGGGAAATTCACATAATCCAGCAGCAGTAAACTGATACAAAAACAAATATTAAATTAAATAGTAATAAAAATGCATGTAAAAGCAGACAATAACTTTGAGTAATGTTAGCATTTACTACCCCGGGTGGAACTACAAGGACTTACAACAAATAGTGCATACAGCCTTCAGATAGTGTTTGATCTGCTACTCGTAGTTTACGTGGAACATTTGCTACATTTTAAACTACAGCTGTTTTTATTATTAGTTGTGGTTATTATGTATTTACTAGGCTGACCCGCCTTTTAAGGCGACCGACTTTTAAGTTGACCACTTCTTAAGGCAATTCAATATGTAGATCAATTTGATATTTTATATAAACTCATTAATTTGGTTATATTGCATTTGAGCGGTATTACTTTAATACTCGTAGTTTCTGTTATTTTTGTGGTGAAATTTAAACTTTTATTCTATATTGAGATCGCCCTTTTGAACCCCCCGATATTTACTACGTGGTGAGGCATTTGTACTCCATCAACATTAATTATTTCCAGAGACATAATTTTGTCTATTTTTCCAGCGCATCGCGCACAAAAGCAAGGGAACGATGGGAGCACCAGAACTCTGCTCACATCATGTCGCTTCGTACCGCAAGCTGCAAGTAGTAAGTCTGTGATAAGCGGAATACCGCTACGCTTTCCACTAACAGGACGGAAGGACAATCCCGACCGCTTTTATATAGTAAGAAAGAAGAAGAAGATATTGCACAGTCTGGAGTAGAAAATCATCTTTTACCTGGAAAAACGAAACTACAAATCCCATCGTGCATTGCAAAATGGACGGGGTGTGTGTGAAACCCCGCGCCTGCGTAGCACTCACGGGACGGAAGGACAATCCCGCCCGCTTTTATATAGAAGGATTACTATCTATTTCAGTTTGTTACTAAATATTCATTTAGTATAGTGATTTGTGACAGTCAGGTACCAGGAAAAGTGACAGGGAGCGTCTACAAGACGGTAGTGAGACCAGCTATATTATATAGTTAGTGGCACTGACAAAAAGGGGCAGCTCAGGTTGGACGGTTTGGAGACAAAGCCAGAGAGGATTTATTGCGTTGCTTTGGATATGTGCAGAGGAGAGATGCTGAGTATATTGGGAGAAGGATACTAGGGATGAAGCTTCAAGGCAAGAGGAAAAGAGGAAGACCTAAGAGGAGGTTTATGGATGTGGTGAGAGAGGACATGCAGGTGGTGGGTGTGACAGAGCAAGATGCAGAAGACAGGAAAATATGGAAACAGGTGTTCTGCTGTGGTGACCCCTAACGGGAGTAGCCAAAAGAAGAAGAAGTATAGTATACTATAGTATAGTTCTGTACTTGTCATGCACTTGTCCTGTGTTTATTTATACTGTATGTTGTACTGCAGGCCGGGAGAGCATTATTTCGTGCCACTGTGTGCTGTAATACTGTGTATTGATGATATGACAATAAAGCCACTTGGCTCTTCATCTATTCACTACAGACCAGCGGCACATACATCTCATATCATGAAGACCTTTGAGAGACTGGTCCTGGACTATATGAGACCTTATGTGGTAGACTACCTGGACCCACTCCAATTTGCCAGTTGTACAACAATTAGTGTGAAAGATACAATTATCTATCTGCTTCACAAGGCTTGTTCTCACCTGGATGAAGCTGGGGACAATGTGAGTATTTTCTTTTTTTGATTGCTCTTGTGGCTTCAGCACCATCCAGCAGCCTTTGTTAAAGGGTAAACTCAGAGGTATTCAGGTAGATGAGCCTTTGGTGTCCTGATAATGGACTATTTTTCGGGCAGACAGCAGTTTGTGAGACTCAAGAACTGTTTTTAGGAACACTGTAGCACCACAAGAAACAGTCCTGTCTCCTTTTTTCTCCACTCTGTACACCTCTGACTATAAATATCAGAAGGTCATGTCATTTGCAGACATTTTCTGATTATTCTGCACTTATGGGATGTATCGATAAGAAAGAGTATAGTAGTTAGGTGGAGAACTTAACTTAACTTAAAAAATTGTCTGCATCTTAACATCAGCAGAATGAAGGAACTGATTATTGACTGTATCTGTACCAAAGAAGCTCTACGTCTGGTCACTGTTCAGGAAGTTGATGTGGAGGTGGTGTATTTTGTAGGAACAAGTAACATCAATGATAGGATTAAGTGGTCTAGTAACAGAGAGGAACTTTAGAAGAAAGGGCGTAGCAGACTGGTTTTTTTTTTTGTTTTTTTGTTTCTTTGGATACCACGTTTCTTTAATGTGAATAGTTACATTCTTTACATATTCTACACATTCGGTGATAGCCCTTCAGTTTTGTACACTGTGATGTGCTGGGCCAGTGGTATCACTTCAAGAGAGGCCCACCGAATCAAATTAGAAAGGCAGGCTCTTTTATGGGACACACTGTCAAGCCACTGGAGATAGTAGCGTAAGAGAGAATGAAAACAAAACTGAGTGTAATTATGAGCAATGCTGCACTGAGGAATTTCAGCCAAGGAATTATTTAGCAGAAGTGTGTGAAGACACGCTACTGGGGCTCCTTTATACTAATGGCAATACACCTGTATAGCTTCTTACTCTGACTGGGACTGGGACTGCCAAGTCAGAGGTTTTCTTTCTTTTTAGTCATTCTCGTGTATATTTTAGAGGGGTTTGTTGTTTGTCATAGTATAATAATATTAATTCATTTTCTTATTTATTTATTAAGGTTTGATAAAAAAAAAAAAATTCACACTGGGGAAAAATAAAATTTTATCTAAATCTAATCCATCCATATTCTGAATCGACTTAATGCAGGAACAGAGCAACGGCTGGGACAGACTCACTGACAGCCATTCAATTTATAGGTCTCAGCTCACCTAATCTGTATTACATTTGAACACAGGAGCAAAACCCATGTAGATGAGCAAACAAGGCTTATTTTATATATTGCCTTTCTATATTTGATCTATGAAATGTGCTGTTTGCATTTATTCAGCAAATTATTAGGAACCCCTGTACACCTCCTTATCCATGGGACTACTTAATCAATCAATCATGTGGCAGCAGCATAATGCATAAAATCCTGCAGGTATAGGTCAGGAGCTTCAGCTCATGTGCACATCAAACACCAGAATGGGGAAAATGTGATCTCAGTGATTTGACTGTTGGTGGCGGACAAACTCTTTTGTAATTGGTGATCTCCTGGGATTCTCACACAGCAGCCTCTAGAGTTTATTCAGAGTGATGTAAAAAAAACAACATCCAGTGAGCGGCTGTTCTGCAGACAGAAATGTCTTGCTGATGACAGAGGTCAGAGGAGAATGGCTGGACTGGTTTGAACTGACACAATGGCTACAGTAACATAGATAACTACTCTGTACAACAGTGGTGAGCTGAAAAGCATCTCTGAATGCACAACATGTTGAACCTTGAGATGGATGAGCGACCATGTTGGGCTCCACTCCTGCCAGCCAAGACCAGTAAGCTGAGGCTGCAATGGGCTAAAACTGGAAGCCTGCCCTGATGATCCTTGTTTTTTGTGGAGGCACACAGATGGTAGGGTTATAATTTGGTGCCAACAGCTTGAATCCATGTACCGAATCTGCCATGTGTCAACATTTCATGCCAATCGCGGGAGTGGTGTAATGGGGAATGTTTTCTTGGCACACTTTGGGCCTGTTAATACCAATTATATATCTCTTGAACACTACTGCCTATTTGAGTTTTGTTGCTGACCATGTGCATCCCTTCATGGTTTACCCATCTTCTAATGGCTACCTCCAGTATGGTAATGTACCATGTCGCAAACCATATTTGAATCCAACAGGACACCTTTCGGATGCAATAGATGTATAGTTTCCCTGCATGAATATGCAGTTGACAAATCTGCAAAAATGGCATGATGCACATATGTCAACATGGATCAGAATCTCAAAGGAATGTTTCCAACATCTCATGGAATCCATGCTACAAAGACCTGAGGTTGTTTGTAGAGCAAAATGGGGCCCTACCCATTATTAGTATAGTGTTCCTAATAATTTGTTAAGTTAGTGTTCATTTATTATTATAGTGAGGTTCTTTGTATCAAAATTGTGCAAATGTTCACCAGATTTTTTTTTTTTTTTTTTTTTTTGGACAATTGTTGCACAGGCAGGTTAAGTGAGCTCCTTGGACTGAGCCTGCAATGCTGAGATATAAAGTCCAATGTTCACACTGTGAGAATCACAAACTGACCAATCCTGGTCACAGGAGATGTGATGTGATGCTAACACTTGTGCCACCGTTCTGCCCTGTCTTTACTTGGCGTCACAGAGTGCACTTCTCTCAGTATAATTAAAATAACACTTGTACTAATACAAACAAGTTAAGTGTAGGCAAGTTCCTTAGTGGAACAGGTTGAAAACCTGATATCAGCATTATAGAATAGTGTTTTGTGAAAACTGATCAGTCAAATGGCATGAGAAGCCTTAGCCCAGAAGAACTTATTACAGTTTATCAGGAATGTGGTGTAGGAAGAACAGGTCTACAAAGTAGAAATTAATCGTTCTTCAGCTATGAGCAAAAAGCTACATACAACCCAACCTAACAAACCAAACTCATTAGGAACCAAAAAGCACAATGTTAATCTAAAGTTATGCTGAAAACCAGGCTTCCAAAAAATGTACCTGATATATTGCCTGCAATCAATGTTTGGTGCACGATTGAAAATGGATGCGCTTTGGAGATGATAATATAAAAAATGGGCTTTCATTGATAATCATGCATCCTTGTTAAAATGAACTTTTTACAGTAAAGTGACAAGCAATTGTGGAGCCTAACTTTGCAGTGCTTTAAATTAGATACTCCAAGTCATGGAGCTCAACAACACACAATCCTTCACTCACTCTCTTTGGGAGGATTTGGAGCCATCATGTAACTGTATGCCTTTGGTTTAAAGGAGCAAAATGGTATTTAGGAATGCAGATGCTTTTGTGGGTTCAAATCACCACCTCTATCAAAATAAATTTTGATCTGTGTACATTTTTAAGGTCACACAAAATGTACACATTTCCAAATTTATCTTTGGTGAAACTGAGCATTTAAACACCAATGTGAAAGACGGGTCACTGAAACGTAACATGCAAGGACTGTAGCCTGCATCAGTGAGCACAGGGGATCAGATCACATTATAACTGAATATTCCCAAAGCAGGGTCACAGGGAAGGGCAGAGCCTAGCTGGTAGCACTAGAAGTAAGGTAGCAAAAAGCCCTAGGTATTTACTCTCACATTATACATTATAACATCAATAACATCACAATATACACTCATATTTTTTACCACGAGATGTAATATACAGTCACTAATAAAGCGTACATTAATGGACATAATTCAGTAGGCAACTGAACAAATAAAAGTGCATAACTCACATCTACGGTTAGGCGTTCTGTTTTATATGCAATTGATCAGAAACTGGTATGAACTTCCTGTTTCCCATCTGCATTTTCAGCCCATTTTCTGAACCTGTTTTTCCTAATCCAGTGCCCTGGGAAGGTGGAAGCTATGCTGGCAGCATCCCTGTGAAAGAATCATCCCTGGGGGGATGCTAGTCAATAGCCTTAAAAAAAACAGAAACTCTTATTGTCAAAAGTGGAACTTCATCAGAGCTTTCTCAGCTCACAACCTGCCTTAGTGAAATTAAAACTTGGATGTAGCAGAACTCTTTAAAATTAAACTGCAACAAAACTGAACTCCTGCAAATTGGGACTAAAATGCAACTTAATAAAATGAGCTCCTTCCCAGTCCATCTTGGCGGTGATCTCATCAGACCTGCCTCCACTGCAAAGAATCTCGGTGTCATTTTTGATTCCTCCCTTTCTTACTCCGCCCACATAAATCACATTAAGAAACTTTCTTACTTTCACCTCCGTAACATATCTCGTGTTCGCTCCTTCCTCTCCTTTTCTAATGCTGAGAAACTTGTCCATGCTTTTATCACATCCCGCATAGATTATTGTAACTCGCTGCTGGCGTGTGCCCCTTCTAATCTTATATCACAGCTCCAGTTTATTCAAAACTCGGCTGCAAGAGTCCTGACTCGAACCAGCAGCAGCGAGCACATCACACTCATCCTGCTCCGTCTTCACTGGCTCCCTGTGTCTTACAGAATCGAATATAAAATCCTACTAATAACCTACAAAGCCTTAAATAACCTCGCGCCAAACTACATCAGTGACCTTCTTCATCACTATGTGCCTGCCCATCCACTAAGGTCCTCTGATTCTGGCAATCTTGTTGTGCCCCACACTAATCTACACTCCATGGGTGACAGGGCCTTCAGCTGTATAGCGCCCAGACTCTGGAATGACCTACCGAAATTAATCAGATCAGCTGACTCCATGAATTCTTTTAAAAAACAACTCAAAACTCATCTGTTCAGGAAGGCTTTTAGCTCTACTTGACTTCATTCCCCTTCTCTCAGTTTACCTGTCTGTCAAAATGCTTATGTAACCTGTGTGTGTGTGTGCTAGACCATCAATTCTGTTGTCTGTTAGGCTTTCTTTGAACTTACTGTCTTAATATTCTTTATTTATTTATTTGGTTTGTACAATGCTATACGCTGTATACCCTGCTGTTTTCTCTTATTTTCTGTAAGTGCCTTGAGCATAGGAAAGGCGCTATATAAATAAAATGTATTATTAAACAGGAATTGTTGAACCTGGCGCTTGTGGGCTGGTTCCTCTGCTCTTAGTTTTTTCAAAGCCCTTTGACTTTACCTTTGGTTCTGCCTACCCACATAATGGTAAAAGCAAAACTCCAGTCCAATCAAAGTAAATGAAGGCTTTTTACTGTGAATGCTTACTGGTATTGTATTATCAACTGTTCTGAGGCAACATAAAAGTAAGAATTTCATTGTATTCAGTACACATGACAATAAGCTTGAACATGATCTGGAAGGGGAATGCAGGGGCTTTTATCTCACAGTACTTGGACCATAGTTCAGTTCCTAGTTGGCACACCCTGCCAGCGGTGTTTGCATGTTCTCTCCGTGTAATGCTGTGGTTGTATGGCATAGTGGCATAGGAACTGGACTCTTACTAACAAGGTTGCCAGTTCAGTTTCCATCTGTAATGTCTTGTGTGACCCTGAATAAATCACTTTCTGCTCCAGCTCTAAATTTAAATTGGGATACATTAATACTAGAAATGTGATATTTAAAATAAAGGTTGCTTACTTTCTAAGGTTCAGGTGTGCTTCATTCCTTAGCCAAAAGAAAAGCTGCTGCGTTGATTGGATACTCTGTGTTATTCCTGTGTTAAACAGTGTGTTTTATTTTCCAATGGTGCTCTGTGCCCCATAGGTTCCATTATAAAATGGCAAAGACAAGATCTGTATTTTTTTTTAATTTGTAGGAAATACTTAACATTAGAATTCAATTTCTCATGGCAAATGCACATATATCATGTTTGTGAAGAAATAACTTCAACTTGAAAAATGCAGAACTCATCCTTTAAGGCTGTCACTTTTGCAATATGAAAGGAAAGACCTTCATTAAGTTTGAAATACATTTTGTAATTGTATTACATACAGTATATACTGTAATATAAAGGGTAATTAAGGTTGGAAATATTTTGTGACTGTTGGTCCAGAAAACTAGATTGTAAAATAACACACTAATAATCAAAGTTTTGTCTTAATCCATATTTTATAAACATATTTAAACATGGGGCAGCACGGTGGCGCAGTGGTAGCGCTGCTGCCTCGCAGTTAGGAGACCCGGGTTCGCTTCCCGGGTCGTCCCTGCGTGGAGTTTGCATGTTCTCCCCGTGTCTACGTGGGTTTCCTCCCACAGTCCAAAGACATGCAGGTTAGGTGGATTGGTGATTGCTTGGTGTGTGTAAGTGTGTTTGTGTGTGTCCTGCGGTGGGTTGGCACCCTGCCCGGGATTGGTTCTTGCCTTGTGCCCTGTGTTGGTTGGGATTGGCTCCAGAAAATGGATGGATGGATGGATATTTAAACATTTAAAAGGTGGCACTGGGTATAATCACATTATACCTATGTGCACTATTACTGTACTGTGATATTATCTTATAGTGTTTGTATTTGAACAGTGTTCAACATGAAAGCCTGTTACAATGCAGTGACAGCATGACCCAAGCAGAAACAAAAAGATTGGCCACTAGAGCTCGGTCTGGACGTTTTTCTCTAGCTCTAGCCTGAACATGTGAAATATGCCTTGATCCTAGGTAGAGGACAAGCTGTAATGGTCAACAAAGGTGAAAAATGAATTTCCTTGTTAGCACAGAGGAAGAAAAATAATACTGGTCTCCTGTCACTTCCCCAAAGTCTTTATCGAACTATGATGCCCCTAGAAAACTACATCCCAGCTCCGAGGCAGCATTTACATCTGTAGGGTTTATTGTCCAGTGCCATCTCCTGTTAGTCCACGTTCACCAATATGAATTGCGGTAATTTAAGATACCTATTTTTTTTCATGTGCAATTTTTAATGTCCATTATGCCCTGGGCAACACTTTGCCAGCTGACCCATAGGTCACTAAATGTTGACTCACTGTGTGACCCTGTATAAGTCACTTAACCTCCTAGTGTCACAACAGTTGAAACATGGGAACAATTTTACTATGCACTGTCGATCTGCAAGCATCAGCATAGTAAGTGCATATTGTTAGAGAGTTGGAGTTAAAAAAGTACTCTCCCTACAACAGATTATGAGGTTAGTAGGAGTGAGAGGCAGCGCTGAGCCTGACGAGAAGACAGCTGCAGCAACCTGTAAACGTCTTTGTGTGTGTGTGTGTGTGTGTGCCGTGAGGAAGTAATGATGTTTATAGAAAATGTCACCAATATAGGGTGGTCCAGATTTAATTTTGCAATTTTCATTACGCTGTAACTTAAGTTTATCACATAAAAAATCACCCAAAAAATCCCAGACCATCAAGAAGTGTGCAAACTGACGACATGAAGAATCGTCTTCGCGCCAAACTGGAATCGTCCCCGCATAAATCAAAGTCATCCAGACGATCTGGATCTGCATAATTAGATCTGGACCACCCTGTACAATAGCAATTACTAAAAAATTAAAAACATAGGTCAGCTGTACTTGATTACTGTAAATGCTTTAATTCATGGGAAAGCAACTTTTTGTAACTAAAATGCCAATATTTCTTTAACTATTCACATCAGTTGACCAGTTTTATTTTATATACAGTATAGCCTTTAATAGTTGGCACTTTCACAAAACTGCAAACAAGTTAACCAACTAACATTTATGTTTGTTTATGTAACAGATGCTTTTATCCAATGTGATATGCCAGTTGACAAGCATATGAACACTATTGATGGCGATGATGAAGGTACAATATACTAGAATTAATAACAAGTGCAAGCTAAGTGAGTATATTTTAAGAAACTTTGCCAAACTAAATGAAGGGAAGAACACTTAACAATTTAGAATAAAATTTAGCGTGCCCTGGAATTGCTTTTATTGCAAATATGAGTAGAACTGGTCCCCATTATAAAAATGTAAAGTATCAAGAAATGCTAAATTCTGGGTCCATGATAAGTCCCTCTGGGCAGTAAGTAACAAATGTGTGTGATGTCAGTGTGTGTTTGTGTGTGCATTTTATTGGATTGCAATCAGTTTTTTTGTTGACATCCTTATGCAAACAAATCATGTTGCATTCTGAATCAAGCCCATATCATTAGTAGTCATGGTACAAGGGTAAATCAAAAAGTAAAGGCAATTTGAAAATTACTTGATAAATGCAACATATAGAAGCTGACATGATACAGCATGTTCGTGATGGCTTATGGGTAGTTCGAACCTGCAGCGCTCTGCTGCTAATCTAGTTGAAGCCATTGTCAATTGAACATGGCCCCTCCACTGCAGGATTGCACCTTTTCTGAACAATGTGCCATAGTGAGATTTCTTTGGGCAGAGGGAGTTATACCTGCTGAAATTTCCCAAAGGATATTGGTATGTTACAGAAGTGAAAATAGCATGACTCAATATAACATTTTTGAAAAGGTAGAAAGTTTTAAAGCGGGAAAAACAAGTGTAACTGGCAAATCTTGATCTGGTCGACCATCACATTGAGCACACAAGCCCACATGTACATGGCCAGTTCCTTCATCAGAGAAGACTGATGGATTACGCTGTCAGCTGTTGGTGCACATTTGGAGATCAGCTATGGATCTGCACATACCATAGTGCATGATGACTTGGGGTGCCACAAAATTAGTGCAAGATGAGTACTCAAACAGCTTTACTGATCTCCACAAGCAGCAATGCATGGATGTTGTAACCCAATTCCTGAAATGTTACGAAGTATATCCAAATGTTTTAAAGAGTATTGTCATCAGAGATGAGACATACAGTGAGCCTTAAAGCAAGAGTCAAAGCATGCAGTCGAAACACCCCCCATCTTCTCCAGTAAAGAAGAAATTCAAATGACAGCCTCCTTCAAGAAAATTATGATGACCTTCTCATGGGACATGAAGGGCCATATTCTGGCTCATTTTTAGGAACACAAAAAATCAATGGCTAATGCAACGTATTGTGCTATACTTACATAGAAACTGAAACATGAAATTTGCAGCAAAAGAAGAGAAATGTCACAAATAATCTTGCTGCTCCATGATGACACATATCCCCATGCAGCGGCTGCAAGGATGTAGGCAATGCAGCAGCTGTGGTTTGAACATCTACCTCCCCCTTACAGCCCCCGATCTAGCACCCCGCAACTGTCACATCTTTAGTCCACTTAAACAGGCACTATGTGGCCACAAGTTCACCTCTAATGATGAGGTTAACAAAGCAGTGCAGACCTGGATTCGGGAGTAGCCGAAAAGCTGCTTCTCCCAAGGAATGAAGACATTTGTGGAACAATATAAGAAGTACATCAAACTGCAGAGAGTTAATGTGAAGAAGTAATAGAAGTCTTATGTCCTTTTCCTCACAGTTATTGGTATTAAAGGTTAAGTAGCCTTTACTTTTCGATCCCCTCTTGTAGTAGTAGTATTGTCACATGTGTAGAGCAAAGTCAGATTCTTAACTTGTATGTCCAACCAACATGCAACACATCATCACTGTCCAGTACCATAATAAACAATAATGTATAAAATAAATACATTTATTTTATTTAATAGAAAACACAACAGAAATCGGCCTACCTGATGCATTCCTTAACCCGGGTTCCGTAAATCTTGTCACTCAGTATGTAATTAAGTTCACCAGCCAGTTGCTTGGTTTGTATTTTCTTTGTTTTACTGCACAATACGTTGGATTAATTATCATTATAGATTGTGTGTATTTAGTTGAAACCTTTATCTGAGGTATCTTAAAAAATTAGCATATATTACAACTGTTCACAGATGTTTGTTGCAGTTGGGGAACAGACAGATTAAGTGACTTGTTCAGAGTTAAAGAGTGGGGCAGGACTTGAACTGGCATCCTTGCTGTTTTAAACCCAGTCCCTTAGCCATAGCATTCATTATATTGCCTATCCAAGTGGAGTTCAGAATAAGTGGAGGGATAGGTAGAAATATTGATAATTATGGCAGTGCTTTTGATGTGTATACAGATTTTAAATTCCTTGGCCACATAATATCATAGATCATATACAGTATATCATTTACCAAAAACACGGTGGATGAAGTCCTCAGGTGTACAGTACCATTTGGTATTCTTGCTGTTCATCCCCCATTGTTTTCTTTCCCCCGTAAAGAAAAACATGACCCAGGAACATTTTACGGACAGAAGGCTGTGGAAGGAGGATGTAAGTTGGAGGTTTTAGGGAAGTAATGGAGGAAGTGTGTGTGGTTAAACCAAAGGCCCCCCATTATCACCCCAGCCTCTTCTAATTTTACAGGCATAGGATGACAAAGGGAAGCCATTAGCCTACAGCAGACATTCAGGGAAGTTCCGTGTGCCTCTTACATTTTTGACATCATTACAGATTAACTTAAATAGGCTAGTAGCTACAGGAAATAAAGACACGGTACAAACAGAAAGTGGATTTCCTACATTCAGGGGGTCGGCAGAAGGTGTAAACTAGCATACTTGGAATAGACAGACATTAATTTCTAGGTATAGATAGAGTACAATGAAATTCTTACTTTCATGTTCTAATCATATACAGTATCAGATTCACATTTTATTCTGAGCAGAGATCTCATTTGATACCTCAGTTGGCAGAAACTGCTTGAATCATAATGCTATAAAATAAGATATTCTAGACAATGATCGTAAAAGTATTGGGATCCATAGTAACAGATGTGATAAAAGTGCCTGACATGGCAAAACTCAAAGATGCAACTCAATTTACAACTTTTTAATTAATATTTATGTATATTTATTTATTTAGCTAACACTTTTATTACAAACTGTGAGTGCACAAAAACTGCATTTGCTTGCAGTTGGGGCATAAGCAGGTGATAGTGTTTTCTTTCATGATTACACAGTGATTTGGTGATATGAGGTGAACTGGTACCTTGGCCACTAAGCCACACTTTCTACTTAGGAGAAAGAGAATAGCATTAAAACAAAATGACAAGTTAATGTTTGAAGGTGTGTGGGAGAGTTACAAGCTTTTTTATTTATTTGTGATTAATGCAATTTCCATTTCAGAATGCTTTGTTGTAAGTTACCCTGTCCTGGATGTGCTGAACAGCTTTTCATTGAGTCGAGTAAGCCTTTGATAAAGTCTGTACAAGATGTTCAGGCCTGCACAGGCACATGCACACCAGAGCTGGTGTAGTTGAGAATCATCACTTAACCTGCATGTACACTTTTGGGGATGTGGATACAAACCACAGGGAGAATATACCAAGACCACAAATGAAAAAGTGGAGTGTGGGATTAAGAAAAAAGAAAAGTGAAAAAAGTCTGAACAGAGGGAAAATAAAGAAAGCAAAACAAGGCTAAAAGAAGCCACAAAAAGATGCAAACCGTAACCTGGAGGTGGGCTGGGCAGATAGACATCAGTTAAGGGACCTTTGAAAAAAAATATCCAAGTAGTTTAGCCATTTTTGTATGCTTGGTAAACTCCCTGACTCTTGTATTTAAAATGGAGACATTTCAGAAAATTAAGTTCAGTGCAGTGGATCCTACATAACATGAACACACCCACATATCATCTGAACAAGTAGTGTTCCACCCAGATAATGACGGGGCATGGCATTTGAATGTAGGATACTGGCAGCAACACTATCCACTGTGCTTCCACTATATACAGTCAATATATTTATATCTTTCTGAAACTATCCCAGCATATTTCTGTGCATTTTATATAATTTACATTACACATTTTAATGCATTTACACAGTAGGCAGATTAAATTATTTGGAGAAAATCAGATTTGGATGTGCACCATTTTCTCCAATCCAAAAACCCATTAAGATACACAGCCATATTACATATATGAAAATAAATAAAGTTACAACATGTAGCAGTCGATCTACTGACTGTATCCCATGCATGGGGTACTGCCACCACTCAGTAGGCTAAGCAATGTCAGACACGGAGCAGTAAGACAAATGTGAGCAAGCAAGACTTTTAATGTCAGCATTTAATGTAAAAGTGGCTTTAACCTGTGTCTTTCATGCCAAACTGGACTGTGCTCTCATCACTGAGTAATAATGGTATTGTTTTGTTTGCTGAGAGGAATTTTCTCTACTCTTTCCGATGTAACTCCATTGTTTTCAAAAGCAGTGTAGGTCTAATTGTTATAGAGGACTAAAAGGAGTAACCATTAGCTCCTTTGTCACAATAACCGTGCTAAAGGCTAGCTTTTATATTTTGATCATGTTGGTTCTTCAGCGGTATTTAATAATATGTAAGAACTGCAGTCTTTTCTCATGAGCCTAAAACTTTTCCTTGGTGTTGACCACCTACTATTTACTGAGATGTCTCCAGAGAAGTTTTTTTTCCTATTCAAAATGAGATTATCAGGAAAAAATACAAAACTAGACATTGAAAAATAATTAAATATGTTCCAATTGATAAGTACATTAAACATATTAAAAAGAAGTAACTATGCAATATGGATTAAAAACTCACCAACACATTTTGCCACCTACCCCCTACAAAAAGCAGCAGAGCTCATGCTGGACCTGTCGCTGTTGTTTTTGCTCTGCGTCTGTCCTCTTGTTGTACTGGAGTTGTAAGACTCATCCACTCCTGTGGCTCCCTGGTCAGGATATGCTTTCCTGCTGGTGGCTTTTATACTAACACTATTCATATGATTCGCATGTGAAAGTAAAAAAAAATTAAACCTTTAATTAGTCCGTCTGAGTCTCATGACTACCCTTCGAGACTCTTGTCCTAAGACGGGTCCCATGACCAGAGGAAGCTGGCCGAAAAGTCCTGATGCTGAGATTCAAGTCAAGCTGCTCACAGAAGGCAAAGCTTAGAAAGAAAAGAGCTGAAACAGTCAATCCTGAACCCCCAAGCTCACTTCCCCTTTTGAAAGGATAGGGTCTAAGGTGACAAATGTTTCTATTTGTGTATGCCAGGGAAGAGAAAGGGGAAAATGTCCTCCTGCTCTTAATAAACTACTTTCTGTAGCTTACACCATGACATTTACTTACATAACAGTTAGTAAAGGACAGTATCAGCATGCAAATTCTATTTCTACTCCAAAACAAAACCTAAAATAGATTCAAGACCCCACGATTTGGCTATATAGCCTTTGGCAAGTGAGTCTCCAGTTGAAATGCTGTCTCTAACATTCTTTTCTGTTTTTCCAGAATGGAAATAACTTTTAACGTATTTAATTTATTCGTCTTCATTTGCTTTTAACTGAAGCCCTGACAGGTTAAGTGGCTGGCTTAGAGTCCTCATTGAGTCACTGGAGTTTTCTAAATCTGCACCCTTACTCTTGTAACTTATAGGCCTGTGCAATAGGCCAGACTGCCAGCTTAAGCAACCAAGAAAATCATCAGGCAGTTCACACATGGCTTATGGTCCGATCGAGTAAACTCTTTTTTAACTCTGATGCTAATTTCTTCGAGTCCCATTTACTAAACATTGTTTTCTCCACTTTTGCAGAATTTGGTTAATTTGGTTATTGTTTATAAGATCAGAGTCAACTTTTTTCCCTTCCATCCATCAGTAAATACTGTACCACTGGTTATTCTACACTTTACTCAGTAAATACTGTATTCACAGCCTCTGCCTCTTAATCCATGATTATTCTTTGGAGTCCGCTATGCTTCATTATGCCCATTGCACACCTGCATTTCAATACCACACCATACCTAGTAAATGCTTGGTGCCCCCTGATTCTCCTACATCTCACTCAGTGAGCACTATATGCCCATGGGCTACTGGTTGCCTAAGTAAACATTTTTCCTCTAAATCACGTTCAAATGTACTCCACTGTGTGCTGGTCCTGTGTATCATATCTCATACAGTAAAGATTTTGTGCTCACATGTGTTGTACAATCAAAGTAAACATTTTATATCCACAGGCTGTCAATGTGAATGAACGCTTTGTGCTCAGTTAAGTATGGATCTTCTCCATCTCATTTAAGTAAACATTCTGTGCCCATTAGCTTGTTAGTGTCTGTGTAAAAGCATATTGTGCTCACGGCTCTGGCATTCCTCAGAAACACTATGGCTTTTACTAGTGTCTCAGTAAAGATGCTGTGCTAGCTGGCTGTCCTGCATTTGAAAGTGAATTCAGAAAGTGTTCAGACTTTTTGCACAATTTATTGTGTTGTAGATTTAATTTTAGTCTTCTTTGGTAAGCAACTCTACAAGTTTTACAAACCTGGATATTGACAGTTTATCCCTTTCTTCCTGGCAGATCCTCTCAAGATTCTTTAGATTGAGTGGGAAGTTGTCTCTAAGCTGCCATCTTTTGGTCTCTCCACACATGTTCAATGGGGTTTAGGTCTAGACTGTGGCTGGGCCACTCAAAGACTCGAAGGTCTCAAAGCTACCCCAGCATTGTCTTGGTTGTGTGCTTCAGGTCGTTGCCGTGCCAAAAGATGAACTGTCGACTTAGTATGGGTTGTGTGCACTCTGGAGCAGGTTTTTCTCAAGAACATCTCTTTATTTGTCTGCATTCACCCCACCCCCTCAATTCTGACCAGTCTCCATGCCCCTGCCACTGAGAAGCACCCGCTTAGCTTGATGTTGTCACCACCATGCTGCACCATAGGGATGCCATTAGGCAGCTGATGTGTTTGCCAGACATATTGCTTGGAGTTCTGCCCAAAGAGATTATTTTTGTCGTATCAGACTAGAGAATCTTTTTTCTCATGTTTTTAGAGGCATTTAAATGCCATTTGGCAAATTCCAAGAGGTAATTACCCAGTCTACCATAAACACCTGAGTGATGGAATGCTGCTTCCTTCTGACAGGTTCTCCCATCTCAACAAAGGACTTTTGAAGCTCTGCCAGTGTAACCATAGGGTTCCTGATCACCTGACTGACCAAGGCCATTCTTACCTGGTTATTTAGTTTGGCTGGACAACCAATTGAAGTGTCCTGATGTTTCTACATTTTTTCCACTTGACAATTATTGAGGCCAGTGTACTTCTGGGAACTCTCAAAGCTTTGGAAATGGTTTTACCCCCCTTGCCCTGATCTGTGCCTCACCACAATTTGATTGTGGAGTTCAACAGAGACTTCATAGACTGTTTTTTTCTCCTGACATGCAGTGTGAATTGTGGGGCCTACTAAACAGAAGCATGTACCATTCTACATCATGTCCTACCAGTTCATTTTGCCACACGTGGACTCAAGTGAAGTTCTAGGCACATGTTAAGGAAAATTAAAGCAAACAGGATGCACCTGACTACAATCTGGAGTGTTACAGCAAAGGGCCTGCATACTTGTAAGAATTAGAGATTTAGGTTTTTCATTGTTAATCACTTTACAAACCTTTCTGAAAACATTTTTCTTTTGTTATCATGGGTTATTGAGTGTAGAATGATGGGGGGAAATGGCAAGTGTGTCCATTTAAAATGAAATATACCACACAATAAAATTTGGAGAAAGTGAAGGGGTCTTAATGTTTTCTGAATCCACTGAATGAGCCCAAGATCTCCCTAACATGTGCGTGTGACACCTAGCCATCACCTTAACCCTGCAATCAAACACCAGTTTACAGTATTGCATGGTGGCTCAGTGGATGGAGATTCAATTTCCTGCCTGGTCACTGTTATGCAGACTTCTTCTCCAGTCCCAAACACATTTATGCTAGGTTGGTTAATCACTTTGAAATATCCATGAGTGGTTAGGACTGACATCTGTTCCCAGAATAGAATGACAGATCTGGGCTTTGTTGCTGAAAGTAAGGGGATATTTCAGATTAGTATCCTTCACAGTATTTTGCTTACCTTTACCCCCTCATTCCTGTTTACTTGGCCTATTTTGCATATATCTCATGTTGGATTTCTTCACATACTATATAATGAAAAAGAAAATTACCCTTTCAAAAATATAACCTAAATGGCGAAAGCCTTAACTGTTGCAGCAGGCTGTTGATACACGAAAAGGCTGAGAGCCCCAGTTTTAAGATGACGCAGGGCTTTAACAACCATGGAATCTCTATGGGGGCAGGGATGAAATTGTCAGAAAGCAGTCATTTAGAACAGGCCTGATGTTCTGTGATCGCCAGATGTCAGCCAGATTATTTTTCATGTGCTTTATGTAAAATCAGTAATGGAATAAGCTGACAAAGGGCGAGTCTTCTAACTGCTTAACATTTATTATCCGACAGTAACTGAGCAACTGGAACCAGGCATAGTGGCAGCTCAGGGCCAGTCTCAGCTTGGCATTTGTGAAGCCACACTTTCTGGTTCTGAATCCCTGCAGACTGGCGAAGACTTGGGTTGGCACTGCAACTCCCATTTTGTGTGTGTATGCCCCCCCCCCCACCCAAAAAGAGGCCTGGCGGCAGAACGGCTCATGACTAGTTTTATATTGAGAACAGCAGCGTTAAGCTGATTAGGATCCTCTTAACTGCCACCCCCACTACCACCATCCCATCACATGACTCATTTCCAAGCCTGAGGCAGATCTATACAAACAATACTGAATAGCACGCTTCACAGGAGGTCGGAGGTTATGCAGATCACACCCCTGCTCTAGCTGAAACACAGTTAACTTAAGAAATTCAACCTCCAACATCACACAGTAATGTAACTGCCAAAGCGGTCCACTCATTCATCCCAGTGGTAAGCCGATGCTTTGGGTGTAATGAGAAAAGTTTTTTTTTCTCTGGGCCGCAAGGTTTTGCTCTTTGACTGCAAAGTCTGTCTTGAATGTCTACTGTATAAATCTGTCAGCTTTCCGGCACTTCAACTAAGGGGTCCAGTTCAGGTTTCTAATTCCTGACTTTTTCAAAAAGGTGTTAGCTTTATAGCCCAGAGTTAGCATGTCCTCTGAATTTTTGTGTGAATTTGTTTTAGGGTTACTCTGGCTTTCCTTCCACATGCCCAGGTATGTGTATTTTAAATTAATAAGAGACTGAATGGGCCCTGTAATGGACTGGCACTGCATGCTGCTGATCAGCACCTCCCAATCCTCCAAACTCCCAAGACCCAACAGATGGCATCAGAGAGTCTGAGAATGTCTGCACTTAAAATACATCTACTTTGCAACGAAATGGTCCACCAGGGTACTGCCTTCTTGGCTGTTTTACCTCAAGATGTTAACTGAAAGTGCACTGCCTGACTGCACTTAAGTTCTGCATTGGAGTCAACATTAATAATAATAATTCTTTATATTTATATAGCGCTTTTCTCACTACTCAGAGTGCTTCAGTAAGTGGGGAGCCACTTCAACCACCGCTTATGTGTAGCATCCACCTGGATGATGCGACGGCAGCCATTTTTTTACACCAGTATGCTCGCCACACATTAGCTATTAAGTGGTGAAGTGGTGAGAGAGAAATAGCCAGTTAGAGACAGGAATATTAGAGGGTCAGAATGACCAGGCCGTGGTGGGCAGTTTAGCCAGGATGTCTATTTCATCTGTCTCAGCATCAACCACATATTTACTTTCGCTACAGCTTTACCACTGCAACCCAATACATTTTCAGTAGCTATACTAATAAAAAAGTTTAAACAAATATGGCAGCATGGCTTACTGGTTAGGATCCTCTACCAGGAGCCCCAAAGTTACTACAGTAGTTCAGTTCATGGTTCTGACTCACTGTTTGATTCTAAGCAAGTCAAGTAACCCTTCTGGGCTCCAATTAAGCAAATATATACAGAACGTATTTAAACACCTTCACTTTTTGCAGACTTCATTGTGTTGTATATGTAATTTTAAATTGATAAATTTGCCATTTATCTATACTCTGTAACTTGTTATGACAAAGTGAAAACATGTTTGCAGAAAGGATTGCTAATTGATTAAAATGAAAATGTTAAATCTCATTTCTATAACTTTTTAGAGCCTTGGCTGTGGCACTCCAAATTGTGGTCAGGTGCATCCTGCTTGCTTGATTTCTTATTGACATGTATCTACAGGGTGGTCCAGATCTAATTATGCAGATCCAGATCGCCTGGATGACTTTGATTTATGCGGGGACGATTCGAAGACAATTCTTCATGTCGTCAATTCGCACACTTCTCGATGGTCCGGGATTTTTCGGGTGATTTTCTATGTAATACTGTAAACTTAATAAGTTATAGCGTAATGAAAATTGCATAATTAGTTCTGGACCACCCTATAGAACTTGATTGCCGTCCACCTGTGGACATTGTTTACAAAGGCACACACTTAAGTATATAAGGTCTCACAATTGGACAATCTGGACAAAGACTAATTCATGAAGTCCAACTTTATGTGATCAAACTCTGGTGAGGCATGGTTCAGTTAATGGGGATAAAATCATTTCTAAAGCTTTGAGACTTCCCAGTGGCACAGTGGCCACAAGAACTGTAAATTGGAAGAAGCCTGGACCCACCAGGATTCTTCCTAGAGTTGGCCATTTAGCCAAACTGAGTAACTGGGCAAGAAGGGCTTGGATTGGTTAGGTGACCAAGAACCCAGTGGTCACTCTAACATAGCTTCATAGATCCTCTAGTGAGGTGAAAGCACCTGTCAAAAGGATAACAATTTCAAAAGAATTCCATAAATGAGGCATTTATAGTAGAGTGGCTAACTCCTGTTTGTAGTTCCCCAAAGGGTATTTAAAGGACTCTGAAAGCATGAGGGTAAAGGTTATCTGGTCTCAGGACACAAAAATTTAAATTTTGGGCAGAATTCCCAGCAATGGCAAAGACCAGGCACTGCTCATCACCTGCCTAACACCATCCCTATGGTGAAGCAAGGTGTTGGCAGCTTTTTGACACCCACTGCATGCCCAGCCTACCTGGAAAGGGGTCTTTTTGAATTGCCTTTCCCGAGGTTTCTTCCATTTTCTCCAGTTTTTTTGGGAGTTTTTCCTTTTCTTCTTAGAGAGTCAAGGCTGGGGGTTGACAAGAGGCAGGGCCTGTTAAAGCCCATTGCGGCACTTCTTGTGTGATTTTGGGCTATACAAAAATAAATTGTATTGTGTCATGCTATAGGGTGCTTCTCAGCAGCAGGAATGGGGAGACTGGTCAGAATTCTGGGAAGGATGGATGCAGCCAAATACAGAGAGGTCTTTCAAGAAAACCTGCTCCAGAGTGCACACTACCTCAGACAAGTGCACAGACAGCACTGGAACAACTTATCTGACTGTCCCTGAGTGGCACAGACTTAAAATCCATAGAACATCTGTGGAGAGACCCGAAGATGGCAGTTCACAGATGCTTCCCATCCAATTTAATGGATCTCTAGAGGACCTGCCAGGAAGAGTGAGTGAAACTGCCCAAATCCAGGTGTGCAAAGTTTGCAGAGACTTAACCAATGATACTCAAAGCTGTTTTTACACTGCTAATTTAAAAGTCTTTAATACTTATAGGAATGAGAGATTTCAGCTTTTGATTTTTAATAAAACTGTAATCCTTTCTAGAAACATGTTTCCACTTTATCTTTATGGGCTACTAAATGTAGATTGATGGTCAAAAATGGAAAATAACACAATTAAGTGTGCTGAAAGTGAATGAGTCAGAATACTTTCTAAGTTCACTGTATGTGTAAACAACCATAGCATTTTATGATCTAGTGAGTTGCCTCGGGTAAAGACTCCTGCCAAATAAACAATACTGTGACCACAAAACAGAGGAGGCAATAATTTTTTTTGATCTGTGAGACAAACACTGTATTTGTGTCTCTCAGGGCTACTCAGGAAGCATGACACAAAGCTGCTTGTGGGAATTACATTATGAGATTTTAATTCCATGCATTGTCAATGGGATGTGGGGTTGAAGGTAGTCACATTTTTCCAGGTAGGCATTCTGAATGTGCAAGCAACCCAAGTTCCCAAAAAAATGTGCAAAACATTGGGTATTATCAAGACATTAAATGTTTAAAAAGCATGTTATTTTTTTTTATTTATGAATTAACAAGTATTCTCAAGCCCACTCAATCCAGTTAAGGGTGGGTATATGCCCTGAGGTGAACTAATGTCCCGTTTAGGGTTGGTACCGCTCTTGCATCTCAGAAATGCTCTGAACCATGTGACGCTGAGTTGGACTAAGCAGATTTAAGCATGTTAACAACAACAGTTTATTTTTTGTATAGCTCACAGTCTCACAAGGAGTGTTGCATTGGGCTTTAACAAGTCTTGTTTTTTGACAGCCCCCAAGCCTTAACTCCCTAAGAATTCAAGATCTCCCTCCCCTTCCAAAAAAAAAAAAAAACCCTTGCAGGGAAAAAAAATGGAAAAAATCTTGGGAAAGACAACTCGGAAAGAGAGACCTCTTTCCCTGTTGGTGGCAGTCTATCATTGCCACCTCAGAAATATAGTACAATAGTACAATAGTAATAGTACAAGCTACAAAGCAAAATGTAAGAATATCACATATGAGGATTCAGATTTGTTCACAGTCCTGGAGACCTCAGGCAACAAGCTGTTTCCTTCCTACTGGACATTCCACAGCTAAGTCAGTGCATGGCCGGCCAATCTGATGAAAGTACCCTTCTACCTGATGATTCCAGTGCTTCTTTATCTGAGATGACTTTTCCATAAGCAGGCAAATAACTTGTCAGTAGAACAGTGGCATCAAGTGCCACATTTGAGTACCGAGAAGAGAAAACAGAGTAGGTGAGTGTTATTAACAAATTATAAATATCATAATGAGACCAGCTATGTTATATGGGTTGGAGATGGTGGCACTGACCAGAAAGCAGGAGACAGAGCTGGAGGTAGCACAGTTAAAGATGTTAAGATTTGCATTGGGTGTGACGAGGATGGATAGGATTAGAAATGAGTACATTAGAGGGTCTGCTCAAGTTGGACGGTTGGGAGACAAAGTCAGAGAGGCGAGATTGTGTTGGTTTGAACATGTGCAGAGGAGAGATGCCAGGTAAGAGGAAAAGAGAAAGGACTAAGAGTAGGTTTATGGATGTGGTGAAAGAGAACATGCAGGTGATGGGTGTAAGAGAACAAGATGCAGAGGACAGAAAGATATGGAAAAAGATGATCCGCTCTGGCAACCCCTAACAGGAGCAGCCGAAAGAAGAAGAAGACGACAAAGATATTACTAATGTTTTAGTGCTAGTGACTAACAACACAGGTGCAGTATGCACAGTTAATCAGAAGCTCTAGTCAGGGTATGCTAAACTGAAGTAGTGAGTCTTCAGCTGGGATTTAAAAGCTGAGACTGAAGGAGCATCTTTTATAGTAGCAGGTAGACCATTCCACATTTTTGGGGTCCTGTAACTAAAAGCTCGACCTCCCACTGTCATTTTAATAATCCTTGGAATGATAAGCAGACCTGTATCTTGAGATCTTAATGTGTGCTCAGGTTTGTAAGCAATGTTAACGTAATTTGACATAACCATCCCAAACCTTTTTAAGAACTTCTCCTGGGTGGCCTGGGGTGCAAAAACAGAAGCCAACCCTGGACTGGAGGGCAGGTTATTCTTGGGCCCTAATCACACACACACATACTACACAATGTTTGAATGAGTTAACTTAGCACACATGTCCTCTTGGGAGGAAAATTCAGAGTTCCTAGAAGAAGACTTTAACAGACAAGGACTGGGAGAGAATCAAAAGCAGATCACAGGGTCAGCGAGAAAGCAGTACTAACCACTGTGATGCTCACATGGATGTTAAGTTCCTATTTATTTATTTTTGAAGTACTAGGGGACTTCGCCCCCTGCTCGCTTCGCTTGCCAACCCCTGTGTTTGGTTAATCAGATATACAATTTGAATTTTTTTTTTCTTTGGAATTGTTTCAATTTCATTATTTGCACTTTTACTTTAAAGCTTCATTAAAAACAATTTTTTGGAGACACATTGTGACAACGCAACGTATAACTGCCCGTAAGTGACTATTGTTTCTGTTTCTCTAATAATTAATCCAACTTTTTCTAATGTTTGTCCCTGTGATTTATTGATTGTCATAGCAAAAGCTATTCTCACTGTAAACTGTAAACATTTTAATACGAATAGCATATCACAGTCTCCTTTGGTGTGTAATGTTATTCGTGGAATATATACATTACCTTTCTTTTTGCCTGTTAAAATTTGCATCGCTTCTCCGTGATCATCAATGTACACCTGACCGGATTGTGTATTCTTTGAAATTTAACTTGTCGTTGATTTAACTGCTGCGGGACCACAGATTCTTATAGCGTATGGTCTATTATTGTGTAAATCCACGTTTTGTGCATAAGAATGATGCGAATGCGAAAAGACTTTGTTGTCTACTCTTTGCCTTTTATTTCTGACCTCGATTTGTCCTGCTATTTTTTCAATTACATCTGATTCTGATGATTAATCACCTTTTGTTTTGCAGTAATGCGATCTTTTCTATCTTTTCTTTGATACTGTAGCGACTGACATGATAAAGTGTCACAAAAGTTTTACTTGAACAATCGCTGACTTCGTAACCCCAAACACAACTTTCCAGCACCCTCTCCAATCCCTCATCCCCCGCGTCTCGCACCCCCCACCGCATCAATCAATACCCGCTATCAGTCTTCCGTGCTGTACTCCGCTCTCCCTCAATCGAACCTAACAGTCACTTAAAACCAAAAAGGCCACAACCTAGCTGGAAGGCTGCAATACTTTCGAATTTTACTGGTTTCATAATCTCTTATCTGCCTTTTTTTTCTCTCTAACGCCTTTGGGTGTCTATTCTCCATATTGTCCTTATACGCTTTATATGTGTTGAGAGCACAGGATCTGTATGCACTACATGCTTTTACACGACTGACTATTTTTTGATGGATGTGCTCTTATATGATATCTCTTGTAAGTAGGGCGTGTCTTGCAAGAATCTCATGTTCCACGTCCCCGCGAGACGGCCCTGGGACAGTCTCTTGGCACAAAGTCTCATGTTTACGGTCCCCGCGAGACGCTCCGTGGCAAGTCTCTTTTGTCTTGCGGGTCTTTTAAATGTCTTTCGAGAACTTCTTAGAAAATCACGTATTGTCGCCTTGCTTTTGCTTTCCAGGATTTCTTTTTATAATAGAGAGATTATTCAAATTGGTTAGGATTATTGGAGGCTCTAAAGTGACAGTGACTTGTGCAAGTATTCCAATAATGAATGGGTGACCCATCCAGAGGTTGATTCCTAACTTGCACCCATTGCTGCTGTGACTGATGCTGTGCCCCTGTGCCTCTGAGCAGGATCAGTGGGCCAATGGACTGTTCATTGTATTTAATTTTTTATATATAGTGGTTGTGTGTTCTCAAATTGTTTATATTTTCACAATTAAGACTGTGTAAGTCAAAGACAATCTCCTTTTTTGAACAAATAGACAGTAAATGTAAGTCTTAAGCTGCACAGGTGTGCTCTTGTTTTTAGACTTCTGCACACTGTTATTCTGTTGCCGTACAAGCAAAAAAAAGGCTTTGCAGGTTCCTATGGTCAATATAGTCACATGTACACAGTACAGTAAAATTATTAGTGGCATTTATATGCTAATCAATATGCAACATGTCCCAACTCAATAGCACCATAATCAGAAGTTCCAAGGTAAGGTATTATTACATTAACCTCAAAACTTCTTTTCCTCCTTACCTGAAAAAGCTCAGTACAGAATTTGCTGCTCGCATTTGCATAATTTAATAGTAACTTAGAATTCTTGTATAAATGGTGATGCTGCACACTCACCTCATTCCTGTCATAAAGTCACACCTGTTTTCACTCCCTGCTATTTTTTTGCTCCACAATCTCTAGCCTGAAGTCTTGCATGGGCTTTGGTCCAGCAGACCACAGTTTGTGAAGCTCAAAAAATGTGACACTGATATGGATGTAAGCAACACTGGAGCACCACAAGGAACAGTCCTTTTTTTTCCTTCTTCACCCTGTACACCTTAGACTTTAAATATCACACTGGGTCATGTCATGTGCAGAAATTCTCATGATTCTGTACTAATGGTGTGTGTTTATGGGTGAGACAAAGGATAGGAGTCAGGTGGAGAACTTTGTTTTTTCTTTTGGTGCTAAGAGAATTGTCTGCAGCTTAACATCAGCAAAACTATGGAACTGGCTGCTGAATTTCATTACACCAGAGAGCCTCTATGCCCAGTCACTATCTAGAGCAGGGGTGTCAAACTCCAGGCCTGGATGGCCTCAGAGGCTGCAGGTTTTCATTCTAACCCTTTTCGTAATAAGTGACCAGTTTTCACTGCTAAGTAACTTCTTTTCTTTAGCCCTGTTTTTAAGGATTCAATCCCCTGAATTGATTCTTTTCTTCAATAAATGACGGCCAAAGGGAAATGAGACATGAAACGAGCCAACAGATGACCAATTAAACTGGGGATTCAAACTCCAACTAATTTCATTCCAACCAGTTTCTTAATGAGATGCTGATTCTTGTTGTTAATTAAACTTGTCGTTTAATTCCTTGGCTTGTTGTTGCTTTCATTCTGCTACAGCTGACATTCCCAAAACTGTTGATTTTCTGTTTTATTGAGACTTTCACCTTACTTTATTTTCAGATACTGTAATGTGTGATGGGCACAGGTTAGCTGGTCATGTTTTGTGTCTCATTATTGTTTGGCTGCTAATTAAGGAAAAAGAAACAACTAAGGGGTGGTCACGTCAATTAAAACTAAGGCAAAAGAAGTTAATTAAAACTAATCACTAATTAAGGAGATGGTTAGAATGAAAACCTGCAGCCACTGCGTACCTCCAGGACCAGAGTTTTACACCCCTGATCTAGAGAGTAGACATGGTGGTGGACTACTGCTACAGATACTTAGGGGTCCGCATTAACGGCAGGTTGGAAAGGTCTGTTAATTCAGAGGAACTACATAAAGTGCAGAGCACCTTTTTTCTTAGGAGACTGCTTTCCTTTAATGTGGACTGTGACATCCTTCACATGTTTTACAACTGTATGATGGCCAATGCGATTTTCTCTGCTGTGGTGTGCTGGGACAATATCGACACTTCAAGCGAGGCCTACCAAATCAACAAGCTGATTATGAAGGCAGGCTCTCAACCCATAAGAGGTAGCAGTGAAGGAGATAATGAAGACAAAGCTGAGCAATGCCACACTGTGTCACACTAGCACTGAGGACTTTCATCCAGCAAAATATTCAGCAAAAGTGTGTCAAGAAACACTAGTGGGGCAGGGTCATACCTACAGAAGTACACCTTTATAACGCTCACTGTGACTGCTCTCTTATCTTTAGCCAGTGGTTCTCAGACTCAGTCATGGGGACCCCACATCACTGAAGGTTTCTGTTTCAACCAGTTTCACAACCACTGGGTTGTTTTTTAACCTCTAATTGACCCCATTTAATTAGCTGGTCTTTTTTTTCCTCTTCATTTACAATTCACTCAGAAATGCACAACTGCTTGGTATTTTTACATTTATAAGACATTTAGAAATATTTTTGCTATACTTTGAATTCTCAACTCTCTTATTGTTTTTTTTTCTATTAATTTGCTCTTTTTTGTTCCTTTCATGGTATCCTGATGATGCCAACAAGCAGAGCAGACGGTCAGACAAATGACAGAGAATGCTGAAAGGCTGTAACTAACGGAGCATCAGAGCCACTAACATGCTCATTAGTAAATAACGGATTAAATAACCAGAACTCATGAAAATCAGGATGATGAAAAATATCCTAAAAAACAAATAAAAAAAAGCTTTAAGACTGTGCAACATACATAAATGCTTGTTGCGGTCTAATAAAATATTTCACTAACTCAGTTTATTAATTTCTACATTGACCCCAAAACACAGAAAATGGGAAATAACTGCTGGCTTAATTAGGTTAGAAGTCCAATTAAAATCAGACGTTGGTTGGAACAAAAACCTGCAGCCACAGGGGGTCTCCAGAACTGAGTTTGAGAGCCACTCTCTTTACCCAATTAGAGGCTTTTTGTCATTTGGAATCCTTGTGTTTGCTTGAGGAGGTTTTTATTTGTTGTAATATTTCTACATTTCATGAGCTTCCGTTAAAGCTAAAGTTCCCTCTTGGGACAAATAAAACAGTGTCTTTCTATCAATCTGTATATACAGTATCATTCTTTATCTTTTATGTAAGTTATGGAAAAGCTCCATTCAAATGACCACATATAGAAGAAACACAGCAGGTAACGCTAAAAACAGCAGTAGGGTATTTTTTTCAGCTAGATATACTGAAGTTATTATTTTATATATTTTGATGAACATTACATATAGAGACATAGGATAAAAAACTAAAAAAGGTGCCTTTGGTGCATTGCCAAAAGTTCCCACTAGATGGCAACATTTCCTGCATTTTAACGCCAATAATTGGTGCGCCCCTTTATTTTTCAGTCCTACTTGTCTTGGTGAGGCTGAGGTAACTGAGCAGAAACCTGGACGTGATGGAGTGCCAGTTAAAGCAATGTGAACATGTACTTGGATTGGATTCATCAGTAGTATGCCGAAGAACTGTTTTGGTAAGGTTATGCTTTCACAGTTTCCCCTGAGCAGTGATAAAAGTGCTGAGGGTGGTACTAGAAAATGACGAATGTATGAGTTATTATTGGAAAGCAAAAGGACAATAAATACTTTCAGTTCACTCTTTAACTCCGAGTACAGGATGTCAAATGTGAAGAAAGGCTTCTTTTGATTATAGGATGTTAATTTTACAACACACAGCACTTATTTAAAGTCTTTGTTTTTCTCTCACAACCTTATGTCTCACCCACCCTCCTCTGAGTCTTTTGCTCAGTTCTTCTTTCACATTTAAGCTGAATTTTTGTTAATGTTGTTTTGTTGATTCAGTTCCCATATTGTTCAAATCTGGTGCTTTGGCCAAAGTCTTAATGAGAAACCAATTCTTGTGCTTAACAGAACGTACCCCTTAATCAGACATTCACCAGCAAAAAAACTGACATTTGGCCAGTGAAGGCCCACTATAGGGAAACATATTGGCCATATGTGGGCAGCCAACAAAGGCCCAATTTGGACAACACTGGCCCAGTGTGGAAAACTAGAGAGCCCAAATTTGGTCATAAACCTGAAAAAAGTCCATACCTTACTAGTCTATCCATCCATTCATTTTTATACCAGTGCTGTGCCACCTGGTGCCTATCCCACCAACCTTTGGACAGTGTACCAGCCAATCAGAGGGTGAACACATTCACACGCACAGCATGGGGCCAGTTTAGCAACACCAGTCCACCTAACTTGTATGATTTTGGACGGTGGGAGTAAACCAGCATTAACACAGGGAGGACATGCAAACTCTACACAAAGAGGATCATGGATGTGAACCCCAGTTCCTTACTGTGAGGCAGCATTGCTACCACTGCACCAGTCTTTACTGGTCCTTTCAGTTAAACTTTTTGTACTGTTGTTTTTTTATCAATGAATTGGTGTCATCAGTCTGTCATTTTCTAAATGGCTTTGTCCTGAACAGGGTCATGGGGGGTGATGGAGCCTATCCCATCTAGCGTAGGGCACATGGCAGGAGCAAACTCTGGATAGGGTGCCCATGCATCGCAGGGCATACACATACACACCCAACCACCCACTGGGGCCAGTCTACCTACCTTGGATGTCTTTGGATTGTGGGAGGAAACCCACACAGACATAAGGAGAACATGCAAACTCCACACAGGGAGGACTGGGATGTGAACGCTGGTCTCCTTACTATGAGGCAGTAGTGCTACCACTGTGCTGCTGTACCGCCCAATTAAATTATGTGTATTTATGAATGTTTACAACTTATTAATTAATAAGGAAAGGAGAAAAAACACAACAGCAATGTGGATTTAAACTGTTTCTTCTTACAAAATACAAAATGTCTTTGCATTTATTGATACAAGTCCAGACTCTTTTTTTTTTTTTTTTGTGAACACGAAAACACTACTGATAATATACCGAAAAAAATGCGCAGTCTTAACCAATATAAAAATAATACTTTTTTTATACCTCTACACACAATCCACCGAAAATAATTCACTGTATTACTTACTGAGTGACAACATTAAAAACTGGGAAACTGATGGAGACTTAGCTGAACTTGTTCTGCCAGCTATTAACCCATTTTGGGCCACTAGGTGAGCTTTGCTAAGGGGCCCCTTGTAGCGGCCCCCACACTGGGCCATTGCAGGATCTAATTGGGTTTTCCCAAGCCTGCATTGCCCATAGTCTGCCCACACAGGGGGCCACTGTGTGCATGTTTGCTTTTATTGAACATTTTCATAATTTTTTAAGATTTTCCTTTTCAGGAAATATGAACATAATGGTTTTTGGATGTGAATGAATCAGAATGCTTAATTCTTTTGTCTGAATACTGTATTTAGTACTATGGTGTTGTACTGTGTTAGCCATTATGGATGTAGTGAAAAGTCAAGCAAAATGACATCTTTTATTGGCTTACTAAAAAGATTACAATATGCAAACTTTCAAGGCAACTCCTGAAGAAGGGGCCTGAATTGCCCTGAAAGCTTGCATATTGCAATCTTTTTAGTTAGCCAATGAAAGATGTCATTTTGCTTGACATCTCATTAAGTACTTTATTTAAACATTTCATGATAAAAACAGAAAAGGTCAAAATGTCATGATCATGAAATGTTGATTACCTTGTTATTTTATTTTCTTTGTTAACTTCCTGCTGATCAACATGCAAATAGCTAACAATTTGTAAAAGCGAACTGACATCAGTGGCAGTAATAAGAGTTGTTCTGAATTTTAAAGACAGGTTAAAGGTTATTAATCTGAGTTTACAGACAGGCCTGGGGTGAAGTTATGTCACTTTGGATTACAGTTATGTCAGTCAGTCATTTTCTACCCTCTTTAGTCATGAACAGGGTTGTGAGGTTCTGTTGGAGCCTATCCCAGCTAGCATAGGGCGCAAGGCAGGAACATGCACTGTACAGGGTGCCAGTCCATTGCAGGGTGAACACACCCCACACCAAGCACAATTTAGGATTGCCAGTTCACCTAACCTGTATGTCTTGGACTGTAGGAGGAAACCCATGCACACAGAGGGAGAACAGGCAAACTCCATACAGGGAGGACCTGGGACGTGAACCCTGGTCTCCTTACTATGAGGCAGCAGCACTACCAGTGTGCCACCGTGCCACCCTTTGGAATACTGTAAATGATAAATTCCGTTAAACTGCCAGGATTGACGTCAAATTAAAAAAAACAAGTCCAGCATTCACAGAGGCCATCCAGGATAAGGACTGGAGTCCTCCGTTGCAGAAGTTCTGTAAATATTCCTTTAAGTTGCTTAAAAAATTCTTTGAAGTTCTCACTACAAAAGACCTAAAATGGACACAATACATCTCAGCTATCAATAAAGAACAATAATGTATTGTACAAAGTGCAAGTATGAGTATATCCTCATACAATTTGCTTCAGACTACTCCAAAATGTGGTTGTTGAAGCCAGTTAAAGACAAAAGCACGTTTACTTCCTCAGATATCAGCAGAAAAATCCATCTATTCATACCAGCTTTTACAGGTGCACAGTTTAGAGTCCATACCATCCCATAATGGCACCTTCTCAGTTCAGGACCACAAAGCACTGCACACGTTAGTGAATGTCCCTCACAATATTACTGGCGCACAGCTTGCCTCAATATCTTAGAAAGGTAAAGGTTTTTAGCATGGACACTAATGGCACCAAGTTTGTGTAGGATTTCTTTTTTTCATTAAACAGTTTTTGATTTGTTTTCACCTTCTTTGTATAGATTGAAATTTTGCAGTAAAGGTGGAATAAGTTCTGACAGGATTTATCTTGGTTTCATTTTTTTATTACACAAAATCTGTGATTTTGGCAGGGGTGTGTAGACTTCTTATATTAACTGGATGGTTATTGTACATTGTACAGAATTCAGGAGTACACCCCCTCTGAAAGCTAACAAATCCACTTATCTCTATTTAGAAGTAAGAAACATTTGGAGTTTCTGTATGAAACTAGAGAATCGGCAAAACTGGTTTATAAATTTCCAAGAAAGTATGATTTTTTTTTTTCAAAATAATGAAAGCTGCTCTTCTCTCCATTGTCCAACAACCTCCTTATCCAGTTTCTTAATTTCTTTCAAAAAAATTTAAGGATAAGCAGTCTCCATGTGCCATGAGGCTTCAAGTTTCTTTTCTGTCTCAGATGTATCTTTAGGATTGTGATCACAAAGATTGTCATCATAATTGACAAAGTGCTGATTGTACTGTACATATTTCAAAAATGAGTACACCTTCATAGAATGTGCTTCATAAAGCTCCAAAATGTGGTTGTTGTGGCCAGTTGAGGGCAAGTGACCAGCATATGAGTTGTAATGAGTTCAACCAAAGAGTGGTGCTTAACCCACTGAATGACTTCCAGGCCTAATGCTGATGGATGGCAACACATGGGGGAGAATTGTCTGTTGACTTAAGAAGGAAAATTTATTTCATTAAACAAAAGAGGACAAGGGTAAAAGAAGATTAGCAAATCACAGCTATTAAGGGAAAAATACAAGAAAGAAAAGTGATGCAGAAACTCTGGAATGTAAGGACTTGTGACAAGTCCATGTAAACATTCAGGCCATCATCATAATCTGTCTCCTTGTCAAGGACATTTTTTGCTGAGAAAAGTGCAAGAGAATCGTAAAGCAAGTGTGTCAGAGCTGGCAGTGGAAAGCCAAACTGGATTGACTGTTTTCATCTCATGCGATAAGACGAACCCTGCGTACAACTGGAATGAATGCATGGTTGTCATCCACTCAAGCCACAGCACAGGAATGCCCTTTAGCCTTTGCCAAGACCCATATTAACAAGATCATTCTAATCAATGGTCAGATGAGGTCAGAATCTATCTTTTGGAATCTGACTGTGTCCAAAATGTATATTGTCACAAGACAAAGAAGGGCATGAACTTTAGAAAAATTCTGACAATACCCTCATCAATCCTATCCACCTGACTTCTCTAATATAACATCATTTCAAATATAGAACTTCCTTAAGTAATGTAAATGTTATTTGGCTCATGGCTCGGCTTCAGCCTTCTGGCAGAGGCAACCAGATATTTGGCTAGTATGGTCTGCTCTTGAATGGAATTCAACACGCCACTGACCTTTTCAAGAGCCCCTGGACCACTGGCCACAGAAAACAGCCCCAAAGCACCCAAGAGCCACCAGCAAACTTTACTGTGGGTTGAAAGGTGCTGTTCTTTGTATGTAGCCTCCCTTTTTTTCTACAGTTCTGTGGCTCTCAAACTTCTTTTCTATGGCCCTAAGTGTGCTTCTGGTAATTTCAACTAATTTTTTTGTAGTCATTCCCCAATCTATGCAGCTCAAAAACTTTTTTCTCATTTGACTTCAGAGCTCTTTGATTCCACCCGTGCTGATGGATGACAAAATGATTTTCCCTGTATGTTTCCTCAGTTTTATACCCCAGGGAAACAGGATATGGTCACAGGCAACAATAAAGTTCCTAGACTAGGGGAACTAGGGGTTCTCAAACCGATCCTGGGGACCCACTGTGGCTGCAGGTTTTTGTTCCAATCAACTTCTGTTTTTAATTTAACTCCTGGGCTAATTTAAGTGAACTGTTACTTCCCAGATTCTATGTTTTGGGAACAATGTAGAAATTAGAAAACTAAGTTTGATGCGCCATCTGTTGGAATGACAGACACAATGTATTCCATTACTGTTTGTAATGTGCATTAGAAAGATAATGTCATAAATATTCTATGTTGTTGTTAAGTGTATGTTTAATAAATTTTTATCTTTATGTAATACAGACATAGAAATATGTTCACGGAGTGCTGTATACTGTATGCATACTGTAATCCTGGCAGTAGTCTGTGGGAGGCACACCAAAGAATCTCTTTGTACTTTGTGAATGAGAGTAAACTTGAACCCACTACATGCCTGTATGACAGGACAGCTTGTACAACGACTTAACTATTAAAACTCTAATATCTTGACTTCCCCTTCACAGATGTGTCCATGAATTTGTTGCACTGGAAAAACTGCTGACAAATAACCAAATGCAACATGGCCGACCTGTACGAGCCAGCTTCTGTCTCCTTACAGTTGTGCAAGTTCTGCGTTGGACTTTCCTCAAATGGTAAGCATGAGCTGCCTCTTGTAACATATCCAACTTTTTTTTTCAGTTTTCTAGACTCTTTTGCATCACACCCTCTTTGATGGCTTATTTTTGACTCCCTGTCATCCGAGTTTTGTCTTAATTGCCTTTCTCTCAACATTGGCTTGATCTTCTCTACTTTATTATTGAATGTACAATTCTTAGGACCACTATACTAATGCTGGTGGGGCTTTCTATTGCTTTCAAAAAGGCCTCAGTTCTTCATGGCATGGATTTCACAAGATGTTGGAAACATTCCTTTGAGATTCTAGTCCATGTTGAAGTGATTGAACCAATCTGCCAGCTGCAATGGCTGTGAATCTCCCGTTCTTCCACATCCCAAAGGTGTTCTGTTGGATTCAGATCTGGTGACTGGGAAGACTACTGAACTCATTGTCATGTTCATTAAACCAGTTTGAGACAACTTTTGCATTGTGACATGGTGCATCATCATGCTGGGAAGTAGCCATTAGAAGATGAGTAAATGTTGAGACCATGAAGGGACAGACATGGTCAGCAGCAATACAAACATAAACCATGGCATTCAAGTGGTGATTGATATTGCTAATATTATTGATATTACTGGGCCCAAAGTGTGCCAAGATAACATTCCCCACACTACTACACCAGCGGCAGGAGCCTCGTCTGTTGACACAAGACAGATTGGCTGGACAGATTTCTACTGTTAAGTGCCAAATTCTGACTATGCCATGTGTGTGCTGAAACCGAGACTCTTCAAACCAGTTCACATTTCCCGGTCTTCAACTGTCCAGTTTTGTTCAGCATGTGCCCACTGCAGCCTTGGCTTTCTTTTCTTGCCTGACAGGAATCGAACTTGACATGGTCTTCCTGCTGGTGTATTCCAGGATGCTCTTGTGCTCACCAGTTGTACAGAGTGGTCCTCTGTGTTATTGCAGCCTGTCTGTCGACACGGATTAGTCTGGCCATTCTCCTCTGACCTCTCTTGTCAACATGCCACTTTTGTCTGCTAAACTACCACTCACTTAATGGTTTCAGTTTTTTTTTTTTTCACCATTCTGACTAAACTCTACCTATTGTTGTGTGTGAAAATCTCAGGAGATCAGCAGTTACAGAAATACCCAAGCCAGCCCGTCTGCCACAGTCCTAATCACAAAGATCACATTTTGTTCCACATTGTGGCATTTGATGTGAACATGATCAGACGATCCTGACCTGTGTCTGGGGGATTTCATACATTGTGCAGCTGATAAGCAAGTATATACAGGTGGTCTTAATAATTTGCTCAGTGTGTTTAGCTGATAGCTTACAATAAGATTACTATTCATTGCAATTCTTTGTATGCATTGTATCCAATTGGCGCACAGGCAGGTGAAGTGACGTACTCAGGGTCACACAGTACATCAGAGAAAGGAGTGGAATAATCAACTCCTTAATGTCCAATGCCTAAGCCACTAACACAAAGTAAAATTCCAACACTTTGACTTATTCTTTCCAGCCTTCCAAATTAATTTCTTCTTTATTGATTTGTACTCTTGTCTCTTATATGCAAGGTAAAAAAATGTCAGCTAAACATGAAATTTAAAGTACAGTTATGTTAGCAAACACAGAGTAGTTAAAGCTGATTCATGACAACTGAGCCGTGTCCTGTTTTTACTTTAACTTGCTCATTTTCTTGGTTGTATCCAACCAAGTATAATCTCAAGCTGCTCCCTTAATTAAAGTAGTAGGGAATTTAACAAGTCGACTGAGAAGTAGCATATTCCGTATGTCTCATAAAGACAGGATCTCCAACAAAATTCCTAATTTCAGACGAGTTAATTTTTTAACTGAACCTTTTGTCCAGTTAGGCTCAAAAACCTTGCATGTTATTCCAATTATGAATCTGCAAGACAATTATATAGTACTAGCTGTGTAACCCTGTGTTGTAAAAAGTCTGGGCTCCTAGAAACTATTTAAATCCTCAGAAAGAAATGCTGAGTCAGTGGTTTTGTTTTGCGGATAGGCTCAAATTGCCCCCCCACCCCCTATCTATTAGCAGCTAAGCGAGTTTCTCGTTTGTCTTTCCTCGGTGGTTTCACTTTGGCGATGGAGTCGCTTTCTTTCAGCTTCATGCTGTAGCCTCATACTTCTTTCTCTTCTTCCGACACGTTAACTTGGGGCCATCTTGATGGCTCTTTGAGCTTCAGGCAGTAGTCTCACACTTCCGGGCCAGCCAGCCAGACACACTTCCACACATAGATATTTATATATAAGAAAGGCCTAAAGATAATAAACAATGTCCAACTAAAGGCAGGAATTAACACAGAAATATTGGCTTTGCTAAGTTTACATCTGTGTAAACTTAGTAATGAGCACACCAAAGGAATGGAGGGACTATGGAGCTCTGCAAAGTAACCCAAGGAATATCTTTGTACAAATCAGCGCCACAGCCTATTAAGTGTCCCTTGTGTACAAGGCAGTTTGGTGGTGGATATATTAGGGATTGATAAGAGAAGCAGCAGTGTTTGAAAAAGCCCCACTATTTGCCAAAAAAACCATAGTTCCCTCCCAATAGCCATTGCTAGTTACATGGGCTCCTAAGAACAACAGATGAGTTTTTGACTTCTCTGAGGTGTGACCAAATAAATACAATCCCAGACTATTACAAATGCACAACTGCAGAGTAGAAGCTCTCATTTTATTGCTGACATATACAAAGTGAATTCCTACAAATGACTGGACCAAGACCACGGCCTTCAACATCCAATCAGGTGCAGCGCCAATTTCAGTTTGAGGTGTAAACAGATTTTGTATCGTCTTCCCCCACCTTTATGTCACCCTATATTGCATATCTGCATTTTGTGTTTATCTTAGCAGTATAGCTAACATTGATTAAAAAAATTCCAAGAGAAATAAAAACCAACATAGAACAACTGGTTACATAAGATAAGGAAGCAAAAACAGGCAAGTTCATACATTAACATTTTTAGATATGAAAATAATGTTCTTTAGTAAGATGTTGAGGTTTACATAAAAATCTCAGCAATCGTTTGAGGTTCCGTTTCATTCTTGAAGTGAAGTTTTGACCAAACACCCCTCACCCCCACTCAGACCCACCTGCATATTGAGTATGTTGCATAAATATATAGTCCAGCATGATATAAAAACAATAAATGTCAGACACTAGAAAACAAAAATGTATCTCAGGTAAAAATAAATAAAACATCAAGCCACACATTTTAGCAGTCTGACCCAGCTTTGAGTGAATTCCTTCACTTGCCTGCAGAGATACAGATGTTTATTTCTTCTGCAACACTTAAGGTTTCCTTAAAGTGGCAACATGAATGCAGATCCTCACCCATCTGGAGCTGGGAAACACCTGTGATGTTGTCAGCTGAGCCTTCGGGGTGATAAATGACATGGCTGTTCCCACAGCAGAATGCAATATACTGCCAACCTAGTTAGTGACAAAAATGTGAAATGTACATCCAAATGAATTGTTGTAATGCATATAAAAAGGGGCCCCCCCCCCCCCCATATTTCTGATCAGTAGTGCACTGTCCATGTTCCCCGATTATTAAAAGTAACAGGTGGCGACACTGTAGCATTAGTGATAAACAGTTTTTTTTTTTTGTTCCCTTTCAGCTCGTTAAAGGGTTGACTCAAGTGCCTTGTCAAAAGGAGCCAAAGAAAAACAAAATGGCATCAGACCCTGTCACCATCAGCTAAGTTTTCTTCAACTTCAAGTCCCATGGGAGACAATAAGGTGAGGCCTTTTATTTCCTTTTTACTGAAGCTAAAAATCAAGGATGCTGCCCTAAAATGAAAGATACTTTGTGCTGACTTGTATTTCTGACCAAAGGGCAACAAGAAAACAGAAAGTTGTACAAGATAAAAAGTGAGCTTTGAATAACGCAAATGGAAAAACAACATTTTACCTATACTTCTGCTGGATGTACTGTGTACATGTTGGGCAAATACTGGATAGAAAATCTGGGCTTCTCTATTTTTAGAGTTCTGAGGTAACAGTTAAGATGCATCAGATCTGCATGTGGGGTAAGCACGCCTTGTACAGACATGTCTTGGCCGACTCTGAATG
The DNA here is from genome assembly GCA_026402145.1 of Polypterus bichir lapradei. Lineage (NCBI taxonomy): Eukaryota > Metazoa > Chordata > Cladistia > Polypteriformes > Polypteridae > Polypterus > Polypterus bichir. Next base: position 22,763,427 of record JANRMT010062789.1, read on the forward strand.
TGAGGGCCTTGCAGTGTAGGACACAGCACACTCACAAATAAACCTGCATGAAAGGAGTGAGAGGAGAAGCCAGTAGATAGGAAAGCATGCTCAACTTTGGTTTTACAAAACTCTACTGAACTCCCCCAAACCTCCATGCTGTGCAGTGTTGCACATGGCTTACTACAGTTTGGATATGTAAAACTTGCATACAGTGTATACCAAGTCCACTAATGGGGTTTTTACGGATTGACGAGGCTTTGATGAAATGGCCAATATGTACAGCCATGCCAGTGAATAGATATTCTAAATAGATTTGAGGGTCCTAAAGAAATAATCACAAATGTACACTTTTTCTTTTTACCCAACAGGTACAGATGCTTTGATCGTTGTGTATCATAGGATTGTTTTTGCCTTACATAAAAGATTATATCTTGTGCTACACCAATTTGCTTCAGTTTTTACCTGCAAAAAATTTACCAAGTATTTCAAGAAAAAGTGCAGAATTTCTAAAATATTTTAAATGCTTATAATTTATATAAACATTTAAGAAATGTTTCAGTTACTGAGGTTCTTATTTAATTTCATTAGAACTAATTAGAGAACAGGTATACATTAACAAATTGAAAATTCTAGACAGCCAACAGGGCCAAAAAACACCCACATTGAATATTACTTGTCTCGATTAACCAACTAAAACGTGTCTGTGACAACATCACAAATTAAACTAAAAAGCAAACTTTTAAACAACTTAATGTCCTTACCTGAAAGTAAACATAGGGCAGCATTTTAGATTAACAATGATGCTACTATAAACACGAGTCATTTATCCACTTGTTTACCACATTTACAAGGATGACATTGAAAGGCTGTACTCAAATGCAGGGTGAGGGTTACATATGGACATAGGACTTCTCGACTTCCAAACTCTCGCAAGTGTAAATCAGACTACTTCTTACTGAGAGTAAGAAGTTCACTTCTCAGAAACGTACCAGCACTTAATAGTGTCTTGATGTGAATGAGGCCTAAGAAGTAATTAAGAATGGGTCCAGTTTTCCCCAGAATCAATACCACCCAGCCACAACAAAAGAAAACCCTTGAATAACAAGTTTAAAGCTCAGAGATAGAGAATATCAAAAGTCAAAGAATTTGGAACATGGAGAGAACTGTAATGCTCACAGTCCTTCCCTTGACAGCAACAGTGTGACTTGTAAATTCCAAGTGTATGTAAGAAATCGAGAAGGAACAAGAAAACACTTCACAAGATTTGAAGGATAAAAAGCAGCAACTGTGTGGTCAGTTGGAATCCAATTCCAAATGCGCCAGCGCGATGAGAATTGGCACAACCAAAGTGCTATGTGACTTTATAGGGGCAGATGCTCCACCAGAACTGTTTGTACAATGATATCAGATATTTAGACTCATCATGTCCAAAAATAAAATAAGTCATCTGATAGAGAGGAAAAAAATATTACATGTAGTGTTTATATTAGTGGAGTCCAACTAACCAAGACAGGTTACGACCAAAACAAAAGACGATTTACAAGTGGAGCAGGTTTCAGTGCTGGTGAGTGGGATGCTGGTAGGCCCGACCTGAAAAAAAAAACTAAAAACTGTCCGCTGTCTCAGAGTCTTGTTCTAAATTTGCATTTCATCATTCCATAGCTATAAAAATAGATATTGTCTTGTTTGCTTCTTTTGGTGTATATATTTTGTTTCCTTAGTCCCTATATGTTTTATATATAAACACACAAAGGAGATGAATAAAATAAAGCAAGCCCAGATAATAACAGTTCACAATGGGCAGCCAAAGATTAAGAAAATAAAAAATATACATTAAAACACCCCAATTTAAAAAAGAAAAGAAAGAAAATCTATCTTCACCGCCAATGTTTTGTTGTCATTATTGAAGATGACACTGGAGAAGTAAACCTACCAAAAAGAAAAAGAAAAAAAAAAAAAAAAAAAAGGAAAAAAAAAACTATTGTAGGGGAAAATATTTTATATACGCAAAAGAAAAACGCAGCCCTGTGGGGAATGGAGGAACACCTTAGGCTCGCTGGCTGACCAAATCTTGTGAGATGAACTTGCGCAGACGCTCCAGGTACTGGCTATATAGTTCAATGTCATTGTGTCCAGCTCCTTCCACCCAGAGAGGTTCCACAGCCTTTGGGCATCGTTCAAACAGAGCCAGCCCATGCGAGAAATCGATAACCTCATCTTCCGTGCCATGAATAATCAAAACGGGTGAGCTTATTTTTGATACCTTTTCGATGCTGTAGGGAGTAAACAGAAGGATGACAAAAGGGCATTAGGAAAACATGTGCTCTAGAGACTTAGAGAGACAAACACAAGTATAAAAACACACATACTTTGGAAAAGCGTCAAAGCAGTAGGTCTTCCTGGTGTCTGGAAAGGCAACTCGCATACCAGAAGTCAAGGGGGAATGCAGAACCACAGCAGCACATTCGTATCGAGATGCTAGGTCAACTGTGGGTACCGTGCCAATGCTCTGCCCATACAGGATAATGTTTTCAGGACTGATGCCATACCTACAAAGACAGATACAAAGAAATTCCAGGTGTCGGTTATATATTTTTGCTGCCTAAGGTGATAATACTTGATGTAGGCTCTAACCTACACTCACTGGGCAAATTCTTAGGAACACTAAACCAATACTCTGTGGGGCCTCCTTTGCTCTCAAAACAGTCTCAATTCTTTGTGCCATGGAATCTACAGCCCATTACACCACCACCAGCAGCCTGGACAGTTGACAAGAGGCAGGATGGGTGCATGGATTCATGCAATGACATCACCATTTGTATGCCTGAGCCAAAATTGAGATTCATCAGACCAGGCTCCATTTTTTCCATTTTTTTTTTGTGCCTATTCCCATTGCAGCCTCAGTTTTCTGTTTTTGACTGACAGGAGTGAAACTCGACATGTTTTGCATTCCATGATGTTTTTTTTTTCTGCTCACTACAGTTGTAAAGTGAGATTATCAGAGTTACCTTTGCCTTTGTGTAAATTCAAACTGGTCTAGCCATTCTCCTCTGACTTCACTGGACTTTTTTTTTTTTTTGCATCATTCTGAGTAAACTCTGGAGACTATTGTGCATAGAAATCTCATAAGATCAGTAGTTACAGAAATACTCCAACAACCAAGCCAGGGTCAACATCACTGAGATCACGTCCCATTATCCCACCCTCCCCAATTCTGGTGTTTGATGTGAATATTATCTGAAGCTCCCGACCTGTATCTGCATGAATTTATGCATTGTGCTGCTGCCATGATTGGCTAATTAAATAATTGCATGGATTAGCAGGCGTACAGGTGTTCCTAATAATTTACTCAGCGAGTATATAGCTGTAATAAACTGCAATTCAGGGCGCACACAATCTCTTAGCTTCAACAGAAGGGAGAAAATCCTTAGTAGGAAAAGTGGCACTGTAACCATCAACACATTCAAGTCAAACCATAGCTTATCCATGCATCAGACTAAATAACAAACCCAACCGAAAGGAAAACAGAGTTCAAAAACTGAGAGAAAACAGGAATGTGAACCTTCAAAGGTCTCAGACACTCTAATCAAACATATACACTTGTGATCTTAATACTCCCAATTCCTAATTAGTCAATAAAATGTTCTTTTGAGATTTACAGACACAAGCAAAGGAAGATGACACACAGTATATTGAGTATTCAGTACAGAGTCACTTATAACAATGTCAGGCATGCCCTACATATTGATTATGTTTAGTGCTTGTGTGCACATTAATGCCCACCCCAAAAAAATCCAGTCTGTTCAAGTGTCTTGTGCAGTATGTTTATAGCTGTATGCAAATATGAGGGCAAACACTGCCAAATGGTGTGTTTAGTTAAATGTGGAAGTGAAAACCACAGGGGTCAAACACAATCCTGACAAATTTTGGCATATTGTAATGCACAAATACTACTTGCTAAATTTAACATTTTAACAAAATAAAACAGTAATTATAGCATGTACAAAATTTCAGATACCTTTCAAATTACTTTATAATTTAGGACTAGTTAAAGCCTTCAATTAAGCCAGGTGAAGTCAATTCCAGAACTGAATAAACAGTATGACCCCTTTAACCTCTCAGGCTGTTGTGCCTACTCCCACCAACTCTGTGTTTCTCTACTCTTAAGTGGATGACTGAAGACTTGAAATTAAAGATAACAGACTCTTAGTGTTACATAGCAGGGGAAGGCTATAAAGAGATATGTAAACTTCAAAATTGGAATTTACATTACACCTTGGCTGAAGAAGGGGCCTTAGCTGCCTCGAAAGCTTGCATTTGTAATCTATTTAGTTAGCCAATAAAAGGTGTAATTTCACCCAACTTTCTCCTGTATCAATCTATGGCTAACACGGTACAACACTCTACTACAGCCAGAAATACTGAGAAATAGAAGTTAAAGACAAATGTTGAAGTTAAGCACTTCAAAAGGACAAAAAAAATCTTTGATCAAGCTGCTCATAAATGCAACACATACCTGTATACAATCCACATATGATTGCAAAGAATGTAAAGAAAGGTTTTGTTGACACCAGAATGGTGGTCTACAGTGCAGAACTGCTTTCATAAAAATTAACCAAATGAAAAAATGTTAAGGAAACCAACAAACTAGGCAAGTGCTACTCATGTGTATTATAACAATGCCTATATAAACTTTCTAACATTGTCCTACAAGTATGACACACTATTTGGCAAAAACTACATAACAGGTGAAGTCTTTACTTAAAAACCACACAGACATATATACACACACACACGCTCGACACCATTCCATCTCTCTATCATGGGAATGGGTTATTATGCTTTTGGTTATATGATAGGCAGAGGCACATGAAATATAGATGCAGGTAGAAAGAAAAAAATGCAATCAACCAAGTGTCAAAGTCCAATTAATATCCCAGAGTCAAAACAGAAAGAGAAGATGAAAAGAAGATATCTCATTGAGAAAAACACCTTTCCAAAACATACATTAAAATTAAGTACCTTCAGGAATATGAGTTAGGGTATTCAATGGTCGTCACAGCGCCTAGATCTACACATTATTTCTGAAATTAGTAGGGAGGTCTGAAACAAGTAGTACATGAAACAGACCCAAAAATATCAATGAAATAGAAAAACACAGTTGGGAATCCTAAAGCATGAACAGACACCCTTTTAGCTGGTTATATGAAATGCTTGGTAGCTGTTGTTTCTACCAGAGGTGTCAATATATTGAATCAAAGGGTGTCTGAAATCACCATGCCATATTAATGGTTTTAAACTTTTCTAAATTTAAAGAAACAAGTCGGTTTTTAAAACGTTTTTTAAACCATTCATTACTTCTAAGAATTTCTTACTGAGCAAAGTTTCAGTAAAGCATACTATCTAACCTGGGTGCCCCAATTTTTCTACACATTTGCAATTAAACCAAGACAAATGTATCTCGCAAAGTCAGAGGTGTTTGATATATTCAGTGAATGTTTGTATTATGCACTGTGGCAGTAGGGGGTGCTAGTGCTCCCTTGAACCCTCAGGGATGACTCCAAACACCAGGTAAAAGTCCAAGACCTTTTATTTTCTTTTAACACAAATGTGCACCAAGCACCCTCCACACTACTCAAACAATCCACTACTAATAAACTCTCCTCCTCGCCCAGACACTTTGCTCCTCCACCTCCCAGCACAGCTCAGCGTCTGGACTGAGGCACCGTCCCTTTATAGCCCCTGACCCGGAGGTGCTCCTGTCCCAACAGTCCACAGTTCCTTATTCCTTCCGGGTCAGGGCAATCAGTCCTTTTACTTCAACCCAGGAGCACGTCATTTCTTCCCGTCACGTGACATACTCCCGGGTCATACGGCATCACTGAGCCCATAAGCCCACCCACAGCGACTCCTGGTGGTCCCCAAGGTATCCAGCAGGGCTGTGTATAAACACTACAAAGTCCATAAGGCCCTGCTGGACCTCGGGACACGATCCTGCTGTCGGGAGAGCTCCTCCTGGCGGCCTGGGGGTGATGACCGGCATGGGAAGCCGGCAGTACTCCACAGCACATAAACACTGAATTACAAGGAGAAGCGTTCTTTGTACTTCATGAAATTATCTATTTCATGCAGGAATTGTAATGTACTGAGTATTGGTTCACTGCAAATAGGAAGACGTGTAAATAGACTATCAGTGTTGTCTTGCTCCACATACTAATTTCTCTCTCTATTGATATACAGTACAGTCAGGTCCATAAGTATTTGAACAGTGACACAATTTTTCTGAATTTTGCCTCTGTACACACCACAATGGATTTTAAACAAAGCAATAAAGATGTGATTGAAGTGTAGAATTTCAGCCTTAATTGAAGGGGTGTAACAAAAATACATGAGCGGTTTAGAAAAGACAGACATTTTTATACATTTTCTGGGGCTTAAAAGTATTTGGACAAACTAACAGTCATAAATATAATGATCATTTTCAATATTTGGTTGAAATACTTTCCAGTCAATTAGTGCCTGAAGTCTGGAAGCATGGTCATCTCCAGATGCTGGGTTTCCACTCTAGTGACGCTTTGCCAGGCCTTTACTGCAGCTGTCTTCAATTGCTGCTTGTTTGTTGGACTTTCTGCCTTCAGTTTTGACATCAGTAAGTGAAATGCATGTCCAGTTGGGTTGAGGTCAGTTGATTGACTTTGTGTTGAAAAGCACTTGGTTTGCTTTCACAGTGTGTTTTTGGCTCATTGCGTATCCGCACTGTTAAGCGTTTTGCAGCATTTGGCTGAATATGAGCAAATAGTACTTCAGAATTCATCCTGCTGCTACTGTCAGCAGTCATATCATCAATAAACACATGTGACCCACTCCCATTGGCAGTCATGCATGCCCATGCCATAACATGGCCTCCAGCAGGTTTCACAAATTATGTGGTATTCATTGGACCATTAGCTGCTTTGTCACTTCTCCATACTCTTTTCTTTCCATCATTCTGGTATGTACTGATCTTAATTTCATTTATCCAAAGAAAACTGCTACAAAACTAGACAGGCTTTTAAAAACTGTTTTCTGGCATAGTCTAATCTGTCCTTCCTATGCTTGAGGTTTACCAGTTGTGGTAAACCCTCTGTCTTTACTTTCATGAAGTCTTCTCTTGCTTGTAGACTTTGGCAATGATAGACCTACCTCCTGGAGAGTGTTCTTAGTTTGGCTAAAGGTGTTCTTCACCAAGGAAAGAATTCTGTAGTCATCCAGGCGCAGTTCTCTGCTGTTGTCCAGGCCTTCTGGTGTTGCTGAGTTCAGCGTGTTCCTCGTCTTTAAGACTGTACCATATTGGTTGATTTGACCTCTCCTGGGGCCTCATGTATAAAGGATGCATACGCACAGAAATGTTGTGTACAAACGTTTCCACGTTCAAATCGTGATGTATAAAACCTAAACTTGGCGTAAAGCCACACACACTTCCACGGTAGCTCATACCTTGTCGTACGCAAGCTCTCCGCTCAGTTTTGCTGACTGGCAGCACCAAGCGTTAAAGCAATGCTACTGTTCCTGTGTGGTTTATCTTTCTTTTTCAGATCCACATCCCTGATGCAGCTTTATAAATACACCGAAATTAACCGCATATTGTTTATTAGTTTAATGCATCTGATTGTAATTAACCTGTAACAATACAGTATAAATGGTCCACAGAATGGTCAAACTATTCCAAATACCATATATGCTTTAGCGTTGATTTACATATTCAAAGAGGCGTAATTCTGGGAGTAGCTGGGGCGGGACAGCAAGCACGTGCACGTGCGTTACTTTTCACGCTGATTGGGATTTATGTATCGGAAGAACGTGGAAGTTTGCGTACGCACAGATTCCTGCATCTGGATTTTTCTGTGCGTACGCACATTCCCACTTTTGCACTTACGCCATGTTACACTGCGAGTTCTACGCATGGCGTTATACATGAGGCCCCTGGTGTTTCTGCTGTTTCTCTCTAAAGGGTTTGTTTTCTCTGCCTAATGATGGCCTGTTTTTACTTGCATGGGAAGCTCTTTGGACATCATATTGAGAATTCATAGTGACTACTTCCAAATGCAAATTCCACACTTGAAATCAACTCCAGACCTTCTACCTGCTTAATAGTTAAAGAAATAATGAAGGCCCTGCTCACACTTGGCTATGGAACAGCTTGTCAGTCAATTGTCCAAATACTTTTGAGCACCTGAAAATGGTGGGACTTTGTATAAAAATGGCTGTCATTCCTAAAGGGCTCATACTAGATTTCTGTTAAACCGTTTGAATTAAAACTTGAAAGCCTAAACTTCAATCATGGAATTATTTATTTATTTCAAATCTATTGTGGTGTCATACAAAGCCAAAATTATGAAAACTGTGCGACAGTCCAAATACTTATAGACCTAACTGTATTTTGTATAGTTTTATTGGGAAGGCGTATTTGAAGTGTAGAACTCACCTGTGTTGCAATGGGTTCATTACATTTTTTTTTCTCCCATTTTCATTAACCCTTTCAAGCAGACTGAAACGATCATATTAAAACTTGAAAATTAAATAGCACCAGATGTACAATAATATAACTTAACCAAGGGAAACATCAACTGGGATTGTCATCTGAACCAATACTTGAGAGGAATATTTCAATGGAATGATGCAACAATTATTAGTACTGCTGCCTCCTAGCTCAAGAAGACTGGGTTCAAATCCCAGACCACAATTGTAGGTATGGAGTTTACAGAGTGAGATTCACAGTTACACCCATGCATTTAGCGATTATACACATGATGCTACACACACCCCTATGTACAAACCCCTACATTGATGCGTTAATCCAAACTCTCTTGCTCTTCAGTCATTGTCATATGTAGGTGGTCATTCAGAACCTATTAAAAGTGGTAATACCTGATGTAACAAGCAACTCTCAGATAAATGCTACAGTAATAACATCAAAGATGAGCAATTGTGCCTATTGGTTAAAAAAAAAGAGCAAACTGAACACCATCCTCGCCCTCCATTTTCAGGAATGGGCTACAATTTACTGTTGTCAATGAGCGATGAGTTACTGTAAGGTTTAAGTTCTTTTTCACCTTTTGAATCCATGTCATGTGTCCAGCAGTGTAAATGTTTTAACTACCAGTCTGAGTCTACATGGTGTTGATTCTCAATTGTTTCCTTATTGTGAGGTGTTTCTCCTGTATTTGTGGGATCACTTAATCAAGTACTAAAAACCATCCTGCATTAAGAGCAGATGTTTGGCTTAGGCTTTGCAGATTTTTGTTCCAACCAATTTCACTACTAGTGAGTTATTTCTACCTTTAATTGATCTCACTGTTTAATTAGCTGACCTTTTATTATCTTGTATTTTGCTTTGAGAAAAAAATACGATTTACATTTATAACAAAAAAAATGATTTGAAAACTGTATTTTTAAACTAAAATGATCTCCATCTACACTAGTGTTTTCATATTGTTTAAAAAATCATTACCTCCACTACTGACTGAAAACAGATATGACAGAGTTTCTCCAACACAGCATATGTTCATCCATAGAAAAATCTTTGAAGGGACTAAAACACTATTAGCCACAAGATGTATCACAATCTGTAGTGATTGATAAATTTGCAATTTGCACATATACACAGCATTCAAACTGTACAAAACGCAATTTAGATGCATACAGGTAAGAAACACAGTAAGAACCATGGAAAGCAATTCCTCTATTTCTCTTATGTTGAAATATGGTTTTCTTCTGTTAAGGGTGACCAATCAGGGAAGGCGACATTTAATAAACATGAACCAATCAGAGCATGATTAGACTCTGCATTTTCAGCTATACATTTTCACCTATTCACATTGGAACACTGATTCTGTGTTTTCAGAATTATGCAATTCTGGACAGCATTTCCAAACCTCTCAATTTAAAAAAAATTAAAAAGCAAGAAGAATTCATTCTTAACCATCTAACACAGATACATTTTTGTTTAATTTACTAAAAACAATATAGCATAACCAGCTTGTATTGTCTTGACAAATATAAAAAATACACTGGGACATAACCACTTGCTTAATTAACCTCCTTAGCGTTACATTTTTTCTCAAAAACACATGTAAAAAGAGATGCATTTTTTGGCTTGAAAAATGGCATTTTTATTAAATCTCATCTTTCTACTGTAAAATGTACAAAATAATAAAAGTAGAAAGTCAGAAGTGTATAATGATACAAATAATAATAATAACAACAGACAGCACACTGCACATGTGCGACTGAAGCAAGTGTAACTTTTGGATTCCCAGAATTGCTTTAAGTTTCACTGACCATTTCAATTTCACTGCCTGAAGACAGATCAACTTCGGAATCACTGCTGATAAGAGGCATTTCTTATGAGGCAAGGAGAAGACACATCTACACCAGGTAACACTGGGGCCTGATAGTTACGCAAGACATGCCCATACTGTGGCCCAAGTAACACTCAGCTCTAACGCTGTTGGCACTTTTACAGCCGGAGTAAACCTCAGGTCTTGCACGAGATGGGTCTGTATTGTTGCCCAAGTGAGACTTGGGAATTACGCTTTTAGCACTGTTTTTACAACCTGATTGATGCTTGGATCTAACACGAAGGAGGTTAAGGTACAAACTCAGCTACATAAATGAAGAAATTGACTAGTATAAAAACCAGAAGCCAGGAGAAACCCCAAGGCTGAACTTGAGAACCACTGATTTAGAAGGTATTTGTGGGCTTGGCGATTTAGAACTGCCAAATGTCACTTTTGATAATTAACTTTGAGACATGTTAAAGATCATCTTGTGTTCCATATGTACCATTGTAATTCTGTTTTTTTTTTTTTTACCTTATAAACACAAAGAACACATTTTTAAAGACAAATTACACCACTTTTGGTATTACCTTTTATTTAATTCTATTTAAAGGTCTTATGATGACCGAGGTAAAAAAAAGAGTGTTCTCTTAAAATCTGAACTGTGATTACTTTTTCCATTTCTTCCTAGCATCTAAGCAACCTGGGCTGTGCCACTATGTAACTCTATGGAGTCATATTCCAAAAAATGTGTCAAAGCCTTTTGTGGAGTGTAACGTGAATGCCAGAAAATATTTACATAACCACTAAACCCACTTAGAAAGATAATGTACAACATTAAATGAAATCATTGTGGGAAGAGTTATAGCCTACAAAAACATTTTGAGCAGCGTGCGTCTATCATTCATAGGGGTCACAGCTACTGGAACACAATCCAAATGGCAGCAACATTTGTCACTTTACTCCCATGTATTACAGATAATCTGAAGAACTGAAATGTGGACCCTTTCACAGAGGATTTGATTCAAATTATTCTTGGGGAAAATGTATAAAACTAAAAACAGCAAAACCATTGCCACTATCTTAGCTATTAGTAAATATATATTTTCAGTGTTTTGGAAGAGTGTGGATGCAAAGACTAAAACTGTTAAGTTTAACTTTGGTAGAGCAAATTCTGAGCAAATGAGGCAAAGTCAAAGGAGAATAGACTGGGATAAGCTTTTAGTGTGGAGACAGTCGAGGAGCAGTAGAACAGGTTTAAAAATGTTTTACAGGTAATGCAGGACAGGTACATACCTACATTTGGAATTAATAGAAAATGTAAAAAACTCTGAAGTGGGTTAATAAAGAGTTAAAAAATAAGCTGCAAAGGATAAAAATAGCTATGTAAGATGTATAAGACTAATAACTCCAAAGTGAATCGTAGGGCGTATGAAAACATGAGGGCAGCCATTAAGAAGGATATTAGGGAGGCTAAAAGACAATTGGAGAGGAATATAGCAGAGAAGGCAACCCTAAGAAATTCTTTCAGTATTTTAGCAGTAAAAGAACAGTAAAGGAGCAGGTGAAGTGCATCAGGAATAGAAAAGGGGAATTCAAAAATACAGACAGTGAAATAGCAGATGCTCCAAACTTGCATTTTTCCCAGAGGTCTTCACAAGTGAGGAAGTGGATAACCTCTCAGCAGTAAATAGGACTACTAAGGAGATACTGATTGATTTGGAAATTGTAGAGGGAGAAGTACTACACAGATTAAATAAGCTGAAATCAAACATATCTCCAGGACCAGATAATATTTACCCTCAAGTTCTTAAGGAGGTTAACAATGTAATATTGTGAACATGGGCCCAAGGGGACGTGGTCGCTCCTCCGAAAACCCCTCTTAAACAGTGATTCAGTGGGAAACAAACAGCTTTTCATCTCCTCTTTGCGGGACAGGCGGTTAGCCTGCTGCTTGCTGCCGTGCTGAGCGATCTGCATCTAGCGCGGGGTTTCAAGCATTTAAAATATTGTGTTGCAGCTGTCCTAGTGTCTCACTGCCTTGTCTCTCTTCCCCTAGACACCCTCTGCTCCGGTCGGGGCTCCCTAGCCACCACACCCCTTTGAGGAGGAAAATTTTGTGTTCTTTTGACCAAGAGGCGGAGCCAAGGCAGCTGGTTTGACAGTTGTCCTTTGTGCAGCCGGATCGCTCCTCAAATAGACTTGTGTTTGTTCCGCCCGTACGAGAATAAAGTTTCTGTCTCTTCGAAAACCCTGAGTGCTCCTGTGCAACTTTACAAACCCAAACGTGACAATATATAAACCCTTGACACATATTTTTAGGAAGTCACTACACACTGAGGAAATTCTGAAGGACTGGAAAATGGCAAATATTATCCCATTATATAAAAAGGGTGACAGGCAGATCTAAGCAACTATAGGCCAGTAAGCTTAACGTGCATCACAGGAAAATTATTGGAAGGAGTTATTATAATAATAATAATTCATTAGAATTTATATAGCGCTTTTCTCAGTACTCAAAGCGCTGTCCACACAGGGAGGAACCGGGAAGCGAACCCACAATCTTCCACAGTCTCCTTACTGCAAAGCAACAGCACTACCACTGCATTATGGACACAATAGAGCAACACATGGCAAGTACAGGAGTTTTTCTTAACAGTCAGCATGGGTTCAGAAGAGGGAGGTCATGTTTTAACTAACATGCTGGAATTCTATGAGGAAGCAACAATAGGGTACGATACAAGTGGAGATTATTATCTGGATTTTCAGAAAGAATTTAATAAGGTGCCACAATAAGGGATTGGGTATTAAACTAAAAGATGTGGGAGTCCAGGGTGATGTTTGTAGATGGGTACAGAATTGGCTCAGATACAGGAAGCAGAGGGTGATGGTGTGAGGAACCTCATCAAAATCATCTGATGTTAACAGTGATGTTCCATAGGGGTCAGTGCTAGGGTCACTGCTATTTTTATTATATACTAGCAAAATAC
>JANRMT010062789.1:22782723-22916453 GCA_026402145.1 Polypterus bichir lapradei
CTCTATGTTCAGAATCACCTTTTCTCTTCGGCATCGTGTGGGCTAGCTTCGCAATAACTTGCAGCATCATAAGCTAGACTTGATTAACGCGGTAAGTGTTCGGCAAGGCAGCTTAAGTGCTGCATTATGGGATCTATAGTTTATTGTGTTACCAGCGCTTCATATACCCGGGCCATTAATAACAATAATACAGTATATAAAATGATCTCGCGGGCCGGATATAATTACACGCCGGACCGGATGTGGCCCGCGGCCCTTGAGTTTGACACATATGGACTAAATAGAACTTGAAAAGATATATTTTTTCGTACATCGAGCCCGCGTGCTATTGTGGTTTTGCCTGCATGCCTCAATAAGTCATCCTCCCCTCACTCTTACTTTTTTACCGTTCATCTAATGAATACACCGAGTATGGCTTTACCAAAACAATCATTGATGGCGAATAAAGTATCCATCATTCGAGTATGTAGATCGGGGTATATATATATACATATATATATATACCCGCATATCGCAGCGGAGAAGTAGTGTGTTAAAAAAGCTATGAAAAAGGGAACATTTTAAAAATAACGTAACATGACTGTCAATATACAGTATTTGTTTTGTGAGTGTTACTGAGTGTTGCTGTCATCAAGGATTTGATTATCATTATTTCTTTCAATCAGGTTCGTATTTGTAGGATGTGTTGTGTTCAAGTTACATTCCGTGTTTGTCAATCGTTGTAAAGATGACAGGTTTCATTCATCGATTCGTTTCTTACTGCATCAATAAACAGCTCGTCTTCTTCTTTATCTGAGACCTGACGCACTGCATGCACGGGTTTTTTTTTTTACACTGTCTTCCTTTAGCGGGACATTGACTTTTTCCACCGTGTGCTTTGTTTCCGCAGTAGCTGCATTTATGAATATGCTTGTATGTATCAGACGCTTCATATTTTTTGCTGCCTTTTCAATTGTGTAATTCGGTTTTTGTTCAGCGCTCTTTGGAACTGTTGCTTTTTGTCTGTGCACTGCATCAGTTCACGTGAGCCGCTCGGTGTACATGCATCGAAGGTTCCCAGCTGTGCTGGTGCCATCTCGTGCGATGTCCATGGCTGTATTTAATGTTACCGAAGTCCTGGCACTTAAAACTTTCTCTCGCAGTTTCGCCGAGTTTGTGCCAAACACCACCCTGACCATCTCATCTTCCTCTGCATAAGCACAGTCCTTCACCCGTGAATATTTAGTGGCAGTTTGCTATTGGATTGCCGCTGACGGACGGCCTTATATGGGCAGGCACTAAATTACAAACGCCAGCGGCAGCCTGTCTATTAACTTAATTTAAAGTTTAGGTTTACATCGTGCTTTGTTTCCGAAGTAGCAGAACTCATGAATATGGTTGTATATGTCACTCGCTCGCTTCTTATTGTTTCGCTGCCTTCTCAGTTATATAATGCATGTTTTCTTCAGCGCTTTTTGGAGGTCTTCCTGGTTTTCTATGTACTGCGCGATTACATGGGAGGTGTGATGATGTCACACGAAACTCCGCCCCCACGGCGTTCAAGCTCATCTCCATTACAGTAAATGGAGAAAAACAGCTTCCAGTTATGACCATTACGCGTAGAATTTCGAAATAAAACCTGCCCAACTTTTGTAAGGAAGCTGTAAGGAATGAACCTGCCAAATTTCAGCCTTCCACCCACATGGGAAGTTGGAGAATTAGTGATGGATGAGTGAGTGAGTGAGTGGAGTGAGTGAGTGTGTGTCAGTGAGGGCTTTGCCTTTTATTAGTATAGATGATTTAGATAAGAATATAAATTACAAGCTGGTTAAGTTTGCAGATGACACCATGACAGTGGATTGCTAGATAATCTGGAATATGTTGAATCATTACAGAAGGACTTGGACAGCACACAGTATTGGGCAGATTTGTGGTAGCAGATTTAATGTCAGCAAATGTAAGGTATTACACATAGTAAGTAAAAATGTGGTGTCTGAATATACAATGGGAGGTCTGAAAATTGAGAGTACACTTTATAAGGAGGATTTAGGCATCGTAGTGGACTCTAAGCTACTGACTTCCAGACAGTGTTCAGAAGCCAGATGATTCTGTTCAAATTGCAAATGATGTGAAAAAAAAATCCATGTGAAACAGGAAAAATACCTCACAACTTGTGTTGCATAATCCTCATGTCCTTTATCATTTGTATGCTCAAAACTTTCAAAATGCATTCATTTTTTCTAAAATATTACTAATACTTTCAGAAAATGCAGCATATAAGATTAACAGGAAAGACACATTCCCACAATACTATGAAGTGAAGACAGAACTCCTGATGAATGTATGAGGGGGAGAAGCAAATCTTCAAACACAGAATATTACGGGAATGCGTCTTTCCCGTTTATCTAGTATTTTGTGTTTTCCAGAAGTATCAATAATATTTTTGCAAAAAAACTGCACGCACAACTTTGCTGATTCCATGTTGTCTGCCCTTCTACCTAGTTTGGTATCATCTGGCAAGGCACTGGATACTGTAATAACGGGATATGGAAGAATAAAAACAGTATGCCGTAATTTATTTGATAAATGAAGTTAACAATCTTAATATTTTTTAGAACAATGCACTGTTTACACATACACTACTAAATGTTTACCAAAACCATCTACTTTGTGAACTTTAACTTTCGTTGCAAATACAAATATACAAGATACAAAGCAGAGATATAGTATATACTGTCCAGGGCTCTGACAAAAGTTAAAATTTGAACTTTGATGCCTTCAAAATAATTTTGAAAGAAACTATGAAGCTTAAAGTATTCATATTCTATATATGTATTACATCTTCAGAATTACCCTAAATGGCAAATATTTTTAACATCGCATGATTCACCTTTTACACTAGCTCTGTATCCATCTGTACCACAGCAGAAAAGCTGAAGCTACAACAAAGCAGGTTGCTTTTATGTAAATATTGAGATCTCGATAGACGTAGTGCCAAACTCAACATGTGTGGCATCAAGTTTAAGAGATGCAGGCACTTAATGAAACACTGTGCTTTTTCTGTTTTTACTAATTCAGTTTTATTTGACATACAACATGATACAAGCATATTTCAGACAAAAACAAACAGCAGGCTTGTCTTTGTACCAACTTATCTGTGTGGAGATTAACGTGTATGGCTCAATGATCGGTGTGTGATGCATTGGAAGAAATCGGTGTCATTTTAAGAAATTGTACAATATAGTTAGCAGTTGTCACAGACAATTCCTGTACACTCTCTGCCACCTGCTTCTCATTTTTCTGCATATATGCATTATTTACTGAGAGACCTGGGTGAACTGTATTGAAATTAGAACATTCAAGCACTCAAAAAATGAGAGAAAACCAACAAGCTTATAAAAACTAGTCAGTATAAAATTTGAAGATACTGACTGAGTTGTTTACAACTAGCTTTCTATCAATGGTGAAAACCACACTCAACTATAAGGTAAATACAGAAATAATGAAGATTTATAGTTATGACTAACCTAAAGGTGCAGAATAATAGTATGTTGCAAAAAAATGTTAAATCATTTTAAGCAGGGACAAAATTACTTGGTCAGCAATTTTTTTAGTTACCATAACCTTCCATTCCTACTGAAATACAACTCGGGTAAATCTGAATTGCTTGGGATTCACTTGTATTTTTTAACCCATTAGAAGGTAAAATTAAAAAGCCTTATAGTTCCGACAGTTGGGTACCTGTTTAGTAACTCACCGGGTACGCAATGCCTGCCAGGCAGCATCAATATCAGAGTACAGGTTCTTCTCGGAGGGCTTGCCTGTGCTCACACCGTAACCAGAGTAGTCATAGGAGAAGATGTTACAGTTGATGCGGGTGCCCAGGCCAATGTAGAAGCTGCTCATCTGGCCAAGGTCTACAGCATTTCCATGGGAGAAGAGCACAGTGAACCTGAAATTAGAAGAGTGCAAAAATGAATAATTTATGTGGTAAAGCTTTACTGGTGGTTCCATCTTGTTACATGGCAGATCACAGTTTTGCTTTATTCAAGTTTAAATTTTGCGTTATGTTTACATAGTACAATGAAATTCTTACTTGCATTCCCTCCACAACCTGGCAACAATAGTAAAATGTGAACACAATGACAATGAATACCATATCACAGGCTAAAAACAAAATTAGACAGCATATAAAAGCACACATCAGGGATGCTCTTGTAGTCATCTATAAGAGTGATTGTTAGATAGACTTACTACTTCAAAGTAATGGTCAGTGAATTTAGTGGTATAAGTGACAATAATAGTCTTGTACTATTTAATATAATGGAGGAAGGAGAAAAGTGATTGTGTAGGATGGCCGAGTACTTATTATTATAATATATTTACTAATACTTTTTTGCCTTTCACAAACAGTGTGTATTATATATAGTATGTACTGGAAAGGAGGTAGCCAAGTGCCAGTAATATTCTGTACCAACTTTACCACATTTGCAGCGTTTTGTTGTCCCCAAGCAATAATAGGTGCCATACCAGGATATAATGTGCGCCCATTGAAATTTATGAGCATTAAAAAAAGACATTAACGGCAAATACTATTTCACGGGTCATAACAAACAAAAAAAAAAAAAACACAAATTTACGAACTATGACTAGTTGGATTAGTCAAAATTGCCAGCTCACCTAGCACTGGGTGCACAACGGATGTACATGCACCCAATACGATTCCCACGGTTGGAACGGGTCAAGAAGACCTCAGTGCTGTCCAATTCACGCTGAGAGTATTGAAATTCAGCACGCTCCGTCAGATGAAGTTTCCAGCGCATCGAGGTTTCAGGAGTTCGTCCTCGCAGGGAGGTCCCACTGCTGCTTGGTGTGGTGGCCTCCAGATCAGGAAGAAGAGCATAGGTAGGCTCAGGTGGTAGGAAAGCCAGCTTGGCAGCAATACGACTGGGGCATGGTGGACAGCAAAATAAGCAGCACAGCTCACTGACAGACAGACCGTTCATTTCTGTGAGAAAAATTAGCAAAAAAAAAAAAAAAAAAAAATTATTAGGAAATGCCACCAAGAAAATGTAAGCATGTTAAGCAAGAACAGAAAACTCTCAAGGGGACAGATATACTAAATCTTTCACAACTGAGGCTGAATAAAGGAAATAATAAAATATTAGATAAAAGAAAGGGGATCACATGCCTGTCACTAGGACACAGACATTTATCTCCCAGCTGTTTAATTTCTTGTTAGCCAAACATTACCCTCCATCATCCCAATATTTTGGAAATTATTTACCAGTCCAACTTGTTCATGCAGTATGCCGGTAGGGTGCCCCCCTTTCAAATGATCATTGTGCTTTCAACACCTAAAACTGCTGCAGTTACAACTAGGACCAGGAAGCAAACCATTGAATTTTCCATAACTTAAATTGTGCTGTTTATGGGCAGTGTGAAGGATACAACATAGCCATAAAAAAATTTGTAAAGGAAGGCATATGGAAAATGTAGTTACAAAAATATTCAATTTACCCAGCTGAACAAATAATTACAACAATCTTGATCAATGCTAGCCTGGAACAAGATACAAAATCCCGTGGTCACACAGTGTTAGAAATCTACAACCCCCACAACTGCCCAAGCTGTCATAAAATAGTAAGGATTACAACATTAGTTGGCGAAGGATTATGAAACCACAAAGAGTATGTTTGCTGAATCTATAAAAAGTCTTAAAAAAAAAAATGACACAGCTGCAGAATCATTTCTGTGTGTGGAAAAATCTTACAGCCAACATAAAGTGTCTGGCATAGGTTGCCAACAGCTGCAAAATGCAGACTTCGCAAAACATAAACAACAAGTCTTATGTGGAAACTTGGATAAGACCAAAGCTCAATGATCTGATTATTTTAGCAGTAATGCAGTACTGCACCCAACAAATTTACTTCCAATACAGCTGACTTTGGCAAACGTTTTCCCGTTGTTTAGTAATGCTTTTTTTTTTCTTCTAAAAATTACTACTTTGCACCTGGTAAGATGATGCCAAGTCAGCAAAGCATCACAACAGCCTGTGGCTAAACTCAACAATCCCTTTTCTGAACCCCCTGATTTTTAGTTTATTATTATGTGGAGCTCAATCCTGTTCCATATGCATTAGGCACAACATTAGGTGCCAGTCAAACAAAAAGAAAACAAAACACCCTTTTCAATCTAGTAGAAATAAATACATATACACTTTCATACCAACTTCTCCCTATTATGCAAATGGCTAAAGACTATTCTGGCATGAGCAAGCACGAGGCTGCATCCCACCCGCTACAGCAAGGGTCCCTAGAGTGCCTGTGTGGGCACTGCTTTCTGTTCCAAATTGTTGCAATTGAGGACTCATTTCCTGTCTTTAATTCAGGCCTTTGCTTAATCACTCACCTCATTTCTGCAAGACAGTAATAAGCCTCAGTGGGTGATCTACTTCTGAAAGAAATTCAAAATGTTCAATGTTGTGACCGTCCCACTCTAACTATGCTTAGCAACAGATTGATTAGTTTACTGGTGTCACACACACATACAGTAGGTCCCAATTTAATTAACCAATAATTAACTTTTTACTTTTAAAAGTGTAACTCCCCTAGTTTTTTTTTTTTTTTTTTTAAACCTCTCTCTAAACAGTTCTATTTAAAACAAACAGCCATGTGGAAAGTTAAGCATAACTGCCCCCCCCCAACTCACTAAACTGTACATGAACTGTACATAAACAGAAAGTGGCCATTTTAGGCCGCAATCCAATTTGAAGTGGTCATCTGACATATTACTTCCTGTGTAGGCACTCCAAAGTGTTCATCCACTATAGAATATGTTTTTTTTTTTTAAACTGGCTTGCAATGGAGATGCATGTGTAACAGTATACCAGTAGATAATTAGTTTTTTCAGTGTTTGTATTAGTGACTAAAGTTGATTTCACATTACATGATTCCTTATCACTGGGTATGTAAGATTTGCTGACCGAAGTTAGAGATCTCGTCACTAG
The DNA here is from genome assembly GCA_026402145.1 of Polypterus bichir lapradei. Lineage (NCBI taxonomy): Eukaryota > Metazoa > Chordata > Cladistia > Polypteriformes > Polypteridae > Polypterus > Polypterus bichir. The sequence goes on from JANRMT010062789.1 coordinate 22,789,712, forward strand.
ACCATATTGATTTAAATGACTGAAAATCACTGCCCTTGTCACATTTACCAAATGAATGACAACCATCCAGCATAGCTGTGCTTGCCCATTATTCCGACAGCCAATAGCATGCTGTCTATCCGAGTTGATTCTGTATGGGGTTAACAGGTACTGCAATTTCTGCTGCAATCTCTGCCCTCCCCCCCCCATTCCATTGTGGTACATAACACACAAGATTACGGAAGCCGAGAGAAGATTTGCAATATCGTTATTTTTTTAAAATCATTTCCTCGAGATAACGGACTAATTTTATCGAGATCTTGTTTTCTCAAAATTATGAAATAATTGTATCTAACGTTTAATGTTTAGCTTAATGAAGCCACGCCCTGTTTGAAATGGCAGAAGAGCAGAACTGTATTGATTAGTGCGTCACATTTTTGTTCAATCAAGGGCTGACGCAGGCTGAAATATGTTTATGCCTTAGTTTAGAAAATAGTGTCCATCATTTAAGAATACGGTTAGCAAGGCTTCAGCTGTATAGGCATCACAATCTAAGCAAGCCGGATACCAGGAGCAAAGGTTAAGTTTTGTTTTCTTGAGATCGTGATAAAATGAGTCTGTTATCTCTAGGAGACAATTTTAAAAAATAATGATATTGCACGTCCTCTCTTGGCTTCCGTACAAGACATCAGACAGACAAGCTTCTTTTGTTTGCAAGGGCCAAAACACTTGCGTTCCTTGTTCTTCATTGCTGTATTATATGCATTTTACTTCCAGATGGGCATTCATTGGTTGCCAGCTGTCATGCAAACGGAGCTCGTTCTATGACTAAATACAAAATTAAACTTGTTTGATTTTATAGGAATGACTTGTGTACTAGATGGAGTGACTCGCTTGGTATGTCACATTACATGACTAACTTCATTGAAGCACACCCTCAACTACCTAACTTGTTAAGATTATATAAATGAAGGCAACAATTGAAAAAAGAAAAAAAAAAGAAAAAAAATCGCTGGAAAACTGGAAAAATGTGATGTTAGACATAAAGAACACAAAGAAAACAACTGCGGGAATCAAAGGTGTCCTATACTGGAAATTCCTAAATACTTCCTGATAGAACTATGCACTTCTTAAGGTGTTATTTTAAGATCTGTTAATGCGTATTAAAAGAGCACAAAATTATAAATATTAAAATAACTAAAGCATTCTTGTGAATAAAACCAAAATAAAGGTTTTTGTTTTTAAATCTACACATAAGGAAATAACAAAAAATAATTCAACTTCATTTAAAATCACAGGACAAACTGGTCCCCAATTGAAACAACTTGAAATGAAATCTAGAAGCCACAGTTTGAGGATTCCAGCCATGTGGGATACCCCAAGTTCATAAAAGGATGCAAATACACACATACACACACCAGAGTGTGCAGATATTCAGTGTCTCTTCAAGAGAAGTTTAGCACCAACAGTGAACTTGAGACGTACTAACAGTGAGGCATCAAAGCTACCACTGATGCTGGCAATATTTTAATAATAGGAAAAGCAACCTTTGTCAGTTAATAATTAACCCCCTTCCCAGTTTTAAATGTCCCAAACACGTTAAGAAGCAATATACATCAAGGTATAAAACTAAAACATAGCCAGCAGCTTTAATCAGGAGGCTGTGTAATGTTTGAATAATTTATCTTTACATTTCAACTCAGGTGTCTTAGTGGTTAGTGTAGCTGCCTCACAGTTCCATTCTCCTGCATTAGAATCTGGGCCTTAGCTTTATCTATGCAGTCTGCAATTTCACTCCATGTGTAAAAAGAGTCTCTCTCAGACCAGGCCTCCTCCTCCTCTCATGGCTCCATGGTCCTGTCCAGAAGCTTACATGCCCACTGTAAGTGATTTCAACAGTGAACAGGGGTCAGCATGGGCACTTTGACCGATCTGTTTTTACTACGCACCATACACAGCAAGCTGTGATGCATTATGTGTCCTGACTGCTTTCTCTGATGGCCATCATTAGATTTTTAATCAGTTTGTGCTACAGAAGCTCTTCCGTAGGATTAGACCAGAAGGACTAGCCTTTACTCTCCAAGTTCATCAATGAGCCTTGGGTGCCCAAGACACTAGCGCTGGTTTATCTATTGTCATTGCTTGGACCACTTTTGGTAGGTACTAACCACTGCCTATCAGGAATAGTTAGACCTGCCGTTTTGGTGATTTTCTGAACCAGTCATCCAGCCATCACAATTTGGCTCTTGTCAAAGTCGCTCTGATTCTTATAGTTAGACATCACTTTTAAGAACTGTTTACTTGCTGCCTAATATATCCCACCCCTTGGCAGGTGCCATTGTAACCAGATAATTATTATTCACCTGGCAGTGGTTTCAATGTTGTGGATGATCAAAGTATCTCTCTCTATATCTATATATCTCTATATGACCCCAAATAAGGGCGAAACATGCGTCGCGTACTCTTTGCATTATTAGACAGTAAACTATGTAATATATATCTCTCTGTGTATCTCTATATATATTATATATATTTATATATAAAATCTAACACCTGTCTGTCTATCTGCTTTTCATGAGAGGACTACTTAACGGATTTAGATCTGTTTTTTTCTATAATTTGCTTGAACATTCCGGTTGATTTTGCGACTTTTCTCATCTTGTTAAGTATTATAGTTTGGTTGTTGCACAGATTTATTCATGTGAATCTGAGAGACAGGCTACAGGTCGAGGGGAGGGGGAGGTGGGACCATCCTCACTCATGTGCCAGCCTCTGTTTGAGCCACTCTGCTTCTCGCCACATGTTGGAGCGTACCTTGCCTCCGCTTAGCTAGCAATACCTGTTTGTTCAGCAGAAATCATCATCTAGAGATTGCTAAAGAGTAACACTGGACATTTTTAAGAGACAGATCACAGCTACATATGTTTTAAAGGGTACCTGCTCATTACCAGAGATATCACAGCCACATGCTCTTCTCCCCATGCGGGGGGTGCTCTCCCATCAGAGGTGAACACGATCAGATACAGTGCCAACATTTGACATTGGAGCATACCTACCTTCCGCTTGGCCAGAGATACCGTGCCAACTTTTTACATTTTTGGCAGAGATCACAGCTACATTCTCGTCCCTGATAGCAAAACCAAAAATAGTGTATATCAAGAGGCTCTCGGATACAAAAGCTATCAATATAAATTCTTCTCAATACAAATTACTTTTTTTTTTTTAAATTGATTTTTAAAAAGTTTGTTCTGTTTCACTACTACACGGGTGGAGCTGCACGGGACAGCTAGTATGTATCTCTATATTATATAAAAAAATCCTGGGACGAGACAAGACTTTTTCAAGAGATTTGTTCAAGTCCCATGAGACAGGACTTTGGCCATGAGGTTTTTTCAAGTCCCGCCCTCCTCTCAACCATATTCAACCACGCATAAGGTCCTCTCACCTCTCATTTGTGTGAATGCTTTTGACAGACACAGGTCTTGCTCTCTCAGCAAGTTTTAAAGTTTTCCTCACTTTAAGTTCCAATTAAAGAAGATGTATTATGTCCAAATCGTATTGAAGAATTTCATCCCGAAGAATTATCAACACTAAAAATGAGTACACAGGCAATCCTAGCACCAAGAAACGACGAAGTCAAACGAACACACACCAAAAATGTTGATTGGTTACACAGCAAATTGGTTAAATGCGTATCAATATTCTATGTTGAAACAGTTGGTGGTGATCGTGCGGAAGATGAAAACATCAACTTACAATATCATGAAGAATATCTACAACCAGTAACACTGTCCGGTTTTCCTCCGCACGAATTACTGTAGAAAGAAAGATGTATCCAAGAATGGTAATGTAGTACATCTTCAGGGGGTAACATCAGACAACAAAGGAGATTTTGACATGCCATTCGTATTAAAATGTTTACAGTTTCCCATTAGAATAGCTTTTGCAAAGACAATTAACAAATCTCAGAGCTAAAAATTTGAAAAAGTAATTTTATTTAATAGAAAGAAAGAAACGAAATTCAATCACAGGCAATTACACATTGTATTGTCATGATGAGATTCCAACCACAGAATCAAAATTCAATGTGATATTGACAAAAACTTAATTCAAAAAATTGTTTTTACTGAAGTTTTACTGTAAACGTTTAAAAAGTATTTACATTTTTTAATATGGTTAATTACTTGCTGTAATGTAAAATAGTTAGTTCTATTATGCATATATAACAATTCCATGAAAATAACAATCTGTTTAAATTGTACATCCGCATACGACAGAACTGAGAAGAGGCTAGTGCGTAGCACAGGCCCGGGGGTTGGCGAGCAAAGCCCCCTAGTGTGTGTGTGTATATACATTATATATTATATATATATATATATATAGTACAGGCCAAAGGTTTGGACACACCTCCTCATTCAATGTGTTTTCTTTATTTTCATGACTGAAGGCATCAAAACTATGAATGAACACATGTGGAGTTATGTACTTAACAAAAAAAGGTGAAATAACTGAAAACATGTTTTATATTCTAGTTTCTTCAAAATAGCCACCCTTTGCTCCGATTACTGCTTTGCACACTCTTGGCATTCTCTCGACAGCTTCAACAGGTAGTCACCTGAAATGGTTTTCACTTCACAGGTGTGCCTTATCAGGGTTATTTAGTGGAATGTCTTGCTTTATCAATGGGGTTGGGACCAGCAGTTGTGTTGTGCAGAAGTCAGATTAGTTGGACGATCATTTATTTTTCAACAGGACAATGACCCCAAATACACCTCCAGGCTGTGTAAGGGCTATTTGACCAAGAAGGAGAGTGATGGAGTGCTGTAAATGGTCATGAAAATAAAGAAAACACATTGAATGAGGAGGTGTGTCCAAACTTTTGGCCTGTACTGTATATATATGGCCATATTGGCCGCATTCATCTTTCCCTCGATGGCTACCAGTCGTCCTGTCCCTGCAGCTGAAAAACACCCCGACAGCATGATGCTGCCACCGCCATGCTTCACTGTGGGGACTGTATTGGACAAGTGATGAGCAGTGCCTGGTTGTCTCCACACATACCGCTTAGAATTAAGGCCAAAAAGTTCTATCTTGGTCTCATCAGACCAGAGAATCTTATTTCTCACCATCTCAGAGTCCTTCAGGTGTCTTTTAGCAAACTCCATGCGGGCTGTCATGTGTCTTGTACTGAGGAGAGGCTTCCGAAAGGCCACTCTGCCATAAAGCCCTGACTGGTGGAGGGCTGCAGTGATGGTTGACTTTCTACAACTTTCTCCCATCGCCTGACTGCATCTCTGGAGCTCAGCCAAAGTGATCTTTGGGTTCTTCTTTACCTCTCTCACCAAGGCTCTTCTGCCCCGGTAGCTCAGCTTGGCCGGACGGCCAGCTCTAGGAAGGGTTCTGGTCGTACCAAACGTCTTCCATTTAAGGATTATGGAGGCCACTGTGCTCTTGGGAACCCTAAGTGCAGCAGAAATTTTTTTGTAACCTTGGCCAGATCTGTGCCTTGCCACAATTCTGTTTTTGAGCTCTTCAGGCAGTTCCTTTGACCTCATGATTCTCATTTGCTCTGACATGCATTGTGAGCTGTAAGGTCTTATATAGACAGGTGTGTGGCTTTCCTAATCAACTCCAATCAGTATAATCAAACACAGCTGGACTCAAATGAAGGTGATCTCAAGGATGATCAGAAGAAATGGAAAGCACCTGAGTTAAATATATGAGTGTCACAGCAAAGGGTCTGAATACTTAGGACCATGTGATATTTCAGTTTTTCTTTTTTAATAAATCTGCAACAATTTCAAAAATTCTTTTTTTTAATCTGTCAATATGGGGTGCTGTGTGTACATTAATGAGGAAACAAATTAATTTAAATGATTTTAGCAAATGGCTGCAATATAACAAAGAGTGAAAAATTGAAGGGGGTCTGAATACTTTCCGTACCCACTGAGTGTGTGTGTGTGTGTGTATATATATATACACATATAAATCAAAAACAGAAAATCTTTCATAGAAGTGCTTTCTGTGGCACTCCAAATTTTGGGTATGTGCATTCTGTTTGCTTATCCTTGAGATGTGTCTAGAACTTGGATGGTGTCCCAAGGTGGCAATCTGAACTGATTGGACATCTTTTAGAAAGACACATACCTGTGTATAGTGTTTAAGATCCAAAAATCCACACTGCATAAACCTGTAGTGCAGCAAAGATCCAAGCAAGAATATAAAACCATTTCTGAAAGCTTTCAGTGTTCCCAGTAGCATAGTGGCTTCAATAATTGTGAAACAGAAAAAGATTCAAACCACCAGGACTTTTCCTACAATTAGCTATGCAGCCAAACTAAGTAACCAGGCAAGAATGGCCTTGGTGTTTTAGGTGACCAAGAACCCCATGGTCATTCTAACAGAGCTTCATAAGCAGAATCTGTCAGATATTCAACCATCTCAGCAGCACTCCATCAATCAGGGGTTTATGGTAGAGTGCCTAGACGGAAGTCACTCTTGTGTAAAAGGCATATGACAGCCTCTTGGTGGATGATTTTTTTAGTATGACACTAAGACAAAAATTGAACACTTTAGGCAGAACTCCAAGCACTATGACTAGTGAAGAGCAGACACTGGTCATCACCTGTCTAATACTATCCCAGTGGTGAAGCATGGTCGATGCAATTCAGCAGTAGAGACTAGGAAACTGTTTAGAATTGAGGAAAAGACGAAGGCAGCCAATACAGAGAGGTCCTTTAAGAAAACCTGCTCCAGAATTCATGCCACCTCAGACTGGTGTGATGGTTCACTTTTCAACATGACAATAACCCGAAGCATACTTTCAATATAACACTTAAGTGGCTCCAGGACAAGTCTCCAAGTGTCCTTCAGTGGCCCAGCTAATGCCCAGACTTAAACCACATAGAACATGTGTGGAGAGACCCTAAGACAGCAGTCTACAGAAGCTTCCCAATCTGTCTAGCAAAGCTTGAGTAAATCTGCCAGGAAGAATGGGAAAAACTGCCCAAATCCAGGCATGCAAAGCTTGCAGAGACATAAGAAAACAAGACTCAAAACTGTAATTGCTGCCAATACAGCTCCTAAAAAGTACCGAATTAAAGATGTGAATACTTACATGATTGAGAAATCTCAGTTTTTGAGTTTTAATAAATTTACATACATTTCTGAAAACATGTTTTCACTTCGATATCATGGGCTTTTGAGTGTAGATTGATTGGAAAAATGGCAAATTTATCTATTTCAAATTAAATCTACAACACAATGAAGTGTGCTGAAAAATGAAGTGGTCTTAATACTTGTACACACACACACACACACACACACACACACACATACACATACAATGTATACTTTTTGTGTTCTAATGTGGAAATGGTGAGGAAAAACAACATGTCACAGTTGTGTGGCAGGAACTGGAGCAGTAAAACATTCAAGAAGTACAGCTCACACGGCTATGAAAGTTTTTTTTTTCCCCACTTTACCTCATATAACTTCTGAATTTGGCTTTTGGACAGTAACCCCTGCTTTGTTTTTATTTTCTGGGATTTCTGCCAGAATTCTGCACGAAATACATTTTATTGTGTGACACATACTTTGTGCGCTAAGCTTTTAAATGCTAGATAAACTACTTCATTTAAATTGTATTTGCTATGCAAAGTAATAGCTGTATGTTGGATAACTGTTTAAGCTTCTGTTTTGTGTAACCAGTTAGTAGATATACTGTATGTTAACAAGAGATGGTCTTTAGTGAAAATAGTAACATTTGCTTGCAACAATCAACTATTTTGATAACCACCATTTATTTCATCTATATAACCCACCAAGGACACAAACTAGAAACAGTTGGAAGGATATAGTTCAAGCAGGTGGGACACAGCTAACAAAGACAGGCAGCTGAAAATAAACATACTGAAATTAATAAGATATGATACACAATCATGGCATGGCTACTTAAAATAGCACTGCAAGTAAACAACTGCAGACAGACAGGGGAGTCACTAAAATAAGGAAATACAAAATGAGAAAAAATACTTCTGCTTTAACAATATGGATTTTAGAAAGCAAAACTCTTCTGTACTGCTGCAACTGCAAACTGTGTAACTTCTGCCTTGTGAAAAAAGACATCAGTAATCACCTTAAGCTTTCAGCTACATTCAAATGCTTTTACTATATCAGCACAAGTGTGTGCACCACTCGCTTCTTACTCTCTGTTCTGTCGGCCCCCTGTTCCTCATCTTGTCTGCTTTTCAGTCTTGAGATAAGACTAACATTGTATCACCAATGCACCTATATGTCCTTAGCAGATTAAAAGAAGGGTACAGATGGCGAGAAGCTCAGTAGTTTACTTATTCACTGCTGCCTTTGGCTAAAAAGGATTGGAATGTCCCTTACTTGAGCTGAACCCAAATGTAATTAAGAAGAATCACACTTGACAGTTAAAATTAAGTGTAAAAAATAAATTCATGAAAAAAGTAAACAAAAAGTGAAGTATAAGCACCAGACATTTCCATTCCATTAGATATTTTGAACAATGCACTTCACTTCATTGATCTTTACATAGCAAACACTAACCCCAAAGCACGTCACACATACTGAATAAGCAGTCTTATAGGTGTCTACCACCTGTCTAGCAAGTGGTGGTCAGTGTAGGGGAATCAAACCATAATTTTTTGTTATACAGACATTAGAATACACATTTTATTAGAAGAAAACATTCAAAACATACACACACACAAACAAATAAGTGAATTTTGTTTTTCCTTCCAATGTTTTTTACACAGATTAATTTCAGGATTTGATTAAAAATAATTTTGTAACTAAATATGTTGTTTTCCGATTTCTACATTTAGCCTGTCAAAGAAATGCCTCAGAGTATGGGTTATACTATTCCAGGAAACTTGTTTGTCAAGAATGTTACAATAGTATTTCCTTGTAAATAATTGCTTTAAATTATGCATAAAAGTACAAATGATGAAAATACACTGATGATCTTCTCAGTGGAACACAATGTTTGTTTCCACACATGACGTTTAAGTGGGTTTGTTGTTTTGTAGGGGTGGTACGGTGGCGCAGTGGTAGCGCTGCTGCCTCGCAGTTAGGAGACCCGGGTTCGCTTCCCGGGTCCTCCCAGCGTGGAGTTTGCATGTTCTCCCCGTGTCTGCGTGGGTTTCCTCCCATAGTCCAAAGACATGCAGGTTAGGTGGATTGGCGATTCTAAATTGTCCCTAATGTGTGCTTGGTGTGTGGGTGTCCTGCGGTGGGTTGGCACCCTGCCCGGGATTGGTTCCTGCCTTGCGCCCTGTGTTGGCTGGGATTGGCACCAGCAGACCCCCGTGACCCTGTGTTCGGATTCAACGGGTTGGAAAATGGATGGATGGACGTTGTTTTGTATTCTCATGTCATGCTAGAGCATTCCCAGCCTAATTCAGGGGCCTTTAGATATCAGTGTCATTTCAAATTGTCTTGTACTCTGCCCTACTCTTGAGCCAATAAATACAGCTTAAGTCTTGAGACATCCAAGTTCAATACAAGTCCTGAGTCTAGGTACCTGATCTGTACAGCTTTGTTCTTGTCTGAATCCCACTTGTTCAAACAGCATCTTCTTCATAATTCTGTCACCCAGTCTATTGAGAATTAGCCTCTTAAGAAGTTTATAAGTTGCTACTCAGAACAGATATGAGCTTGCACCTTTCAACAAAGACTCAGTTTTCCTGGCTTCAAAATGGTCATTATTTTTGCTTTTTTAAACACTTTGTGTAGTGTACTGGATTTTAAAATATATCAGAAGAATGTTGCCATCCATGTCACGCAGCATATAAGAAATTCATTATAAATGTAGTCAAAACGTGAAGACTTTATGTCTTTCAAATTCTGAAAGACTACAATTTATGGTACTGTTTGGAGGGAAGGGTCACTGTATCAAAGAGAGACACCTTATTTGTAGAGGGTTCCTTTGTGTTAAAAAAACCTTTTAATGGTTATACTCTGCAACAGTAGACTTCACATTATCATACATGAAACAATAACCAAGCAAAAGAAATTAAAGAACAGACAACTACCTCAAGGCTTGGTGCTTGCCCAGTTCTTTTTAATTTATATATTGCTGACATACCAGTGACAACATCTAAAAAATTGGCTTATGCAGGCACAAATCTGTAGAGACCACAAAACAAATTTTAAAGCAGATCTTGAAATTCTCTGAGGATACCACCACAAATAGAGCTTGATTCCAAGAGGAAGCAAAACCTAATGCGCCTAATTCTCACCTAAACAATAAATGGCCAGTCAAGAATTTGAGGTATATGCATGCAATTCAAACATAACCAGACACTAACATTCCTACACACTGCACTTAATAGGTAGGACTTTGTCCTATAAGCAGCATTTAAACAACATGACTGGCAAAATTTAAACAACCAACAACATAACAGATATAAGGTATGCTGTACTACACTGGGCAAATATTCCACAACATGCTGCTGCTTGGCAATGGGCTTTATTTATAACCAGTAATGGTGTACTACACATAATGTGCAGTAAATACACTTGACTTGAGCATTCATAGTTTTCATCCTCTTTCTCTGTACGTTTAGCATTCGTTTGCTCAGAGGTTGATGCGCTTGCCGCTTCCTGAGCAGCTCTTCTTTTCTCCACCTTAGCGGTCTGCTTCTCTTCTTTCGTCTGCATCTTTTTGCGTTAAAACTGATTAAGTCAGTGTTTGTGTTGCAATTACTTAGTGTGTTTTCTTTCATTTTTCACTTAAGCTGGCACTTAAGTGTTCAATCTGCCTCAAGAATGATTTAAAATATGAAGAGGTTGGGGAAGTGACAGCGAAGGCGGTAGGGATGAGAATGATGCCTGTATGCATGTGCCGCTCGGCCGCCCTGCTGGCCACTGCCAAGAGTTGATTCTACAATAAAATAAAATTAAAATATAAAGAGGAATAACCTTGGAGGTCAATTATCACCCTGAAAGCAGATAGTAGACGTCACATAGTATATGTGTAGCAAATTTCAGGTCAATAGTTCAAACGGTTTGCGACCTACAGGTGATTTAAAATCCTGGCCAGACAAACGAACAGCCATGGTAGCGTATTATATATAAAGATATGGCAGAATGGCCATCAAGTTACTAAAGTTGACACCCAGCTTAACAGACCCATGTACATTTTTGCGGGCTGCATTAAATCTTCTCCCACTTTCTGTCTACCAATTCTTAACCATATTCCTTACTCACATCTTCGAAGACAAGATGCCCTTCTTTGAGAATATGAGAAAGTAGTGGAAGACTCCCAACTACCAATCCATGAAGACAATTTGAATGCCTCCTCCAAGATCGAGATGACCAGCAATCAAAACTACCCTAACACTTTATAAAGATAGCCTCAGAATGCTTGAGAAATGGGAAGAATCATGGACCCAGACTGCATCATCAGTTAAACATGATCACATAAATATCCATCAAAAACCAGAGGAATTCGACTTTACACATCAGATCTGGAAAAAGCACAGAAACAGAATACGGCAGGACACAATATACGTATGTGTGGACTCACTCTACAAAGATGGGCAGTTAACTAAACTTTCTTCATGTTGTCCAAGATTGCAAATGAACAGCAAAATACCGGGCCATGGAGATTTGCTTACACTTCCTTCAGCTGCAATTGAATGAATTAAAAATGTAAAGTTTAATTTGTGATGTCTCTTTTAGATAAGCAGCTAGTGAAGGACTACATCAGCATACATCTGCAAAGAATAAAAGATTAAAAAGTTATTGCAAAACTGAAAAGGAAAGAAGGTTAAAGACTCAACATTTTGGCTGTATAGCCATCATCAGATGCGCTGTTTGGGTCTTTAATCTTTTTTTTTCCTTTTCAGTGTGAAAATAACCTTTAACCATTTTTTATGTTTTATTTCAGAGACTGCATTGCTATACAACCTGAATTGCAACCAGTATGTTTAAACACTTTATCCTGCTAAATGTTTACATTGACTTTTACCAATTTGTAATATTTTGTATCAACCATGTGTATTTGCCACATCATAAATAAAATACTGTTGTTTCTTTCCAATGGTATTTTGTGTGCTTAAAAAACAAAAAAAAAACAAAACAGGAAACCTGGCAATGGCAGATTACATTGCCTCAAAAATGAACATGAATAATTTCATTGAAATTAACAATATATTGATTCTGGATTTTACTACTCATATTGTAGAAAATATCATGTAGGAAGTAATTAAACCGATGTATTTAGACAACACCAGTTCACAGGCAGGGTGGCGCCTCATAACTCAAGTTAAGACACCTATGGTGTAAAATACTCTGTGGAAGGGTATCTCATGAAAGAGGCTACACAAAAAAACGAACACTTCACTAGTACCACAGGTTTTAAACGCAGTCGGTGATATTAGTGAAGTTTTCGAATTAACTTTGTGGTCAGCCAAATAAAGGTTGAGGACCCAAGCATTTTATATTACAAATGACACGGGTAATAAAACACTGCATTAAACTGAGTAAAGCACGCTACACCGCCGTCAGAATAAACGTCATTCCCTGTAATCTTTACACAGCTCAACCAGAGACGCAATATGTAAGGAAATCATCAATCATGAGCCTTCAAGCAATTCCCGAAGGCCTGCTTTTACTTAATAGGAAACAGAATTGGATCGTACCTGCTAATTCTATGGCCGGTCAGCCGTTGTCGAAAGGAAGCCAAAGGAAGGTCGAGTCTGTCGTGCAAAAGGCCACAGGCTGCACGACGTTGTTCCCACTTTTCTTACTCTCTGTAGTCTGCTGAATCTACAGACTGCCAAACAACGCGCCGCAGAGGCCGGTCTCCGCCGTTTACTTCGGCTCGGCCCGGGCGTTTGCGCAGCCGCTCCGGACGGTGCCCATGATCGTGGACCGATGCTTACAGGCATACAGTGGAATTTCTATCATAATGCTGCTCACCGGCAGACCCACAAATATATGGGGGAACTTAAAAGAATGTGTCAGTAAAAACCTGTGGGCCACAACCGTACTACTTCGCCCGTAGTGCCCGTCCGTCCCAGATCTGACAAGTCTGGCTGCCACTTCTCCTCCGGCCTGCCGGAAGTGTCGTGAGTAGGAGATGACGTAAAAGGGGATGGCACTTGTTAATGATTGGAAGTGCAAGACAAAACATGCGAAAAGGTGGAATGAAGCTTGTCAACATTTTTTAAATAATAATATGAACTGAGAAATGATAAGCGGCCCTTGTAAAAACGTTAGGGGATTTTTTGTAATAGGTTATATCAATAGTTAAAATACATCAATCAAAGAAACAGTAAAAGTCAAAAAGATAGTCGTTTAAAGGCAACAAGGGCAACTGATTGTAGAAATGTTTACACAGTATAGTTTTAAAAATATATTTAATCGTTAATAGTGTTCAATTTTAAATGTGTACTTGTTTAAAGTCTGTTTGAGATTATCCATTTTCCAAACCCACTTATCCTGAGCAAGTTCGCAGGGCAGATGGAGCCTAACCAAGCATTAGGCACAAGGCAGAAAGAATCACTGGACAAGGTGCCAGTCCATTGCAGGGTGAAACAAACACACACACACTAGGGCCAGTTGGTACAAGCCTTGAGTATGATCTTGCCTGTATATTTCTCCAACATGGATGAATGAATGATATATCTTTCCATTATTAAACACATAATTCTATTTTATGGACACACCGCAGTTTAAGGGGATACTCCACCGAAAATGGATGTTTTTTATGTTATTTCATGTAGTGTGTAATAAGGGCTAAGAAAAATCTTTAACCTAATGTTTTCATGGGAAACAGAGATAAAGAAAAGTTTATAAAAGATGATAGGATGAGTTGCAGTGTTCTGTCAACTCGGGATGATGCTGTGCTGATCTCATCTCAGCATTGTTGCATGGTATATCACTACTAAAAAGTACTGAAAAACTGAAATTTTAAAAAAGGTACAGTACCAGTAGTTTGGTACTTTTGGTACTGGAAGTAAAATGTAGATTTAAAAGACCTTGTGCTCAGTACTTTGTTCTCCGCTCTATGACATGCTGGAGATTCCTTAGGGGACACCCAACAATACACTGGAAAATTCAAAAGGGGAACTGCAAAATGCAGGAAAGTATTAAAGCATGTGATTGTTTGGCACGCCGGGGAGGCTGGAATGAGATGGGTGGGGTTAGGATCATCCGTTGTTTGCTTTGGTAATATTTGGTATCGATACTGAGGTCCGAAATCTTGTATCGATACTGACATCATGATTTTAGTACTGATCCAACATTAGGTCTTAGTCTGCATTTACATAGCAAGACTAATCTTGTGTATCTGATGCTATGTTCTATTGTTAGAAGCTCCAAATCTACCAAGTCAAATTTCTGTACATTAAATACTAGCGAATAAAAGTGATTCTGATTCTAAGTTTGGGGTTTTGTGATGTTACAGTGTGCCTCAGAGCTGCAGACTAGCTGCAGATCAAGATCAAGACTAAGTGCAGTTGAAGTGTACTTCTTGTCTAAGAAGGGGAACGACAGTCGATAATGTTACAAAATGAACTCAGCATACATCAGACAGACTGCTAATGGACATGAAAAACGCAAATATGCCATTAAAAACATGGAAAACACTTTTTATATTTATATTTTGACTGATATATAACATGAAAGTAGCTCACATACAGAAAGCTTCTTTAATTGGGGTCATGCTTTTGAATGGAAGACCCACTTTTACCTCATTCATTGCTCAAGAGTCCTGACTTCAATTCAGAAATGCAACCCTGTATGAAGGGGCTTTGGGTATGTGGACTACTTTCATTTTTCAGAGGTACTGTCGGTATTTAACAATATTTTATCCAAAAATAGATGCGTATTGCATGTTGTGAGTTTAAGGCTGGTTGACTTGACATATGGATTATGTGAAAAGTGTTAACGCGAGATTTTTATATGGATGCTTTTGAGATAGTTTGTTGTTTTCCATTATTTGGGTGTAAGCCAGTGAACCAATCAGAGTAAATGGTTGCATTAATCATCACCATTGTAAATAAAGGATCCAGTGGACAAGCTTCCTTCTGCCTGGTTTCTGTCTCAAAGAGATTTTTAGTAAAGACAAGATTTCTTTCTTTAAAATATATCTCTAAATTTAATTTCTTCCACAGATGTCACTTCATTAAAGTACAGACTCACTCAAACACAATTCATGAATTTGTTAATCTGCTTGTCATGGCCACAGGGAGACAATGCCTATTCGAGTAGTACTGGGTGCAAGGCAGGAAGCACTCCTGGAGTTTATACAGACAGGGACCTAGGTATGGGATTTGAATCCAAAACTCTGAGGCAGTAAGGCAGAAGCACTGACCACCCTGCCAAATAATAAACACTAACTCTGCATGTGTCTGTTTCAAAGAACTTTCTGTACTTACATTACGAGTTCAGGTCATGTGCAACTGGAGGCCAATCAGCAGCAATGTGGTAAAATGAGTCAAAATTGTCAAAGCGATGACCAGTAGCTATCAGAGGACTACTGCTTATCCAGTGTCACAATGAAAAGGTAAAATACTCACCTAAATTAGTCCCTTACTTATTATTAGTCATTGTTTAGCGTGATTTCCATTTTGTTTTCTAACAAAGATTCTCTTTATTGTATTATGCTTCTGACATGTGTGTTTATAACACCTTCAGTTTTAATCAAGGCAAGAACCTAGCAAGGACAAAATTCAAAGGCATGCCATTGCAGTTTATGACAGCCTATGCTCTCACACACACAGCTAATCTCAGTGACTCTTTGCCTCTTCGGAGTTAGCAGTCAACCTTGCAGTTTATCTTTGGACCACAGAACGAAAATTGAATTCTTGGAGGACACAGTAAAAATAGACGCTACATATGCCACCCAAGCACCAATATTCATGGGTTTAAAATAAATGCATGCCTCATTAATATTAATTTCATTTAATTTTAGGAGACCCTATAAGCTCAGTTTCAGTAGTGTTTTGTTTAGTGTGTACTCGGTTCACATTTTACATCATTTCAGTTTTAAATCAAGCATCTTTTAAATAAGGTAAATTAATATTCCAACAACAAACCCAACCACATGGGATGCACAAACCAATATGTTTCTTCATGCCGGTCCCAAGCCCGGATAAATGGGGAGGGTTACATCAGGAAGGGCATCCGTTGTAAAATTTTGCCAAATCAATATGCGGACAACAATACAAATTTCCAAACCAGATCAGTCGAGCCCTGGGTTAACAACGATCATCACCAGTACTGTTACCCAACCGGATGCTGGGGGAAATTGGGCTACTGTTGGCTGAAGAAGAAGGAAAAGAAGAGGGGGGAGACGTGTCCGGAGGTGGGAGGAGAGGAAGAAAGTAAAGAGAGTGGAACTGAGGGTAGGAAATTTGAATGTTGGCAGTATGACTGGTAAGGGAAGAGAGTTAGTAGATATGATGAAGAGAAGGAAGGTTGATATATTGTGTATGCAAGAGACTAAATGGAAGGGGAGTACGGCCAGGTGGATTGGAGGTGGATTCAAATTGTTCTATCATGGTGTGGATGGGAGGAGAAATGGGGTAGCAATTATTCTGAAGGAGCAGTATGTCAAGAGTGTTTTGGAGGTGAAAAGGGTGTCAGGTAGAGTAATGATTATGAAGCTGGAAATTGGAGGTATGATGATGAATGTTGTTAGTGCATATGCCCCGCAAGTTGGGTGTGCGATGGAGGAGAAAGAAGATTTTTGGAGTGAGTTGGATGAAGTGATGAACAGTGTACCCAAGGGACAGAAAGTGGTGATTGGAGGGGATTTCAATGAGCATGTTGGTAAAGAGAACAGTGGAGACGAGGAGGTGATGGGTAGGTATGGTGTCAAGGAGAGGAATGAAGAAGGTCAGGGGATAGTGGATTTTGCCAAAAGGATGGACATGGCTGTGGTGAATAAGTATTTTAAGAAGAGGGAGGAACATAGGGTTACATACAAGAGTGGAGGACGATGCACACAGGTAGATTACATCTTATGCAGAAGAGTTGATCTGAAGGAGATTGAAGACTGCAAAGTGGTGGCAGGGGAAAGTGTATTAAGCAGGATAGGATGGTGGTCTGTAGGATAACGTTGGAGATCAAGAAGAGGAAGAGAGTGAGGGCAGAGCCAAGGATCAAATGGTGGAAGTTGAAAAAAGAAGACTGGAAGGTTGAGTTTAGGGAGGAGGTGAGACAGGCACAGGGTGGCAGTGAAGAGTTACTAGAGAGCTGGGAAACTACAGCAGATGTAGCAAGGGTGACAGCAAGAAGGGTGCTTGGCGTGACATCTGAAAAGAGGAAAGAGGAAAGGGAAACCTGGTGGTGGAATGAGGAAATACAGGAGAGTATACAGAGGAAGAGGATGGCAAAGAAGAAGTGGGATAGTCAGAGAGATGCAAAAAGTAGACAAGAGTACAAGGAGATAAGGCGCAAGGTGAAGAGAGAGGTGGCGAAGGCTAAAGAAAAGGTGTATATTGAGTGGTATGAGAGGTTGGACACTAAAGAGGGAGAAAAGGACCTGTACCGATTGGCTAGCCACAGGGACTGAGCTGGGAAAGATGTGCAGCAGGTTAGGGTGATAAAGAATAAAGATGGAAATGTACTCACAAGCGAGGAGAGTGTGTTGAGCAGATGGAAAGAGTACTTTGAGAGGCTGATGAATGAAGAGAATGAGAGAAAGTAAAGGTTGGATGATGTGGAGATAGTGAATCAGGAAGTGCAACGGATTAGCAAGGAGGAAGTAAGGACAGCTATGAAGAAGATGAAAAATGGAAAGGCCGTTAGTCCAGATGACATACCTATGGAAGAATGGAGGTGTGTAGGAGAGATGGCAGTGGAGTTTTTAACCAGATTGTTTAATGGAATCTTGGAAAGTGAGAGGATGTCTGAGGAGTGGAGAAGAAGTGTATTTAAGAATAAGGGGGATGTGCAGGACTGCAGTAACTACAGGGGAATAAAATTGATGAGCCACAGCATGAAGTTATGGGAAAGAGTAGAGGAAGCTTGGTTAAGAAGTGAGGTGATGATTAGTGAGCAGCAGTATGGTTTCATGCCAAGAAAGAGCACCACAGATGTGATGTTTGCTCTGAGGATGTTAATGGAGAAGTATAGAGAAGGCCAGAAGGAGCTGCATTGCATCTTTATGGACCTGGAGAAAGCATATGACAGGGTGCCTCGAGAGGAGTTATGGTATTGTATGAGGAAGTCGGGAGTGGCAGAGAAGTATGTAAGAGTTGTATAGGATATGTGCGAGGGAAGTATGACCGTGGTGAGGTCTGCGGTAGGAGCGACGGATGCATTCAAGGTGGAGGTGAGATTACATCAAGGATCGGCACTGAGCCCTTTCTTATTTGCAGTGGTGATGGACAGGTTGACAGACGAGATTAGACAGGAGTCCCTGTGGACTATGATGTTTGCTAATGACATTGTGATCTGTAGCGATAGCAGGGAGCAGGTTGAGGAGACCCTGGAGAGGTAGAGCTAATTTCTAGAGAGGAGAGGAATGAAGGTCAGTAGGAACAAGACAGAATACATGTGCGTAAATAAGAGGGAGGTCAGTGGAATGGTGAGGATGCAGGGAGTAGAGTTGGCGATGGTGGATGAGTTTAAATACTAGGGATCAACAGTACATAGTAATGGGGATTGTGGAAGAGAGGTGAAAAAGAGAGTGCAGGCAGGGTGGAATGGGTGAAGAAGAGTGTCAGGAGTAATTTGTGACAGACGGATATCAGCAAGAGTGAAAGGGAAGGTCTACAGGACGGTAGTTAGACCAGCTATATTATATGGGTTGGAGACGGTGGCACTGACCAGAAAGCAGGAGACAGAGCTGGAGGTGGCAGAGTTAAAGATGCTAAGATTTGCACTGGGTGTGATGAGGATGGACAGGATTAGAAATAAGTACATTAGAGGATCAGCTCAAGTTGGACGGTTGGGAGACAAAGTCAGAGAGGCGAGATTGTGGTGGTTTGGACATGTGCAGAGGAGAGGTGCTGGGTATATTGGGAGAAGGATGCTGAGGATAGAGCTGTCAGGGAAGAGAAAAAGAGGAAGGCCTAAGAGAAGGTTAATGGATGTGGTGAGAGAGGACTTGCAGGTGATGGGTGTAACAGAACAAGATGCAGAGGACAGAAAGATATGGAAGAAGATGATCCGCTATGGCAACCCCTAACGGGAGCAACCAAAAGAAGAAGAAGAAGAATATTTCAACAACAAATGCTGTCTTAATAGGTGTTACTTGAGTTTGCCCAAGACGACACTTTACCCCATTACTGTCACATAGTTTTGGGCATCTGTATGAATGGTACCCATTCTTCTCACATAATCTACTGGGTCTTCTTTGCACCCTTCCTTGATGCTATACCTTTTTTTCCATTAGAGTACATAATCAGTCATTCTGTCCTTTTCCCTTGACTCGATGAACCTCCTAACTTGGTCCTTCTGTCTGTCAAGTTCCTTCCACTACATCCATCATTTTAATCAAATATACACCTGTTTTCACTTTCCTGGAGAAAGTTGGTACCTTCACCTGATCATACCCATCTCTATGCTTTCCATATTTACTTTTTTTTTAATAATAATAATAGTAATAATAATACATTTTATTTATATAGCACCATTACAACAGTTATGCTTCAAAATAACAGAATCTCTTTTACAAACTGTAATGAAGGACATTTTCCAATGCTTTCCTTTTCATATCTCATAAATCTAGACCGAACAAGTCATTTATATAAGCATTCAAGTTTTTTTTTATAAATGCTGTGAATGCTTTGGAGGACAGACAGGCATCTTGGCTAGACGACAGCATGACCTCTTGAAAAGATGGAACATGCCAGGGAATGAACAAGCAGTAGCCGGAGGCCAGGAGCCATTTCATCCCCCATATGTTTGGTGGCAGTGGTCTGCTGGAGGCATCCCAGCTTGGACACACGCAGGGTCCAAGAGAACTGGTGTGCAGAAGTGCAATCTTGTTGAGGTCCAAGGTTGCGGCAAGGTTCCTGTCTGAGGAAGACTGCCCTGGTTCTCAAACAACCTGGAAGTGCTCCCCACAAGCCATGCCACATCATAGGGAGCCGTTCTGGGTCCAGTATAAAAGGAGTTCGTGGCTTTACCTCGGGGAGTCAGAGTCGGGAGGCAACACTCAACTGGAGGTGGAAGGAGAGTTTCACTGTTTGTATGGTTATTGGCTGTACGTTCGTTACACAAAGTTCTTGCTAGATTAAAACGTCCATTATTTGAACCCATGACTATGTTGGATATCACTGGATCTAGGTTGTGGGGCTCAGTGGTGCTGCCTACAGGATACAATGTTTAGTTACTTTTACTGATGGTTGTAGTGGCTTGAAGATTGAAACAACTTCTGGTGGTTGGTCGTAAGCATGTAAATATTAATAAGGTGACAGGCTCAGAATGATATGTTAGGCTTTTTATTTAAAACTTAAACTAAGGTTCTTATTGGTATATACAGTAGATTCTTATGCATAAGTTCTAAGATCTTGCCTCCAAAAAAATAATGACTTCTGTCATTATCAAGTGTATGGAAAAGACTGAGGTTAACAAGCTGTTGTCATTTGTGAGTACATTGTTATATCCATCATAGCTTATCTATTGGCATCAATGAAGCACTAATGATGCTGCTTGTACTGTGGTACATCTTGTTCTTAAGCACCTTAAGAAGGTTTATGCCAGATTATGTTTAGGTGATTTTGGGTTAGTGTTTGACACTTTGCACCTTGTGCTTCACTTTGGTTAATATCCATAATAATGTTAGCTGCATGACATATGAAGTTCATCCAAGTAAAAACATACCAATCACATAATGACCAATATAACCAGAATACTTAGATGTATATGTGAAAATATTGTAGATAACTCTTCAGGTCTTAAGTTCATATACCTTACAGCTTGTAATTGGCATTTTTATGAAATCTGGTAATCCTGCTGTAAATTATTAGCCATGTGGAAGGAGACATAGCAGAGGGTGTGTGTGGAGGCACAAAACAAAAGACATCATGATGGTTTTTTGTTTCAATCTGGAAAAGTCAAGTGTGTCCACAGTAACGAGGCAACCAGTGATTTCAGAAGCAGAGCCTACCACTCTCTAGCTGCTCCCTGTCCTTGGCAGAAATGTTGCCATACCAAATTCTAATGGACATGATCAAAATATAATAATCATGAGAAATAAAGCAGAATCAGAAAAACTTTATTAATCTCAAAGTAAATTACTTATGTGACAACTGTACAAATAGACTACAATAAATCCTCATTTACTCTGCTCTGCAGGTATATGGCAAATTAAATATAATAGATACTATATGTCTGAGTCTCTTACAAAATCCCTAGTTTACTAAACAGTAATAGTGCATTGAGCTGGAAGTATTTCACATAATAATATTGCACATATAACAGAAATATTGTACAATTTGAGATCCAAAAGAAGTTTTTCACATGAGAAGAATAAAAGAGTTATTGCACATCTAAGTATTTGGAAAAATGCTCTGGGTGATCCTTTAACGATAAAGGGAACAGCTTATATTGTGGATGAGTGTGCCATCATGGATTTTCTGTGACATTCAGTGGAATGCTTTATGCTAGTCAGTCTACTGCTAAAAACACTTCTCTGTCCAACCACAACACTATGAAGTGGGCGATTAGCATTTTCAGTAATAGACTGGAGTCTAGACAACATTCTCTGATCTGCCACAATTTCCTAGCTGTCCATTTTCTGTCTTACCACAGAGCCAGCCTTCTGAATCAGTTTGTTAAGCCTCCTAATGTTTGCCACCTTCATGCTACCCCCCCCGGCCCCAGCACGCCGAAGCAAAAAAATGGCACTGGCAACCACTCACTCATAGAATATTGGCAGCCTAGTATTGCAGACCCTAAAGGATCTGAGTCTTCCTAGGAAATACAGCCTACTTTGACGCTTCTTATATATGGCCAGTGAGCTCTTAGACCAGTCTGACTTACTCTTCATATAAACTCCCAGGTACCTGTAGTCCTGAACGATCTCTACATCCACACCCCTAATAGACATGGGAGTACCTGGAGATCGTGAGCTTCTCAAATCCACCACCAGTTATTTAGTTTTATGTATCACACCAGTCAACCAAACTGTCCACTACTCTCCTATATTTCATCTCGTCACTACACCTTATACTTCCCACTATTGTAGAGTCATCGGAGAATATTTGGAGATGGCAGCCCTCTGTGTTGTAGCTAGAATTCATAGCATACAAAGTGAAAGGAATGGTGACAGAACTTCCCCTTGTGAAGCACAGTATCAGACACACAACCCAGTAAGTCGCATATATACTGTATATCTAAATGTTTTTAGCATACATGAGCTATAAACAACAGATCAGAGTAAATGGAATTCATGCATCTTTGTAATTATATAGTTATAGAGACAAAAGCTAACTATAGGTACAAATACATAGAAAAACTGTTTGCAAACATTTGTGTACACTAAGGCAGACTAAGTGTCTTGCTGAGGGTGATGAAGTGGATTGGAGATGGAACAGAAACAGCATCCCTGTGGTTTACAATCAGAAAAGTAGGCAAGCGTGTGATCAAGGACATAGTAGGGCACAAAATACAATATCTGACACACGTTTTAAATGGTAAATGTCAAAAATAGTCTTGGTTCTCGTATTAATCATTCTTATTTTCTGTGGATCATATAAAATTAACTTGATGATCATTATTATCATCATCATTAGCAGCCATTAACTGTCTATTGCTTGACAAAGGCCTCTGCCAGCTTTCCTACAAGGGATGAATTTTGGTCTTCTGCATCTAAACTATTCCAGCGAAATGCAAATTTTCATCCAACCATCTTAATTTGGCCTCCTCCTTGGTCTATTCGTATCTCTAGAAATCCACTTTATAACTTCTGTAGTCCACCTACCTTGTTCTTCTGACTACATGTCCTGCCCAATCCCACTTTCTTTTTTTAATTTCGGCAATGGCATCCTCTATCTTGGCTATTCACCTGACCCATTAGTTTCTCCTTGTATCTCTGTGAGTAATGTCAAGCATACACCTGTTTGTGGATTGTTGAGCAATTCTCAGATTTTGTGTATTCTTCGTCTTCACATCCCACATATCATAACAGGTAAAACACATTGGTGCATCAGACACATGAGTCTATTGCTTCTGAAGACTGGGCTTGACTTTTCAAATGCACTCCATGCTAGTTTTGTTCTGCTGTTCATTCCTTCCGACAGCTTGATGTTCTCAGCTGACCAAGGTATATGTATTCCTCAACATGATCAACTGTTTCTTCATCAGATGCTATTTCCTTTCTTTTACTGTTTTGGGTCTTCTTCAGATTTGTTTTAAGGCCTACTTTTCTGCTCATTTAACTCCATCCTTTTAAACTAAGGATCATCTGCATTTGATGCAAACAGCACTTCAACAAAGTGGAAATACTTAAAATGTTCTCCATTGATCTTTATTCCAACCTCAGCCTAATGTTTGGCTTTAAAGACTTTTTCTAACACTGCTCAACATAGTTTTGAAGATGCAGAGTCTCCTTGTCAAACTCCATTTGCGACTTTGACTCTGCTACTACCTCGGTTCAACCTTACTACTGAATTAACATTCAAATGAATATTTTGATTCATACGAATGTATGCCTATTTGGCTCCTTGTTTATTTAATGCTCTTAGTATTGACTGTTGACACAGACTTAAATGCTTTTTATGGTCGACAAAGCTGAGACACTGATAACATTGTGTGCACATTATTGTATTTCTGCTTTACTCACCTTTCAGCAATTGCCCCTTTAACCTTCCACATTTTAAACATTCCTTTTCAAACAGTAAATTTAGGTTGCCGGTAGAGGATAGTTTTTTAAATTAGATACACTTTATTAATATTGGGGGAAATTCAAATGAATAGAGCAACAGAAACATAAAAAACAAGAATATGGACTCACAGGACACATTTCACATAATAATATTGCACATATAACAGTATAACATATAACACTAATTGACAGCCAATCAGTCAATTAAGAAATAAAGAAAAACTTAACAAGTACATTGGGTTGGAGCATTGAATTGTCTGATATCAGTGGGCAGAAAAGACCCCCAGAGGCTCTTAGCACACTGTGGTGGAATGAGCCTATGGCTAAAAGTTCTCCAAGGGAGCACCACCTGGAGGGGGTAGAGGGGATTTTTCATGATGGCATCCAATGTTGTCGTTATTTGCTTTTCTACAATAGTCTCCTCTGTGACCAGGGTTTGACCTGTTATGGAGCAGGCTTTCCTGATAAACTTGTTCAGGCATAATGGCTTCTTCTGAGATCAGGTTGCTTCCCCAGGAGACTGCAGCATAGAATGCCACACTGGCTATTATGGACTGGTAGAACATTTCCAGCAGTTTCTGCACATATCGAAACACCTGAGTCTCCTTAGCAAGTCCAGTCTGCTCTGGCCCTTCTTGTGCAGCACCACTTTGTTGTCAGACCAGTTCAGTTTGTTGTTTATACAGATTCCTGAGTTCTAGTAGCTCTGCACCACTTCCATGTCCATGAATGGTTGACTGATCTCAGAGGATTCTTGGCATGTTGGAAGTCCATCACCAGATCTTTTGTCTTGCAGATGTTGAGTTGTAGGTTGATGTCCCTGCAGTACAAGCCAAAGTCCTCCATGACTTTCCTGTACTCCAACTCATCTCCATTATTAATGTAGCCTATGATGGACGAGTCATCTGAAAATTTCTGTAGGTGACAAGTGCTGGTATTGTGCTGGAAGTCTGTCGTGTAGAGGGTGAACAGGTGAGGAGATAGGATAATTTCCTGAGGTGTTCTAGTATTACATACTTTCATTTCTGATGCAGTGAGAGCATTATCCAAACCTATATGTGCCTTATAGGCAAACTGTAGAGGATCCAGATGTTCTGAAACCAGGGGTCACAGCTGTTTAGGACCAGCCTGTCTTCATGATGTATAAAGTTAACAGCAACTGGTCTAAAGTTCTTGGAATCACTGGAATGCCCTTGCTTTGGCACTGGGACCACATAGGATGTTTTCCACAGCTGGGGAAACTTCTGTAAATTCAGAGAAAGGGAGAACAGGAGCTGAAGGACCCCTCAGAGCTGTCTGGCACATGTTTTCATCACCCTGGGGCTGATTCCATCCAGAATCTCAGTTTGCTTAAATTGAAAAAGTTGAACTCCTTCAATCTCTTCTTATAGCTCACAGCTGTCAGTGCTAATTATCCTGGTTGCTCACTTCTGGACTTTCTATAGTGTTGTTGTGTCTTTCCTGTAATATGAAGAAGAGACCAAAACTGAGCACGGGGCAGCCTCACTAGTGTGTTATATAACTGAACCATAACCTCCCTTGACTTGTACTCCAGCCATCGTGATGTGTAACTTAACATCTTATTAGCCTTCTTAATGACATCGTTTCAGCTTTGACCCCCTGGTTCTTCCCATGACGTGTGCTTTAAAGTTTCAAAACTCCCACTGTGTGTTCAAATCTAATATTTCTACTTCCTGCATGAAACAATTGGTTTTACACTAGGAGGTGGGTAATATAATCATCACAGAAGGACCTCTGTAATTTAGTCCTTTCCAGATTGCTCACTTCTGTAACTTTTTACGGACTCTGTGTTTACATCGCAGTAAAGATTACGGAGCCTTATACCTTCTATAAAAATAACCCCACATTAAACTAGTTCTGTGTGAATCAATATGTCTGTAAAATTCTATCATTTGAACGCTTTGGATGGGATTAAAATTAAAGAGGTCCTCTAGTAACAGTTACTTTACCCCACCTCAGGGTGTAAATCTAATTCTGTCCAAGTAGAACTTTACATTAGTTCTGAATTGCCACAGATCTGCTCAGGTTTGAATTCTGTCCAGGTCCCTTTGTAATGATTTGGCTGATTCTACATTGGCCACCCTTCCTCCTAAGTTGGTATCATCTGCAAATGTAACCAGCTAATTGTTTGTATTGTCATCAAGCTTATTTATATATGTTCAAAAAAGCAGCAGCTTCAGCACTGATCTTTGAGGGCCACCACTTTTAATACCACCTGATTCTGAAAAGGTTCTTCTCACCTTATCTGTGTTCCGTGTGTTTCAGCCAGTTTTGCACTAATGTATGCACTGTGTCTTGAACTCCCACTTCTTTAAGTTTGATCCTAAGCCTCTCTGACCTTATCCAAAGCCTTCTGAAACAAAAGAAATTGTGTCCTCTAGAGGGCATTGCAGTGCCCTAGACTCCAGGCACAATTTTATATATGACAATCCAAGTGCAATCAAAGCAGTTTATTGCCAGCAATGCCTTCTTTTTTTTTTTTTTTTTTAAATTTTATTAATTTTATTGCAATCATTCCATACAAATCAATCAATTTTTACAAAAAGTAGAATTGAGAACAAGTTGAGCCCCACCCCTGACAGAGAGAGCAAGGCCAACGGAGTAAAACTTAAGGCTTGTAAACATACCTAAATTGATAAGTTTGATAAGCCAATAGAGATGAATGGAGAAGAAAAAGAAATACAGAAAGAATTGCTTCCTCTGTGCTTTAAGAGCTTATTTTAAAATATTACTGATTAGATCCTGCCATATTTTGAAAAAAAAACTGTACAGATCCTTTTACTAAGTATTTGCTTTTTTCCAATTTCAAATAGTATAAAACATTGGTTTCCCACTGACTTAAAAAGAGGAGAGTTTGGATTTTTCCAGTTTAGCAGAATAAGTCTGCGTGCCAAAAGTGTATTGTAGCAATCACAGTTTGGTTGTCCTTCTCCACTTTAAACCCATCTAGAAGAACCCCAAACACAGCTGTTAATGGGTTAGGAGGGATTGTGAGACCAAGGCTGTCTGAAAGGTAATTAAAAATTTTGGTCCAGAATGATGTTAATTTGGTGCAGGCCCAAAACATGTGACCAAGTGAGGCTGGGACTTGATTGCAGCGTTCGCAGGTTGGATCTTGCCCTGGAAACATTTTGGAGAGTTTTAGATGAGACAGATGTGCTCAATATATAATTTTGAGTTGAATAATTGTATGCTTTGCGCATATGGAGCTTGAGTGAATTTTCTGCATTGCTACTTTCCACTCCTTTTCTGATATACTGTATTAATTGAGAGATCTTTTTCCCAGTGTCCTCTTGGATCTTTGAAAGGGAAGGACTGTAAAATGATTTTATATATTGCAGAGATGGAGTCTGAGTCCTTGAAATTGAGAAATTTTTTTTCCAGCATTGATGAGGGTGCAAGATGAGGAAAATCGTGAAGGTTCTGTTTAACAAAGTTCCTAATTTCAAGATACTGAAAGAAATGTGTAGCTGGAATGTTAAATTTGGAATGTAATTGTTCATAGGATGCAAAGACGTTTTCTATATAAAGATCTCTAAGTAAGTTAATCCCAAATTTTTTAGCAATGCCTTCTTACAACTGTTGCCCACATCCAACTCCAACTTTGACTACGCCTTAACCCCCCTGAGTTGAGTGGAGGGCTTGCTTTTAAACCCAGATGTGGGAGTACTTCCAGTGCTCAACCCCCGAGAACCCCTGAGAAGCACTTCTGGGTCAGGCAAGAACTTCAATGGTACTTACGCTGTTAGTAATCCACAGCTTCCACTGCAGAACCTGGCATGGCAGGCCCATGGGACCACAACTCCCATGCTGCCCCGTGGGTGCCTATACTGGGGCTCTCCCCTTGTAGGCAGTCACCCACTGTCCCCGTCCCACCAACACCAGAACACTGGTGTGATCTTCCGAGGTTGCTGGAATGCCAACCTCAGTGTAGTTGCTGCTGCAGCATTTTCTTGTGCCCACATCCTGACACAACAGAGAAATGTCTCCAGTCCCCAGTTGTCCTTCTTTGCTCATGGCCTCCTGGCCAGGTAAAGCAGCAGGACCCATCCTGTCAGGAACACCTGTTGGTCCCTTACACAATAAATCACAAGCACCTCTCTGATCCTCTGAGCCTTTCATCATTGAATTCTAACATCTGAATCTGAGCTGACCATTCACTAACACTCTTGTTCTTGGAATGTGATGCTCAATCTTTTCTTCAGTAATTGCTTCCATTAATTTACCCATTCTGTATGTTTATCTTGCTGGGCTATTTACTTGGATCGGCTAAATCACCTTCATTGGCATGATACTTGCTACCTTCCAATCTGTAGGAGTTTCCCCAGTGCACAGTAGTTTCTTACGAAATACACATCAGTGGTTTATGCGTACACTCATTAACTTACTTAAACACTCGAGGATAAGCGTTATCAGGTCCTGGTGATTTGTTTGATTTCAGCCTTTTTAATCTGAACAGAAATTGTCTCTCTACAGTTTCCAAATCACAGTGTTGAGCTCAATAACAGGAAAATAAAAAGAAGTACACAATCCAAGAGATGTGTAAATTCTTGTACCACTCTTTTTCTCTCATTCCTGAATAGCCCATTGACCTTCAAAATTTTCTGAATGAAGTTCAAGTCACCGCTTGTCTTTCCAGCCCCTTTCACACATACAGGCCATCCCAGGAATTTTACAGTTAAGTGTTAGGTCAAGGACATGCACAAGCAAAACTGTAAAAGTAAAATTCTGATAATTCTTACTGTCAGTTTAAAAACTTGCTGTAATGTATCTATTACTCGCATACTTTTGTATTAAGACCTTGGAAGGTCTTTTTCCGCCTTTATAACATCAGTGTGGCGTATTAAGAGCTTGTGATACACTGGTAAATTACTTGTGAATTACTTTGAGGACTTCATTTGATCTTATTATGTAATAATTGTATAACTCGGCTTCACCCCCAAAGTTTACAGAGAAGGTACTGTCACATACGGAGTACTTTTCTGTATACAATATTTATTTATTTTTTTAACTAGGGGATAATATTATTATTTCACTGGAGCTCCTTACTCTGGAATATTCCATAGAACATTTTTACTGCTCAGCGTTGATCTTTGATGGCTCGTGTTACTTAAAAGAGATTCTCATGTAGGTTTCATTTAAGAATCAGCTTTGTCACAGATTGTCCTAAAATTCCTTAGGAGAAATAGCTTTAGACAGAAAGAAGATGTGAGATGCAACTGAGGTAAAATGAGTCAAACTTAAGAATTTGGTATGAACAGCATGTGATATTTTATGAGATCTCTTTTTAGTCTTGTTTTAATCTCTTTCATGACTTTATAATGTTTATTTTACTTTATCCAAGGTAACTTACAATATTTGAGATACGATGAGTTGTACGGAAGCCGAGAGAGGACGTGCAATATCATTATTTTTTAAATTGTTTCCTCGCGATAACAGACTAATTTTTTCGAGATCTTGAGAAACCGAACTTTGTTTTCTCAAGATAATGGAATAATTTTATCGAGATGTTGAGAAAATAAAAATTTGTTTTCTTGAGATAACGGAATAATTTTATCGAGTACTCGAGGAAATGAAACTTAACCTTTGCTCCTGGCAATCAGGCTCGCTTAGATTGCGACGCCTATACAGCTGAAACCTTGCTAACCATCTTCTTAAATGATGGACACTAACATTATTATTTTCGAAACTAAGGCATAAACATATTTCAGCCTGTGCCAGCCCTTGATTGAACAAAAATATGACGCACTGATCAATACAGTTCTGCTCTTCTGTCATTTCAAACAGGACTTAGCTTCAATAAGCTAAACATTAAATGTTAGATACAATTATTTCATAATTTTGAGAAAACAAGATCTTTTGTTTTATGGAGATTTTGATAAAATTAGTCCGTTATCTCGAGGAAACAATTAAAAAAAATAATGATTTTGCACGTCCTCTCTCGGCTTCCGTACTTTCATGACTTCATAATGTTTATTTTACTTTATCCAAGGTCACTTACAATATTTGAGATACGATGAGTTACACTTCTTTTGTTTTTCCAGTGGGGTAAAGGCACATAAAGTGACATTCTTGTGATCACACAGGTGTCAGTAGGGGGATTTCAACCTACAACCCCAGGGTTTGAAGTCCAAAGCTTTAACCACTATGCCATACTGCCTGCCTTTTCTTCCAGAATGAGTATGATCTAATCAGAGCAAAGCAATATAAGATAAAGCACCTAATAGTGTTATTCAGAAGCAAAGTCTACAGCTTTGTAATCATAGTAAAATGTTTTATTACCGCAAACAAATGTCCATACATTTCACCACATATTACTGAACACACAATGCAAATACCTGTACTTTCAAATTTCAAAACAAATGTCAAGACACTGCTTAGGAGATCGGCGCCCATTGTGTGGTTTTGCTGAGATCTCCACTGAAACTCAAAAGGAGACTCTTGAGCGACTACCAGGATATTGTTTCTCAGGAGAAAAATCTGTGAAGCAGGAGACAAAAGAGCATGTTTCCAGTTTATTTCTTTTTCATCTCATTGTTATCTAGGACATTGGTTCCCAACCTTCTTTGTCTCCCATACCCCTTGATTAGGCTTTTCATTTATGAGTTCGCCCCCTCTCTCCCACCCATCTCTCAAAAAAGTTTTTTTTTTTTTTTAAATTTTGTTAGGTTAGCTAAATAATCAAATGACTCAGATCAACCTAGTGACATTTATAGGCTTTTAATTTTGATTTTACATTTTACAATTTACTTCAATTTTTTATAATAGCAGCCTAACATAAGATCAAAACAAATAAAAACAGCATTAAAACAATTTTTACTCACATTAACATCTTGATATAAAAGTCTTCCAACGTGGCTCTTAATAATTTTATTGCGATCCTTGAGCTTGTTTCATGGATCCGAGTTTTTTTAAATCAGGTTCAAATGAAGACAGATATAACCTCAAATCAGGAGCTGCGTCAAGCTTATTGCGATATTTATTCTTAATATATGCATAAGATGAGAATGCTCTTTTGACAAGCTCTGTGTTTGTGAAAGGTAATAAATATTTTATTGCTTTATCACTGAGTTCTTGGTACTCTTCTCTCACTGCTGATTTTTGAAATTGTAAAGAAGAATCAGTCAAAAGTTCAATCAATTTTTCTTTTTCAGAAACTGATAGTTTTTCGGCTTGCTGAAAAAACAGTTTGTTGAATGGATTTAAAATCCAGTTATCTGCACCATTTCGCTTTGGAAAATACTGTCTGAACGACACCTTAAGTTCTTTTAAGTGAGCTATTATACTACTTTTTACTACTGTTTTGTCTTGGTAATATTTTACTCTACTTTCCCCTTTTGTATTATTAATATGTAGCCTTTGTCAGAATGCCTCAAATCTCACAGACGTACTACTGTTTATAAGGTATTCTAGTACATAACTTATCTCCACCTTCCCTTCTACATCCATAAACCTCAGGCAATTAGGTATAGTTAAAGACAAGCAGGAGTTACCACTTAAATAATGTATTATTGATAATATTCATAAATAAGAACAATATGCAAAGTACATTTGAATATTGGCAACCATACAACCTGATAAATGGTGATGTGTAGTTTCAGGCGGCACACAGATTTGTTAGTTACTTAAAAATGTCTCTAGTTCATTTGTGGTCAGCTTTCTTCAGAACAGGCCACATGCCTGTCTCAATATGGCTGCCGAGCTGTGCTCTTCATTGTGTTGTCCTTTTCAGTTCATGCATCAGTTTGGTAAGAGAGAGAGTGAGGGAGTGAGTAAATTTATAGGTTTTCGTCCTAAAGGGGGGAAGGGGTTCTTAAACCATCAAACCATTGCTGTTATTATCTATAATGTAACACTAATATTACATTGCTTTGTCTAAGTTACAAATAAAGACATACAAAATATTTACAGTATCAACTTGTATGCAAAATTTCACATCACAACAACTACTTTTGACAATTTCAGCTCGTTCTCAGATAAGAAACTGTCAAGTGTCTCAAAAACTTCACACTGGTCTTTTTTGATACATGATTCCCAAAAATCCAATTTCTTGGTCATAGACTTAATTTTGTCATTTTTCCTTTTTTTGGAGTTTTCCACCATTACCAATATTATTTTTGCGTACCCCCAACCAGTCAGTAGAAAGAACAATTTTACATGAAATCATTCTTTTGAATTCAATCAGATAATTAGTGAGAATAATGGGAATTTAGGGAATAAATACAATTTCATCCTGTAGCAAATCCTGAAACAATGGTTGTTTCAATCAGATTTGAAAGTAACACTTTGATTTGTAGATCTCCAACAATATACACTTAATTGTGGTTTATTTTAACTTCTTATTACAAACAGCATTGATGTTTACAGGTTGCACATTTACATGGAGAATGCAATGAATTGAACATTTTGAGCATTGTAAAGTAAAGAACAGATGAAAAGAAATAATGTAGTTAACTATGCACAATGTCTACTTCCTCTATGTTCTGTCCGTGGGGGACCCCTTTAATGAGTCCTTAAACTGACCAAGGCACACTGTCACTACTGGCTTGTGTTTTATAGCCAGGGTTTGAAGTGGGCTTCTTGCTGTACCGGTACTTAGATGTTTCTGCTGTGCGAATCGGAGTGTGACAGCTCCTTGTGTCTGATCTCAAAGGGTACACCTCAGTTCTCCACAATATTTCACCATCAAGGGCCGCCCGTTTCTCCACATGTTCTTTGAAATATACGTATATAAGCATGCTCAACAATTCAAGTGTGACATAGACCTTCTTCTTATGTATTGTATACTGCATTGTGAAGAGCAGGAAGAAGCTGACAGATTAGGGAGTCATGTGTGTCCCCAAGGATGCATGTCTTCTTTGAGCTTTGCTGAACTTTCATTCCTCCATTTAGCTTCATTTATCGATCTTCATTTACCTAAAGCCACAGCCCTATTTCTGTGCGTGATTACAGCCTCAGCACTCAGCCCAAACAAGGACATGGCACTTTACAATACCCCACTTGCTACAGCATTTTCCTCAATAAACACCAACAAATAATAAAAATATGGGTCAGCTCATTCTTCTTCTGTAATGTCAAATTTCAATCAAATAAGTCAAAGCATTTTTGAGATTATGAGATATTTAATATTTCTACTGGGGGGGTTACCCCTAAATATTGATTTTTATAGAAATGTCTGTTCTTGGTAGATACCTATTACGCTAGATGTACCATCCTGCCAAATGTCAGCTTTTTAACTAAATGGGAAACAGTGTTGAAGAGTGAGCGAGTCACCTTTGCATTATTTGTATAATAGTCAAAGTATCCAGTGTTGCTTGGGTACATCTGTAGAATGTGTTAAGGAAAGAAAGCAAAGCTTTCTGTGGTTTTGAAATGATGATCCTGTTGTTATTGCTAGCTGTCCCATCCATCATCAGCACCGCCTCTCCATCAATGTTTCTGCTCTTGTGAATCAATTGCAGCTCATTGATTGCACTAGTTAGTTGGTCAGTCCTTAAGTGTTTGTTGCTATTTTTGATTATTTCTGATTTTTTACATCTTCTGCTCCGTATTTCAACAATTCTCTTGGATTTCATTTTGGAAATGTGTTTGTTTTTGGATTTGTCACTTTTGAAAGCATTGTCTTCTGTGCTTTTTGTACACCATGGAACTTCTTCCAACAGATCATTTTTGTTTATAATAAGTCTTTTATTTACAACAATTCTTCATTTTCCTTGTGTGACTAGAATATTTTGATTGTCTTTACCTTCTCTAGTGGGCATTTGTAGCACTTATTGGGAACTTTTTTGGGACTCTGTGAGGCCTCATACCACTTTAGCCCTTTGTGTTTGGGAAGACACAGTAGTAACTTATACATTGCAGCAGAGCTGGCATCATAATACACAGTGACAGGCTCTCTCTCTCTCTCAAGTAATATTTCAGACGTTCACACTCTATCTTGGAATGTGCTTTAAAGGGAAAAATCTGGTATTTTTCAAGTCAAAGTTGTTTCTTCACAATCATCTTCTTATATAATACGCTACCGTGGCTGTCTGTTTGTCTTTTCAGGATTTTAAATCACCTGTAGCTCGCAAACTGTTTGAACTATTGTCTTGAAATGTGGTACACATACAGTATACTACGTGACATCTACTATCTGCTTTAATGCGAAAAGATGCAGATGAAAGAAGAGAAGAAGTGGGCCACTAGGGTGGAGAAAAGAAGAGCTGCTCAGGAAGCAGCAAGCACATCAACCTCTGAGCAAACGAATGGTAAACGTACAGAGAAAGAGAATGAAAACTATGTATGCTCAAGTCAAGTGTATTCACTGCACGTTACCTTGCATTGTGCCGTTACTGGTGTGTATCTAATGCTCCTGCTAATATTGGTACAGTTCTTGTCTTTCAATTCCACTTCCAGCAGCCTCAAGTTACGTTAATCCATGTCCACCATCTTAAGTCTTTCGACGTCAGCTTTTGGTTGATGAATGCCTCTGATGGTCAAGCGTTAAAACTGATTAAGTCAGTGTTTGTGTTGCAATTACTTAGTACTCTTCCTTAATTTTTCACTTAGGCTGGCACTTAAGTCTTCAATCAGCCTCAAAAATGATTTAAGATATGAAGAGGTAGGGGAAGTGACAGAGAAGATAGTAGAGATGAGAATGGCACCCATATGCATGCACCACACGGCTGCCCTGCTGGCCACTGCCGAGAGTTGATTCTACAGGGTGGGCCATTTATATGGATACACCTTAATAAAATGGGAATGGTTGGTGATATTAACTTCCTGTTTGTGGCACATTAGTATATGTGAGGGGGAAAACGTTTCAAGATGGGTGGTGACCATGGTGGCCATTTTGAAGTCGGCCATTTTGGATCCAACTTTTGTTTTTTCAATAGGAAGAGGGTCATGTGACACATCAAACTTATTGGGAATTTCACAAGAAAAACAATGATGTGCTTGGTTTTAACGTAACTTTATTCTTTCATGAGTTATTTACACGTTTCTGACCACTTAAGTGCAACAGTGGGCTAAATATAATTTAAAATTAATTAAAACATGCTTCACTTTAGAATGCAATTTCATGTGGCATACCATAATTGTGAAGAAATAACTTCAGCTTGAAAAATACCAAACTTATCCTTAAGGCATTTTCCTGGAGCCAGCAGCTATCTTGTTATGGATTCGGACCTTGTCAGTTTTTAAGCATCTTCACTTTCAGAATCCAGCCTGTAACAACACTGATGTTGTTTGGGCCACAGCATCTGTATGTGTTCATCGCAATCCATTTCTTTTTTCTGTTTCCTACATTTTTGAACTGTCGGTTTCAGTTATTTTTGTTTTTTTGTTACTGCTCTTGTCCTCATGTTGAAAAATGGCAGCTACAAACTCCAAAGGGTAGAAGCAAGCCGATATATGTTATGACGCCATGAAACACACCTGAGGAATCACAAACACCTGGGACACCAACTGTCCCAAACGTTATGGTGCCCTGAAATGGGAGACCAAGCAGAATAAGTGTTGTGTGACTCAAATGTCTGCAATGTTCCCTTTAATCTTGATGTCTGACTTGTTTGATTTTTAATTTTAAACTGTGGAGCAGAGGGGGGAAGTCAATGAAAAAGGAGTCTTTGTCCCAAATATCATGGAGGGCAACTGTATTCTGCCTTTTATGCATTTATACCACTAGGCATTGCTGATTCCATAATCCAAGTAAAGGTACAGGTAAAATGGCACGGGTTGGTTTACTTCAAAGCACAAATCGAGTTTTTATTAATAAAGTGGCTGCAATAAAAATTTGTATATCAAACCCACCTAAGATGGATATACAGTAGATGTAGTAATACAGATGTAGTATTTTGAGCTCCCTGTATGTTTCCTTGTTTGTTTACCATCACTATTTCTTTGATTATTTGCCATTATAATGGAGGGTAAAATGCAAAATATTCAGTCTCAATATAATAATGATATACTTTTAGGTAAAAACCTTGTGTACAAATGGTTATGGTGCTTTGCATAATCAAAACATTCACACAGATGGTATATTGATGACACAGAACAGGTTTTTTCAAACTGTATAATCTTTGTATTTCTACCAAAACTAAGTCACGTGGTGCTAGCACTACTTAGGTGCTGGCACTGCCAAACACTTCAGCTCTGACTGCTCAGTAATCTGACCATTTGGCCTATAGGTAACTTGTAGAACTGGACCGCTCTTTTACACACAGGAAACATGCATATTGATAAATTAAGCGATTTGCAACATAAACACATACTGTACTCATTCCCAGGAATTGGTGCACATAATCCAACTTTTTTCATGCAAATAGCTTGTGATAAACTTCATGTTAAAATATGTAGGTGAGAGGCACCAAAGAGACAAATATTACCAATTATGCTATTCTCACATCTTTTCAAGTGCTAAATGAGAGTCACAGTGGTTGATACTGCTCTTTCATGAATCCCATGCCCAGTGTGGATATTCTTCACGTCTACTTTGTTATCCCCTTACAACAGGACGTCGTGTGTTTGCTGAAGGCCCTAAATTGGTCCCGTGTGAGTATGGTGTGTGCATGAGTAGGAGTTTATGGTCCCCTCACGTGGGTCCTGATTTTATGAATGCTTCACAGCCGCCATTCATTTCTCATATACAGTAGTCATTATTCTAACAAGACATGACATTTATCAATAGAAACACTGTGTACATTTATGGAAGACTTTTGTATATTCAAATAAGTGCTCAAATGATTCCCACTATAATCAACCACACATAATTTATAACAGACAAAACTGAGAAGTTTACCTCCGAGAGATAGTTAGCATTGTTCAGGTGGAGGACTTCCTGAAAGTGGCATATTTTGTTGGTACAATGAGAAAGTAGAATATATATACAAACCCTATATAATTATCAGGTCACTTAAAGGAATACTCCACCCAAAGATGATTTTTTTTATATTACTTACATCATGTAGTTAGTGGTCAAGAAAATTTTTTAATTTTAAGTTTGCTTGCAAGATGGACAGAAAAAAGTTTGATATAATAGAAGCCAATGATGGCAAAAGTTATGAAAAAATGGAAAAGAAAATCCCACATAACTCACGTAGTTTAAACCACATGTCCGATAATCACAATACAATTTATTTTTGTATAGCCCAAAATCACACAGGAAGTGCTGCAATGGGCTTTAACAGGCCCTGCCTCTTGCTAGCCCCCCAGCCTTGACTCTCTAAGAAGACAAGGAAAAACTCCCAAAAAAAACCCTTGTAAGGAAAAAATGGAAGAAACCTTGGGAAAGGCAATTCAAAAAGAGACTCCTTTCCAGGTAGGTTGGGTGTGCAGTGGGTGTCAAAAAGAAGGGGGTCAATACAATACAATACACAGAACAGAACAAATCCTCAATACAGTATAAAATAAAAATATTACAAGCACAGAGCAGAGTTTAACAGTCGATGATATTCCTTAATATGATTTGGATTTGTTTAGAGTCCGGGAGACCTCAGCCATCAAGCTGCCTCCCCCATTTGGGCATTCCACAGCTGAGACAGTGCTGGGCCAGCCAATCTGATGAAAGGACTCCCCTCTACCTGACAATTCCTGCGATCCTCCATCAGGGATAACTTTACCTTAGGCAGGCAAAACAACTTGGCAGGTGGACCATGGCACCAAGTGCCACATTTGAGTACCGAGAAGAGAAACAGAACAGGTGAAGGTTAGTAACAAATCATAACTATATTACTTATGTTTTAGTGCTAATGACTAACAACAGAGATGCAGTCTGTACAGTTAATCAGCAGCTCTAGTCAGGGTGTGCTAAACTAAAGTAGTGAGTCTTCAGCCAGGATTTGAAAGCTGAGACCGAAAGGGCATCTCTTATAGTAGCAGATAGACCATTCCACAGTTCAGAGGCCCTAAACTAAAAGCTCGACCTACCACTGTAATTTTATTAAATCTTGGAATCATAAGCAGACTGGCATCTCTTAATGTACATTCTAGTTTGTAAGTTCAGAGAAGTATGCCGAACCTTGGCCATTTAAGGCTTTATATGTTAAAAGGAGGATTTTGAAATCTGCCCTAAACTTAACCGGGAGCCAGTGTAAGGATTTAAGAACTGGAGTTATGTGTTTGTATTTTCTTATTCCTTTCATATGGCCAAAATGTGAGCCTTGCGGAAATGACTCCCATCCTGTTAATGTGGAGTTTTCAGGAATTAACTATTAATAATACAGTATTTTAGCAAAACATGCACACATTTTGCATGTTCTGACCATACGAATGGATACCAAATGTGTGGTTTATGCAACATGGGTTACACAAGTTTTCTCTTTTCCATGGATGTTTTTCGCATTTGTCAAGCACTGGTCACCAATTAATCATATTTATGAGAATCTCTCCTTTATACTTCCATCCATTATCCAACCCGCTATATCCTAACTGCAGGGTCACGGGGGTCTGCTGGAAACAATCCCAGCCAACATAGGGCGCAAGGCAGGAAACAAACCCCGGGCAGGGCGCCAACCCACCGCAGTCTCCTTTATTCTTTCTCCATGAAAACATGACATTAAAAAACAAGTTGTTCAGTTAGTTCACTGGTTTCTGAGCAGCATTGCTTTGTGAATAATTACACTTTTAAACATAAGGTGGCATGCGCAAAGTGGGCCCCATTGCTTAAAATGTTACTGCGGATAGTTAGGTGAGCACAAGATGAACTGATCACTAAAAGGCATAAAGTTAAAGATGGCACATTTCTTTTCAGCATTTTATGCAAGTTTAGTGTATGGCTTTTGCTTTGTACAATTGTAGTGTAAAAAGGAAAGGAGCACCATGCAGACATTAGGGCACTCCAAGCTCTCTGAGGTCTCAGACCTTCATTAGCTCATTAGGACTATGGCTTGTTCACAGTCACTGTTAGGAAACACCAGATGATGCCGATTACAAAGCTGAATAAATTCTCAGACTCCCCAAACCGTACCAAAAATCAGCATCCATGGGCTCATTTAAGCAACTGCCTAGCATTCTGAAAAATAAAAACAATTGGTACTCACAAAGCAGGAGAAGGCTACAAGAAGATAGCAAAGTGTTTTCAAAGTTGAAGTGTGGAAGACCAAGAAACCTTTCTGAAAGAACTGCTTGTTAGATTGCTACAAAGACAAATAAAAACCCCTCTTTGACTGCAAAAGACCTTCAGAAAGATTTATCAGACTCTGGAGTGGTGGTGCTCTGTTCTAATGTGCAGTGACACCTGAACAAATATGACCTTCATGGTAGAAGCACCAGAAGAAAACTGTTCCTGCATCCTAGCCACAAATTTCAGCACCTGAAGTTTACAAATGAACATCTAAACAAGTCTGATGCATATTGGAAACAAATCCTTTGGACTGATGACATCAAAAATTGAACTTTTGGCCACAATGTGCAAAGGTGTGTTTGGAGAAAAAAAAAAGGGGTCCGAATTCCAGGAAAAGAATATGTCTCCAGCTATTAAACATGGAGGCGGATTAATCAGGCTTTGGGCTTGTGTTGCAGCCAGTGGCAGAGGGAAGAATGGATTCAAATAAATACCAGCAAATTCTGGAAGCAAACATCACACCATCTATAAAAATGCTGAAGTTGAAAAGAGGATGGTCCCTATAAGTAGATAATGATTCAAAACACACCCCAAAATCTACAATGGAATACCTCAAGAGTTTTGCCAAGATCCTCATAGTCTCCCAGCCTAAATATCATTGAAAATCTCAGGTTAGATCTCAAAAGAGCAGTGCATTCAAGACAACCCAAGAATCTTGCAGAATTAGAAGCCTTTTGAAAGGACAAATGGATGAAAACCTCAAATTACAAATGAAAGACTCTGAACTGGCTACAAAAAGCATTTACAAGCTGTGAAACTTTCCAAAGGGGGTCTTACTAAGTACTGACCATGCTGGGTGCCCAAACGTTTGCTTCAAGCCCTTTTCATTTTTTTTGGTATTTTGTACCTGTGAAGGATAGAAATACAAATGTAACCTTGTATAAAATATTAAAGAAATGTGTCATCTTTTAACTTTACACCTTTTGGTGACCAGTTCATCCTCTGCTCACTTAACTATTCACAGTGACAGACATTTTCAACAATGGTGCCCAAACATTTTCCTGCCACTGTAGCATACTACACTACACTGAAAACAGCAGCAGTATTTTAAACAAACAAAAAGGTTAACAGATGTGATCTAATGTGTGTCACAAGTATGCATGTAAATCCAGCTGCAATTCAGCACCTCAAAAATACATTACTATTCAATTTATTTAAAGATATGTATGGATCCACAGAAACACATTAAAATATATGTAAATTTAAAATAAACTTTTTGCAATTTTTATTGTTCATTCTTACACAGAATACAGTTCTAAAATTAAAATAAATTCAGCCTAAGAAGACAGAAGTCTCTTATTTCCTAGACAGAGCTAAATCAACTTGAACAAGAACTGACACCAGTGGTGCCAACTATTTGCAGAATGAGGAGAAAATATAAATCAAAAAAAGAAAAACAGCAACTTTTAAGTGATCGGTAATGCAGTCAAGTCCATGTCTTAATAGAGCCCAGAATGGCCTGAAAAAGTTGCTGATTGGTGATGACGACGTAGAAAACCAGCTCTAGTGTAGATAATTCAATACTCCAGGTCCATACAGAACCACTCTAGGAGTATCAAATTTAAAAAGTCAGAACTATGTCCGATATAACCAGAATTTGTTTAAATTATTGAAAAAAGAAATAAAATGCCTACTTCCTGCTCACAAATCTCATCCCATTCCTTCACAAAACAAAAAATAAAAATACAGTCACACAATCCAAGCTAAGTACAATATATTAATAAATCCTCTGTTACAATATATGCTTGTTAAAAACAATAGAGAAAGTTAACAAGCCATTCAGTTGTCTCAAAAAAAGAAAGGAAAAAAAAAAAAACAAAAAAGTTACCTTTTTAGACCACCCTTCCCAATGGCTTCCAAATCCCCTCCCCCCCCCCCCCCAACCCCCAACCCAAAAATTTCATCACTCAGTTTTTCCGTCTTTAATGGCACTCCCGACAGTTCCATCTCTGGACTGAACTGGGTTTACTATTATTAATTCTTCTTGTCCCTGGGACTTGAAACAGGACCCAAATGGAGACAATAGTTTGCCAACTCCAAAATATTTCCACCTGTTCCCACGTTTGGCCGAACAAGTAGATTTTTTCTGCACAATCTGAAAGCTACAGAATCAGAGTGTATGGACAAAGACTGAGTTAAGGTTAGAAATCATGGCCATCTAAACACTGGAAGCTGTTCATACAGGGCATGGTGGCAATGTCATTGGGACGTCAGAATTTTCTGCAGCCCTAAACAGAAGTGTAAATGCAAAAGATGCAGAAGTCCAACAATCATTTACCTTCTGAATGAACTCAAACCTCAAGCAGGCACGTAAGGGGCTGGGTTCAGCATGCACCCACATTGTTTCAACCACTCCTTTATGTCGATTATTTGCTTCCTTGAACACACATGTGCAGTGTCAATCAACACACGTGCAGTGTCAAACAGTTTTTCTTGTATTCCACAAAAGTCTTGGTTGTTTTATACTTTAGCTAGGTGCTTTGAATTGCACTTATTTCCCAGCCCCAATTCCCCCCATTATAGTCAAGCCCTCACACCGCAGAGAAAATCAAATCCTGGAGATCCAAGCTTTACAAATACAAGGACACACCCATCCCAACTCAAAATTGAAAGGTTAGATGGTTCAAACGGAACAAGGTGCAGTCAGATGATCTCCTACTGGCCCACATACTAAGTTAGTAGGGTGATCTTAGAAACTCCAAGATGAGGCAACCTTCAGTTGCCCGTTACTCAGCTGTCAATACTTGTGCATAATCCAATACACATTAATTTTCCTCTACTCTTTTCTGAAAGCGCCACTTTCACAATTTCTGAATCTTTTCAGCAACCACAATTGGGTTCTCCTTCCGGATCTTCTCAGCTGCTTCTGTCTTGTAGTCATATGGACAACTGTGCTTGTCTGAATAGCGGTGGATCCCGCAGAAAAAATTTCCACAGCGACAGTCAAAACCTGAGCAGTTTGAAAGAAAGGGAACCCAAAAAGTTAAAATTTACTTAATTGAACAAACCAGTCAAGATACATCTATTTATACATACAGTACAGGCCAAAAGTTTGGACACACCTCCTCATTCAATGCGTTTTCTTTATTTTCATGACCATTTACAGCACTCCATCACTCTCCTTCTTGGTCAAATAGCCCCTACACAGCCTGGAGGTGTGTTTGGGGTCATTGTCCTGTTGAAAAATAAATGATCGTCCAACTAACCTGACTTCTGCACAACACAACTGCTGGTCCCAACCCCATTGATAAAGCAAGAAATTCCACTAAATAACCCTGATAAGACACACCTGTGAAGTGAAAACCATTTCAGGTGACTACCTGTTGAAGCTCATCGAGAGAATGCCAAGAGTGTGCAAAGCAGTAATCAGAGCAAAGGGTGGCTATTTTGAAGAAACTAGAATATAAAACATGTTTTCAGTTATTTCACCTTTTTTTGTTAAGTACATAACTCCACATGTGTTCATTCATAGTTTTGATGCCTTCAGTCATGAAAATAAAGAAAACACATTGAATGAGGAGGTGTGTCCAAACTTTTGGCCTGTACTGTATTTTATTAATAGTAGGGAAAAAAAAAAAAACACAAAAAGAGCAAAAGGAAAAAACGGTGAAAGTAAGCAAAGTTGAGAAAACGATTTGCTTAAAAATGACATCAAAAGGTTATCAGTTTCTTTCTGGTAAAATCGATCAAGTCCTGTTTCCTCCCAATTGTACAGCTGTATAAGCATTTCTTAAACTTAAATAGAAGAGGCAGCCAATCCAAAGTTGTATTATAAAATACAAATTTGTAAAAAATAGATAAATAAAATACATAAATAAAAAGTAGCAGGGTAAAGAATTTTTCTGTCTAATACGACTCCCATTTTCATTCAATCTCTGAGTCTATCCAGACAGCATTAGGCACAAAAGCAGAGGTGGTAGATGATGGGGATCCTTATGTAAAAATAATGAATGCTCACCTGTCAATCCTAGTTTTTTCCTGCATGTGAAGCACCTATTCTTTTTCTTGGCCTTGCCAGGTGTCTTCATATCTCCATCACTGGTGCCAGCTGTGGCTTCTGAAGGTGAGCCTAACATAGAGTAGAAAATGGTCTAACTTGACCGCAATGTTGTAAGCATTCATCCAAGTCTCAATTCTACACCTTTATACAGTACAAAGTATGGACCAGATCACCAGTAATCTAATCTATAATGATAAAACAAGTTTAAAACTTCAAACTGGGTCTAATGCTGAATATAACGCTAATTAAACACAAATTATTTGTAATATTTTCCATTATTTTGTTA
The DNA here is from genome assembly GCA_026402145.1 of Polypterus bichir lapradei. NCBI lineage: Eukaryota > Metazoa > Chordata > Cladistia > Polypteriformes > Polypteridae > Polypterus > Polypterus bichir. Next base: position 22,832,922 of record JANRMT010062789.1, read on the forward strand.
AAAATATAGAGAAGTTTCTCACGCAGCAAGGTATAAGTGCAAAAGACAAACCTCTGTTGCCATCCTGGCACATCAGTAAAGACTGAAAAGTAACCAATCTTTGCAGCTTGCAGAAGTCTTACTAAGGAGGAGTCCTCTCCTACAAGTTTTAATCTTGAATGATATATACAATATAGAATTGTAAAACAAGTTACATCATAGTTGATATGAATTGAAGAAGAGTACATGGTATGAAAAACTGAATTCTATTCCTTGAGGGACATAACACAAAGGTCATTTTCCTATCATTACTCAAGATCATCTAGGATTGTACATGGTGAATAATTAAGTTTTTAAATACCATTAACATGCTCTGCATGATTGTTTGCATTGTGTTTATTTTAATGCTTCTTTGTACAGACCTTTGGAGCAACCTGTTTTAAAATGTGCTTTTATAAATAAATAATTTAATATTTATTATTAATGGACCAAACATATTCAAGCCATTGATGCAAATCTAATATCAGAGAAGCTTAAGAATTCCATCTTATTGTCCAGTTTATTTTAACAAAAACGTTGTGAAGGATTTCTCAGCCGTCTTGCTTGTATTGCAGTGCCACATCTTTAAGGGTCATTATCCAATACATGCTGCTTGTCACTTATGTTATAGGCAAAATAAATATGCTTCCATAAGAGGTTGTGTGTGTAAAGGACAGAGGAACTTGCATGTGTTAATGATGATTTTGTTGACCATGTAAGGCAAGTGAAATTAGGCAGAAGCTACAAACAGTCTGCCAGATAACTGCAAGCTGTTACTATAAACACTTCCTCTTCATTCAGCAAGCATATTTACCAGAAGACTTGCCCTCTTCCTCTTCTTCCTCTTCCTCCTCATTGTCAGCTTTTTCAGGATCTGCATTGCCATCGTCGTGCGAGATGCTCATTGCGGTCATCTGCTGAGTGACTGGACTAGGAGTACTGAAGTCAAACACAGAGAAAGTTCAACCGTTTGTTAAGCCAGTGTATCTTCACACACCGAAAATAATGTGCCAACATCTTCTAGGAAAGCTTAGTTTTTACCACAACACAGGCAATGTGGAAATAAGACATGTATCTAACTAATCAATTCTGAAGCATGACAACTTATTATTTTCATGCAAAGCCACCCAAGATAGAATCAGTTACTTGCAAGAGCTATCCATTATATCACTTCACTCTGAAAATAGCCACATAATTCCACTGTGATCTTTGTGTTGGACAGGCTTAGACCCATATATTAAAGAACTAAACACATTTTTAAAGAGTCCATTAAACTTAACTATAGTTTAATGTGTGTATCTAGTAACAAGTGTTCCAACAAATTTCTGTTTTGTGTCTATACAAAAACATTCTTCACCCTATGCTGTGTATTTCAATTCTTTGTTCATATTCACATTTTTAGTTTCTGCATTCAAATGCATGTCTTTACCCTACCTTGTCTTATCCTCATTGTCCGGGCTTCCTTCTATGCAGTGGACTTGGGAGCTTTCTGAAGAACTGTTAATGGTGACACTTGAGCCCTGCCCCACAGATGTAGTAGCTAGATAAATAAATAAATGCAACAACATATTTTGTTATTGTCTGTTAGTTTGACTTTTACCTCGGTTGTTTCTGACACCTGGTTGTGCGCAGTATAGCGACAGTGCTCTTCTCCTCCACTATGGAGTATTTATTTACTCGAGCAAATCACAAATTACATCTGCAGAACAACTGCTTACAGGAGTATGTTAAATATCTTGTGTGAGGTTACATAGCAAGGCAGTGACAGGATGTTAAAGCATGACCTTGCAGTTGAAATTCCAGTGACTATGGCACATCACCTCTGCAAAAAAATGCCACTTACTTCTTCATATTCAATTCAGTTTATTGTTATACTGCATCTTTTTTTTTTTGAAGACAGACTTAGACTGCTTACATACAATAGATTAATTAGTCTGCACTCAATTACCCATAATGTCAAAGTGAAAATATTTTCAGAAAGGTTTACAAATCTATTAAAAATCAAAAAATGAAATGCATTGGGACCCTTAATTCCATACACAGTGGAAGCCTCTTTGTCAGAAGTTACAGCTTTGATTCTTCTTGGGTAAGTCTCTACAAACCTTGCACACCAGGATGTGGGAAGTTTATCCCATTCTTCCTGGCAGATCCTGTGAAGCTCTGATACAGTCAGGACAATCAGAGACTTTTCCCTAAGCCACTCCAGCACTGTCCTGGCTGTATGCTTGAATCAGTCTGATGACATGTGCACTCTAGTGCAGATCTTCTTCAATGACCTCTGGTTGTTTGGTCAGAATTGAGGGGAGGATGAATGCAGCCAATCTCCCTGTTCTTGCACCTTCAAAGAATGACACTGCCATCACCAGGCTTGACTACAGGGATAATAGTAGGCAGGTAATGAGCAGTGCCTGGTCCCTGTATGACACAGTACTTGGAATTCTGCCCAAAGAGCATTTTTTTTTTGTCTCATAAGACTAAAGAATGTTTATCTTCATGTCCTTTAAATGCCACACTAGTGTCTAGCCACCTTACCATAAATTCCTGATTGATGGAGTGCTGCTGAGATAGTCATCTATCCGAAAGGTTCTCCCATCTCAGCAGAGGACTTCTGAAGCTCTGTTAAAGTGGCCATTTAGTTCTTGGTCACCTCCCTTATCAAGGCCCTTCCTGTCTGGTTACTCACTTGGGCCAGGCAGCCAACTCTAGGAAGAATCCTGGTGGTTCCAAACTTCTCCCATTTCAAATTATTGGGGCAATTTTGCTCCTAGGAACACTTGCAGCTTTATAGATGATATAATCCCATTGTATTCATCATATATTTTATAGAGGCCTACAGAGAGCTTTTTGGACTTTATGGCTTTATTGTCTTGACATGCAGTGTGAATTGTGGGACTTTATATATACAACTGTTTGCTTTTCTAAATGATGTCCAATCAATTCAGTTTGCGACAGCTGGATTCCAATCAAGTTCTAGAAACTTTCTCAAACAAAATTAAAGCAATCAGGATGCATCTGAAGTACCACAACAAAAAATCTGAACACTTATAGAAATAAGAGATTTCAGTTTGCAAAACTTGCAGAAACCTAGCCAAGAAGACTCAGAGCTATACCTGTTGCCAAAGGGGCTTCTACAAAGTAACAAATTAAGGAAGTGAATACTTGTATGACAGACATTTCAGTTTTAAAATTTTTTAACAAATTTGCAAACTTTTCTGCAAACATGTATTCACAATGCCATTATGGGTTGAGTGTAAAAAATGGCAAATGGATCCAAATAAAATTAAATCTACACCTCAATAAAGTGTGCAGAAAACAAAGGAGCCTGTGTATTTTGTGAATCTGCTGTAGATTTTCATATAAAGTATAAATACTTAAAAAAAATATTCTCATGGCAGAAAAAGAATAGAGATGCAATATCTAAGCTATAGACCCTTCATCTCATTCAACCAATACATTAACTCATAGGAAACAACATTAATCCATTTACATCTAAATCTACAGGGTTTTAGAGTAAAAACAAAATAAAAAATCATGGAACACTAATAAACTGAAACAAAGGACTAATAAGCTAATGAAGGTCTATATAGTTTCATAAAGGCTATCCTCATTGTGAAAATTACATGGGAAAAAACACAAGTAAATCAGAACTAATACAACAAAAATGAATCTAAAATAACATGTTCAGTTGTCAATGGAGGAGAAATCTAGAAGTTACTTTCTTCCGTCATGAAAGGAATAAATAAACGGTAAAATAAACCACTTCCAAAAAACAACAATAATTAACAGCAGTTTGGTACAATATGCCTATTCTGTCAGAATCTTTATGTGTGTTCCTCAGAAAAAAAAAAATAGATTTTTTGGGTGGAGTATTCCTTTAAGAATGCGTGGAAACTGACTGGTTAAAAAGAATACTCCACCCAATAATTACTTTTTTAAAAAAAATATGTTACTAACCCTATGCAGTTTGTAGTGAAGGCCAAAAAAAAAAGTTCAATCTCAAGTTTTCATGCAGAACGTAATTATATAATAAAACACTAAAGGGGTATGTGTGTGTCCAGTCAGTTCAGCTTTAGTGATGTGATCAAAAGAGGAAGTGTGAGTGTGAGACACATGAAGAGGAGTAAAGGTGTAGGAGACACGCTGAGAGAGTTGCCTTCAAACTCTGAAGTTCAAAAACAGACAGGAGGTGAGCAAGGAGCCTTGAAATGACAAGGATCCAAGAAGCAGACTTTATGGGAATACATGTGACAGAGAAAGTGCTGGTCAAAAGTGGTTCAGACACAAGTGGATACAGAGGAAAAGTACTGAAGGTACACACACAGCAAGAGATACAAAATATTTTCTAATACCTGTGTTTGACAGGTGACATTGCAAGTGATAAAAAAGAGACCAACGGTGGTCAATGCTGTACAAAAGCAAACAATGGTGAAAAATATCTTTTATGGGGTTGTCAAAAATCAGGCTTTTGACCAGTGAATGAGGGGGATAGGCAGATCTTCAATTCAAAAGCACAGTAATATATAAATGTGTTTCCGGTCTATGATATGTGCCGATTTTACCAGTTGTATTTAACAATATTTTAGCCAAAACAAAAAACAAAACAAAAAAAACACACATAAGTAGATAACAGACATATGGATTATGCAACATGAGTAGCGCAAGATTCTATTTTTTTTCTCCTATAAACATTTGTCACATTGTTTACCTTTATCAGGCATTGATCAGCACAGACCACCACCACTGTTATCATACACTTCAAGTCAAGTCGCTTTATTGTCATACCATCCACACACTGTGTTGCAGCATACAGTGACCACAGTGCGACATATGCACAAATAGCAGGTATAAAACATAACAGAGGGCACATGGAAAACAAAACTAAAGGCACAAGATTAAATTTTTTTTCACCCACCACTACAAACCACATGGAGTAAATAAAGATATATATATAAAAAATATACATAATTTTGGGTGCTCCTATCATCACGTTGGCAATCACCCAACACTGTCACTAATGACAACTGAGTATGTAAATTTTGCACTTTGTTACACACGGAGTCATCTGGATTTCATAGCAAACCACCCATAATAACTTTGATGTCTGGTCTACCACTGTTCAGCCCTTTACAAACTGGATCTCTGCTAATCACTAATGTTCTGTTGGTTACTTTAAACACCATTAATTTCCATTTTTAAGGGATTCCACCATTGCTTACCTGGTGGGCTCATGCGACCTCCACTTTGCTGTCTCTGTAGGTGTTCTTTGTAGCACACAGAGCACATGCCATTGGTCCGGGGGTTCCCGTAAAAGCCACAACCCATAGTGCACAACATGGGCACCTGTGTCTGGTTGGTCTCCTGTGCCATCCTTTGAGGCTGAGGGCGATCCTAAAATATAGATAAAAAAAGATGAGGTTGGATGTGGGTGGCAGACTCAGATGCTTTTAGGAACAAATTGACTCCGTATATGAGTAAACATGATCAAACATATGGCATTTCCAACAAGCACTGAAGTTGGTTGTTGTACAATAATTAAGTTCATGTATTTCTATTTACAAGCACAAAACTCTTTTCTCATTTAAAAATGGGCTGTGTTTTTGTTTCTAATTATATTACTACTATAGACTGAAATTCATACACATTATAAGATCTATTCATATTTACACAGACACCCTTAATATTAGGAAAGGAACCATAATAATCAAGTCATAATAAATCATAAGTAATCAAGTTGAATGATTTTCTTTCAGAATTGCCATATTAACAGACTATCTGAAAAAAAGTGCAAGAAGATCAATTGCACACAAAAAAAAACCCCACAAACAATCAGCTGTGCCTTACTGAAAATTTGCGCTAGGCCAATAAATTCCGTTAACGACTGAAAAGGCTGGAGAGTACAGTCTGTACCAAAAGGAGAGGAGCCTTTGGTGCATTTTATTACAAATAATCTGCCTCACTGCAAGTTTGAATGGGGCTTTTATCCGATTGAGAGAAGAAGCTGGCGAAAGAACAATAAAACATTAAGGGCAACCAGACTGTCGTGTTTTCTAGGCAAGAGGTGAAAGGGAGACGGACAAACCCAAGCAACCAATCCAATCAAAGAAACCCATCAGACTGCCCAATCAGAAAGACCACAATCAGGGAAAAGGCGGGCTTAAAGAGCTTCGGACACAAAGATAAATTTGTCAGCAGATGGGTTACTACGACTCCGCGGCTTTGCGGCCTAACCCTACCGTTTACACTAACTCGTTTTGACTGTACTGTAGGATTGCGCTCGTTTCAGCCAAACTATAGAAATCTGACGTGCACCACTAGGTCTTCTTTGCGCAGAAGGCACTATCCGATACGTTTTTCTGTAATTGTTCACCGATGCCATAAAATATTAAAACCCACAAAATAAACGTTAGCCCTTCAGTACTTCAATAACACACCCTCGATGGCATTAATTGTACGCGTTATTGTGTAAGCACGGGCACATTCACTTCTACATGTCATTTTAATAAACTGAGCTTTAAAAGAAAACGACTGTGTCCCTGTGACAAACCGGTGAGCCTTCAAAACCCGACAACAATTTAACGAACACACAGACAGGCCGACAGACAGACAGATAAGTAAAGCCCACCGGGCACCGACTGACCAGTTTTAAAAATAGGTGAGATGACTCCGGTTGACAGCGGAAAGTCAGGCCTGGCCTGGCCTCGTCCTGTCTCGTCTCGTCACGTCTCGTTTCCCCCTTCAAGTCGCTCCGATGTGAACACAACCGCAGGCCTCTGGGGCGCCCCCGTCGCTCAACGGCTCCCTCGTTCGGCCTAACCTCGCCTCTTTTCAACTGCCTGCCTTCTTAACGTCCCAGTCGGTCCTCTGGGTCCTCGTCCCGAGCGCCCCTCTACTCTCTCTCACCGCTCGCGCTCTCCTTCTGTGGTTAAGTATTGGTGAACATGGCGGCGGCGGCGTCGTCGCCTCCTCCGTAGGGGGCGACACACTAAGCCGTGCAGCTGCCGCCCCTCCCGGGACCAGGCCGGCCTCTGGATGGAGTGTGCGAAGTCACGGAGTCCGGCCACGCTCTTCTCGGAGTTTTGCCTTCAGCATCACAAGGGGGTTTATAGACGGACGTGTACTTTGTTATATCATACAGAATTGCATAATACAGAACTTCAGGAAATAAACACCCTGCTATGCCAACATGTAATGTTTCTAGGAATGCTGTAATTTTAAATGACCAGAGTGCAAAATCAGGTAAGAGATAAAATGCCGCTCAGTAAAAACTGAGCCCAATATATCAAAATGGGTAAACTAAAGATATGTGCAATTGTCAGTCATTCAGTTCTGAATCTGTACATTCCAATACCAAGTCTTTGGGGCAGAACTGATCACAGTTTTATTTTGATGAATTAATGTAATTATATTAAAATGAGTTTGATTGGCAATGCCAGCCAATGCAGTATTTTTGCTGCCCTAGGTCAAGCTGTAAATGGCACCCCACCACCCCATTTACTTTGAGCAGAATCATCACTGGCAGACCTGCACATGGAAACCTGGAGACACAAAAAGAGGAGCCAGGCCTGGGATAGTGGTGTCGTGGGGGCCTTTGGGGGCTTAAGCCCCTGATCTTTGGCATCCAAAGCCCCCTGTTCGATCTGACTGTCACACAAAACCCCCCACCCCTGCCCATTTATATATGAAGATAAGACTGTGTGCAACATTCAGAGGATGGGTTAAGAACCTTATAACACATACCTTGCCAGGGGAGAGCACAATATGGGGGGCAAAGGGTTAGATACAAAACAGTGGATTGACAATTCAGCGATGTACAGGAAGACATTTGATTATGTAAAGCAACCTCTGTTTACAAGATTAAGAAAAGCATGTGCTCGAGTAGTGCCATTTAAGAAAATATGTAGGAATTGGACTGTATTCCATTCATCCATCTTCCAAGGCTGCTTTATCTCGAGTGGGGTGACTGAGAAATTGGAGCTATCCCAGCAAGCGCAGGGCAAGAGCAGTCCCTGTATGAGGTGCCAGTTTATTACTGGGTGTACACACAAACATAAGCTAGGGCCAATATAACATCTCCAGTTCACCTAACCTAACCTAACACGGTGCCCCTATGCAATGGTGGGTGGATGCTCCCCTTTTAAAATAAAATGTGTTCATATTTGTATACAGTATGACGTATCTATTCCCACTTAGAGATCGGATGATGAGGCTTCATTGAAATTTCTAAAAGAAATTGTGTGTGGGAATGGGTGTCCCTTGGAGATTGGAACACACTCATGTTTGCTCTTCCCTGGATCATGGTTCCCCTAACCAGGTGCCAGGCTACACACTCTTGCCAGAATGTAAACCATAGCCTACTTGATGTGAGGCAGAAACACTACCATATATGAGCAGTCACGTCAGAAAGGACAAGTACCTGAGGACTGGAAAGTTCCAAGTTCAAGAATGGGGACAAATGGATCCTAATAATCACAGACAAGCCTTACTTCTGTCCTATGCAAAATTCTGGAAACTATAATAAGGAATTGATTAGAAAATTACCTAAATAAAAATAATATACTAAATAACAGCTTGTGTGGGTTTATGATAGAAAGATCTTGCCGAACCAATCTTTTAATTTTTTTGAAGAAGAAACAGGAATAGTTGACAAAAACAAAGCATGTGACAAAATTGACATAATCTTTCAAAAAGCCTTTGATACTGTCATCCCACACCAAAGATTAATTCTGAAACTAGAAGCAGTAGACATCAGCGGTACCATTTAATGAAAACAGTTTAAAGAAAAATTGCGTCTGTTTAGCCTCTCAGGCAAAACAACAAATGCTTTTGGCTCTTTGCCACAGAATAAGTGGTCGATCACTGGAGCTCTGTCCTGTAGGTCACTCTAAGTGCAAAAGACACCTCCTTCTGGGCAACCAGGCTTCTTATATTGCACAAAGTGGAAGGGGTGGGACTAAGTGCCCTCACTGGGCAGTTTCTTGGTGCTGTGGAGATAAAAGAAGCGAATGTTAGTGGTAGCGCCCTGTGTCACACCGGTGGTTTATGACACACCTCAACTGAGTCTGTGAGGAGATCCTCTGATATGAATGCATGACACAGTATAATCTGTTTACATGCTTAGATTCAGGCAATATACTATACTGTTTTCGGCTTTAAGATGGCCTTTTTTCATATTTTTCCAAACTTAAAATGTGGGTGCATCTTAAATTCAATGCATTTCATTGTCACACCTCATAAGATCTTTCTGCAGCTAAACAAATAAAGGAAGTAAGCTCAGGTGGGCTTATGAAGGGGAAAGTGCTTTGGTGTATGGGGTTGTCAAGTAAAATTGATTCTACGCAAGGATAAAAAAAAATCAGTGCATCTATGCGTGCATATTTACTTGTAATTGTAAATGTAATTAAATGTAAATTGTATATACAGTGGGATGCAAAAGTTTGGGCAACCTTGTCATTATTTTCCTGTATAAATCATTGGTTGTTACGATAAAAAATGTCAGTTAAATATATCATATAGGAGACACACACAGTGATATTTGAGAAGTGAAATGAAGTTTATTGGATTTACAGAAAGTGTGCAATAATTGTTCAAACAAAATCAGGCAGGTGCATAAATTTGGGCACCACAAAAAAGAAATGAAATCAATATTTAGTAGATCCACCTTTTGCAGAAATTACAGCCTCTAAACGCTTCCTGTAGGTTCCAATGAGAGTCTGGATTGTGGTTGAAGGTATTTTGGACCATTCCTCTTTACAAAACATCTCTAGTTCATTCAGGTTTGATGGCTTCCGAGCATGGACAGCTCTCTTTAACTCACACCACAGATTTTCAATTATATTCAGGTCTGGGGACTGAGATGGCCATTCCAGAACGTTGTACTTGTTCCTCTGCATGAATGCCTTAGTGGATTTTGAGCAGTGTTTCGGGTCGTTGTCTTGTTGAAAGATCCAGCCCCGGCGCAGCTTCAGCTTTGTCACTGATTCCTGGACATTGGTCTCCAGAATCTGCTGATACTGAGTGGAATCCATGCGTCCCTCAACTTTGACAAGATTCCCAGTCCCTGCACTGGCCACACAGCCCCACAGCATGATGGAACCACCACCATATTTTACTGTAGGTAGCAGGTGTTTTTCTTGGAATGCTGTGTTCTTTTTCCTCCATGCATAACGCCCCTTGTTATGCCCAAATAACTCAATTTTAGTTTCATCAGTCCACAGCACCTTATTCCAAAATGAAGCTGGCTTGTCCAAATGTGCTTGAGCATACCTCAAGCGGCTCTGTTTGTGCTGTGGGCGGAGAAAAGGCTTCCTCTGCATCACTCTCGCATACAGCATCTCCTTGTGTAAAGTGCGCCGAATGGTTGAACGATGCACAGTGACTCCATCTGCTGCAAGATGATGTTGTAGGTCTTTGGTGCTGGTCTGTGGGTTGACTCTGACTGTTCTCACCATTCGTCACTTCTGTCTATCCGAAATCTCTCTTGGTCTGCCACTTCGAGCCTTAACTTGAACTGAGCCTGTGGTCTTCCATTTCCTCAATATGTTCCTAACTGTGGAAACAGACAGCTTAAATCTCTAGGACAGCTTTCTGTATCCTTCCCCTAAACCATGATGGTGAACAATCTTTGTCTTCAGGTCATTTGAGAGTTGTTTTGTGACCCCCATGTTGCTACTCTTCAGAGAAAATTAAAGGAGGAGGGAAACTTACAATTGACCCCCTTAAATACTCTTTCTCATTATAGGATTCACCTGTGTATGTAGGTCAGGGGTCACTGAGCTTACCAAGCCAATTTGAGTTCCAATAATTAGTTCTAAAAGTTTTGGAATCAATAAAATGACAACGGTGCCCAAATTTATGCACCTGCCTGATTTTGTTTGAACAATTATTGCACAATTTCTGTAAATCCAATAAACTTCATTTCACTTCTCAAATATCACTGTGTGTGTCTCTTATATGATATATTTAACTGACATTTTTTATCGTAACAACCAACGATTTATACAGGAAAATAATGACTATTAACAAGGTTGCCCAAACTTTTGCATCCCACTGTATCAGTCATTTCTTTTTCTCAAAATCTGTTTTTGAAAGGGGGTGTGTTCTAAATTTGAGGGTGTCTTAAATTTTAAGCAATACTGTATAATACAATAGATTAATAAAGCATGTCAGGCAGTGTAGCCCGGGGACTAGAGTATGGACTGTTAACTGCAAGTCTGCTTGTTTAAGCCCCTTTTAGTGGTACACTGACATCTGGATTTTATAAAGCACACATAGTGCGAAAATAGAATGTTCACAGTGTCAGGGATGCCAGGGGCCATGACCCGGCCGGGATGCCTTGAGGGACCGGATGTGGGTCTGGGCCCACCCTGGATCACGTGGGGGTTGCCTTCCGGGTTGCTTTGGGGGCCACGGGTACAGGGCATGGAAGCTCCACCCTGTAGGGGCCCGTGGTCACCGCCAGGAGGTGCCCCGATGCCTTGGGGACCTGTTACCCCAGCACTTCCGCCACACCAGGAAGTGCTGGGGGGAAGACTTATGACGGCGCCCGGAGAGCAGCCGGGAGGACAGCCGGCACTTCCGCCACACTGGGGCGTGGCCAGAGGAGGATTGCCGGGAACACCTGGTGCTCATCCGGGAACCCTATAAAAGGGGCCGTCTCCATTCATTCGAGGCTGGAGTCGGGTGGAAGAAGGACGAGGCACGAGAGGAGTGTGGAGGCGGCCCGAAGACGAGGCATTGAGTGGCCAGGACTGTGATTGGGGTATTGTGTGCACGTGACTGGGTCTGTGTGACCATTATTGGGGTCTGAGTGACCAATATATAACTGTAAATACTGTAAATAAACGTGTGGTGGTGTTCAACCAACATGTCCGCCTGTCTGTGTCCGGGTCAACTTCCACAATGGCGCCCAACGTGGGGCGATCCGTCTGGTTCAAGACGGGGACCCCCAAATTATAAATATTTTGTGGATGGCCCGGCGCAGCAGGTGCGCCCACACACGTTCCGCGGGTGCTGCGTGCACACAGCCCCGCGGGGTAAAGGAACCCCACGGACCGCCAGGGGTCCGCAGGAAGGCTATATTTCCCTGATGCGGGCGGGCGGCGTGCCTACCAGGAGTGCAGCGGGCTCTGAAGATCGCACCGTTGCTGGAGGCGCCCGGGACGGCATGGCGTCGAGAAAAGCCACGCCGAGGAGTGGTTCTCGGTTTGACGAGTCCGGGGAGGTGAGTTCCCTGCCTTGTGGCAGCCGGCCCGTGGGGGCCGGGCGTGTATTTTCTTTTACAGGCAGGGACTTCCCGGACCCACGTCAGTGGCAGGCGCGTGCTGGTCTGCGGGGCTCCGGCAGCACGGCGGCAGCCACGGGGGCTGCGGAGGGGGAGACGCTGCAGCTCGATAAGCGCTGGCAACAACACGGCTGCCGGCGGCCACGTCGCCGCCGCAGAAGGGGATGCAAGATGGCCGCGGACCAGAAGTCCATTGGATGGTGTGTCTTGTGTGCCCGCCAATGACCGTAGAGAGGCGGGTCCAAGGAATGTCCATCACGGGCAGGGGGGAGACCCGATTGGGCCGGAGGAGAAGGCCCACAGGAAGTGGCCGACGTTGGAGGCTGACAGACAGGTAAGCTCCGCGTCGGTTAACTTCCTGTCTTTGCCGGCTGCTCTGGCGGAGCTGGAGATCTCCCTTCAGCCCACGGAGCAGCGTGTTTTGCAGATGCTATGTGCCATCCGGGCTGAAGTGCTGGTACTGGAGAGGAAGGCGCTCGCGGCGCTGAAGACGTTAGCAACAACGGGACGGCGCGACGCTGGAATCTCCAGCCGGAGGGGTACAGCGGAGGCGGTGAGTACAACCGACTCCGTACAGCATGCAGGAGGGTCTGCTGAACATGGCTGTGATGCTAAGGATCAGCTTCAAGTAAGCAGCCCTCCGACAGGAGGTCCTAGCGCCCTCCGCCCCGAGTCGGCTGCGGTCTCACGTCGCACTGTAGGGACGCAGACGGGAAAGAGGCGCCTTCTTTTCCATAAGGAGTCTCAAACCGTCATGGCGTCCCAGAGTGAAGGGAGGAATAACAGGCTGGGTGCCGATTCCTCCGATATGTTGGGACGCGGTGCTGGGTGCACGCGTCCGGGTGCTGGCTGCCCTCTGCGGGGACAGAGGGAATCCCTGAGGCCGGCGGAGAGAGCGCAGGCGGTGCTGGCGGTTCCACCATCAAGAGGGGCACGGAAGCCGCGGAGAGGGTGCCGAACAGGCAAGTGCCGGGGTGCCGGTTGGAGGGGGGAACGCTGCCAGTGCGTGGCACAGGAAGGGTGCCTTGGCAGCGGTTCTGCCCCTGTGTTGTTCTCTTTTGTAGGGACGGACCCCGGGCGAGCAGTAGGACCTCCTTCGTTGGGGACCTGCCCTCTGATGTCGAGCCGTCTGCGGAAGGATCTCTCTGCTGGTATGCGAATGCCGCCACGGCTGGAGGAGGCTGCAAGGGAGCGAGTGGCTTCGACCAAAGGGGCGCGGAAGCCTCGTTGGGGGTGCCGAACGAGGAGGCCCCGGGGTGCCGGTAAGAGGGGGGAGCACAACCTGTGCGAGGCGCAGGGGAGCACCAAGTGGTGGTGCTCAGGCCGTGTCTCCGCCCCTGTCCCTGCTAGGAGTGCGGGGCCGGACCCCGCCTATCCTCGAGTTGGACCCGCTTCGGGGCTGTGCTGCCCTCGCGGGACAGGCCGCTCTTTACCCCGAGTGGTCTTCGCTGGCTGTGGGGCAGTGTCAGGGATGCCAGGGGCCATGACCCGGCCGGGACGCCTTGAGGGACCGGATGTGGGTCTGGGCCCACCCTGGATCACGTGGGGGTTGCCTTCCGGGTTGCTTTGGGGGCCACGGGTACAGGGCATGGAAGCTCCACCCTGTAGGGGCCCGTGGTCACCGCCAGGAGGCACCCCGATGCCTTGGGGACCTGTTACCCCAGCACTTCCGCCACACCAGGAAGTGCTGGAGGGAAGACTTATGACGGCGCCCGGAGAGCAGCCGGGAGGACAGCCGGCACTTCCGCCACACTGGGGCGTGGCCAGAGGAGGATTGCCGGGAACACCTGGTGCTCATCCGGAAACCCTATAAAAGGGGCCGTCTCCATTCATTCGAGGCTGGAGTCGGGTGGAAGAAGGACGAGGCACGAGAGGAGTGTGGAGGCGGCCCGAAGACGAGGCATTGAGTGGCCAGGACTGTGATTGGGGTATTGTGTGCACGTGACTGGGTCTGTGTGACCATTATTGGGGTCTGAGTGACCAATATATAACTGTAAATACTGTAAATAAACGTGTGGTGGAGTTCAACCAACATGTCCGCCTGTCTGTGTCCGGGTCAACTTCCACAACAGAAATAATTTGATCAAAACACAGAATGGCCAAAGAGGAACAGACACAAGGGTAACATCCTCTTTCTTCAAGGTAAGAACATTTAATTGAGCTATAAAAGATGTGTAAACATCACACATCTTGTATATAGCAGCTGATATCAGTGCCACACACTGTGTTAGACTTAACAAGCCAAAACATGATGGAGAATATAAGAACACATCACCGGGGCCTAGGGTGGCCAGCCATTTGTCCCGAGAGTGTTGGCAGCCATTGTATTGTTCACACTGTATTTTTGCACCCATACATCACATCTCAACTCAGTATGATTATTTATTATTGTTTACTTATTTGGATGACACTATTGTCCAAGGTCACTTAGAACATTTCAAAGATTAGAGAATTTTAATCAAATAGTTTTAATCAATACATGATCATTTTTACAATTTAGTACAAGCAGCTACTTAAATGAATTTGTAAGAATGGACTATTAAAAGCATAAGGAAAAGAATAGAAGGTAACTAAAGAGTTAACTAAATGCGGATTAAACTTTGCACGCGTCAGGCTTTTGCCTCATCTAGAGGAGTAACAAAGGTAGTTAGAAAGGTTAAAATGAAGTAGGTGTGTAATGAAGACCCCCTTAAAAAGTGAGAACAAACTAGTGAGAAAGCCCAAACACCCCTATTAGAAGCAGTGATAAGATCAACGGGAAACCCCGTAGGACACCCCTGTTAATGAAGTGATGATTTGAATAATAGAAGAATCAACATGTATGCAAAGTTACTAATGGCTGTTGTTGATTGGCTACGATGACAGAATTCTGCATGTTAAGAGTGAAGCAACATGATGTATCAGATAAGGTAATGGCAATAGGAAAGAATAAAAGGTAATGAATTGCATTAATGATTGCTCACTCCATGGACTGAGACATTTGTGCATATCTAGGTACAAATAAAGAAATCATTCGGCATTTTCATCTGCTCTCCGAGAATGACTTCTTTGAAAACAGAGGAAAGTTTTTTCCATAACAAGATACAATTCATTCCATTTCTTGTTGTTGTTCCAGTGAAGTGACTTGCTCAGGGTCACACAATGTCAGTAGTGGGATTTGAACCCACAACCTCAGAGTCTGAAGTCCAAAGCCTTAAGCACTACGGCACACTGCCTGCCTGATGCAGCATTTGCTTAGCACAGCTCAGAATCTAAATGCCTAAACTGGCAAGACCTTAGTTTGAAACCTGTTGCCTGTTGCCTCATGGCTACTGCAATTTGGCTACAATGTATAACATGACAAAATGTTCTTAAACCTGCTTCATCTAATTCACGGCCACGAGGCTGCTGGAGCAGCTTCAGTTATCAGTCTGTTAATGGAACGGCTTTGTAACCTGTTTCACGTTAGTGCATGACATAGTTCCCATCTTATCAGGCAGTGTGGACCCAGATGCCTTCTGCAGTTGGAGTTTAAACTACAAAGCTGATGGTTCAAATATCACTGACTGTGCAATTCTGTTTGACTCACTTTACTGGCCTGTGTGCAAAATTAGATAAACATGTAGACGGCAGTACTGTGTAAGCAAAACTCTGTCTGACCACAAATGGGGGAATAGGAGGATCACTGATGTCATTGTAGTCATGTGTTTAAGCACAGTGGCTCATGCTGGTGGCTCACAGCTTCTCCGGGTTCAAATTGGGCTCCGTCTGTGTGGAGTTTGCATACTCTGCTTTTGTTCAGGTACTTGGATATCTACTTTCGTTCCACAAGATTATGCTGCTTGGCCAGGTATCAGTGGATGTGCTTTGAGATGTTGTGGCACTCCACATACCCCATCCATTGTAGAATGTTCAAGATGCTGTTGACTGATATCTTATGTTTTACATTCCACAAAACAATGGAAAAAAAGAACGCAAATAAAGGCAGACTGTGGCTGAGCTCGCTGTACCTGTTAACATTTGAGATATTATTGGTTACATTCCTATTCAATTAATTCATTTGTTAATTCAAAAACGAACAATATTCACCAGCAACTGATATCATTGGCATGTACACTACACAGTACTCTTAACTTTGCCTCTGGTAGGCCCTGCTCAAATTCCCTTTCGTCCTGTCTGTCTCTGAAATCTCTGTTCTCATTACAAAATCTAAATCTTCCACTTCTCCTTTAGATCCAATTGCCACTCATTTGTTAAAAGGTGTTCTGCCTTCTATTATCTCATTAATAACTGACATTGCTTTCTTCTGGTATTGTTCCCTTCACTCTTAAAATGGTTGCTATAACTCCCATTGTAAAGAAGCCAAGTGCTGACTCTGATAATCTGAACAATTTCTGTCCAATTTCAAATCCGCCATTTGTATCTAAAATACCTGAAAAAAACAGTTGCAGCCCAGATACACGCATATCTTACTGAGAATGATCGAACTGAGCAGTTTCAGTTTGGTTTTCACCCTTTTCATAGAGTACAGAGAAAGCTTTGGTTAAAATTTACTAATGATTTGCTAATGGCCGCTGACCATTTTGGTGTGGTTTGGTCTGAGTGCAGCGTTTGAATCAGTCTCCCATAGTATTTTATTAGACAGATTAGATTCCATTGGAATCTGTGATATTTCTTACACTTGGTTTGCATCATATCTCTCCTGTCGTGCACATTTGTTCATCTCAAGAATTTTAGATTTTTGCCTACCCCAGTCACTAGTGGTGCTCCCCCGGGCTCTGTTTTAGGCCCTCTTTTATTTATTATCTACCTTGTATCACTTGGTAATATCTTTAGGAGATCTGGTGCTCAGTTTCACTGTTACATTGATGACACCCAGCTGTATTTATTAACCAAGCCCAATTCTGCCCTTCCTCCCCTCATCCTTTCTGACTGGCTTTATGAAATAAAAACCTGGTCCTCTTCTAATTTTCCCAAACTTAATGATGATAAAGCTGAGGTTCTCCTCATTGGCGCAAAATCAACTCTCGCCAGCACTGACAGTTTTTCCTTGACAATTAATGGTTCTATAGTTTCTCCTTCTTCTCATGTTAAGAGCTTGGGTGTCATCCTCAACAGCACTCTGTCTTACGAAGCTCACGTTAACAATATTACACAGTCCGCATATTTTCACCTTCATAATATAAATCATCTCTGTCCTTTGCTTACACCTAATAGTACTGCTGTTCTTTTCCATGCTCTGGTAACATCACATATAGATTACTGTAATTCTATATTGACTGGCCTCCCTCACAAGGTTCTTCATAGGCTTCAGCTGCTCCGGAATTCTGCTGCTCGAGTTATTACCGAAGCCACCTCCATAGCACACATTACTTCGGTTTTTTGTGAACTTCACTGACTCCCTGTTAAATTATGTTCTAATTTCAAGATTCTGCTATTAACATTCAAAATTGTTCATAACCTGGCATCATCATATCTTTCAGATCTTCTACATATTTATACACCTGCTCGTCCTCTTAGATTTTCTTACTGAAATCTCTTGACTACACCCTCAGCTCATTTATCTACCAAGGGGGTCTAGAACCTTTAGCTTTGTTGACCCTCATCTTTGGAAGTCCCTTCCTCAAGATATCCTCAACATTGATACCCTTCCCATCTTCAATTCCAGACTTAAAGCTTATCTTTTTAAACTTGCCTACTCCCCTTGATTTTGTCTCTTGATTTACAGTGTTGCAGTTTTATGCTTATTCTAGAGGGATCCCCCCTGCTCGAGCCACTTTGAGTCTCTGCCGCTCGCGTTGTGAAGAGGGGGGTTGAACGCACCCCAAGGAGACGTGGTCGCTCCTCTGAAACCCCCTCTTAAATGGTGATACAATGGGAAGCAAATAGTTTTTTTTTTACCTCCTCTTTTCTCGATCAGCTGCTGGCTTGCTGCTGCTGTCGTGCCGTGTGATCTGCATCTCGTGCGGCACTTCAAACATTAAAAAGCCTCTACAGCAGCTGGCCTACTCTTTGTCTTTTATTTCCAGCCCCGGGTATGGTTAAATCATTTGGCACAAAGTCCTGTCTCGTGAGATGTGAGTTCTTGATATTTTTTAGTTTATGATTTAAAAACAGAATAAGAATCTGAAAATCTAACAACATCACATTAAAGTTCGATCAATTCTGAAAAGAATACTACCAAACATATATATTTAGGTTTTAAAATAAGCCCGATTTAAAGTGTGACAAAAAACAGTGTCACCGTTACACTTTTAGGCTTAGAATTTTATATATATAGAGTAGATATATGTAATGTTATTTTAATTGTACAGGGTGAGTCAAAATTATGTTAACACTAATGGTACTGCTATGTATAAACTTATATACAATTTTTGTGGAAACTTTATGTGCCACCTATGGTACACGTGTTGAACATGATGGCAAACAGGTTAAGACATTCCTGTAAATCATTTTGCACATATGAAGTACGTTTTGTGAATAGATTTTTTCCTCCATTCAAATGTTAACAGAATTTGACTCACCCTGTATATTGTTATTTTTCATGGTTTTGTTTTCTTTTTATTTATTGTTTATTTCTTTTAGTATTTATATCATTTTATTAATTCTTTAATTTGGAAAATTTTCTTTTTACTTTTTGTAAGTTGTCCTTGAGTGCCTTAAAAGGTGCCCTTACATAAAATGAATTATTATTATGTTTTTGAGCACAGGTGGAGTGACTTACTCAGGGTCACACATTGTCAGTAGCTGAATTTGAACCCGCAGCTTCAGGGTTTGAAGTCTAAAGCTTTATTGTCATGATTGTGTTGTCTATTGAGATTGATTTATGTTTTTCTTGATATCTGTGTTCTATGTAACTGCCATATAGTTTAGTAATTTGCCATTTGTTGTATTCTAGTTGTAAATACTGTATATGCAAGCACTCTGAGCCTGTCCTCAGTCAAGAGTGTTCTACAAGAACAAGCTGACTGAAGGATGTCTGATTATGCTGGCATGACCCTTAATTCTGTTGAGAGAGGTGAAGAACTCTGATTTTTTATTTTTTTTTACATTACACTAAGGGACATACTCATTCATTCATTTTGGAACACGCATAATCTAACAGAAGATCACCTGATACCAGAACCCACAGTACGGGGCACAAGGCTGATGCCAACACTGCCCGGGACACCCATCTGTCACAGGCCATACTCACTGACACACATTCACTTACTAACACAGTGTCAATTCAGAGCTGACAACCACTACACCAGGCAGCGTGGTTAAGGCTCTAAACATCAGACTCTGAAGTTTTGGGTTCAGATCCTGCTACTGAAACTATGTGACCATGAGCAAGTCACTTCACCTGTCGGTGCTCCAATGGGAAAAACAAAACAAATGTAAGCAATTTTATTCTCAAATGTTGTAAGTCGCCTTGGACTGTTTGGTTATGTCTCTGGGTATGTCAGACTAGCCTCTAGATATCACGGGGGTGTGCAACTGACTACTCACTTAGATTATGTACATGAAGGCAATAAATGAAAATCATAAGCATAATGTGACTGGGCCTTAAGCTGCATCATCAGGTGGCCCTTCCCCCTGGGGCTCTACATAAAGGGGACTCGACAGAAAACATGAAAAGCACATTAATAACATAACACAAAACTACACAAATTACAACCAATACAAACAAAATAGATAAAACACTGAAAGGAAAAATCAAGAGCAGAATTAATAACACAATACACAAAATATATTTGACACACAATCTCTGTGTATATAAAATCCAACATCTGTCTGTCTGTCTCTCTGTCTGTCCGCTTTTCACAAGAGAACTACTTAACGGATTTAGATTGGGTTTTTTTCTATAATTTGCTTGAACATTCCGGTTGATTTTGCGACCTCTCTCATTGCGCTAAGTATCATAGTTCGCTTGTGGTACCGATTTATATGCGTGAATCCAAGAGAAGCAGTGGGCCAGGGGGAGGGGGTGGGTCCCTCCTCACTTGTGTGCCAGCCTTGGAGCGTATCTTAGCTAGCGAACGAGAGGACTACTTAACGGATTTAGATTGGGCTTTTTTCTATAATTTGTTTGAACATTCCGGTTGATTTTACGACTTCTATCATCGCGCTAAGTATCATAGTTTGCTTGCAGTACTGATTTATTTGCACAAATCCAAGAGACATGCAGCAGGCCGAGGAGAGGGGGTGGAGCCCTCCTCACTCACGTGCCACCCCTGGGGCATATCTTACATCTGCTTACCTAGAGAATGAGAGAACTACTTAACGGATTTAGATCAGGTTTTTTCTAGAATTTCCTTGAACATTCTAGTTGAGTTTGGGACTTCTCTCATTGCGCTAAGAATCACATTTTGCTTGCAGGAGCAATATATTCGCGCTAATCAGAGACAGAGGCTGTGGGGTGAGGGCAGGGGGTCAGGAGTAGAGAGTCGGTCTACCTCTACATTTTGGAGTGTACCTTGCCTCCACTTAGCTAGCAATACCTTTTTGTTTATTGATTTTTAAAGATCGTCCTGTTTCACTACTATGTGGGCAAATCTGCGGAGGACGGCTAGTATTGAATTAAAAGAAAAAATACCTGATCCAGAGATGAAACCTTGGCTGATAAATAACACACAGGATTCACTCATGTGCTGACAACCACACACTGACCAATTTCGAGCCACCAAATGACTTAAGTACTGGAGAAACTTTCACACAGACACGGGGAAGAACATGCAAAGTCCACACAGACAGCAACAGTTGGCAAGATTTAAATCCAGGACACTGAAATCATAAGACATTGTGCCACCATGGCATGTTTATTTTATTTTACTTTATACGATAAATGCGCGTAGTGAGGATTAAACCCCACCTCAAGCACTACTTGAATGGCCTTTTGTGTGTGCTTTCTAAACTGCACCATTTGCAATACAATGTAATACAATTTATTTTTGTGTAGCCTAAAATCACACAAGTGCCGCAATGGGCTTTAACAGGCCCTGCCTCTTGACAGCCCCCCAGCCTTGACTCTCTAAGAAGACAAGGAAAAACTCCCAAAAAAACCCTTGTAGGGAAAAAATGGAAGAAATCTTGGGAAAGGTCAATACAATACAATACGCAGAACAGAAAAAATCCTTAATACAGTATAAAAATAAAAATTTTACAAGTACGGAGCAGAATTTAACAGTAGATGATATCACATGATTTGGATTTACAACGAATAAGCAGGCCTGCTGATGTACTTTAGTCAGTGCAGTTTCAGTTTTGGGCAGCAGGAGGCAGTGCTCACCCATCTTTGGAGGTGGTTATTCCTGTCGTGAAGTCTCACTGTTTCTTGTCAGGACTCGCACTTGTAATCATGGAGACACTTGAGCACCATAACTTATAGGCTGCTAGCAGTCCCAGGCACTCCTGGAGGCCTGTGGTCAGGCCTGGTTTTCATTAATTTGTTTGTGTGCCTCAGAGACTTCTGCCTTCAGGTGAGTTCATTATGTAATTAGACACTCAGTTTCTATTTTCAATTTGTAATCGATTATACTGGCAGATTTACTTTTTGTAAGAAATTTTCGCAAGAACATTACAACCTCCAGAAGGAAAACTGGGAAAAAAGTGTTGTCCTATTATTGTTGAATGACTTCAAAATCATTAAAAAATTGAACACAAATATTGCGAGTATTAAATCATTCTTCATGAGTGTCCTCCAGTTTCCTGTCACAAACCCAAGGATGAGCATATGGTGTGAAAGGCCTGGTGTGCCTGGTTCTTGCCTTTTTACCATCCAGGTTTTCACTCCCATAACACATGATTGATGAATGTTATTAGGTGTTTTTAAAACAGCCTGGTATGGGAGTGTGTAGATGACCCTCCAAGTGTGGTGTCCCGTGACATGGCTGTGATGGACTGACTGCTTCTCATTTCACTTATCCGTTTTCCGCCGTGCAATGTAATTGGTTAAGTGCAAGTCTGTAAGGCAGGTCAGGTTGGAGAGCATGCACTTGCCACACCCACCACACAACACAATAGCTCGGGGTCCTGGGTGGCAACCCTAGACGGGGTGTGTTAATATTTCTCTATCAAAATTGCATTTTTCAGAGTCAGCACGGTGGTGCAGTGGTATTGCTCCTACCTTGCAGTAAAGAGACCAGGTTTTGCATCCCAGGTGTTCCCAGCATGGAGTTTCCATGTTCTTCTCTGGGTGCTCCAATTTCCTCCCACTGTCCAAAGACATGCAGGTTAGGTGGATTGCCGGCGCTAACTTGGCGCTGGTGTTTGCTGTATGTGTGTGCATGTAGCTTCACCCTGCGAAGGACTAGCGCCCTAGCCTGGGTTTCTTCCTGCCTTGTACCCTATGTTAACTCAGATTGGCTCCAGTACCCCACTGCAGCCCTGGTCAGGATTAAGATGGTTAGAAAATGGCGTGACAAATTCAGCAGTGCCCATGTGTTCCTCACTAGACATGATAAACAGTATATGCAGTGCTTATACCATGAGCCAGTTTCCCAGCTACAGTCATGTGAAAAGTACACCCCATGAAATGTTTTTTCATTATTTAACATATGTGGACATATCAGGATTTGATCTTTACTTAAACAGTAACTTTATCTTTTTTAATTTTTTCAATTTTTTTTTTCATGTTATTGAATTTATTAAAATTGAGTAACATTCCATACAGGCAAATTTTACAAAACTAGGTTCAAACCTAACAGTAACTTTAGATAAAGGTGATATATATAGTGGACATCACACCACCTTTACATTTTGTAGTCCTGTGTGCAATTGAAATTAACATAAAGGCAAACTTCGGATGTATAAAAAGTGTGTCCACCCTAGGGTTGTGTGTTACTCCGGTACTGGAAAAGTACAGAAAACTCAAAATTTAAAAAGTGCAGTCCAGCATTTTGGGATTTTCGGTACTGGAAGTAAACATCAGCTTTCCTCTGAAACCTCTCTCCCCCCGTCTCTCTATGCTTAGAAGAGACTTCATGAAATCTCCCTGATTGCTTCAATGCAATCGAGACTTAACTGTCCACTCCCCCAATGCCCCCTCACCCCAGACTTCATAGGGGATGCCCACCCTTAAAACTGCAATGCAACTGAGACTTCACAGGGGAATAAACCACCCCACTCAAAGCTCCAATGCAATTGAAACTTCATGGTGGACAACCCACCAGCACCCTAATGCTTAGAAGGGCCATGTTATACTATAAAGGGAGATGTGGTGCATAGTGTGGTGCGATGGTGTGGCTCACCAGGCAGGTGCACAATTTTGCAGCACACCAAGAAGAGGCTGTAGTGTTGAGGTGGGGTGTGTTTTTGGGGAGAGGAGTGTTTGTAGTTATTCATTATTTGCTTCAGAATTGTTTTAGTACTGGTACTGAAGTCCAAAAGCTGGTATTGATACCAAAGTCAAAATTTAGGACTCTGTAAACTTGGTACATCTCTAAGGTTTGGTTCATTCTCCTAATGCCCTAAAAACTTCTGTTGTAAGAGGTGGCTCTTGTTAAGGTTTCCCACCCTTAATTTCTTATTTCAATCTTAAACAGCTGCATTCACTGTTTTAATGGCTCCTTATTAGCAATAAGATGTAAATGACAAAGCAGCCAGCAGTTCACCATCTGGCTTGTTTTCATTTACAGTACATCTGTGTGTGTTTATCACACACTATTTGATTTAATAAAACACTTAATAGAAAATGAGGCAGACTGAAAATTGTCCGTTTTAGGCTTCATATCATTTGGATGATATCCTTGGAAAGGAAAACATCTAATTAAGCATTTGGGTTGGAATGAAAACCTGAAGCCACTGCGGCTCACCAGGATCGACGTTGCCCACCCCTGAGCTAAACAAATGGTATCCATTCCTTGAGGGTAGGTGTGAAAAGGCAGAAAAGGGTGCACATTTGGTCTGAAGTATGGCTGTTTTGGATTGGTGTTGAATCAGAGGCCATTGTAACGCCCTATTGGTCTAAGGATTTGGGCAGGGATTTATAAAGTTGGTCGCTTTACCCCCCTCTCTCACACCATGGCCATGAAGAGAAGACAATGAGGAGCATAGCTAGGCAGCCATATTAAGACATACTGAAGAAGGAAGACTTGAAATGATTTGATGTAACCACAGCATTTATCAGGTTGTGCGGTTGCCAATATTCACCTGTACTTTGCTTCATTATTATTATTTTATGAATGTTTTCAATAATACATTATTAGAATGTGTAACTTGACTCCTGCCTGTTCTTTTACTCTGTGTAATTGCCTGAGGTTATGGATGCAGAAGGGAAGGTGGGGAGAAGTTTTAAAGCACAATGCCTTATAAACATTGGTAAGTCTATGGTATTTGAGGCCTTCTGATAAAGTCTACACAATAAAGAGTACAAAAGGGGAAAGCAGAGTCACATAGGACTCTGCCAAGACCATCATTTTGGTCATCACTAGGTGACACACATTGGGCTAAGCTAGACGATTCAGACTGTTATGCATATTTTGACCATTCACTCACACATCCACCTCTCTGTCCTTTTTGTATATCTGTGGGTGGGGGGACGTGTGACAGGAAGAAACCCTGGGTACAACGGCAGACTATCAAAGGACACAATTGCACATTCTCCCACCTCAATTGATTTCACTTGCCGGTCCTTGAGATGTGGTAGGAAACCCAAACATCCCGAAAATAATCCCACTGGGGTCAATGTGGAGAAAAATATATAAACTTCACATAAACAATGATCTTGCCTGAATTTGAGTCCAGCACTCTGGAGCCCCTCCTCGAACCGCCACCTTATCGTGGTGGAGGGGTTTGCGTGTCCCAATGATCCTAGGAGCTCTGTTGTCCGGGGCTTTATGCCCCTGGTAGGGCCACCCAAGGCAAACTGGTCCTAGGTGAGGGATGAGACAAAGAGCGGCTCAATAGACCTCCTATGACAAATAAAAAATTTGGACAGCATTTTCCCTCACCCGGACACGGGTCACCGGGGCCCCCCTCTGGAGCTAGGCCCGGAGGTGGGGCTCAATGGTGAGCGCCTGGTGGCCGGGCCTGCACCCATGGGGCTCGGCCGGGCACAGTCCAAAGAGGCAATGTGAGTCCTCCTTCTCATGGGCTCACCACCTATGGGAGGGGCCAAGGAGGTCGGGTGCAGTGTGAGTTGGGTGGTGGCTGAAGGCGGGGACCTTGGCGGTCTGATCCTGGCCCTTGGGATGTGGAATGTCGCCTCTCTGAAGGGGAAGGAGCCTGAGCTAGTGCGCGAGTTTGAGAGGTTCCGGCTAGATATAGTCGGGCTCACCTCAATGCGCAGCTTGGGCTCTAGAACCAATCTCCTTGAGAGGGGCTAGACTCTCTACAACTCTGGAGTTGCCACCGGTGAGAGGCGCAGAGCGGGTGTGGGCATACTTATTGCCCTCCAACTTGGAGCCTGTACATTGGGGTTTACTCCGGTGGACGAGAGGGTAGCCCCCCTCGCCTTTTGGTGGGGGGACGGGTCCTGACTGTTGTTTGTGTGTATGCGCCGGACGGCAGTTTGGAGTACCCACCCTTTTTGGAGTCCTAGAGGGGGTGCTAGAGGACATACCTTCTGGGGACTCCCTCGTACTGCTGGGAGACTTCAATGCTTACGTGGGCAATGACAGTGAGACCTGGAAGGGTGTGATTGGGAGGAATGGCCCCCCCGATCTGAACGCGAGCAGTGTTTTGTTATTGGACTTCTGTGCTCGTCACGGATTGTCCATAACGAACACCATGTTCAAGCATAGGGGTGTTCATATGTGCACTTGGCACCAGGACACCCTAGGCCTCAGTTCGATGATCAACTTTTTTTCGTGTCGTCGGACCTGCGGCCACATGTTTTGGACACTCAGGTGAAGAGAGGGGCGGAGCTGTCAACTGATCACTACCTGGTGGTGAGTAGGCTTTGATGGTGGGGGAGGATGCCAGTCAGGCCTTGTAGACCCAAACGTGTTGTGAGGGTCTGCTGGGAACGTCTAGCAGAGTCCCCTGTCTGAAGTAGCGTCAACTCCCACCGCTGGCAGAACTTTGACCACGTCCCGAGGGAGGTGGGGGATATTGAGTCTGAATGGGCCGTGTTCCATGCCTCTATTGTTGAGTTGGCTGACCGGAGCTGTGGCCATAAGGTGGTCGGTGCTTGTCGTGGCGACAATCCCCGAACCCATTGGTGGACACCGCCGGTGTAGGATGCCGTCAAGCTGAAGAAGGAGTCCTACCGGACCCTTTTGTCCTGTAGGACTCTGGAGGCAGCTAATAGGTACCGACAGGCCAAGCAGAATGCGGCTTTGGTGGTTGCTGAGGCAAAAACTTGGGCATGGGAGGAGTTTGGGGAGGCCATGGAGAAGGACTTTCGGATGGCTTCGAGGAGATTCTGGTCCACCGTCCAGCGTCTCAGGAGGGGGAAGCAGTGCAGTGTCAACACCGTATATGGTGGGGATGGTGTGCTACTGACCTCAACTCGGGACGTTGTGAGTCGGTGCGGGGAGTACTTCGAAGACCTCCTCAATCCCACTAACATGCCTTCCAATGAGGAAGCAGAGCCTGGGGACTCGGAGGTGGGCTCCCCCATCTCTGGGGCTGAGGTCACTGAGGTGGTCAAAAAACTCCTTGGTGGCAGGGCCCCGGGGCTGGATGAGATACGCCTGGAGTTCCTCAAGGCTCTGGATATTGTAGGACTGTCTTGGTTGACACGTCTCTGCAACATTGTATGGACATCGGGGACAATTCCTCTGGATTGGCATACCGGGGTGGTGGTCACCCTCTTTAAAAAGGGGGAGCGGAGGGTGTGTTCCAACTACAGAGGGATCAAACTCCTCAGCCTCAGTGGAAAAGTCTGTTCGGGGGTTCTGGAGAGGAGAGTCTGTCGGATAGTCAAACCTCGGATTCAGGAGGAACAGTGTGGTTTTCGTCCTGGTCGCGGAACAGTGGACCAGCTCTACACCCTTAGCAGAATCCTGGAGGGTGCATGGGAGTTTGCCCAACCATTCTACATGTGTTTTGTGGACTTGGAAAAGGCGTTCGACTGTGTCCCTTGGAGAATCCTGTGGTGGGTGCTCCGGGAGTATGGTGTACTGGACCCCCTGATAAGAGCTGTTCGGGCCCTGTACAACCGGTGTCAGAGCTTTGTCCGCATTGCCGGCAGTAAGTTGAGCCTGTTTCCAGTGAGAGTTGGATTCCGCCAGGGCTGCCCTTTGTTACCGATTCTGTTCATAACTTTTATGGACAGAGTTTCTAGGCACAGCCAGGGTATTGAGGGGGTCCGGTTTGGTGGACTCAGGATTGGGTCACTGCTTTTTGCAGATGATGTTGTCCTGTTTGCTTCATCAGGCCATGATCTTCAGCTCTCTCTGGATCGGTTCGCAGCTGAGTGTGAAGCGGCTGGGATGGGAATCAGCACCTCCAAATCCAAGACCATGGTGGGGGAGAGATCCTGCCCCAAGTGGAGGAGTTCAAGTATCTCGGGGTCTTGTTCACGAGTGAGGGAAGAATGGAGCGTGAGATCGACAGGCGGATCGGTTCGGTGTCCGCAGTGATGCAGGTTCTGCATCGATCTGTTTTGGTAAAAAAGGAGCTACGCCATAAGGCAAGGCTCTCAATTTACCAGTCGATCTACGCTCCTACCCTCATCTATGGTCATGAGCTATAGGTAGTGACCGAAAGAACGAGATCGCGAATACAAGCGGCTGAAATGAGTTTCCTTCGCAGGGTGTCTGGGCTTTCCCTTAAAGATAGGGTGAGAAGCTCAGTCATCTGGGAGGGGCTCAGAGTAGAGCCGCTGCTCCTCCGCATCGAGAGGAGCCAGATGAGGTGGCTCGGGCATCTGATCAGGATGCCTCCTGGACGCCTCCCTGGTGAGGTGTTCCGGGCACATCCAACTGGGAGGAGGCCCCGGGGAAGACCCAGGACACGCTGGAGGGACTATGTCTCCCGGCTGGCCTGGGAACGCCTTGGGATTCTCCCGGAAGAGCTAGAAGAAGTGGCCGGGGAGAGGGAAGTCTGGGCTTCTCTGCTCAAGCTGCTGCCCCCGCGACCCGACCTCGGATAAGCAGAAGAGGATGGATGGATGGATGGACTCTGGAGCCGTGAGGCCAGCATGCAGTCATTAGTAAAAACATTTGATTTACTTTGTATGCAAAGGCAGAAATCATTTTGATAAACGTTGACGGTGAGGGACAGGAAGTGTGTGGCCAGCCTCTAAAAAACCTCCCCACCAGCCCCCCTAGTCTACAGTACATGCTGCTTTTCAGTCCACCTTCATTTTCATGAAACAGGTCTACTTATTTAATTCCGATGACAAATGTAACAATGGAGTGATGAAAGTTTTATTGTGTTAGTCCTCTTTAAAAGTCAGCAGGAAAAAATAAAAATAACTATTAGCTCGGTCTAACTGAAGAGATGATTAGATTGGTTTAAATTAATTGAGATCTTAAACTGGAGTGAAAACCAGAAGATCCCCGCAGGGCCTGGAGCTCAAATGGGCCAACTCTTGACAGGCCGTCCTCGGTTAGTGATTTAATCCTGTTAGGAGAGATGGGGATGACAGCGGAAGGAGCCATTTAGGAAGGACATGGCTTAGGGTGTGGAGACACAGGCATCATTGACACAAAAGGAAAGAAAATGCTGGAAAGGGTGGTGGTGGTGGTGATGGTGGTAGAGATGGTGATGATGGAGGCTGAAAAAGACAAGCTTCCTACACAAAGCTGGCAGAGTGAAGCTGAATTCTTTCTTTCAAGGCAGTTTATTAATAATCATGTCCAGAATCCTTAAGTATTGGCAGCCAATGGTAATATCTTCAGACATTTCTGTTTTATTATACATTGATTGCATTACAATATGTTTGTTTTACAGTGTTACAGTAAGGTCTGTATGAATGGCACAGAATAACAACATTTCTTTCTGTAGCACATTTTCATACACAGGCTGAAGCTCAGAGTGCTTTACAACGTGTTGTAGGAGGACAAAGGGCATCTTGGGTGAGATGGGGAAATATACATTACCCAGGCGGGAGGCCAGTGCAACAACAAAAGAGTATTGGCCAGTGGACTGGAGAAATACACTGTGTGTCCAGCTGGCAGGAAATAATGGATGGACCAGCAATGGCTGGGGATTGGGAGTTGTTTGATCTCCTGTATGCTAGGTGGCAGTGGTCCTTATATGGAAACCCTGTCGGGACACCTGCAGGGATGCTTGGGAATTGGAGTTAAAAGTGCAGCCCTGTTGGGGTCCCTACATATCAACAGAGGGAGGAAGTGTTTCCTGGAGGATATGACGTGGCACTGGAAATGCCCCTGAGTCCGGTACCACACATGGACGAGTCAGAGTTGGGAGGAAGCGGGCAACACTCAGTGGAAAAGGGAAGGAGGAAGAATTGTTTATTTATTAATCATTTATTGTATTATTGTGTACATCTGGTGAGGATTGTGGAAAGTGCCTTGGGAGCGAATTAAAAGTATTTTAACCTAATAACGTGTGGTATATGGCTGTGTCTGAGATTTGGGGCTCTCTGGCGCCTCCTTGTGGTGACAGTGTCAAATAAGTAATTACATGCAAAAGAAAAACATTAAAATTAGATAAGAATAATGATGAATAAATAGTACACAAAAGATAAATAATGCACTCTTACATAAGAAAAACATATACTTAAAAGAAATAAAATATAGAATTGTTTTTTTTTTTTCCCAAGTGACAGTCCGATGATGAGGTCAAATGGCCTGGGTGGACAGCAAAAAAAAAAAACCCAAAAGACCGCCTAACATACAAATTGTTCTTTACTTTTTGTTTTTTTTTAGAGGATTTGATGCAGTGGGTCTTGTGACAAGTTAGGGTATCCGCTTTCTTTCACACATCACCTCACAGTATAAAGTAAGGAGTTGCTGTTTCAGCTTAACTTGATGTTTTGTGTTGTCTTACACTGTGTTTGTGTAAAGAGCCCTTTGAGGATGTTTGCTTTGAAAGGTGCTACATAACAATTAGATTGTCATTGGTCATCGGTTTGACTTTGCTTTTGTTGTTCGTGTAATCTGACGTGCTTTCTTCTGTTACTTCTTTTACTGTTGTTCAGACTGAATGGGAGAGAAGCCCTGACACACTTGATCATCCTTGGATAGGAATATAAGTAAGAAGCTGCTTAAGTTTGCAGATGATACTAAAACAGGTGGATTGGCAGATAATCTGGAATTCGTTAAATCATCATAGAGGGACTTGAGCAGCAGACAGTGTAGGGCAGATTTGTGGCAGATGAAATTTAATGTCAGTAAATGTAAAGTTTTACATGTAGGAAGTAAAATGTGAGGTTTGAATACACAATAGGAGGTCTGAAAATTGCAAGTATACCTTATGAGAAGGGTTTAAGAGTTGTAGTGGACTCTATGCTGTCAACTGCCAGACAGAGTTGAGAAGCCATTAAGAAGGCTAACGGAATGTCAGGTTATATAGCGCCTTGATGTGTGGAGTACAAGTCACAGGAGGGTCTGCTCAAGCTTTATAACACACTGGTGAGGCCTCATCTGGAGTTCTGTGTGCAGTTTTAGTGTGCAAGCTACAAAAAGGATACAGCAGCACTAGAAAAGGTCTGACTAGGCTGATTCCAAGGGAATAAATTATGAGGAAAGATTAAAAGAGCTGAGCCTTTTCAGTTTAAGCAGAAGAAGATTAAGAGGAGACATGAATGAAGTGTTTAAAATTATGAGGGGAATTAGTACAGTGGATCGACACTGTGACTTTAAAATGAGTTCATCAAGAACACAGGGTCACAGTTGAAAACTTGTTAAGGGTAAATTTCACAGCAACATTAGGATGTTTTTCTTTACGCAGAGAACCTCAGACACTTGGAATAAGCGACCAAGTAGACAGTAGAACTTTCAGGACTTTCAAAACTCAACTTAATGTTATTTTCAAAGAAATAAGTGGATAGGTCTGGTGCGCTTTTCTGGGCTGAATGGCCTGTTCTTGTTCTGATTGTTGTAATGTTCTAAAACAATGTCTGGGACGTGAGAGAAGCTCCAGTACAACCACCTAAACAAAGAACACAGACATAGCGAGGACTCTCATGTTATCTTCACTTTCAGGTTATTCTTCCTTACACTGTGGTGAACAGGCTGGCTGTTCCTTCTTCACACTTGATAAGCTCATTTTCAGGATTAAATGGGCTCAAAGAACTGGTGGAAAGGTTTTCATTGTACCTTTTTGTAAGCTGCAATACTTGACAGTTCCATACCATGTACTGGACTGAACAGCTACTGCATCATGGTGAAAAAAGCAATTGATGCTACTTTAAAAACTGGTATGGAATGGTCTGTACAGTACTTGCATGTAAATTTCACTTTAGTGATACCAAAAGAAGGCCTTCCATAGTTCCTGGCGTTCATTTCGAATGTGCTAGGGAGTGCATTGTTTCTTGTGTTTAGCTGTGCTTGTTAATTCCTGGATATTTTGAACCTGTGCTCTGTTTTCGACTTCACCTTTGGATTCTGTTTTAGGACTTTGTTTGCTGTGGATTCCCTTGTTTTTTCAGGCAGCTCTTTTGTGCCATTAGGAGCTTTGTTTATTGCAGAGCCTTTTGTCAAAATAAACCTTTTATTTAGTGAAGATTTTTCAAAGCCCTTTTTTGTATCTTGTTGAGGTTTTAATGGTATTTCACCCACTAGAGGGTGACCTTTGAAGTGCCTTTGGGACTCTCAAGTCACAACATACACACAGTTAGCAGGGTTTGTGTTCTTTTAGAGAGGGGGGCATGCAAGAAAGGAAACGAACAGCAGCCTCAAACTCCAACCAGTTTCACTCCAACCAGTTTCTTAATTAGAAGCCAATTCTTGCTGTTAATTAAACCCGTTATTTAATTCTGTAGCTTGTTGGTGCTCTCATTCTGCCACAGCAATATTTCAAAAACAGTTGATTTTCTTTTTTCCAAGACTGCCATCAGAATGTCTTGTGGGTCTGAGCAGAGTAACATCATGGAGACCTTCACCTTTACTTTATTTTCAGTTATTGTATGATGGACGCAGGTTAGCTGGTTATGTGATTGCTCATTTTGTATCTCATTATTATTTGGCTACTAAGTAGGGAAAAAAGAAAAAAACAAAGGGGTCTGAGTCTTAAATGTCAAGCCAGTTCAAATTAAGGCAAAGGAGTTAATTAGCAGCAAAACTGTTCACTAATTAAGAAAAGGGTTAGTATTAAAACCTATGACCACTGTAGTGCTCCAGGACCGGAGTTGGAGACCCCTGCTGTAAGTACTGAACCAAACTGGGCCAAGTTAGGTATGAGTCTGTATGGAGCCTGTAACAAAATAAACACAGTGCAACTTGTTTGAAAAAGACTGGTCCATTTTGTTGAGAAGTTTTCATTTTACGTAGGTTTCCACAGGCACACGTACAAAATGTTGTGCTAAAATCAACTTTTCTCTGTGTTTTGAACATCATAGAATCAGAATCTGAATTTAACCCAATATGAATTTATGACACCATCAACAAACTTCCATTTATATGGAAGTAAGAGTAACCAAAAGATTTTTTAATTATATGTCCTCTTTTTATAGAGAACTGGCACTTTCCAAAGACTGACATATTCTTTGGTTACATGTATTTTATTACAGTCACAGCTCGGGCCGGTTAAGGGGCTTACGCAGAGTCACACAGTGAGGCAGTGGCTGCAATTGAACCAGCAGTTTTAGGCTTTGAGTCCATTTCCTGACCCACAATTCCACACTGAGTACACAGGTAGGTCTGCAAGCACGCAGCATACAAGGGGCACATCAATCATTAAGGTATAGCCGATCACCCCCATGATTCACTTGTCAGTCATTCAGAAGAAATACTCACCCATCATTCTCATGCAGTCGTGCAGCCAGCCATTATTTGTAGTGTCTTTTGTGATTTCTGAAAATTTTTTCATGTTGATGTTTGATTTTAACATAGCATAATATTACATAACAGAACATTACACTCAAACTCGCTTAGCCGGTTCAGCACACCTTTCTCAGTTAATTTTCATGTGCCAAATCATTAAATGCAGCCAATTGAAAGTGGCTGATGATGCTACAAAGACATTGAACTCTCTTCTGTGTTTCTGTGGTGAATGCAAGGCTAACATGAAGATGATTGGTACCATCCAAAGAAATGATCATAAATCCACTGATGTAATAAGAAGAAGGGCAGGGACATCATGGTGGTGCATCACAGCTCTAGTGTCCCAGTGTAGTTTCACAAACCAGGGCTAGGCAGATTAAGCTTATTCACACACTAGCCAGGTAGGAGTGAGTGTGACTGTATACCTTACAATTGACTGCTGCTACATCCATCCATCTATCCAACAATCTAGGCTTGATTCCTGTCTTGTGGCCTGTATTTCACATCTGAAAATGAAAGGATAAGAACAATAACTGCATCCCCCTTGTCAAAACATCACACAAATCAGAATCTGGAGATATAAGAATAGATAATAATAAAGCTAATAATAGCTGACAATATGCTGCAGTTTTTAATTCTAAATCCCAGGGTCCAAATCCTAGCCCAGTCACTTTCGGTGTCAAAGTATGCATTCTCCCCGTTTTTATCTCCATGTATTCCAGCTTTCCACTCATCTTCCAAAGATGTGTGTGTGTGTGTTAATTGGCCACTCTCAATTGAAGTGGTGTGGCTGGGTGTGGGGTTTGTATAGTGGACTTGCACTCTTTACAAAGTTTGTGTGACTGACAGTCCCTGTAGAGGCCCTGTCCCCCTTGACAAATGAATAGTGTATGCAGCTTCTGAAAAATAAGGAATAATAATAATAATAATAATAATAAAACTATAGGAGGCTCAATGGTGCTGTAGTGATCAGTACTGCTGGTCTGGTCGTTATTTAGAGAGGGCCACAGTGGCTGCAGGTTTTCATTCCTGCTGCTGTCCTAATTAATAGCCAACTTTTTTTCCGTCATTTTACTTGGCTTGCTTTTAATTGTTCCTTTTTTTCCTAAACCAGAAGTGAAAAAATAATGAGATGCCAACAGATGACCAGCTAACTCGGGGGGCCTCAAACTCAGTTCCTGGTGGGTCACCATTTTTGCTCCACTCCCATTTCCTAATTAGAAGTCATTTCTTACTGTTAGTGAACCTCGTTATTTAATTCTATGTGCTCTCAGTCCACCACACCAGACATTTCCAAAACTGTTCACTTTTTTTTTTTTTCAGAGCACACCATCCCATTATTTCTGGATCAGAACCAATCAATATTTTTCAGAACTTCACTTTTTTTATTTCAAATATTTTATTATTATGGGTATGAATGACACCTAATTGCAAATGGAATGAAGTGAGCTGGTGATCTGTGGCCTCGCTGTGCATCTTTTTATTGATGGTCTGCTGGAAACTATTTCAGGCTTCTGTATCTTAAAAAGCAATGGCACAAATGAACTCTGTGTCCCTGGCTACTATTTGAGAAGGTGGTCAGGATGAAAACCCACAGCCAATGCAGCCCCCAGGGTCTCAGTTTGACGCCTAGACTTTGCACATTCTCCCAGTGTCCTTGTTGATTTCCTCCTTTACACCAGTTTTCTCACACGTCCCGAAGACGTTCATGAATTTTAATGGTGACTCTAGTGCTAGTGGGTATGGGTTAGTGTGCCCACTGATGGACTGACACCCTGTATGGTGTTGGTTGCTGCCTGGCACCTGTTACTACTTCATCACCTTGTGCCACTTTACTAATAACCGCAATCACAAAACAATGTGAAGAATGTGATGCTGAATAATGTAAATTAATAGTTAAAACTTCTAGTCAAGAAAATGTATATTTTAGTGTTCATCAGGGACCTCCTTTGGAATGACACCCATATCACCAAGGATCACGGGATGGTCGGTGCAGCTTTTTCACATTTTAAATCCTCCTCATCACTTTACTTCCAGTGGCGTTGTATCCCAGCCCCAGGACTGATAGATTTTGTGAATGGTAATAATGGTCTTGTCTGCAGATCCCCACTTGAGCCAGATCCCCTAGGCTCTCTTGTGACACCCTCAGGGATGTGTCAATGGAAAATTCTAGCTTTAACTAGCTGCTTCTTTGTCCATGGAAATAGCTGGCCTGCCAAGCAAAATGAGTTATTATTGTCGTGATGGACTGGGCCATTGTTACCTTTGTGCTCATTTTGTGTTGCTGTGGAAACAAAACCTTAGACACCAGGGAGCGCTGATTTGCAGGAGCAGAAATAAAATGACCCAACCCTGACAGTTGTGACATCTTCTTTTCATTTTGCAAAACCGTTATATATTTCAGGAACTTTGTGTTAAAAAGAGAACAGTGGCACAACATTTTGTTCCAGTGAAAGTTATCAGAAGGACGCCGTGGAATGGCTGCCTTCCCACTCCGTGAACACGGCCAGATTGACACCACAGAGGTGGAGTACACCAGAGGCCTGCCTGCTGGATTTAATGACCTGAGAAGGCTGCTTGCTGGGCAGAAAGCCCGGAGTTAGGGAGGTTTAGGATGAAGCCTGTTGAATTAGTGGGTGAGAAACGGGGCATTGACACTAAAATGGTAACCACTTCAGAGGACACAAGGGGGCTAAGGGGCCATCAGTCTGACCTGTAACAATTGCTGAAGGGAAATGCAGTCAAAGGTCTGGTGGTCCGTCTTTGAAGGCATCATTGAAGAGATGACTAGAGTTCAAAGGTTAATAGTCACCAGTGAGGAGACTAGGGTACAAGGTGTCATGATCAGGTTTATGATTTGTATTTGTTTGGTTTTTCTAATTGTTTATTGATCTTTAAAAATGATTTACGTTTAGTTCCTGGGATTTGGGAGGTCAAGGAGTCTATTGGTAATGCTTATTTTTCGTTCTCACATGTTTGTACCTGTGTTAAATATGATTCACATTCTCCTGCAGTGCTAGTTTGTTTTTCTTCATAGTTTCGTTAACAGTTGCTATGCCATTGCGAGGCTTGATGTCCCAGTGTGTGTGACGTGTGACATCATTACCGTATCGTCCAAGATGTGGATTCACCTTTAGCATCCTTCTAATTGTTAGTTTTTGAGTTCCAGATTATGAAAGCCTTTTCTGCATTTTCTTAGCGTTTAAATCAGTGACAGTATATCGTCAAATATACTAGAGATTTGCTCGTCTTGATTCTTGTATTCATGGTCTAATACAGTGGTGCTTCGTATTTTGAATTTAATTTGTTTCAGGATGCTGTTCAAACTCTGAACTGTTTCAAGTCCAAATCAGTATTCCTTATTAGAAATAATGGAAAGTGAATGAATCTGTTCCCAGACCCTAAATAATACCCGTTTTGATAAACTTAAACAGCAAATACATGTAATTTAAGGTAAAAATAACACAATTAAATGACCTAAATAATAAATGAAAACATGAAAACAATAAATAAAATACATAAATACTGTATAATAAAATGAAAATTTACTGTACCTTAGTGAGGAGTGCTGATGTCCCATGTGGCTAGTGGAGAGGAAGAGAAAGATTACATTTGGAAGGGGAGTAGCCGTCCATAAACACACCAAATAACTGCTGTTCTCTCTCCCGTCTGCCTCTTAGCACTACTGGTTGAGGGTTTCCATTCATATTTCCTCTTTTATACAGAGAAGAACCTTTCCAATGTGGTCTGGCATTGGCGGCTTTTCTAGGTGTTCCTAAAGTAGGCCATCACATTGTCATTGAAAAAGTTAATACTTCTGTTCATCACTGCCATGTTAGGCGACCACTTTTCAACAATGGCCGGTGTTCTAGCCCAAACAGAGCACCGTTCCTTAATTTCAACCCTGGAAATGCTCCTCTTGGCTCCCTTCCTCCCCCGAAGAAAGTTATATATATATACCAAAAATAAGGTGAAAAAAGCACCGAAAACACAGGAGCATAACACAAGAGTTGCTTTCACAGCGAGAACGAGAGACGACTTGGGCGCACCACAGATTTATGCTCACTGCATAAATGGCATCTGTTGCTGCATTTTTTAATGCGCACGCATCTATATATATATAAAAGTCAATGTATGTTTGTATGTATGTATGTTCCAGCATCTCTTCCGAACAGCTGGAGTGATTTTTATGAAACTTGGTACACGTTTCTCATTGGTCGACTAAAAATACTGTAGTTTGAAATCAAACCTAACCCAGCTGTTTCTGGGTAGGGTGGGGGATGATCTTGCGGTCTTGTATGCATCCTGTTGACACTCGGAAAGACCACCAGAGGGCGACTGCCAGCATTCTTTATGTTTGAGCTCCACCGCACCCCTGTTGCTTTTGAAATTAAATAGAGTTGGCCAGATCTGAGCGTCAACTGGATGATAACATATATACAAGACCACAAGACAAGCACATTAGTGTCTTGTCTTTATTGTTTATTAATTTATTTTTATTTTGTTATTAAGTTGTGTTTTTTTTATTTTATTTTTCTCAAACAAAAAAAACACTTTATGTTCCTCCTGGGCAATGCTGGGTATTTCAGCTAGTTTTGAATGTAAAAGAATCATTCAAACTTCAGATCAAGTTTCTCTCAAAATCAGCATTCAAACTCTGGAAAGTTCGATGTTTGAAGCACAAGCCATTACTGCAAATCAAGTTGAACGTGGAACTGTTCCATCTCAGGATTCCACATTTTGCTGCCCAAGACTTTCTACTGCATGCACAAGGTGACAGCAGTTTTTAGAGAAAGAATGGAGTCAGAAGATGGCACAGGCAGGTCAGAATTCAAGCAGCGGTCTTAAGTGGGAAGATTAAATTTAATTAACGTTTAGCCAGATTCGTGGTCAAAGACCTGAGTGATAACCCAACCAAAACAGGAACACAAAACCAAAGCCAAACAGAGTAAGATGTAATTCATAGTCAGATGGCAGAAAAATGTTGTAACTCAAAAATGTGCAATAAAGAAGATGCTAAAAGTTATTTGTTCGTGAATCTGAATCTTGGGTAACCAGGAAGTTTAAGATGTTGAACTTCATGCCATTGAGGTAATAACATCATGGGTCGCATACTCCTGCTCGTCAAGCCTAAGAATTGCATTGCAGCCTTCAGCAAAACTAGCCCAGAATGGTGGCACCCATAAAAAAGCAATATAGTGCTGCGGAAGAATGTGAATCATATTTAACACTGGTAAAAACACATGGGAACAGAAAATAAATACAGATTCCTTGACCTTCAAAACCCTGGGAACTATAATGAATAATTTTTAAAGGCCAACAGTTAGAACAAATCAATAAATATAAAACATAAGTTTTATCGTGACACAAAGGCCAAGTGGTTCAGCCATGTCTGAGGAGACATGGGAGAGTAGAGACTGTAAATGTACAATTTGAAACCTGCTCAACCAAATCCAGGGTCACAAGGGCCCGAGCCTATCCTGGCAACACCAAACTCATGGCAGGAGCCAGCCTTGGATGGGGTACCGGCCCACTTCAGGGCCCACTCACTTAATACTGCACAGAACTTGTAGTAAAACACACTTAGACACAGAGAGAACATGCACACTCCACTCAAATAGTGACTGAGTGCTGGATTTGAACCTCAGGATGATGGACCTGTGAAGCAGCAGCACTAGTTGCAGCAAGTTCCCTCTCATAGAGTCATAAACCTCAGAACCCCCTGGTTTCTGAACCCTAGTCCTTGCCTTTAATGGTGTACATTGTCCTTCCCTTTAAGGATTAGCCCAGTCTGATCAGATTAGTTCTGGGCCTGTTAAATCCAGCCTCGTTGCCTCTATAAAAAGCACTTTCGTTCCCTTCAGCTCCACAGATCTGCTGTAATCTCTCTGCCCTCCCTTCCTCTCTCTTCCTCTGCATTCCCAGCTCCTCTCAAGAGGATTTAGAAATCCCCTCCAGGCAGCTGCGTTAGTCCTTTGCAGCCTGAAATGTAAAAGTACTCCTGGTGTTACAGCATGAGGGCACCACAGCTTTAGAAGGACCATGTCTCAGACCTCAGTGTCGTCTTACCCTTCAACATCATTTTTTTTTTATTTGATGTGCTTTGTTAATCCCTGAGGGGAAATTGTCTTTTCGCATGTCCTTTGGAAAGTCAGAGTGCAGGGTCAGCCATTTTACAGCACTTCTGGAACAACTGTCAGGTTAAGGGCTTTGCTCAAATGCCCAACGCAGTAGGATCCCTTCTGGCAGTAATGGGATTTGAACTAGCAACCTTCCAGATACCAGTGCAGGTCCTTAGCCACAGAGCCAACACTCTCTTTACACATTAAAAACACTGTGTACTGAGGCAAAACCAAACCCCCATGTTGACTCCATCACTCCAAAATTTAATTATAACCCCCCCCCCCCCACCATGTTCACTCCATGTAACATCACCACCAGCTGCAGTCTAACAGCACCCTCCTGGGTATCTCCATCTCTCTGTACTACAACAGCACTCCCTTATGGTAATCCTATCATCCACCAGTCTAGCAACACCCTCACTGTAATGGACTCCACAAATGTATAACTTTACAACTTTAGGCTTTCAAAACTCGACATGATGTTATTTTAGAAGAATTAAGTGAATAGGACTTATGAGCTTTGTTGAGCTGAATGGCCTGTTCTCGTCTAGATTGTCCTAATGTTCTAATGTCCTAATAACAGCACCCCCTTGTTAGCCTGAAACATGGCAGTGCCCCCCTGTGGTGATTCCTTCACCATATTGTTTAGCAGCAACTGTACTGAAATAATTACCTCAGCTTACTTTGTCATACCACTCTTCATGGTGGTTCCTTCAAATGGCACTAATAGCAGCACCTCCTCTGTGGTGATCCCGTCAACCTGCCTTGTAACAACACCCCATTATGTTGTATAACCCAACAGCCATGTCTGAGAAAAAGCAGAGATACTTTTCTGAAAGGTTACTCAAGTAAAAGTAAAATCTGCCCTGAGAATTATTCTCAAGTAGAAGTTTTCAAGTATCTGATATTAAGTGTACTGAACCGCAGGGCCGTTTTAACGTATGGGCACAATGGGCACTGGCTGAGGACCCCAGGAGCAACAAGGGCCCACAATGTTTCTGATGCCTGTGTTTGTTTCTGTTTTGCTATCTAAACAGGGGCTTGAGCGCACTACTTTTCCGGGGGGCCTATGATGCTGGTAAGACGGCCCTGTATGGAGTATCAACAAATAAATGTAAGATTTCTCACTATTGTATATATATATATATATACTAGCAAAATACCCGCGCTTCGCAGCGGCAAAGTACTGCCTTAAAATTTTTATTAAGAAGATAGGTAAACCTTTTTAAACTGAGGGAAAATATACCAATAATTATTTGTTAAGGATCTCTTTGTATGCCACATTGTCAGTTCGGCCCTCCGGTTGTAATATGACCAAGCTGTGCGCTGAGCTTACTCTTGAGCATGCAACATACAGTTGGCCATGTGAAAAGCAATCTTGTCTCAAATCTCACAGCTTGGATTGCTGCTGTCATAATCGGTTTGAGTTTCATGGTTTGTTTCAATTACGTTAGTATTTGCAGCACTTGTTGTGTTGAAGTGACATTCGGCATCTGTCAAGCATTGTAAGCAAACA
The DNA here is from genome assembly GCA_026402145.1 of Polypterus bichir lapradei. Taxonomy (NCBI): domain Eukaryota; kingdom Metazoa; phylum Chordata; class Cladistia; order Polypteriformes; family Polypteridae; genus Polypterus; species Polypterus bichir. The sequence goes on from JANRMT010062789.1 coordinate 22,873,659, forward strand.
ATCGGTTTCATCGATAAGTTCGAATCCGGCTTTTGAGAGTTTAAACATTCATAAACATCAAAGTGTCCACTACTCAAATCGTCACCTGTGAATCTAAGATGTTTAAGAGGCATTGGCGGTTGTCCAAAGGTGTAAAATATTTGGCCATTTCGGTACACTTGAAAGCGACAACCGAACAATTCAGCGGCAGCCATCAACTCACATGCAGAACCATAGGTGAAGGGCTTAAGCATTTCTCTCTTCTAGTGCTCCTGTGTAGTATAATTATCTCCTGTATCGTCATCAGTCCACACCTTGAACCTGTCCCAGTCATTCAATACATAAGACACAATGTTCCTCCGGATATCAAGAGTGAGCCTGATATGGCCGTGCAATATGTAACACAGAGCATGGAAAAGTCAGGTGCCATCTCCGGGCATGGAAACCACTCGGTAAGTGACAGTTCTTTGATCGATGGCGATCACCTCGATAGACATGTTAATGGGGGTACGGTTGGAACGATAAAAGAAATGGGTACCTGAACAATGTAAAGTAAGTCTAAAATACCTACACAATAACTATTGTCGTAATAAACAAACAATAAAACAGCGGAGAAGCCGTGGATTAAATAAAAAGGCTGCAGTTATTAGCAGGGAGACGTGAATACCGTGGCGAAGCAAGGAAGGGAATGAAGAGACCGGAGCGACGGATGGCCTTATATAGGCAGGCAGGTAACAACGTGGAAGGCGTTGGGATGGGGGACCCAACGCCGCCTCACACGGTGACCGAGCTGCAGGCTATGGACGTATATATGTACGTAAGTAGGATTCAGTTAGCGTTGGGAACCCGCGTACCAAATTTCTTGAAGATGGGCCCATAAGTAACAAAGACCGTTGAAAAGTTCAATATGACGGCCGACAGTGGCATCATATCACCGAAATAAGTACCAAATTTCAGCCTTCTACCTACACGGGAAGTTGGAGAATTAGTGATGTTGGAAAGTTCAATATGGCAGCTGACAGTGGCGTCACACCACCGAAATAAGTACGTACATTGGTTTCGGTTAGAGCAGGGAAGCCGCCTAACAAATTTTGTGAAGATGGGGCCATGAATAAGAAAGTTCAACATGGCGGACGCTGTTGACCGTTATGCGTAGAATTTCGAAATGAAACTTGCTTAACTTTTTTAAGTAAGCTGTAAGGAATGAGCCTGCCAAATTTCAGTCTTCTACCTACACGGGAAGTTGGAGAATTAGAATTGGAAACTTCAATATGGCAGCCAACAGTGGCATCGTACCACTGAAATAAGTACGTACATCGGTTTTGGTTAGCGCAGGGAAGACACCTACCAAATTTCGTGAAGATGGGGCCATAAATAAGAAAGTTGAACATGGCGAACATTGTCAACCGTTATGACCGTTACGCGTAGAATTTCCAAATGAAACCTGCTTAACTTTTGTAAGTAAGCTGTAAGGAATGAGCCTGCCAAATTTCAGCCTTCTACCTACACGGGAAGTTGGAGAATTCGTGACGTTGTAAAGTTCAATATGGCGGCTGACAGTGGCGTCATACCACTGACATAAGTATGTACATTGGTTTCAGTTAGCGCAGGGGAGCCGCCTACCAAATTTTATGAAGATGGGGCCATGAATAAGAAAGTTCAACATGGCGGACATTGTGAAAATTAGTGACGTTGGAAAGTTCAATATGGCGGCCAACAGTGGTGTCATACCATCGAAATAAGTACATACGTCGGTTTCGGTTAGCGCAGGGAATCCGCCTACCAAATTTCGTGAAGATGGGGCCATAAATAAGAAAGTTCAACATGGCGGACGTTGTCGACTGTTATCGACCGTTATGACCGTTACGTGTAGAATTTCGAAATGAAACCTGCTCAACTTTTGTAAGTAAGCTGTAAGGAATGAGCCTGCCAAATTTCAGCCTTCTACCTAGACGGGAAGTTGGAGAATTAGTGACATTGGAAAGTTCAATATGGCGGCTGACAGTGGCGTCATACCACCGAAATAAGTACAGTAATCCCTCCTCGATCGCGGGGGTTGCGTTCCAGACCCCCCCGCGATAGGTGAAAATCCGCGAAGTAGAAACCATATGTTTGTATGGTTATTTTTATATATTTTAAGCCCTTATAAACTCTCCCGCACTGTTTATAAATATTCCCCGCAGAGTGATACAGCATAATCCCTTTGTATTCTCTTAGATATTAGGTAAGATTCATTGAAATTATGTATATAAACACACTGTTTATATACAGTAAAACCTAAAGATTATTTTAAAGATATTGAGTGTCTCCGATATCACATATGTTACAGCCATTACGATAGACAGGCCACCAGCAATAAATACGTACAATGCAAGAAAAATAGTATACAGTAAATGTGTGTACAGTGACACTAAACGTACGTACATGTACTAAGCACTGTAAGAAGAAAATTAATTATGGTTACTCACCAACAATGACACGATGACTTGTCCGATAACAATGAGTTTAATTTTACTGCACAACAAAGGACAGCGTTACAGCCCTTGTAAAGGAGCCACTTCTGGTGATTGTGTAGCACTGCCGTTGTTCTTCTTCTGGCAGTCTTCAATCCAAATCCCTAAAGCAGATTCCATCCAGACTACTGCCTTATTACATCCACTTACAACTCGTTTTGCACCCTGGTTAAAAGGACACTGCAGCCGTAGATCTTATATTCCTTTCCTACTTTTTAAATAAAAAGAATCGTAGCCTTCAACAAATCCAAAACGTTTACCTTTTCGGCAATCGTTAACATCTTCTTCTTGCGCTTGGGCACGGCCCCTGAAGCAGTAGCAGATTGTTTTGGAGCCATAATGAAGGGCTTGACTATGCACAAAGATAAACACAAAAGAGCACGACTCTTTACACAGCGAAACACGTTGATGCTGAATGAGTGAGACGAGACTTCCTGGTTAACACTGCATTCAGCGCGCAGGAACTCAACTGCGTGCTCTGATTGGTTAGCTTCTCAGCCATCCACCAATAGCGTCCCTTGTATGAAATCAACTGGGCAAACCAACTGAGGAAGCATGTACAGGAAGTAAAAAGACACATTGCCCGCAGAACCCGCGAAGCAGCGAAAAATCCGCGTTATATATTTAGTTATGCTTTCATATAAAATCCGCGATAGAGTGAAGCCGCGAAAGTCGATATAGCGAGGGATTACTGTATGTACATTGGCTTTGGTTAGCGCAGGGAAGCCGCCTACCAAATTTCGTGAAGATGGGGCCATGAATAAGAAAGTTCAACATGGCGGACATTGTTGACCGTTACGCGTAGAATTTCAAAATGAAACCTACTTAACTTTTGTAAGTAAGCTGTAAGGAATGACCCTGCCAAATTTCAGCCTTCTACCTACACGGGAAGTTGGAGAATTAGTGATGTTTGGAAAATTCAATATGGCGGCCGACAGTGGCGTCATACCACCGAAATAAGTACGTACATCGGTTTCGGTTAGCGCAGGGAAGCCAGCTACCAAATTTCGTGAAGATGGGGTCAGCCTTCTACCTACACGGGAAGTTGGAAAATTAGTGACGTTGGAAAGTTCAATATGGCGGCCGACAGTGGCGTCATACCATCGAAATAAGTACATACATCGGTTTCGGTTAGCGCAGGGAAGCCGCCTACCAAATTTCGTGAGGATGGTGCCATAAATAAGAAAGTTCAACATGGCGGACGTTGTCGACCATTATGACCGTTACGTGTAGAATTTCGAAATGAAACCTGCTTAACTTTTGTAAGTGAGCTGTAAGGAATAAGCCTGCAAAATTTCAGCCTTCTACCTACACGGGAAGTTGGAGAATTAGTGATGAGTCAGTGAGTGAGTGAGTGAGTGAGTGAGTGAGTGAGTGAGTCAGTGAGTGAGTCAGTGAGTGAGTCAGTCAGTCAGTGAGGGCTTTGCCTTTTATTAGTATAGATATATATATTTATAGACAAAAAAAGTTCTTGCAAACTTCAAATAATTCAAATATCCTTCTTTGTGTATGTGAGTCGTATTACTGTCACTAAAGTATGAGCCAAGTAACTACAACTGGAAGGAATGACATTGAAGACATTTTAAAGCAATACTCCACCCAAAAATGAGTTTTAATGTGTTATTTACCCTGTGTAATTTATTAGTGATGGCTCATCTTAATCTGGTCTTTTCATGCAGAATGTAGAGAGAAAAAATTATGATATAATAGAACCCAGTAGACCGATGACAATGGCAAACAATGTGAAAAATTTCCATAGACCAAAGGAAAAAAAAAAATCTTGCATTACTTGTGTTGCATAATCCACATGTTGGTTATCTAGCTGTATGTTCAAAATGTGCAAATCTCAGGTTTTTTTGCCAAAATAATATTAAATAGATACTTTCGGTGCACATCATAAACTGGAAACCTAAAGTGTCACAGGATGACTTTTTGAACTGAAGACAGGACTCTTGTCCAACAAATCGAGGGCAGAGGCAGGTCTTTTACCTTTTAGCAAAAAAGCCTGCGTTTTGCACATTTTGAGCATACAACTGGATAAGTGTCACAGGAATTTTGTGACATGTAACGTGAGATTTTGATTTTCTTTTTTGTTATGGACTTTTTTCACATCGTTTGTCATTGTACAGCATTGGTCACTTTTGGCTTCTGTTTTATCCTAAACTTTTTCTCTGGGCACAGGGCATTACATATTTTCTCAGTCATTACAACAAACAATATGGGATAAGTAACATATAAAAAATACAATTATTGATGGAGCATTCCTTTAATAATTGCATCTTAATTCGGTGGGGTAGGTGCTAATAGGACAGCCCTACAGGCTTCCCCCACTTCAACAAGGAGCTAATCAGTTCCTGAAAACTACCTTTTTAAAAGTGAATTCCTGTAATGCAAACACCTAATTACAAATAATTTATGTGTAAACATATTTAACCATTCCCTGGCCTAGAAAGGTTTTGCTCAAATAACACTGAACTCCATGAAAATGGACAGGATTAGTTTAATAACATATAATAACATAATAATAATAATAACACCTAAACAAAGGCTAATAAGGAACTGCCCTTCATTAAATGCTTAATAAAGCGCCTTACCTGAACTGTAGTGAGGACAGTATCTGAATGCATCAGCTGTGGAAATAACTAAGACTTGGTCACCAATGTCCAGCCCCGCCCCAAACACTCAGCCTCGCCCTGTTCTGCAGGCCTTAGGACCAGGGGTGCACATTTGAAAATCGTCTTAGATGGTTTGTATAAGTATATTTTCTTAAGCTGGTTACGCCTGAAGCGAGGGAATCCTGTATTTTAGAAAATTAACCATGTTAAGCATTGTGAGTATTTGTATAACCCTTGTGTTTCCTGGTTTTGTATTATGATAATGAATGTGTCTAGCAAAATATATTGAAGTAAAAATAGCCGTTTGCTTTTGAAAATGTGGTAAAAGTGAAGGTTTGCTGAAATTCAAGTGGACATATTCTCAAAGCAGGACTTCTTTGCCATACAACACATAGCACACACATGTGGTAATTCCTTTACTTGTGGTGTGAGAGCCACCATTAGCTTACACTGTAGCAGCACCACTGGAGTGGTAAAGCAGTGACTTCATCACCTTCAAGTGTAGCAGCACCCACCTTCTGACACTTTGTACAAAATCAACAACCCACAATCTATTGGTGCCCACCTTAGGCAGAGGCACCACACACTTGCCATTCTAAAGAATGGAGAGACAGAGTTCCTCATTCATTTCTCCCTTCCTTGATTAGTCCATTATTCTTTTGGAGTTACTTTATGTCTACATTCTCATGCTCCCTCTGTTTCCAGTGGTCTTTAGAGTTTTCAGAGTTCCCAAGCTCTCAGGGCCTTATGGGTCAGCTGTGTTAAGTATCATAAAATGGGATAATAAAACACACCCTCTATCTACCATCTTGGTGCCCAGGAGCGTGTCTCTCTTTAGCTGCTCTCTTCTTTGGAACATAGCATGACCAGTGTGAGAAGGCACCAGAAACTGAATGTGGAGAGCTGGGCCATTGAGTAGAAATGATGTGTGGACTACAGACTTACATTTAAGCTTTATAACACACTGATGAGGGCTCACATGGAGTTCTCTGTGCAGTTTTGGTCTCCAGGTTACAAAAAGGACACATCATCACTGGAAAAAGTCCAGAGAAAAGCAACAGGGCTGATTCCAGGGCTACAAAGGATTAGTTATGAGGAAAGCTTAAAAGAGCTGAGCATTTACAGTTTAAGCAAAAGAAGATTAAGAGAAAACATGATTGAAATGTTTACAATTATGAAGGGAATTAGTGCAGTGGATCGAGACGGTGACTTAAAAATGAGCTCATCAAGAACACAGCTGGAAACTTGTTAAGGGTGACTTTCACTCAGACATTAGGGTATTTTTCTTCACACAGAGAACCACAGACACATGGAATAAGCGACCAAGTAGTGTGGTGGACAGTAAGACTTTAGGGACTTTCAAAACATAACTTGATGCTGTTATGGAGGAATTAGGTGGATAGGATTGGCAAGCTTTGTTGGGCTGAATGGCCTGTTCTCGTCAAAAGTTTGGAAGATGGAAATTGCTGAAATCAGCTGGTCCACCCTGTTGTAACACAGATAGAAGAGACAAATATTACCAGGAAAAGCGTAAACATTGAAATAAAATCAGCCAACATGAACTGCAAGGAGGGGTCAACCCCACCCACATAAGGCAATGGAGAGGAAAGGTGAACAACAACTGAACTTTTTATAAGCAGAGTAGCATTTCTGAGGTGTCCTTCATAGTACTTCCACGCTGACTTTTTATATTATGTGCCAGTGTCATGGCACCCTTTGATGGTGTTTGCTGGGAACATGATTGACTGATTGATTCGTTTATTGATTGGCCTCAATCATTTATTCTAAGTCCAGTGGTGTTCAGGCTAGGCTGCTGGTTGTTTGGGGTAGAAGAAAAGGCATCACACTTGCCAATAACTCCAGCATCCAACAAACCTCCTTCTTTACATTTTCCATTGTGCCATTGTGTAGACACCAAGGATCAGACAGCACTTCTGTGACTGGCCCTCATGCACGCGCCTGCCTGCGTGCCAGTGCACCACCAGTGAGCAGCGGTGCGGAAGCCATCTGCAATGGCAGATCTAGGCCAGCGGGCCAGGCAGGCTGCATGCGTACACGGAGGGGGATGGGGGTAAGTCTGCCGAGAGAACACAGGGAGGCTTCATTTTTGTTTTTGTTTTCATGAGTGTGTCTTTCAGGCTCAGAAAAGGGCAAGAATGTGATGAAGCAGGATGGCAATTAGTTCAGGAGCGCCTGTTACGTAACCTGCTCCTGGGGTGGTGGGTGGGGAGTATTATGCGTGCGCCAGCTTATGGGCACACAAGTGGAACCAGATTAATTTGTGCACTTCAGCCTTCAGAGTCCCAAAAGCACTTTAAAGGTTGCCCTCAAGGGTGGGAAAGACCATCAAAACTCTGACTAGATACCAAAAAGGGCCTTGAAAAATCTTTACTAGATAAAAGGTTTATTTTGACAAAAGGCTCTGCAATACGCAAAGCTCCTATGAGGACAAAGGAAGTAGCTGAAAAAGGCAAGGCAATCCACTGCAAACAAAGTCCTAAAACAGAATCCAAAAGCAAAGTTGAAAACAGAGCACAGGTTAAAAAAAAAATCCAGGAATTCACAAAGCCATAGCAAAGGTACAGTTAAACACAAGAAACACTTCACTCCCTGGCACAATAGAAATGAACCACCAGGAACTATGGAAGGCCCTCCAATATAGAGGGCAGAGGGCAGTTCCTGGCGGTGATTGGCAGGTGGCCCCACCCCTTGGGGAACCACCCACAAAACACATGGGGTGTAATCAAATAAATACAAAAAATATACATAATAAATAAAAGAAACATTAATACAAATAAAAGATACCAAATCAGACAAAAAACACAACTTTGAACCCCAGCCAGGGGAGAAATGCTGGCTGAAGCATGACACCCATATGCTTGAGTCAAACTTTCTGTGGTGCCCTTGGTCTAAAATCACACCATCACACTGACCCTTCCAAAATAGAAGAAACAGCCAAGGTGTGTCCAAACGGGTACACTTCTTATAGGAGGTTTTTCAGGGGCAAATGCAGATGTTCCCTGAAGCACTGGGGAAGTTCAAAGGCAGGTAAATGCCCCATCTTCATCCCTGCTATGCATTTAGGTCTGTCAAAACGTCTCATACTGATTTTGATCAGAGCTAGTAAGGTGCGGTTGGGACATTGACTTGGAGAATGAGGTGTGCATCTTTATTGAGTAGCACTAAAGAAGTAAAAAAAAAAAAACAAATAGCTGCAAACAGCCTGTCTTCCCCAGGGAGGCGCTGCTTTTCCTTTTCCGCGCACTGTCTTTATGTAGGTAAGGCAGCATGGAAATCCATGTGCAGGGAGGGTTTTGTCACAAAAGTAGGTTAGCAGCACATTGAGAGCCATGCAGAGTGAGCAGAATAGATCCCGGTGACTCACCAGCAAAAACAAACAGGCCTTGTCATGGCAACCACTCTGGGAGGTGTGACAGAGTGCGGCTGAATGGAGGCCTGGCGCGCGTTACACACTGGCACTATCTGGCGGAAAGACGTCAAAGACAGCACTGTTGTAGAGGCAGCAGTTGTGGCGAGCTCCCATCGCACGTTTTAGTTTGGAAGTGCCAGGGAAAGTGGGTGGGTGACATGATTTTGGAGGCATGACAATCCATTCTTCCAGTTACATTGACAGACCAAATTGTGATCAACCTGGCTTTTTGACATCTAATAATTTGTGATTTTTTCATTAATTAGACTTCTTAGTCTTAGTGTGATTTTAATTGTTTTTCTGGCAGCACCATTTTCATGGCCGCAGCCATGCTAGTTGTTGGTAACATGACATGGAAAACACACTATGCATTATGTCATCATGCTGCACCTATATAAGATGGTGGGCACAGCTTATTGCATCCTAGCTTTAAATCTCTTTATATAAAAATCTTCGGTAGTGTAGTTAGGGGTAGTCTAAGCAAGTTTTAGTAAGGATTCCTGTACAGTGTGATACTTGCCCGGACACCACCAGTCTGAGACCACATCTTTATAAAGTTCACACGTTTATTTAACATCAAATAAACACAGTCCCAAACACGACATAAAGCACACAACAATAATCACCACAGTTAGTCGCCAATGTCCTCCTGGGAGCTTCGTCCTGCTCCCTCTCCCGACTCTAGCTCACCGACTGTTAGGAGGCGGGCCCTTTTATTCCCGCCCGGATGCATTCCAGGTGGCTGGGAACGAACTTCCGGCAGCACTTCCTGGTGTGGCGGAAGTGCTGCCCTTTGCCCTGGAAGCACTCCGGGTATCCCTGGCAGGTTCCTCCGCCATCTTGCCAAGTGTGGCGGAAGTAATGTTCTCCCAGGTTCCAGGAGGCTTAAAGCGTCCCCTGGCGGTGGCCACGGGTCCCAACGAGTAGGAAAGTCTTTCTTCCTTTCCCGTGGTCCTCTCCTGCTCCAGGGCGGTTGTGTCCTCCTGACCCGGAAGCTTTTAATGCCAGCTTCTGGTCCTTCTAGACATCCCGGCCGGGTAAGAACCCCAGCCATCTGTGACAACAGACAATACTATTATGTAACATAGAGAATATTGTTTTAGAGAGGAAGATTAGAAAATGGGACCTGCAAGGATCATAAACCAGAAAATTAAGCTGCTGTTTCGTTGGAAGCAAAAAACAAAACACAAGAATTGAAGTCAAAAAATATATGTGAAGAATTGCTTCTAAAATAATGCAAAATAGAACAAGGGAACGTGAGAAAGTCTTCTGAGGTTTGTCAGTCAAAGTTGGATAGAAAATGGCTGCCTTTGATGACCTTTTCACTGTTTTACGTAATTGATGCAGAGGTTGTAACTCCTGAGGCCACGTATCTAGTAACCAGACTTGTGTCATAACAGCAGGAGTGCCAAAAATGGTGGCTTCACAGTCAGGACAAAATGGCTTCCAAAATGCTGTCAAAATAATTACTGTATATACAGTTCTCGCAGATAAGTTCTCCTGTGGATAAGTTGGGACTTGATTTTACCGTATAATTTCTGCTATTTTATAATGTTGGTCATATAAGTCGAATGCGGAAAACTCACACTATTAGTCCAAAAGATTATGATATTCTAAAGCCCACCTGAGAGAGTAACCATGGAGCACACTGCCTTTTTTTTGCTATGTATTGTGCCTACGTAACCACATGGTAATACCTGAACTATTCCAAAGCAACATTACACTGATTTTTGTTTTTTGTATCTCACACCCTCATACACTTTTATCGTAAGAGTATCCCTTATCTACGATGGGGTGTTCAATCAGAAGAAAATATGAAGCTGGTTTTAAATTAAACGTCATTGAAGTAGCGAAAGAAATTGGTAACTACGCTGCTGCAACAAAATTCGATGTGTTTGAGAAACTGATGCAAGATTGGAGAAGGCAAGAAGATAAAAAAAAAAAATTTAAGTTTCACATTTTTGAACAGGCGCATAAGTCTGGCTGTATGATTGATTTTTCGGTTTTCAAAACCCGACTTGTACGTGAGCATATACGGTATAACATTGTGAAATATATTTTCCATCACAGAGTAGATATGAGAAATGGATCCCTTGTCTTTAAAAACTGCAAAATCAAAGTTTAAAGGGCTAAAATATATTAAAGACAAGTAAATAAAACATAAACATAACACAGAATCATAACAGGTAAGAACTTCCTTTTGGTCCATTATTTTATTTTAGCAATATTTGGTTTGGTGTTCATTTCTTGTAGACCCTTCTGGTTTAATGGGGTTTTGCCTGCTCTCTGACTACAGTATGAATACAGCCTGCTCTTTTTTGTATGTTCATCTCGTGGTCATTTCAATCTTTTCCTATTCACTGGAAACTCTCTTGCTTCATGGTATCCGTAACACACACAAATTTCCTTTTAATGTTTCATGTTGCACACTTTTTAAGTGGAGACCACCTTCTACATATTTAATTCATTTTTATCATTCCTCTTTCAAAGTTATGAAGTTGTTGTTGTTGAGGAGTTGGTGCAGCCACGGAGATTCGCAAAGCTATGATGTTCATGACATAGTTATTACAAGGTGAGCATGTAGGAAATCATGAGTTACTGACATTACAGCATTTGAACAATTGAGACGAGAACAGACCTTACAGCCCAATAAAGCTCCCCAGCCCTATGCACTTAATGCTCCTGAAAAGAATTACATGGGTAGGACTGTCGATCTTTGACTATTAAATTAGAATTAGAGGAATGACATCACTTGTTAGAAAGCAAAAAATTTCAGTTTGTCATTTGCAGTAACCATAAAATCATCTCTATATGTAAAGGCCCCACAGACTAGGTGGCCTATTTTTTAGTCAGTTTCATTTCATGATTACTTACTTATAGACAAGGTAATAAAAATTTTATGGCAGATACGTTATCTTGTAAGTATGATCCAGATTTACTAGTTGAAATTCCAGAGTACTTTCTTCTTTCTGAAAAATTTTTGGCAATTACCATATTGATTAATACATCTGAATCAATATAACAAATAACAGAAACTCCTTAAAGTTTTACTTCTGATAAAGTACAAGATGTTAGATTTCAGCTAAGGTTCCCTCCCCTGGCTGAGGTTCAACTCCATGTGTTATGCTCTTTTCGGTCATCACTGAGCCATTTATTTATGGTAATGCTACTTTTGTTTATTATCAGCTGTATTTTCGTTGCCTGGAAATCAACCAGGAAATCAAGCCACTCTTTTGTCTGAACCAAAAAACAAAATGAAGAATTGAAATTGAAAACCGTTATGTAAAGAATTGTTGCTAAAATAATGCAAAATAGAACCAGGAAATTCGAGAAAGTCTTTTGGGTTTTATTTGTCAAACTCGGATAGAAAATGGCTGCCTTGGATGACCTTTTCACTGTTTTCCATAATTGATGCAGAGGTAATAGCTCCTGAGGCCACATCTCCAGTTGCTCGACTTGCTTCATAACAGCAGGGTTCCAAAATGGCAGCTTCATAGTCAGAAGAAAATGGTATCCAAAATGTTGTCAAAATAATTGTAACATTGTGAAATATCACAAAATAAAAGTGAGAAATGGATCCCTTGTCTTTAAAAACCCAACATCAAAGGTGAAGAGCTAAAGTATCTCATAGACAAATAAAAGATAAATTTAACACAGAATCATAGTAGCTAAGAAATTCCTTTTAGTCCATGATTTTAGTTGATTATCTGTGGTATTTTCATAGTTGAAATTCCAGAGTACTTTCTTTTTTCCGAAAAGTTTTTGGCAATTACCATATTGATTAATACATCTGAATTAATAAAACAAATAACAGAAACTCCTTAAAGTTTTACTTCTGACAAAGTACAAGATGTTAGATTTCAGCTAAGGTTCCCTCCCCTTGGCTGAGGTTCCACTCTATGTTTTATGCTCTTTTCGTTCATTGCTGAGCCATTTATTTATGTTAATGCCACTTTTGTTGATTATCTGCTGTATTTTCGTTGCCTGGAAATCAAGCCACTCTTTTGTCATAACCATAAAACAAAACACCACAATTGAGGTCAAAAAGCGTATGTAAAGAATTGTGTTATGTTAGGCCTGTTTTATGTTTCATGTGTTTTGTGGGTGGTTCCCCACCTGCCACTCACCACCAGGAACCACTGTCTGCCCTTTAAATCCGTAGGGTTCATTTCAAATGTGCTAGGTATTTGGTGATGTTTCTTCTGTGCTATTTGTGATATTTTTTTGGGATTCCTGACTTTTTTTTGCTCTGTTTTCTGACTATTCTTTTTGATTCTGTATTGGACATGGTTACTTTTTGAATTGCATTTTGCAGGCATTGTGCATTTTTTCTGCTCCTCTGAGCGTCACATTGTAACAGAGTTTTTTTGTGAAATAAGGCTTAAAGATCCTTTGTTTTCCCTTATTGCTAGCTGGGGTTTGACAGTAATATCCCCCTCTAGTTAGCATTTTTGGAAGGGTTTTTGGGACTGCTTGCTTTGGGACTCCTGATTTATGACATCAGATGAGAATATTTTCATTCCTAAAAAGTCAGGTTTTACACTGGGGACATCAGAGCAAAAATTTGGGGCACCCAAGTTTCAACCAAACAGCGGAACTTTTCCAGAGATACTACTGGTGGAAGAATATGCAACAAGACATTCATGATTATTTTATGGATTGTGAAGTGCATGCAATTGTTAAACAATCACCAGGATTTCCCAAACAGTTGTTACAACCAATCCCCACTGCAGATGAACCCTGAGATCCCATATGTATCTAACTGGTCTTCTTTCCTCACAATACCATATTACTATCCTAAATGGAGTGGATCAATTCTCCAGAAGTGTCCATTTCATCCCATTAAAGAAACTCTCAGCTCTAAAAGAATTAGTTGACATATTCATGAAAGACATTTTGAGGTTACAAGGGTTTCTTTCTTCAATTGTATCTGATAGAGGAGCTCAATTTGTCTCAGCTTCTGGCAATCTGTATGTGTAAAGATTTAATTTAAGACTTTAATTTGAACTAGTGGATGTCATCTACAAGTTAATGCACAAACCAAAAGAGTCAACAGACTGTCATTGTATTGCAGAAAAAAATATTGATAATTGGGTTACAGTTTTACCAGTCGCAGAGTTCACAAGGAATTTTCTTTATCATTCTTCTACTGGTATATCACCATTTTAATGCCTGTATGGTTTAAGTCTACTTTGTTAGTTTGGAAGAGTACATAACTTGGTTATAAGAAACATGGGAGATAGTTAGAGGGAATCTAAAGAAGGCATCAAGAAGGCCTCTGTGATATGAGGATCTCAGGAGAATACCAGCCTGAGAGTTCAGGGCAGGGCAGGCATCCACCTGTGGGTTCTCTTCTGGAAACTCACTCCTCAGTATATAAGACCAGGCACTGTTTTGAGACAGATGGGACAGGACACTTACAAAGTGGCACCTCCTGTTCACTCTAAGATACACCCTGAATTTTAGACAACAAGATTAAAACAGGGCTATTCCAGTCTGTATTAAAGGTGAGTCTCATCTCTAACCTCCAACATGAGTAACTAGTGAGAACAAATATGAAGTCCAACACATCCTAGACTCTCGTCAATGTGGTTCCATGGTGGTACATTTGGTACATTGGACAGGTTATGGCCCTGAAGATGATTCTTGGGTTCCGTTTTCTGATTCACATGCTTTCCAGGTAAAGGTAATCCTTTCACTCGTTTCCCTTCAAAACTGGATGGGCACACCTGGAGGCTGTGCATTGGGGGAGAAGGTTATGTTACAGCTCAGTTGTAAATGATTTTTTTTTTTTTTTGCATGAAATACAGTTTTATTTTTTGATTATTTGGTGTTTTTGAAAGTTTTGAACATCAGCAATTCATCCTGTGTATACAATATTACAAATCTTTTTCTGTCGACACAGTTTTTATCACGGCCGTTTTGCCTTGCTGTGATGCCATTCTGTGTTTTGTTTCTGGTGTTGCCATTTTGCGGCCCCATTGCCACGGCACTATGGGCAGTTGCTGGAGGTATGACTGTAAGGGTTGTGGAGTGTTATGTCATTTGTGCGAATCTGTAAAGGCAAACAAACGTCAGGTGCTTTTACACCATTTGTGATGGCAGAGTGACTTAGAAAAAGTGTGCTGCTGCTCTGAATTTATTGATTATTAATATAGCATGAAATTACGACCACTTGTTTGTTTAGCATTTTGGTTTTGGTGTTTATTTCTGATTTGTAATTTCAAATCTCCATGAGCCTCACAACCTGCATATGGTTTACTATATTGGCTTGGTTACTATATTTCTAACTTTTTTTTGACTTGCACTATGTCTTTCTCTTGCTCAATCTCTGGATCCCTTTAATAAAATATATCTGCCTCACTCTACTCCATACAGAAGACCAGCAATGAAGGGTCTCATCTTAATAACAAGACTCTGTGAGGGGTCCAAAAGCAAAATGGTGACGCAAACACAAAACATTGTTAGTCACAAAACAACAAAGGAACTGTAAATGTTATTAGAGTTATAATAGATATTGAACTGCCCAGGAAATTGTGCTAAAAAAGAGGAAATAAAGGGGGCTAACAGACAGGAAGAGCGTAAAAAAGTAAATGTAGCAAACAAAACCAAAACACAAATGTCAAAAGATTCATTACAAAAAGTTCATTAAACTAACCTGTTTAATTTGCAAAATCTCTCCTTTTAATTGCTTTCCAATGAGTAGATAGATTGCTACTGTGTGCCACCATCTTCCATAGGTGGAGCACAGTGACTCTGCCATAAAGCCATAAAGATAACAGAGATGCCCCCATGAATGCACCACACAATGGTGAAACCCAAACAAAAAATATGCACAAAATGTCAACATCACAATCATTATGATTAAGAGAACAATCCTTTCTTCAATAATTCTAAATGTATTAAAATCAATTATATCAGTGCTAAAAGGAATGTTCATAACAACAAAACAAAGCCATAGAAAACACGGCAAAAACACTCAGATATCCATAAAACCTGAGAGGGCTTGGAGTGAATTTTGTTGGATGTCCACTCCTAAGAAGTTCTGCTATTGTGCTGAATTTTCCTCACACATATACAATCTGTCTGACTTTAGACTGATGGAGGCCCAGATCTTTTGAAATAATCACTTCACGATTATTTGTAACTCTCCTCAGACTGATGGAGCTGTGTTGTCGAAATCTGACTGTGAGAGTGTCAACCAAAGACCCTCACAGACATGGCTGGTTGACATTCAGCTAGGAGTCATCAGCCAGCCCAGAATGTGGGAATAAAACTGGAGTTAACAAAGGACGAGGAGAAAAGGTGCAAACTCTGAATACTGGCAGAGATTCCACTTCACGTTTGCATAGCCTCAAGTGACATTTGAGTTTATGCTCTTTTCTCATCATGCATACTATGCACGAAAATGGATTATCAACGTAATCCATGGCAACAGCTTCACAGTCACAGCCATTTTTTCAAGGAAAATTAAATAGAAATATCAACATCTGATAGCCAGCCATGACCCATGACACGGTGTTGTTTGGTTACTCTTAGAAACGAAGATTTGAATTTGAAAATCTAAGAAAACAGCTAAATGACTGCTCTCCAGTGATTCACTGTTTCAGATAAAAACATAATGTTTCACATCAAATGTGTTGGCTTTACAATCAAGACTTTGTCATCAATTTCTGTAACAACATCATCACCCTTTATACTCATGTTTAGACAAATTACTTTGCTGAAAGGCTTATGAATGGTAACCACAAGGGAATCAAAATGATTAGATTCCATAAATTTAGACTTCAAGATCTGGGCAGATGTCCGGGTAAACACAGCCAGTTGTGAGGCTTTTAATAAATTACTGCAGCTCTAGGCCAGATTTTTGACACACACACATTGTGTAAAGACTATTTATTTATTTATCTGTCTATCTCTCTCACTCTCTTTTTACAGGGAACCCACTGGGTTCCTCAAGTCTTATCAAGTGATGGTCGGGACTTTACAAAGTATGAGGGCAGTTCTGAGTCGGGTACTTGGGTGAAACTTGCTTTACCTGGCAGTTCATCAATATATTTCTGGAGGGCTAGCTCAGCAGTCACAGGTTGTCCAACTATGTCCGGAATCACAAGAGCTTTTGTGTTCCACATGCATGATATCTCAATGTCAGTATTTGTATTTTTCAACCTCTTTCAGTTTAGCTCTTTTATGACGTGCAAAGTGTTGAGGTTTATTGTGAACACCAAAACCACCAGGATGTTCAGCAGCCAGCTGACAAAAATGATTTCATGGGAAAACCCAGAAATGCAGATAATCCCAAAAGGGGTCGAAACCGAGTGATCAAAAGTACCAAAGCTTCAGATGAAATCAAAGTTGAAAACTTGCAAAGGTCTGTTACAAAAGGCAATGTTTGACATATTGTTTTAAATCCGCAGTTCAAATAGAGAACTGACCTCTTTAGCCGACCTTTAAACCCATCCTATCGACTACCAAGTTCACGACTTCTGAAGACACACCCCCTAACAACAAGGGACATTTGTCCTAACAATGGGTTCACAAAACAGAGGCCACCATAGTGAACTAAAATGGCAGCTAAAACAGCATAATAAATTCTACAGCTTGATAAATTTAAAAAGTAAACAGATATGAATTTTCTGACCCCAAACCCCCCCTAAAACAAGTGATAGAACAACCTCAATCGTGAAAATAACAGCATAAGAACACAAATAGGACCCTAACAGAGGAGAGGACTGAGAAATGAGAAATCAAGATGAAAAGAAAGGCTAAGGTCAGAATAAGTAACAAGAATCAAAGAGCAAAACAAAAATCAAATGTCAGATCAGAAGAGGGTCATAACCAGAACACAAAATCCTAATGCTAGGACCTAGCATTAGCAATCTAAAAGCAATCTAACTACCACTATGAAGATCAAAAGGTTTTGACATTCACAGAAGAACAACATGTAGTGTGATCACCACCATATTTATACTGTAGTACATGATCATCATGACAAGTCCCAGTCATGGCAAAGGGGCGTGGAGACCTGCAAATGGACCATAAAGGCAGGCCAGAAACTTCACTGGCCAGCCCAAGAGAAGCTCACCCCAATCCAGCTAGTCCTCTAACTCCTAACTGTAGGCTTTGATCTGACTAGGCCCAGATTGTGGAAAATGGCTTTAGATTAAAAAAATAACAAGAAAAGTTCCAAATTGTATCAAAATAGCCCTTAAAAGAAAGGGTAACCTTAAACTTTGGACTTGAAGACAATATTGCAAAAAATAATTTTCACAAAAAGGGTTTATTAACAAAAAATAGCAACAATATAATACAATGCTCAAAAGAGACAAAAGAGGCAAAACGTTTGCCTGAAAAGGGCAAACAACAGCAAACTAGTCCCAAAAGACAAATCCAGTAATTAGAGACACAAAAACAGAAGCAAGAATCCAAGAAACAAAGAAAAGCAAACCTTATACTACAACCTTAAAACACCACTGCTGAGACCCTCTTCCTCTGCCCAACAAAAAGCCAGAAGGAGGTCTTAACAGCAGTGACATCAAGGTGGCCTGCCTCCTGGTGTACCAGACACAGAACTCACAATAAATTACATATTTAGCATAATAAATTTGTGATAAACAAGCCTAACAGAAATTACATAGAAACATGAAAAATAATTTCTAAATTAACAAAAATTCAAATTAAACAACAAATAACTATAAGCGGGAAAAAACCCTGGCTGTAATGCAGTTGTCACGTGACCTTCAAAACAGCATCATGGAAATAAAGAAATCTAAAGTGTTCAATCAATCAACATTTATTTATATAGCACATTTTCATACAAAAAATGTAGCTCAAAGTGCTTTACAAAATGAAGAATAGAAAAATAGAAGACACAATAAAAAATAAACATAAGTCAACATTAATTAACATAGAATAAGTAAGGTCCGATGGCCAGGGTGGACAGAAAAAACAAAAAAAAACTCCAAGAGCTGGAGAAAAAAAATAAAATCTGTAGGGGTTCCAGACCAAGAGACTGCCCAGTCCCCTCTGGGCAATCTACCTAACATAAATCAAACAGTCCTCTTTGTATTTAGGGTTTTCATGGAAGGACCTGATGATGATGGTCACGTAGACTTCTGGCTTTCAGTCCATCAATGTTGGTGCATCATGATGCTTTGAGTAGGTGGTGGTGGCGCAGGCCGCCGCCACCACAAAGAAACCGGAAAAAGAAACAGAAGAGAGAGTAGGGGTCAGTATGGATTTTGGAGCCACTGTGAATAGTTATTATGATGAATTGAACATACAGAGTATCAGTATTAAGTTAAAGTGAAGTTATAAAAAGGCCATATTAAAGTAATGTGTTTTCAGCAGTGTTTTAAAGTGCTCCACTGTATCAGCCTGGCGAATTCCTATTGGCAGGCTATTCCAGATTTTAGGTGCATAACAGCAGAAGGCCGCCTCACCACTTCTTTTAAGTTTAGCTTTTGGAATTATAAGGAGACACTTATTTGAGGATCTGAGGTTACGATTTGGAATATAACGTGTCAGGCATTCCAATATATAAGATGGAGTGAGATTATTTAAGGCTTTATAAACCATAAGCAGAATTTTAAAGTCAATCCTGAATGACACAGGTAACCAGTGTAGTGACATCAAAACTGGAGAAATGTGTTCGGATTTTCTTTTCCTAGTTAATGTTAGTGTTAATGAAGGTGAACTTTTAAATTACAAAGCAAAATGTCAAAATAACAGGAATGGAATACTCAAGACTAAAAAAACACAAAACAGACAAAATACACATATTAACAAATGTCAGTGCAACAAGTACAAATCAGTTCCAGTTTATGTCATGTGAACACAGCAATGTACTTTTTTACTTGCATGTCTCCCAGAGTGGAGCACTACCTGGAAGCCACTTTAATAACAGGATATATGTCTGGATGTCTGACTCTTTACTGTATATCTATCATTCTAACAAAGGGCACATCACAAATATATGTACTGATAAAGTGCATTGCATTTCTCATTCCAACAGATGATGCATCGTAAACATTAACACCGCTTTTCTTAATTCCATACCAATGGCATATAACAGAGACATATGCATTGCATTTCTCATTCTAACAGATGGCACATCACAAACATTTTTGTATTATTGTGTTTTATTACTACAAATGTTTGTGATGCACCATCTGTTGGAGTGAGAAATGCAATTACTACATGAATTACAAAATACATTTCGATTGATGGTGCACTGTAAACATTAACGCTGAGGTCTATGTTGAATACTTAGATTACACCACGTCTTAGACAGGTAGCACAGCTTATTTGTACAAAATGTCTATTTAATGTAAAGTTGACTGACTCATTCACTCATTCACTTACTCATCAACAAAAACAATTTTTCCAATTAAGTTAAAAAGCTGAAATAGGGCACTAGGTACCCATTAAGAAAGGTCATTTCGATATATGAATATTTAGGTGTAACCCCCAATAAATACCCCAAAATCTCAAAAACACTTTGAATGATTTGATCGAAATTTGGTGACGTTATAGTAAAAACAAAATTAGCTGACCTGTGTTTTTTCATTTCTCCAAATTTGTCAGAAATAATGTTGCAGTGAGTGGGCTGTTCTTAGGCAATGCGTCAGCTGACAAGTGATCACACACAGAAAAGGGTCTTCAGTTCATGCAAATGAAACGCTTTCAGCAGAACAGCACTACTGACCAAGCTCTAGCTATAATCACGCAGAGGAATGGGGTTGGCAGCGACTGAAGAAGGGCAGGTGTCCTGCGCAAGAAAAAGAGATGGGGTCGCAAGCTGCATGGAAAATGAGATGTGAAGTGGATGAATGAAAGTTAGGCGAAGTTCAAAGAAAACGTGGTTAGCAAGTGGGCCCCTGGGGTAAACACAGGACTCCTTAGTCTGTCAGCTTCTTCTTACTCCTAATTATGCAGTAAAATGTATTCAAATTCAAGCTTGATTAGATTGTCGAGCACGCTTATATACATATACTTAACAACAGGGCTTGGAGGTGATAAAATACATGCAATATTGCAAAGAACTGGAGCGTCCCCTTTGAGGTCAGACCACAATGTACTCACAAAGCACCTACAGGCAAATGCAGGTACGGCATAGCAGCTCACTTCAAGCCAATAAACAACACAAGCCAGGAGCGATGGCGCACCTTAGTCAGTTTAAACGCTGGCACAGTCAAGTGAAGAGGACCACACAGACAGAACATACAGGAGGTGGACATTGTACAGGTACATAGCTGACATTATTATTTCTTTACCCCTGATCTTTTCTGTACAGTGCTTATATGATTCAGTTTGTTGCATCAGTTATGTAAATGTGCAGCCTGTGAATGTCAATACTGCATGTATGTAATAAGTTCAGTGCATACTGCTTTGGATCTAAAGCCTCCAAATCTTTGTAACGGTAAAAGATTACAGATCAAAACCTTCCATTCAAATATGATCAAAGCTGCCATTTTTATTGTAGGTGCTACATAATGACATTACATTTATACTTCAAATCCACATCATTCAACTTATTACCTGTTTGAATTCAAAAGAATTTCCTGTAAAATGATGCTTTCTAGTGACCATCAACCAAAGCCACATCACTAGAAAAAGCAGGAATGTTTTACTCAGGGACAATTGTACGTAACATATTCAAGAGCAAGGAGCTTCAGTGAAGTAGTAATAAGTAAAAAAAAGAGAAGTACTTAATTCGTTACACTGTACTTTTTAAACACCCAATTAACTGATGGCACTGTAACTGATTACCACAGTTTCCCAGGCAAAGCCAAGTAGCACAACTACTTCTATTTAATATTTCCCAGCACCAGTCTTATCATCATGGGAGTGAGTGCTGCTGGTTTTGTGATCCTTGAGAAAGTCCACTTGAAACATTTATATCTGGACTCGATGCCCCCATGTATGTTGTCAGGAACAGGTCGGACATGCGTTCAAGAGTTGGGGTACCAATCTGGCTATACCCTTTTAATTTTAGAAGTAAATGTAAAAGATTAACAAAAATAACAACCATAGGTGTTACCTTTAAGTCTCAAATGAACTTTGGCTTGCAGAGTTCTGTCTTTTTCCAAGTTGCCATCCTTAAATGAACGGCCGCTTCTTCCAATTAGCAGAGTGAATAAATAAGAATTGTCCAAGAAGTAGAGGGGCTTGAGACACCTACATGGGGGTAGGGTCTAAGATTCTCTAGTGCTGGCTATTTTGATCTGTAAGCAAATACCCAATAAACACGCAAGTGTGGAAAGTAACACCTAAGCCTTTACATCTTCCCTATTTACCCCTTGTTTCGCTCATTCCTCGCCTCTTTACCTGTCAAGACATTGACAATAGCTTCCTCTTAATTCCAAGCCCCCCCGGAAGGGCCTTCTGCACCCAGACCAGGAAGTTCTTCCAGGTAAGCCTTTACAAGCACTTATGGGTCACCTGGCCAGCACTCCAAAGTCTGCAGATCCCCCTGAGGTGCTCCCCCTAGCGGCACTAGATTTCCCTGTCAGCTTCCTGCACCACAGAATATGATTGAGGAAGGCTGGACTACTTGTCTTCCCCATTACTCCTATGAATCCAACCCCCAGTGTACTCTAGTGACCTGGGGGACATTATAAAAGGTAAGAAATCTGTTGTTACCTGTCCCACTTTCACATCATGTAATACGTAACTAAACATGTGAAGGGAAAGAGGACATTTATGGAAGCAAAGAAAAAAAACCCCTAAATTTCTCTTCAAATGAACACACATGCTGTAGGTTACTTGCTGAAGCAAGTACTGTGGTGTTCAGAACGTTGTGTACCTTCTGTTCATCTTAAAGCCCCTTGCTAAGCTCCTCATGTCATTGTTTAATGTCAACTTCCAAACTGTTATGTGCAAGGATCGGTTGGCCTCTGTAGGTGCCAACTGCTGTTGCCTGCCATCTTGTCTGTTATGTCAGCGCTGTTTTCCTGTACACTCAGCTTTTATAGCTGCCCACTCAGCTTTTCTCCTGGGTTTATTTACTAACATTTTTAATCCATCCAGTTTATGATTGTGAGGGTGGTCCCATCTTAGTAGCACTAAGTGCTTTGCTGGAATTGTCTCTGAATGGCACAACAGTCCATCATAAGATGCACTTATTTTGCCAAACTCATGCCAGGCCAGTTTAGAGTTAACAGTTAACCGGATTGTCATTGGCATGTAGAAGGAAAACTGAAGTGTTTGGAAGAAAAACCCATCTAGACAGAGGGAGAAGGTCTATACAAGGAGTGATCATGGCAGGATGTGAACCCACAACTCTGAAGACACAAATAGTCCTTGCTCCCCATCATATTCTACTTTGACTTTGTCTTCTCTCTCACTCTCTCTGTTGTTTTTCTTTTTAACCCAAAAGATATAAACACGTTTGGTACCCAAGGTACCAACAAGCAGAAGTTATGTAATTAACAGGTTTATAGCCCCTTTGGATGATATGCTGGACAGTATGAGTCTGGAGCACAACTTCAAATGCTATGCTGAGTTAGAGCCTTATCTGATGGGCACATTCTCCTGATATAGATGGCCTTCTAGGATCCTGGCAGAATACCAGTGTCAAAAAACGGAATCCAGCTCTCTAATGTCAAATCTTTTCTCCTGTATCCTCAGTGGATTTAGAAATGATTTAAACCCCTTCACTTTCTGCATATTTTAGATTTAATTTTATATGAAGACGTTTGCCATTTTTCCCATCAATGTACTCTCAGTAACCTGTATGTTTTCAGAAAGGATCAAGGATCTGTTATTGTCATTCCAGCATCCATGTGCAGAAATGAAATTTGATACCCAGGTCCCTGGAATTAAACAGTTCCCATGATAACCCCATAAAAAAAAAAAACAAAACAAAAAAAAAAAAACTACATAATAAAAACTAGACCCTTAACCCCATAGACTTAGGTAAATAAAAATGAAATTGAATTAATTCATAAATACAGTATGATACCTATGGCTAAAATAAATATTATTGCAGTATGTTCTGCAATTAGCAGCAAGTAAAAAAGGTATTAACAATAGTTTAGCACGTGAGACAAGTGAAACAAAATGTAAAGTGTAGTATAAATCACACAGAGTGTTCAGTTAGATTTAGTGACTTGTATTCATTAGTCTAATAGCTTCCAAGAAGAAGCTGTTTCTCAACCTGGAAGTGCCAGGCCATGAGCTATGCAATCTCTTGCCCGATGGGAGGGCAGTAAACAGTCCATGTGCAGGATGAGTGACATCTTCCATAATGGGGGAGGCTTTACTTTTGCACCTGCTAGTGAAAATGTCCTCGATACTGGGTAGGCTGCTGCCGATGATCCGCTGTGAAGACTTAACCACATGCTGCAGTGCTCTCCTATCTCCAGCCGAGCAACAGCCATACCACACCATAATATAGGAGGTGAGGATGCTCTCTACCACACACTTGTAAAATGAGGTCAGATAAGAGGGGCATAGACCAGCCGCTTCAGCCTCCTCAAGAAGCAGAGGTGTTGGTGGGCTTTCTTTACATATTGTAGCTCCAAGAGAGGCCTTTTGTAATATGCACACCCAGGTATTTGAAGCAGCAGAAAATTTCAGCTTCTTCCTTATTGATGACTTCCACTCCACCAAAACTCAACAATCGTTTTCTTAGTTTTCTTGACATTGATGCCAAGGTCATTTTCCATATTTTGCAAATTTATTAAAAATCTAAAAACTAATACCTGTCATTTTTCAGCCCATTTGCTGTAGCTATAAATAGTGCTCAGCTGTCTCCTGTTTGTTTTAATTTTCCTTGATTGAAGATCCACAATTTGCATAGCATGTCAGGACAAACACCTCCATAATCAAATTGTAGTGAGGTGTAGATCAGGGCAAGAGGATAAAACCATTTCTAAAACTTTGAATGGTTCTAGTAGACAGAGGCCTCTTCCTAGAGTTGCTGGTCCAGCCAAACTAAATAACTGAGCAAGAAGGACCTTTGTCAGGGAGGTGTCTAAGAATCAAATGATCACTCTAACAGAGCTTCAGAAATCGTCTGCTGAGACAGAAGAACCTCTTGGAAGGACACCTGACTTGAGCATTCCTAGTTTTCATACTCTTTCTCTGTACGTTTAGCAGCTCTTCTTTTCTCCACCCTAGCAGCCTACTTCTTCTCTTCTTTCGTTTGCACCTTTTTGCGTTAAAACTGATTAAGTCCGTGTTTGTGTTTCAATTAATTAGTACATTTTCTTCAATTTTTCACTTAAGCTGGCATTTAAGTCATCAATCTGCCTCAAGAATGATTTAAGATATGAAGAGGTTGGGGAAGTGATGCTGAAGGTGGTAGGGATGAGAATGACGCCCATATGCATGCACCGCACGGCCACTCGGCTGGCCGCTGCTGAGAGTTGATTCTACAATAAAATAAAATAAAAATAAAAAGAGGAATAGCCTTGGAGGTCAATCATCACCCCGAAAGCGGACATCACGTAGTATTTGTGTACCGAATTTCAGGTCAATAGGTCAAGCGGTTTGCGAGCTACAGGTGATTTAAAATCCTGGACAGACAAACGGACAGCCACGGTAGCATATTATATATAAATGTGTATTATGTTCACTTTTGAACAAAACTCGATCATGTTTAATTTATTGAATCTTGTGGGATGTACAATATGCTAATTTCAGTCATTTAGGTAGAAGACAAAATAGATCTATTTAGTCCTCACTGCAAATTAATACGCATCAAGCGGATTCATCGTCAGCAGAGGTTGGATAACTTGGCGGTAAAGTCATGTGACTTTAAAGGAAGTGACAGGTTGTGGGTTTGAGTTATTGTCGCCGGTTAAGAGCAAAAGGTTAGTGAAATAAAAGTTAAAAAATGTAAAAAAACACACGCGAGAAATATTCAGATATTCTTTTAAAACACTTAATCATACAGACTGTCGATACTCCGTTGTGCGTTTTTCCTTGTACTGTATTCTCTTTGAATGTTTTGTCAAACTATGCTCACTAACTACTGTCACAAGTCAGTAAATGTACTATTAAGCTGTCTAGATTTACTCACTTAGTACGGGTACATTTCCGTACTTAAAAAAACAAAAGTTCTGACTTTCATTACAGGTAAACAACTTTTAGCATTGCTGTTCATTAGAATTATCATAACATTGCTCACCCAGATAAATACTATTAATACAAACAAATAAATAATACACCCGAATATAATACAATGCAGTTGGCAAATTTGCTCATTTGAAAATTTAAACATATATGTATTTTTTTTTTGAAAGAAGGTGCTAAGCAGCAATTTTTTCACTTTATATTTTACTAATATTTAACATTTGTTCTATAATATATACAGTTACATAAATATAAATAAAAACATATTTTATAATAGATTACTCTATCCAAAGTGCATTTTGTGCTCATATTTAGTTATACATTAGTCATGAGATTATGGCCCAGCCAAAGGCGCCATGCTCTTGTACAACTGTTGCACATTTCAGGTTTTTGATTACTAATCTTTTGTATTTTTGTTGGTTTGTATTGTTTTTACCAAATGAAACTAGTTTTGGTATAAGCAAACCTGTTATTTCTTATTAATAACTTTGAACATGAACTATAAAATGATACTGGAACAAGTATAATTCACAACCTAAAAAGGTTATAGCTAAGTAACTCAGTGAGGTGCATTTTTTAAAAAGTTTATAAAACAATTGGTAAAATATTATGCTTTATTGACCTGAGTCATGTTCATTTAACACAGTGGTTCTCAACCTGTGGGGCGGGCCCCCCTAGGGGGGCGCGAAGTAATAAAAAGGGGGGCGCGAAGATGTGAAAAAAAGAAAACAAAAATTAAAAATATGAAAAAAAAAAACATCTGTTGAAACCAAACTTAAACTACATTCTGATACTAGAACAATAAATATAGAGTTAGATCAATGTTGATAAAAGTTAAGTAGGTATAATAAAATATGCATCTACAGTACATTTCAAAAAAATGTTAGGGGGGCGCGATTAAAACTGTTATGAAAACTCGGGTCGCAAATACTTAAAGGTTGAGAAATACTGATTTAACATAACATAATTAATTTAACAGAGAATGAAAACGTTTCATTCATTTTACATAAAAATATCATGTTGTTTCAGGATATATTAATTTAGTGCATTAAGCATAATTAAATTATTTTTGATAAAAACAATTTTATTATGTGCAATTGATGTACATATTTTTTTTATTTTAATCTGACATGACATTTTTTCAGTGAATGTGGGGTACGGAAATGCACAAGGGGTCTGCCTTTCAGAGTGATGCTCTGTGTTTTACATGTATGCACATTCAGGGGTCTTTACTGGTCATCTGACATACTTTGAGTAGTCTCATTCCAAAGTTTCTTTAATGCGGTGCTATCATAAGGAGAACACAGCAACTGCAAAGCTGGAGCTGGATGTGGGCCACACCAGGCAGCTTGCTTGTCTGTACGCTTTGCTCTCTCCCTCATCTGGAAACTCTCTAATGCTGCCTCTCTTTTCATATAACAGGTGCTGAAGGGAGAACGCAAAGTGACAGTAAAGATTTGGATTACCCAGTGCGTGTTGCTTTAAGCCTATAAAGAGATAGAAAAGTTGAATAACAGCTCCTTGTAATGAAGAGACCACTGCTCTTTGTAGGTTAGTAGGTCGCTGAGCACGTCTTTCAATCTCCCGCAAATTTTTTTTCTTGAAATTGAGGTGAAAATTATTAGAACTGTTGTTAAAAAACAGCCAGTGTCCTCCCTGCTCCTCCACCTCATTCTCTTGTTCTCAATAGATATAATTTCTTGTCTTCCACTTTTATTTATTTATTTTATTCTTGAAAGAACAAAACTGAGCTGCAATTCCGAGCTATTCATGCTACATAATAGAAAGTCACAGTTTTCTCCATTATTGCCTTAAACAAATGCACTCGCTCACACCATGCAGCTCGCTTTTTGAAAAGCAGGGGTCACTTGTCTGGGGTCTGGGCAGCAAGGCCTTCTGCACTGATGACCAAGGAATTGGGCATCAACTGCTGTCCTAAACTGGAAATGTTTTTATCTCTAGTCGATTAAATGTCTTACCTTTGATACTTTCTGTTGTTTTGCTAGATGTTTCTGAGCAAGCTGCAACCCTGAGAAGATGTTCCTGGGCAAACCTGACTCAATACGGCCAAAGAAACCAAAAATACATAAAAGAAGGAGGTTTATTATTACAAAACTCAGCACAGGAAACAAAGAAAGGTATGTGGTTACTGAACACAAACAATTAGAGGAACACTACAAATTTGCTGCCTCTCCGGTCAAAACTACACAGATGTCAGGCTACCTGCCTGGGTAAGTGTTGTGCCCACTGGCCTACCTTTTCATACCTCCAGTTTGCCCCTTTGACCCTCACTCTGCCTCCTTTCTTACGTCTCCTTGTTGAGGTCCACCCAACACCATTTCTGCTGACTCTACGTTCCCTGGAGCAGTGGCAAAGTTTGTACTTTCAATGTCACTTCTGGTCCCTGAAGCACTTACAAAACCCCTGGGGTCATCTTCGCTGAGCTCCCTTTAGTAGCCCCAGATATCCCTGTGAGTCTGCTGATTGACTTTTACCAAAAGGGTCTGATAACAATGCAGTGGCCTTGATAGCAGCCCCTTCCCAGACACAAGCTGCAATGTTTATTGAGCATTTGACACCATCCTTCCATTATATTATCCTCTCTGGAATAATAATTTGAGGGATTCTTGTGACTATGGCCTCTTCAAGCAACCCTATCAGGGTGGGTTAAGAGTAACCACCCATCCAGGACATCATCCAACACAGGCTCTGACCACTATTTAAAAATCAAAAAATGAGGCAAAGAACCCAAAAGCAGGCGATGTTCCCCTTTAATCTAAAGCTGACAGTCACTTTACCTTGCATAACTCCTCAGAAGAGCCACATTTACAGCGTCATAGAGGACAAAGGCTGGCTGGGATGGAGGGTTCCTTGCCCAGCAGGGAAACCTTTGTAATGGGAGGATGGAAGGAGACTGCCTCCCAGGTCCACATGTTCCCCAAACACTCTAGGTAGTCAGATCCTCCTGTTGGATCTCCCATCTACACACTCGCAGGGTTACATAGGAGTTGTAGTCCTGATGTGCAGCCCTGCTGAGTTCCTTGTGTGCCACCAGGGGAAACTGTTGAGAAATGACTTCTCCATTTTAAGGAGGTTCTGCCTGACCCTCATTTGCTTCCTGGGTAGGCGCAGTGTTGTGGTACCAGAACTACTCCCATGTCTGGCATAGTTGAGTTGGAGTCGGGAGAGTAAAAGGACAACACTCGCCTGGGGAGGACTAGTAGAGGAAAGAAAGAAAAGCATCGTGATTGAGATGGTGAATTGTGGATTAGAGAAGAAGCCTGTTTAAGGTGTTCCTTTTAAAATAATCAGTGGTTGAACCCGGGACTTGTGTCTGTGTAGTTATGTCTGTGGTTTAGGGCTCTAAGACACCCCTTACAGGCCACCATACAAGTTCAAGTCAGAATTATGCATGTATTGCTGAAAGTGCATAGTTTTAAAGACCAGTCCTGTACAGCACCCGGTGTCCTGACGTGCTGGTGGAAAGGAACAATCGGTGTAGGTGTAGTAAAGCTCTTCTGGGCTGTTTGTCCCTTTGTGTTTCACAGCTGACCTTGTGATGTGGCACACTGACACACTGATCTGTGTCATGGCATGTGACAGATGCCCTGGGATTACCAGCTCTGCCTCAGATTAATGAGCGGCAAGCGGCTGAGAGATTAACTCACATGGAGTCAGGGGAACGGAGTTATTACTAATACCTTGCAGTCCAGCTTTAAAAAAAAGACACCCTTCCGGCTCTAATAATTGAAACCACAGCTGGGCTCAACCTGGGCTCTGGGAGATTAATAGAGATATACCAGCAGAATGCATCCTGGGAAATAATAAAGGAAGGCATCTCTGGTGTCTTTGGTGGTTTTAGGTGAAGAAACAGAACAATTTCAACCCTGCTGTAGTACACAAACAAGTATGGTATCAATACCGCTGTAATGGAAAAAAAAATGCTGCCGCTATAATTAACGGAAATATCAGCAATGGCAACATTACTGTAATGTACAGACATCTTCTGCCATACTAGGGACTGCGTGGGCTTTCGCTAGGGCTGTGTTTCATAAGAATATCAACCTTACAAATGCGTCTGTTTTGCATTTGTGTCTTTTTTAACAGCATGTAGAAAATGAAGTGTGAAATCTGACATTGATTTGGTGAGCTTGAGGTTGGAATTCCTAACAGAAAACATTTAATATCTGTAGTATTATAATATAATATACGTCATAATATAATACTAGCTGTGGAATGGCATGTCTGCTACTATAAGAGATGCCCCTTCAGTTTCAGCTTTTTAAATCCTGACTGAAGACTCGCTACCTCAGTTTAGCTTACCCTGACTAGAGCTGCTGAGTAGCTGTGTGTGCTGCATCTCTGTCATTAGTCATTAGTACTAAAATATCAGTAATATGATTACTGTTATGAATTCCCCCTGCCTCCAGTTCTGTATCTCTTTTTGGTACCCTCTTGTGGCTCTTGGTGCCAAGCTGTTTGTCTGCCATGGAGAAGTCATTTAATAAAGGAGCACTGGAGTCATCGGGTAGAAGGCTTTCATCTGATTGGCTGGCTCAGCACTGACTCAGCTGTGGAACGGCCAATGGGGGGAGGCGGCCTGTTGGATTCTGACTGTGTCTGGCCTGCCTGACTCTTATTTTACAATCTGGTGGTGGCTCTACAGTTAGCTATTGTTGTTTTTCACTTACATTAATTAGTTTCTATTTTGTTTTTGATGTATTTTATATGTGACAGTTCTATATTTAGTGAGTTGTATAATCTATTCTTGCACTTTGCCTTGAAAGTTGTAGCATTGCTCTGCACCTGCACTTGGTGAGGAGGGTTGTGCGAGAACAAAGCTGTTTGTACTGTTGTGTTTTATTTCAGAGGTGGCCATGATAGATTATCCATCTCGTGTTGTGAAGAGGAATACTTGTGTTCTGTTTTGCAAACCTCACTTTTAGACACCCATTGCACATCCAACCAACCTGGAAGGGGATCTCAGTCTGAATTGCCTTTCCAAGATTTCTCCATTTCTTTTTCCTACAAGGCTTTTTCTGGGAGAGAATTTATTATTGTTTTCTTAGAAAGCCGTCACTTGGGGGCTGTCAAAAAACAGGGCTTATTGATGCACATTGAGACATTCATTGTGTAATTTTGCCCTTTACAGGAAATAAATTATTGCTGCATAATATGCTGACCAAGCTTGCATTTAATTTATGCGCTGTTACTAAAAAATTGGTTACCAACAAAGCAAACCTTTTGACTTTCTTGTTAATGTGAAGTGAGTACTGTCATGTAGCGCACATGTGAATAGACGTAACACACCGCATACGTCACATACTGTATGCACTATAAAGGTAGCCGCAACGCTGGTTTAATAAATCAGGTCAACCCAGGGAGTTAAATAAAGAGGTCCACACTTCATCTCTGAGTCCTTTTGTTATCTGCAGCAAGCATCAAACACATGTGATGTAGCTTATGGATAGCAATAATCAATGTCAATAATTAATAGTTAATAAGTGACTATATCAATTATCCATCAGAAACCGTTGTCAGCAAGAGGATATTGTCTTATTAAAAGAACTTCATGACTATTATGTCCTGTCTGAATTGCAGTGTTGCCCTGTGGCTCAAGAGATGGACGGCACACCACGCGGCTCACTCTACTGCCTCACTGTGTAGCCCTGATTAAATGACTGAGCTGAACTGGAAGTGCTGAGAGTAAAGAGGCCATTGTGAACTGGAATTTATTTTTAAACAGAAGTGCTGGAGTGAGCAGGGCCAGGTAGGCAACACTCGTTCACACTAACACACTACAAGACAGTTAGTGTAGAAGACCGGCTTAATTTGGAACATTTGCTAAAATTAGAGCTAAGCCGTTGTGGGGGATGCAGTTTTGCAGAGAGTTATTTTATAATCCTTGGCCAGCAGCAACAGCTGATGATGATAACTGATTTCTTTTTTTGCCGTGTAGGTGACTGCCTACGTACTCGGCAATGTTGCTATGGACCAATATTCGGTTACCAGGCACTCTCTTATGTAAGGAAAGAGGGGTCATTAAGAAGGACAGGTTGCTGATGAAACATAAAAAGTGAAAAAAACATTTTTTTCTTGACTCTTACATTTAGTACGGTCATCTGTAATATCTAATAATGTGCTACTCCGTTAGGGAGGAAGATGTAAGGGTTATGGAGTTTTCCATCAGGGGTTTATTAAAACCTTCAAACTTTTCAGCACACTTACAACCTCTTTTTGTCATCCGACTGCTAAATAGTCCTCATTCTACTTCTTCTTCTTCTTCTTCCGGCTACTCCCATTAGGGGTCGCCACCACAGATCATCTTTTTCCATATCTTCTTGTCCTCATCATCTTGCTCTGTGCCACCCATCACTTTCATGTCCTCTCTCACCACATCCATAAAACTTCTCTTAGGCCTTTCTCTTATCCTCTTTCCTGGCAGCTCTATACTTAGTACCCTTTTCCCAATATATGTTCAAACCAACGTAATCTCGCCTCTCTGACTTTGTCTCCCAACTGTACAACTCGAGCTGACCATCTAATGTCAGTCAGTCAGTCATTTTTCAACCTGCTATATCCCAACACACTCATTTCTAATCCTGTCCATCCTCATCACACCCAATGTAAATCTTAGCATCTTTAACTCTGCCACCTCCAGCTCTGTCTCCTGCTTTCTGGTCAGTGCCACCGTCTCCAACCCATATAACATAGCTGGTCTCGCTACCATCCTGTAGACCTTTCCTTTCACTCTTGCTGATACCTGTCTGTCACAAATCACTCCTGACACTCTTCTCCAACCATTCCACCCTGCCTGCACTCTCTTTTTCACCTCTCTTCCACAATCCCTGTTACTCTGTACTGTTGATCCCAAGTATTTAAACTCATCCCCAATAAAAAGCTAAAATTGCTGTCATCCATTCAGGAGCTCAGTAGCACAAGGGAACTGAAGCTTAACAATTAATGGCCATGTTGTAATGAGTGCTGCGACAGAAGAGACAGACACACTCACACACACACACACACGCACACACACACACACATAGACCACCACAGCTACTGGGCTCCACATGTCTCCTGGGCCTCTTCACTATCAGCTCTCTTAACGGTGGTCCTTTTGTCATAGTGTGACACACTGTTTGCTTCAGGTGATATTTTGCAGTTTATATTTTCATGAATATAGCTGCCAATGCTTCCAAACTCACATTGACTCCTTCATTTTTATCGTAACACTGAGCAGCAGAGAGCACACACAGCACCCGCGACAACATAACATTCATGTTCACCACTCGTCCGTTGATGCCATCGAATGCCAAAGTGTAATCTGATGCTACAGAAAGGTTTTTTCTCTTGAGTCAGGTTAGATTTATTTTTAAAACGTGTAATGTGCTCTCTGCACATGCGACACACGTTTATATGTCTAATAGAGGTTTTTGTAGGACAGTTTTTCGACTGAAGACAGTTTATCATAAGCAGAAGCTTGCTGTCAGTCAGACCGGGTTAATGAGAGCTCCTCTGATCTTTGCAGTTCAGGATCACCGACCCTACTTTGAGGCATTGGATTGGCTTAGAAATGTGACACTCAGTGAGCCGTCTAATTGTTCCCACCCAGTTTTAAGCACAATTGACTCATGGTTATCTCCAGATGTATATATTATATGACGTCTGGCTTCAGAGAGACTATACTGAGGTCACCACCATTTTTTATATCATGGCCATCATGATATCATGGGTCACATGGTACATTCATCATGTGTCTAGCAAGCACATAGCAGCTGTAGGAGAAGAATGGGCATCCCGGCCAGGAAGGAAGATGGATTAGTCGGCCGCATGTAAAGATAACTTTGTGCCCAGTCGATATAAAATAATGGATGGACCAGCAGAAGCCAGAACTTGGGAGCAGTTCCATCCTCCACATGGCAGGTGGCTGTGATCCTCATATGGCAGCACGGTTGGGACACCCACAGGGGTGCTTAGCAGTTGGAGTCCAGAAGTGCAAACCAGTCAGGGTCCCTGGGTGTCAATAGATGGTGCTGTTGAGGGAGGACCTCCCAACTTTCTTTATGGCCCGGAAGTGCTACCCAGAAGACACAGCACTGAACTGGAAGCATTCCCAGGTCCTGCTTGCTGTCTTACATCAATGAGTCACAGTCTGGAGGCAGCCAGCAACACTCAATGGGAGAATGAGAGGAGGAAGAATTAATTTGTGTATTTTGATGACTGATCTTCGGAAGAGTGCTTTGGATCCGTGCTGAGGTTTAATAAACACCTTTTAGTTAAACCTATGAATGTGTCTTGGGTTTGGGGCTCAGTGGTTCCCCCTGGTGGTTACACATCACAGTTACCAGAAGCACAAAATGGTTATGCCCATGGAAACAGACACACAAAAAGATTGTATTCATAGAAAAACAAAAGCACAAAGTGGTAAGGTCACCAAAATAAATTAACCATAAAACTGATAAGAATTTTTCACAAAAAAATCATTCTAAATGAAACAAAAATGGTTTTAAAGGATTCCTAACAACCAACTAGATGGTTATCAGATAAAGTTATGTCCATTATAGACTTCAGTCCCATCAGGACCAGTACCACCTGTATACACACGCATTGAGGGTGCCCTCTTGAGCTTGGCCAGGCCCTGAGCGCCTTTCTGCATTTGGCAGACTCCGCATCCGTGCAAAGACACTGCCTGGATACGTTTCGTGACAAGGTGGAATTCACTTGCATGTTTGGCTTCTTCTTATTGACTGATGAGGCCTCCATCTGGACACTTGTCCCATCTAGACACCTATCACCTGTTGAGGTACACTTCAGCTGAATGTCTTTCCAGTCAAGGTAGATTTAATCTGTTTTGTCCTTACCGACTGAGAAATTTAGATACCAGACATGAACTTCAACTGAATACCAGCCTTATCAAAACTGGACTCTGATTGGATTGTTTTCACAAGTATGTCTAGCAGTGGGCTTCTGCCACCTGTTATTATATCCTCTACTTGGATGCCTTTCCTGTAAAGGTGGTTTTCACCAAAGTTTCATGTATTTCCTGACCGTTTCTGGTGCCACTTCCTGACAATCTTGTCTACTGGGTGGGCTAAATCAGGATAAAAATTTTGTTGTTATTGATTTTAGCCCATTGTATATTTAATTAATGTAGACAATGTTATACTATTGACCACCTGTCCTGCCAGGGTGGATTTAACATGGATACTGGTTCTTTTGTCACTGGATGCCAGCTCTGTTGTTATTAGCACAGTCTGCACTCCCCTATTACTAAAGAGGACTCTGGGTTAGGATATGTAAATAACAGCAACAAAGGCATCCTAAAGTGAAAGATGTGATCCCCATGGTACTGAAAATGGGCATCTGGATTGTATAAATAACAAGAGGCCTTTTCATCCTGCTGAATCCCACAACATCTACTTGTGCCTCTAATGTGTCTCAGTAACATTAGGGTTGAGCCTAAATATTCATGTGAGCTTTGTCTATAAACCACCTTTCCTCTCACGGTAGGAGGACTCCACCTGGATGCTTGCCCTACTCAGACATGATAAACTTCTGTTAATCTTTATATATAATACGCTAATGTGGCTGTTCATTTGTCTGTCCAGGATATTAAATCACCTGTAGCTCACAAACCGTTTGACCTATTGACCTGAAATTTGGTACATATATACTGCGTGACGTCTATTATCCACTTGCAGGGTGATAATTGACCGCCAAGGTTATTCCTTTTTTTATTTTATTGTAAAATCAACTTCCGGCAGCAATCAGCAGGGTGGCCGTGTGGCACATGGGTACAGGTGCCGTTCTCATTCCCTACCACCTTCGCCATCACTTCCCCTACCTCTTCATATCTTAAATCATTCTTGAGGCAGTTAAGTGAAAAATTATGGAAAATATACTATGTAATTGCCACACAAACACTGACTTAATCAGTTTTAACATGAAAAGATGTCGATGAAAGAAGAGAAGAAGCGGGCCGCTAGGGTGGAGAAAAGAAGAGCTGCTCAGGAAGCAGCAACCGCATCAACCTCTGAGCAAATGAATGCTAAACGTACAGAGAAAAAGGATGAAAGCTAGGAATGCTCAAGTCAAGTGTATTCGTGCAGTGCGCCGTTACTGGTTATCATTATATTTACATTATTCATAAGCATATGATTTTGTAACCCTGTAGTCATTCCAACTGCATTTCAGAACAGGTAACCCACCTGAAACTGAGCCAGTACTTGGATGGGATACCAACTAGGAAAGCTTGGGTTCTTGCTGAAAGAGATATTGTTGAGGCCATCAGGGGGAGCTTACCTTGTGGTCTGTATGTGAATCCGAATGCCCCAGTGCAGGGAGATGAAAAGAAGAGATGTAACACTGAGATCCTGACTCCCTATGCTCATAAAAGATCTCTGGGTATCCTTCAAAGACAGTAGGATGTGCCCCAATGTCTGGCTAAATTTCTCACCATGGCCCGGTCTTTCTGGTCCTCTTATCATCCCCTGTTCCTTATTTGTAGTGAGTGTCATGGAGTAATAATGGCTGCCGTCAAATCATCCAGGTAAATGCTGCACATTGGTGGTGCTTGACGTAGCCCCCCACTGTCTTTGTAAATTGCTTTGAGTAGCTTAGAAAAGCACTATATAAATGTAATTGATAATTTTTATTAACTATAATTATCATTAATTTTTAATCGTCTGGCCAGAGCTTACAGTTCCTCAGTGGTTTTGTCTCTTCCAATGGTTCAAGCCTTCAGCTGGACCTGACAGCTTGGAGATCTGCTCCTGGTGCTTTCGACTGTGTAGTTGTGCTTAGCGAGCAGGTGGTTTTCCTTGAATCTGTGTTGCCTACAGCTGCTGATCAATGCAACATAATCTGCAAAGCAAAGATAACACAAGCATTTCTGTGAAGGTCATCTGAAGAGCACTTTGGCTTACAGTCAAACGCTTTTCCATCAACCCTGACCGTCTCTCAAAAAGCATTTCAAACAAACCGGACAGCGCAGACACAACGTGGCTTAGGAAATTGTGGAGGGTGGGGTGGGGGTGGAATAAAACCCGAAGAGGATGTTTACTTCTCGGGATTTTAATTAAGTAATTGCTCAAAGCAACGGTAGCTCGCTTCAGTGCGTGACGGATCCAAAACGACAGCTTTGCAGTTCGATTCTCCCATTGTGTCTCTGCACCGCTCTATGGAAACTCCCAGATCAGAAGTACAAACCAGCACTGTAGCTCTACAAGATCAATACAGTGACCAAAAATAAATACTGACAAAGGCAATAAAAGTAAACCATAGGCGTCTGGGGGCAGCTTTAGGGGTGCACTAGCATGTGATGATTTCATAACACTTGAACATGAAACTCTGCAGCTCCACTTGAGCACACCAGGAGAGCAGTGAAAGGATCTGCCACATCCCGTAGCCTCCGGAGCCTTGACCCCGCTCAAATGAGATGGGTGGGACTGAAGGCGCAGATATCCCTGTCAGGTTCATGGACAGTACTAATATTAGTTATGATAATCTTTTTATGAAAATACAGTATTTAAGTTTTCTGCCAAATAGCCACAGAGAAAAAGAAAATAAATAAAAAAATAATGCTGCTCACTGAAGTGAATGAATCTAAATTGAAACACACAGAGCTGCTGTTAGTGAGCTAAACTGAACCGAAGAAAACTCAACAGAATATAAATGACCTGAAATTCATTTCAAGGAACTAAGCTGAGACATAATTGAACTGAATAATGCTAAGCTGATTTTATACTAAATGATGCATCTGACCTAAATGAAATCACGGCACAACTGAAATGAATGGAAACTGGTGGAGCCACTGTGACTCGACATAACTCGACATAACCAAAGTCGCAGGTGAGTTGAAGGAAGTGGAGAAGTGATGTCAGGATGGACTTCATCACCCCCCTCACAGAGCAGAACACACCAGAGTATGTGTCATTATGACAGATGAATGAGTGCCATCTGCGATTGTCCACCTGCCTTGTGTTTGTTTGGAACCTTGTAAATTTCGTTCTTGTCATTTTTTTGCGAATAACTAACATTATAGGCTTATAGGATCCTTACTGTCAAATGTACAGAGTTCAGTTAAATTCTTACTTTTATTCACCCACCCTCTGGCGCCATGACTAGTCAGTATAGCTACCTTACCTTGAAACGTCTGTCTTCCTTACCTGGAAAATCTCACAGCACATTTGTCTTTACCAATGCATGAGATTCGGATGAGACCAATCCCCCCGGTGCAGGATTTTTGCTGATGACATTGTGTTGCATAAGAAGAGGAAGTGGAGAGGAAGTTGGAAGAATAAAGAAGGATTTTGAAAGATTGGAAGGTTGAGGATAAATAGGAAGAAGAAGACAGAAAATATGAGGTTTAATGATGATCAGGATTCAAAAGTGGCAGGGAGAACAATTGAAATGAGTGGATCGATTTAAATGTCTGGGATCAGTGGTAGACCAAGATGGAAAACTAGAAGACTGGGAGCATGCGCTGATAACCCATTGCCATACCCACCACACAACAAACCACCTGAATTGGGACCTGAGTGCAGCAGGTGATCCCTCAGCCCCACGCTGGAACAGTGTGAGTTTTTTTACAGTGGCTGGAGTGCCAATCCTGCCAATAACCCGCAAATTCTCCCTGTAAACTGGAGAACCTGCTTGCAGGGCTGAATGCAGGTTAACGTCATACCCAGGATGGAGCAATTGCTGACTAAGGGCCTTGCTCAAGGGCCCAACTAACTCTGTATGTAAAGCGACCTTTGGTTTGTGAAAGGCGCTCTATAAAAGAAACTTCTGGCGTTTATAGGATTCGAACCAGCAACCTTCTAATTGCCAATGCAGATCCTTAGCCTCAGGGCCACCACACCACCCTTGGAAAACTAGATGCAGAAATAACCCATAGAGTGTAGTGTGGGTTGAACAACTGGAAGAAGGTATCAGGAGTAAAACATGAGATAACAAAAGTAGGAGAGAGATCTAAGAAAGCATAGCAAAGTAGGTTGAAGTAATATGGACATGTGATAAGGAGAGACAATGAATATGTGGGCAAAAGAGCGATGGGAATGGAAGTCCAGGGGAAGAGAAAGTGAGGGAGGCCAAAGCGGAGGTAGATGGATAAAGTAAAAGAAGATATGAAGGCAAATGGTCTACTGGTGAGGCGGTGCAGGACTGAACTGCTTGGAAAAGGTTGATTAAGTATATCAACCCCATTTAGAAGTGGAAAAAGATGAAGCAGATGAAGTAGAAGAAGAAGAATGCAAGTTAAACCCAACAAGACATGAAAATATCTGTATAAAATGTAGCTTAGAATATTCATATTGGAAGAAAGAGGAATTCACTCACTGCTTGGTCTGCAAATGTACTATGTGATCATTAAAAACGTGAAATGGGTGAATTCATTTTGTGATAAATCCAAATAACTATGTTTTCTGAAGGCTCACTGTTAACTGGGGCTATTGGTTTTTTCTCCTTTGTTGTCAAGCAGCAGTATGTTTTGTTATCCTGATTTTCAAGGAGGCTGAAACTGCCAACTTCTTCACAGCTGCTCCTCCATACTGGTCTGAGGAATCATAAAGATTTAATATTATAAAAGCTGTGCACTGATATGTGTCATCCATTCTGATCAATAACTCGAAAGATAAAATAAATTCCACATTTTCATTTAATTTGATTTTTCCTGGCCCAATTTTGGAAACACTTGTTATAATAATATTTCTTTGTGTGAGTTTAATAAACATTATTGTTTTGAAGTCACTTAATCGCCACCATGTTAAGAACATAAGAAATTTGACAGACGAGAGGAGACCATTCAGTCCATCGAACCCGTTTGTTCAGCTAATAGCTAAGCTGTCCTGATATCTCATCCGGACTCTTCGTAAAGCTTGTCAAGGTTTCTGCTTCAGCTTCATGTCTCTGTAGTTTGTTCTTGAGTCCCACAACTCTTTGCATAAAGAAGTGCTTCCTGGCTTCAGTTTTAAATGCACTTCCCCTTAATCTCCACTAGGTGTCGTCGAGTCACCCTTAAGAATTTTGCCACCAGATCTACCTTATCGATGCCTTTGAGGATTTTAAAGACCTGATTAGGTCCCCATGCAGTCTCCTCTGCTCAAGACTACATAGGTTGAATTCTCCGATTCTGTTACAGTAGGACATGTCCTTAAGTCCTGGGATGTACTTTGGTTGCTTGCCTGCGCTCTGTATTATTTTGTACGCTAGGAGCCATATTGTTTTTTAGTTGGTGGTAAGGACATGTGATTAACATTTCATAACATGTGACATCAACACCATCACACTATAAAAGATGGCAGCACGGTTATATGAGTGTTCAAGCTTTTGGATTCAGTAAAGACTTATATCTTGCTTCCTTTGACTTTTTAATTATTAGGTTCCTGTCTGTTGCTTTATTCCTTGACTGTGTATTTTTGCTTTTTGGTTTGTCTTGGTTTTGACATTCTTCTTTGTATTTTGGTCCCTACTAGCCTTCTCCTGTTATTTCCTTCTTAAAAGAAAGATTGTGCTTCATTACCTGGTCCATTTTTCATCCTTGGCCTTTTGGCTCACATTTTCTATCAAGTGCATAATACTTTAAGGTTGCCTGGTTGTCCATTTTGTTTCAGAACAACCTTAATATTTTACAACATGAAAGCAAGTTGTTGGAAGTGTAGAACAAAAATGTTGCTGATTGTGAGTGTTATAATCAACATTTTGTGTTCATTTTTTGTGGGTTTCCCCCAAACAGTTTTAAAGAAAGAATACAGTCTTGTGAAAATTAAATACACCCCATGGAATTTGTTGACTTTTCCAACATACAGTAATTGAACAAGCAAATAGTAGATCTTCATGCAAACTGTGCCTACAGATAAAGGTGATAGATTTACATATAGACGCAAGGAAAAAATGCCTTTTCAATCATTTATTCAAAAAAATTTTAAAAGATGTAATTGTCCTCTGTGAATAAAGTAAGTCCACCCTTGGCCTCAGAAGCCAGTATTGCCCCCTTTGGCAGAAATGACTTCTTAGAGGCGTTTTGCCTAGCTTCCCACCAGTCTCTGTGTTATCGTAGACCACTCCTTCATGCACAATTCCGTCAGTTTCAAGGTGCTCATGAGTTTTCTTGTATGCACTGCCCATTTCAAGCCTCACCAGAACATTTCAATGGGAATCAAACCAGGGCTTTGACGAGGTCAGTCCATAACCCTGCATTTCCTCTTTCTGAGCCTTTCCTTGGTGGATTTGCTGGTGTGCTTCAGATCATTATCACGTGGCCCATTTCCAGTTCACATTCAACTTTTAGACAAATGGCCTTCCATTCTCCTCAAGCACAGTTTGATGTGATTCAGAATTCAAGGTGACCGAGCCCTGAGGTAGCAAAGCAATCCCAAACTATGACATTTCCACCTCCATGCTTGACAGTCGTTTTGAGGCACTTCTCCTGAAATGCTGTCTTCAGTTTGTGCCAAACACGTCTACTTGTTACTGCAGCCAAGCAGCTCTACCTTTGACTCGTCTGTCCGCAGCACATTGTGCTAGAAGGCCTGGTCTTTGCTTAGATGTCCAATGACAAACTGTAGTCTTGCTCTGATGTTCTTTTTGGAGACCTAAGACTTTTTCCTGACACTCAGTTTTGTGAAATCTCTTTCTGATTGCAGATTGATTCACTTTGACACCACCTGTTGCAAGAGTTACCTGCAGATCCTGCCATGAAAGTTCTTGGAGACTTCTTTTAGTATCAAACGGTCAGCTCCTGGGCTAAATTTGTTGGGCCAGCCAGTCCTGGACAAAGTAGCAGTTGTTTGAAATCAACACCACTTGTAGATGATTTTCCTTACAGTTCAAATAATTTGGTGATCTTTTTAAATCCCTTGCCAGACTCCTAGGTGTCCACAACCTTCTTTCTGAGGGCCTTTAGATCTTGGCTTGATGACATCACACACATCAATAGCAAAAAAGACTGTGGTTTAAAGAGGAGTCCACCTGCAAACTCCTTAAGGAGGTTCTAATCATTGGAACCTCATCTGGAACACCTGATTGTAATTTGATGGATTTGAAGTGGTAGAGGGGCAGGGCTGGTGCCACCATTAGGGCACAGATCATAAGGGGGAGAAACACCCAGCTGCACAGATTAGCTACTGAACAGCACACTAATAAGCTTGGCCTAGGGCGCAAAGTAACCTGGCACTGGCACTCTATAGGGGTGTACAGTACTTTCTTTTTTCCATTTGGCAGATCTACATTTTCAGTAATTTAGATTATGAGAATGAATGCAGCAAGTCAGTTTGACGTGTCGTTTGTTCAGATATATCACCTTTACCTGTAGGCACTGTTTGCATGAATGTCAACTGTCTCCCTGTTCAAATATGTTGAAAAGTCAACAGTTCCCATAGTGTGTATTTACTGTTTTACATAACTGTGTGTCTATTTATAGGTGTTGGTTTTAAAGATTATGAAACTAACATTTATTTTTCTCTATAAGACGTTTTCAGAAAGTTGAGAAACATTTCATTGCATTCGTCTCAGAACCTTCCATGACAATATTACCCAGAATGATCCAGGAAGCGCAGCACATGTGACATCACCTGAATGGCCGTATAATGCAGGCATTTCTGGATCATCAGAGTTTGTGGATCGATCCCTGTGCTTGTGTGCGAATCCTGCTATGAAATACTTCCTGGCTTTAGAACTTGAATTTTGGTTTTAAACCTTGTCAACAGATCAGCTTGAGTTTTGCTGATTTTACCTCATTCTCTGACCAAGTGGTCCTTATCGTTAAAAAACTGTTATCTCATTAGATATGGTGTCCCTAATACACTATACTTACCATGTAATTACAAGTAACTAGGTGTTATTACCTTGTACTTACTGTGTAATACAGTGTAACGCTATAATTAAGTACTCAACTTTTATAGGCAGTTATGTACTGTATATAAATCGTGGAATAACAATTACAATTGAGTGCCAAACCCCAGCATTACATTGTGGAACTCAGTAAATACAAGGTAGTAACACCTGCTAACTTGTTGTGAGTCCGTACAGGGTGACTGCGGTGTAGCCCTGAATTGTTGCAGATCATCTGATGGTAAATCACTGCTTCAAACAACTTGTTCCAACGTATCCCACAGCTGCTGCTATTATTATCTATATATATATATATATATATATATATATATATATATATATATAT
>JANRMT010062789.1:22927704-22947704 GCA_026402145.1 Polypterus bichir lapradei
CTGCATTATGGGATCTGTAGTTTATTGTGTTACCAGCGCTTCATATACCCGGGCCATTAATAACAATAATACAGTATATAAAATGATCTCGCGGGCCGGATATAATTACACGCCAGGCCGGATGTGGCCCGTGGCCCTTGAGTTTGACACATATGGACTAAATAGAACTTGAAAAGATATATTTTTTCGTACATCGAGCCCGCGTGCTATTGTGGATTTGCCTGTATGCCTCAATAAATCACCCTCCCCTCGCTCT
The DNA here is from genome assembly GCA_026402145.1 of Polypterus bichir lapradei. NCBI lineage: Eukaryota > Metazoa > Chordata > Cladistia > Polypteriformes > Polypteridae > Polypterus > Polypterus bichir. The sequence goes on from JANRMT010062789.1 coordinate 22,927,961, forward strand.
TACTTTTTTACCGTTCATCTAATGAATACACTGAGTATGGCTTTACCAAAACAATCATTGATTGCGAATAAAGTATTCATTATTCGAGTATGTAGATCGGGGTATATATATACATATATATACCCCGATCTATATATATATACCCGCGTATCGCAGTGGAGACGTAGTGTGTTAAAGAAGCTATGAAAAAGATTCGTTTCTTACTGCATCAATAAACAGCTCGTCTTCTTCTTTATCTGAGACCTGACACACTGCATGCACGGGGTTTTTTTTTAACACTGTCTTCCTTTAGCGGGACATTCACTTTTTCCACCGTGTGCTTTGTTTCCGCAGTAGCTGCATTTATGAATATGCTTGTATGTATCACACGCCTCATATTTTTTTGCTGCCTTTTCAATTGTGTAATTCGGTTTTTGTTCAGCGCTCTTCGGAACTGTTGTTTTTTGTCTGTGCACTGCGTCAGTTCACGTGAGCCGCTCGGTGTACATGCATTGAAGTTTCCCAGCTGTGCTGGTGCCATGTCGTGCTATGTCCATGGCTGTGTCTAATGTTACCTAAGTCCCGGCACTTAAAACCTTCTCCCGCAGTTTCGCTGAGTTTGTGCCAAACACCACCCTGACCATCTCATCTTCCTCTGCATAAGCACAGTCCTTCACCCGTGAATATTTACCCGTGGCAGTGTTTCTATTGGATTGCCGCTGACGGACGGCCTTATATGGGCAGGCACTAAATTACAAACGCTAGCGGCAGCCTGTCTATGAACTTAATTTAAAGTGTAGGTTTACACTGTGCTTTGTTTCCGAAGTAGCAGAACTCATGAATATGGTTGTATATGTCACTCGCTCGCTTCTTATTGTTTCGCTGCCTTCTCAATTATATAATGCGTGTTTTCTTCAGCGCTTTTTGGGCCTCTTCCTGGTTTTCTACGTACTGCGTGATTACGTGGGAGGCGTGATGATGTCACACGAAACTCCGCCCCCACGGGTTTCAAGCTCATCTCCATTACAGTAAATGGAGAAAAACAGCTTCCAGTTATGACCATTACGCGTAGAATTTCGAAATGAAACCTGCCCAACTTTTGTAAGGAAGCTGTAAGGAATAAGCCTGCCAAATTTCAGCCTTCTACCTACACGGGAAGTTGGAGAATTAGTGATGAGTCAGTCAGTCAGTCAGTCAGTCAGTCAGTGAGTCAGTCAGTCAGTCAGTCAGTCAGTCAGTCAGTCAGTCAGTGAGTCAGTGAGTGAGTGAGTGAGGGCTTTGCCGTTTATTAGTATAGATAGAGAATGAAGAGAATGATGGAGACAGAGCCAGCAGACTGGTGCCCTTGGGCCACACTGCCTGCTTACATAACCGAAAATAAGTAGCAGTTAAAAAATGCACACTTTAAAAGCCAGTTCGTGTTTCAGCGCTTCAACAAAGCATTGTGTAGCTGTGAATCCCAGAATGTGCCACATCTACCTTAGTGGAGACAAAGACAAAAGAGTTGACATCATGGAGTCATTCAGAAGAGTTTGCATCCACTTATGGTTTGCCTTTGTCCTGATGATAAATGGCACCAGAGCAGTCCGCCATGACAGGCTGTGACAGGAGCTGCCTATCCGTGAGAAATAGCAGAGGTAACTGGTTATGGTAGACCACTTATGGTTATAGAGGCTGATTTGTCATGTGGCTGACGTGTGCTTTGTGCTGTCATGTGCTTTGCTGTTGAGAGTTTTGTGGCGTGTTCTGTGGTGTGAGATTTAAATAAAAAAATACATTTTCCTCTTAAACACCTGGGTTTTGGTTGCCACTAAGGAACTGTGTGGGAATTTTTAAAGCTTTTTTCCCTTTAGGAGGGTTTTGTTTGCTTTTTTTCGCCCGCACAAGAGCAAAAGTATCTGGGTGTTTGGAGATGCGCTAGGAAAAAAGTTACTTGTACTTGGTGGTGGTGATGATGATGTTGACCCACATGTTGATGCCCACTGGTGGGCCATTAAAAACTATTGACCAGACTGTCTCCATATCCGGGTCTAAAGAGAATAAGGACTCATTGTCTAAAATGACATGTCATTGTGATGGCAGCTCAGGATGCTTGAGCTTGTTACCAGTCCATGATGGCCAACAGTCAATGGCGGAGATGTCACAATAGATGGTGTGAACTGACTTGAAGGTCCGTGATATCAGTCTCTCATCAGTCATTCCTCCACATGTCCCAGATTTATCCCCAGTGGGTGAGAGAGCCAATCTGCTGTGATCATCACTGTTGTCATCCCACTGCCATAATAAGAGCAGCTAATATAAGCTTTAATACTTAAAGACCAATGATTTAGTCCTTATCAGAGTCTCTCATTTGCTAGCATGACTGACAGATGCATCATTGAAACATTTGTTGGTGTGTTGCAGTGGCAATACAAGCGTCGCCATTATCCCAACCTGTGTGTGAGTCATGAGTGTAACAGACGTGCAAATCTAACAACTTCCACACCCAGACCTCTTGATCTCTGATACCTTTTTTCATAAAAATTAGACCACTGTGTCTTAACTACACTCACCGACAACTTTATTAAGTGCACCTTGCTAGTACCGGGCTGGACCCCCTTTTGCCTTCAGAACTGCCGTAATTCTTCTTGCCATAGATTTTTCATGGTGCTGGACACATTCCTCAGAGGTTGTGGTCCATATTGACATGACAGCATCACACTGTTGCTGTAGGTTTGTCAGCTGCAGATCCATGATGTGAATCTCCTATTCCACCACATCCCAAGGGTGCTCTATTGGATTGAGATCTGGTGACTGTGGAGGCCATTTGAGTCCAGTGAACTCATTGTCATGTTCAAGAAATCAGTTTAATATGATTTGTGCTTTGTGACATGGTGTGTTATCTTGCTGGAAGGAGCCATCAAAAGATGAGTACACTGCGGTCATAAAGGGATGGACATGGTCAGCAACAATACTCAGGTAGGCTGTAGTATTCTAATGATGCTCAGTTGGTACTGAGGCCCAAAGTGTGCCAAAAAATATCCCCCACGCCATTACACCCCCACCAGCAGCCTGAACCATGGATGCAAGGCAGGATGGATCCACACTTTCATGTTGTTGATATCCAGTTCTGACCCTACCATCTTAATGCCACTGCCACTCACTGGATATTTCCCCTTTTTTAGATCATTCTCTGTAAACCCTAAAGATGGTTGTGCATGAAAATCCCAGTAGATCAACAGTTTCTGAAATACTCAGACCAGCCTGTCTGGCACCAACAACCATGCCACGTTCAAAGTCACTTCAATCACCTTTCTTCCCCATTCTGGTACTCGATTTGAACTTCAGCAGGTCGTCTTGACAATGTCTACAGGCCGAAATACAATGAGTTGCTGACATGTGATCGGCTGATTAGATATTTGCATTAACAAGCAGTTGAACAGGTGTACCTAATAAAGTGGCCGGTGAGTGTATTTTATGTTCCAGTGTGTAATACACAAACCACTCAGATGTTTATGGTGCATGGCATTCACCGGGACAAAACTGGAAGAAGAAACTGCTCACGCAGAGAGGAAGGAGCAGCATGAAGAGCTCCTTCGTGAGTACGCTAGACAAACCAAAATTCCGTCATTTCCTTGGAATTGTGATACGGAGAGCACAGCCTGAAAAAAGCAAACTTTGAACATTGAGAGTATTATGTAAGTTTAGTTTGTATGCCTAACAAGTTTGTGGCTGGACCCCTAGCAAAATTTACTATCTCTCTCTCTATATATAAAATCCAACATCTGTCTGTCTGTCTGTCTGTCTAATGGATTTAGATCAGGTTTTTATCTAGAATTTGCTTTAACATTCCGGTTGATTTTGAGACTTCGCTCATCGCACTATAAAGGTTCTTTGAGACCATCACTGACCGATCAAAGATTAAGACCATAACATTGGATTGTTACTCTGCAAATTAAATTCTTTTGCACACAGGAGTGTAATGTAAAGGACGCTATAAAAATATAAAGCCATTTGCTTTCTGAACCAGCTATTGCCATGGGAGGATGGCAGGGTGCCACCTTGCCAGCACCGTCTGACAGTCAGGAGCCAAATCTAGATGGAGCACCCATCTTGAGACCTGTAAAAACCAAATATTTATTAAATAAAAATGTGTTTTGGTCTAAAGTAGGTCACATTAAAGGAGGAACAAGATGAAAGTGTTTTAATGTTATTCTCAGAAGCAAGAATTATACCCGATGAAAGCAAATCACCCTGGATAAAATGATTGAGCAACACAAAAAAAAATAAGATGGCATCCAGCTGAATGAATCATTATGTAACAGAGCATTGAAAATCACAAATGGCTTAATATGCACTTTGATGAGGACTCGTTACGTAACGGAGCTTCCTTATGGACACTCTGTCTCATCGTCGGGGCTAGGGGGTCGCCAACTCTGCAGCCGAATACCTGAGGCAGCAGGTAGAGGAGCAAGTCAATAAGGAGTTGAGATGCTCTCCGGGCACGGCAGGCAGTAAGTTATTTCACAAAGTGAGTCAGTCGCTCAGATCTCTCCGCCCGCTGTTCTACTAACCTACTTTACATTAATCGCAGGAGAGAAAGCCTCCTCACGTAACGGGGAGCGGCAGCTTTCAACCCATGAATCATTGCATCACTGCCTCTTTTAAGGAGCATTGTCCTTTGCTTTTTATTGTGTGATTGAGTCATGAAGCGGGAATAAAAATAAAAAAAACAAAAACAGGTGAAGTAAACAGCTTCTTCAATACGCCATGTTTGGAAAGAATTCTGACCCGCTGAGCACTCTGATCTCTCTTCTGAAGTCCGAGCCCTTGAGAGTAGAAGGCTGTCTGTGTCTTCATTAAGGGCAGGCTGAGGGCTTTCAGGGGTAGACATAACCTTCCAGTATTATATAAAAAATAAAAGTTTAATCAGTTACGTGCCCCTTGTTAAGTTTAAAAATATAGTGGTAGCACTTTGGGAATGAAGTGTCATCTTGTCCTGGGCTGGCTCCCAAACAAATCTCAAAATGGATACTTGAATTCATATTATTCTTGAATTTCTGCTTAGGATGTGGTGGCTCAGTGGCTGAGGATCTGCGCTGGTATCTGGAAGGTTGCTGGTTGAAATCCCATTACTGCCAGAAGAGATCCTACTCTGTTGGGCCATTAATCTGAAAATTACTCTGGGGTGGTGTACAGTCGCTGACTCTGGCCCCCCAAAAAGATCACATGAAAAGAAACTTTCCCTTTGAGCAGGGGTGGGCAATGTCGGTCCTGGAGAGCCGCAGTGGCTTCAGGTTTTCAGTCCAACTCAACTACTTAATTAACCAGTGCTTTCCAATCTCAGACCTTATTTAATTTTTTACTCTCCAAGGATATCATCAAAATGAGTTGAAGCCTAAAACAGATCATTTTCAGCCTGTCACATTTTCTATTAAGTGTTTTATTAAATCAAACAGTGCAGGATGAACACACAGAGATATAAATGAAAACAAACTGGATGGAGAACTGCTGGCTCCTTTGTCGTTTACATCTTATTGCTAATAAGGAGCCATTAAAACTGTGACTGCAGCTGTTTAAGATTGAAATAAGCAATTAAGAGTGGGGAACCTTAACAAGCGAGACCACTAAATGAAGCATCAAAATGTCACTTGAGCAAGAAGGACTTCATCAGCAATAATTGACTTCTCATTAAGAAACTGGGTTGGAACAAAAACCTGTAGCCACTGTGGCTCTCCAGGACCGACATTGCCCACCCCTGCCTTTCAGGATTAATAAAGTGTATGAAATCAAAAATAAAACCAAAACCGGATTTATCAGGACACCCTTCCTCCTACCAGCCCAAGGATACCAGACAGCTGAATACAGTGCAAGCAGCACGACACACAAGTTGCTAGGATCTGTAGCACACTATGAAGTTGTTTCTCCAGGACAGTCACTCACCTTTAACCAGTCAGGTTTAAGACATCCTAAAGCTGACTCTGTATGCACGATGGCACACCATATCATCCCCTTTCATAATGGGTTTAAAAAACAAAATCTCCTTACTTTACCAACTGCATTGATGGCAGATTATCTGCCTCCAACCTTGGAGGATTTTGCATATCTTCTTGGCTCTTTTTTTCCTAAACTGAAGGATATGCTGTGTCTTTTCGTGTAGTTGCCACTTTATAACTTCAGATGCTTACATGAAAGCTGATTGGTTGATTGTGAATGACAGCTGTGATGCCCTCCAGGAACAAGAGACCCAATGAAATCCTGTGGCTGACTTACAGCTCATGCCAATGGGCACTAGCTGGGGGCTCCATGGGCATAAGGGCCCACAATGTTTCTGATGCCTGGGTATGTTTCTGCCTTGCTTTTAAAACAGGGGCACCAGCGCACACTACTTTGCCTATGATAGGGCCAATGATGCTGTTAAGATGGCCCCTGGCTCAGGCCCAAACCCCCGGCCTGGCATGTGGTCAAAGTGGGGTCTGCATGTTCTGACTGTCTTTCATATCCTAAAAATGCCCAGTTTAAGTTAATCACAATGATATTGCCCTGGAGTGACCAAGGTTGCCCTTTTGAAAACTGGGAATGCCAACCTAGTTTGATTTCTACCCAACACTCAGTGCTGCTCAGACTGTTCAAGCTCCCTGCAGCCCCTCCAAATAGACAAAGTGCTTCAAGAAAAGTAATGGTAGTAATTGTTTGCGGTTGGCCATTGTCTCTTCTATTGTCTTCTCTTCCTCTTCTTAGCGTCCTTGGTAACTCTTGGCTTCTCTTGTGTGAGGCAGAGGAAACATCTCTCCAAAGGAAAGGTGAACATATTTCTCATTTTGTTCCAAGCCGCAGAATTAAAACAAAATACACGATAAAAATGTAGCTGAGGATGGCAAAGATTGTGACAAACTACTGACCTGCGTGGCCCGAGCAGGACATTAAGTCAAGTTAAGGAACAGAATCAGGGATAAGCAGAAGTCAAGCAATTAAACTTCCCCAAGTCTGTGTTAGGATTTGATTTTTCCGACAAGTCCTTCCTCATTTTGAAAGTTCAGATGAATAGCAAGCATAAGCCCCCCCCACCCACTTCTTATGTAACATGGCAGAGACTGACATCACACAACAGCACATGAGCAGCTACAGTAATGGCGCCGTACCTGAGCAGTACCACAGATAAAACCTATCCTATATCACTAGCATGATGCCCAAAATATAAAACATAATCTAAATAAACTAGTAACCAAATTATAGAAAAGTAACAATAAAATGACGTTAAAGGTGCAAAATCAGACACCTTGGAGCGGATGCGTTGCCACTTTTGATGGACCTGTCATGACAGCCCCCTGCACACATGAAGGCATCCACATGTCTTTTTACAGTGTACACTGCCTGATGTTTCCGTGTTTAAGTGTTTCAAGCTTAGCTTTTGTGTTAATGTTGTAAGGCTGTAATGTCATCAGGAGTAGGAGTCCACCTACCAACTGAAATTTGAGACACTGGAAGGATGGATCAGTTCCTCTCAGTAAGGCTGCTGGTCATTCTGGAAAGAACAAAATGTATCTCCAGCATCCACAGTCTGTCACTGCTACTGATGGAAGGTTTTCTTTTCTTGGGATAGATGGCCTGGAAAGCGGATATTGTGGGTGTTACATGTTTCAATCCATATAATCCTATTATGTGGCGCACAGAGGGCAGACTTTCACATCAATTACTGGGTAACCAAACGTCCTCTGGAGACAAAAGCAAGCTGTTCTGAAAGAAAAGAAAGTGCAAATCCTTGCAGGCTGCTCCCAGCTTACACATCATGTCTGCTAGCTGAATTTGTACTTACAGTGTGAAGGGTGCCAATATATTTATATACATTCTATGGAAAACTACGGATCAGTGTCTGCGGAGACAGTGTTGACCTCGTCGAGAGGTTTACTTACCTCGGCAGTGACATTCATGGCTCTGGTGACTCTTCCTATGAAGTCAGTAGACGGATCGGGAGAGCATGGGGGGGGTCTTGATGTCACTGGAAAGGGGTATGTGGCACTCCTGATATCATTGGACAAAGGACGAAGGTCCAAGTTATTAGAGTCCTGGTGCTTCCTGTCTTGCTGTATGGTTGAGAGACATGGACGCTATCCAGTGACCTGAGATGAAGACTGGACTCCTTCAGTACTGTGTCTCTTCAGAGAATCCTTGGGCACCGCTGGTTTGGCTTTGTGTTGAATGAGCAGTTGCTCATGGAGTCCCGAATGAGGCACATTTACCTGCATTGTGAAGAAGCGTCAGTTACAGCACTATGGCCATGTGGCACAATTCCCTGAGGATGATCTAGCTCACAGGATCCCCAAACAGCTCGACCAGGCCAAGAAGATGTCCACGTAACACCTGGTATGCAACAGATAGAGGGTCCAATGAAGTAGGTAGACGGACTGGGAGAGCATGGGGGGTCACAAGGTCACTGGAAAGGGGTGCAAAAGGACGAAGGTCCAAGTCTTTAAAGTCCTGGTGCTTCCTGTCTTGCTAGACATGGATGCTATCCAGTGACCTGAGACGAAGACTGGACTCTTTTGGTACTGTGTCTCTTTGGAGAATCCATAGGTACCACTGGTTTGACTTTGTGTTGAAGGAGCAGTTGTTCATGAAGTCCCAAATGAGGCACATTGTAAGGGAGTGTCAGTTACATCACTATATCCATGTGGTGTGGATCTCAGGATCCCCAAACAGCTGGACTGTGCCAAGGGGACGCCCACTTAACACCTGGATGTGGCAGATAGATTTTTATCTCTTGGGGGTGGGATTGGACTGCGTGTCTGCCTGAGGGGATTGCCAACTGGGATCCCAAGCTGTTTTGTCATGTGGTGGATGTGGCAACATGCTGTACCAGTGCAGGCTCCCCACACAGACCTGACCTGACCTGAGTCCATCTACTGTATTTTAATAGCACAATTAGCACCAACAGCATCATTATACGACACGTTACAGAGAAAAGAAGGTTTCAATTGTGCACAAAGTCCCTGGCAGGACCCTGTGTCCAGACAACATGGGGCCACAGGGATTTGTGAACCTGCAATATGTTAAGGGTGCGTGGGTATAGCTGTGTGTGTGCGTGTGCCCTGAGGAGGACTGGCATCACCTCCAGGGCTGGGTCCTTCCTTGTGCCCTCTGATGTCAGAGCAGCCCCCAGCTCATTGTAATCCCGTACTCAATAAAACAAATTCAGAGGACAGACAGCATGGCATGGCTTTTTGAATGTGGATCGTGTGAAGGTTGAGTTAGCGTGTCCTGCAGTGAGCTGATATTCCCATTCAGGGGTCACTTCTTATCTTACTCTCAATATGGCATGAACAGGCTCCTAAGCCTCTGTAATGTAAATATGTAATGGATGAGTTAAGTACGCTATGTTCACATTACAAGCCTCAATTCCAATTATTGCTCAAACCAGATTTAACCATCTTGATGGTTCACATTCATAAATTCAAGAGACCTCCTGTATTTAACCGTAATGTGAACACATCTGTCTTTGAAACATTTGTGTGCAGGTCACCTCTGTCACAAGCAACAAAAACACATCGTATTTGTGAGACGACTTCTAGTATTATGCTGCACTCCTTTTACCTTGACGTCACACCTGAATTGACCGCGTTCCAGTAAAACCAATATGGACACGTCCAGATAAACCTTTGTTGTGCTTTCTCCTTCAGAATAAATAGCAGTTGATACCCACGCACTACCAGGGCTGGATTAAGCATTAAGCAAACTAAGCACGTGCTTAGGGTATGAAGAGGAGGGGGACACCACAGATGTTTATCATGGACCATATGGTGCAAAACTGCAAATGGCTCAGGTTTCACCAAAAGAGGCTCCCACATCAAATGAAAAAATGACATACAAATCCAGTCAGGTCCATAAATATTTGGTCAGTGACACAATTTTCAGAATTTTGCTTCTTTACGCCACCACAGTGGATTTGAAGCAAAGCAAAGAAGATGTGATTGAAGTGTAGACTTTCAGCTTTAATTTAAGGTGTTTAACAAAAAAATCATATGAGCCGTTTAGAAAAGACAGTCATTTTCATACATGGTCCACCATTTTCAGGGGGACAAATTGGGACAACCCAACATAATCAGAAATATAATGATCATCTTCAATATGTGGTTGAAAATCCTTCACAGCCACTGACTACCTGAAGTCTGAACCCCTGGCCCTCTCCAAGTGCTGGCTTTCTACTCTAGTGATGCTTTGCCAGGCCATTACTGCAGTGGTCTTCAGGCGCTGCTTGTTTGTTGGACTTTCTGCCTTCAGTTTTATCTTCAGTGAGTGAAATGCATGGCCACTTGAGTTGAGGTCAGTTGATGGACTTGGCCATTGAAGAATATTCCACTGCACTTGGTTTGCTGTCACAGTGTGTTTTGTCTCATTGTCCATCTGTACTGTGAAGTGTCATCCTACAGTAGTGCCCTGGAAACTTCAGACATCATCCTGTGACTTCTGCCAGCAGTCTTTCGAGCCGTTTAGCTGTCGCCTATGCACATGTGAGTGACAATGGTTTATTATTGCGTGTATTTTTAATTGGATATTTATGGGGGCACCAAAATCTTTTAAGCACTTAGGCCCTCTAAAGGTCTTAATCCGGCCCTGTGCGTTATGTGGTATTTTACACATCCAAACACCGTAGCAGATAGAAGTTGGATGGGATTGTGTGTATGACTCATTTAATAGACCGAAGTGCTAAGGGGCAGGATAGCACTAACGTGCACAGTGTACGTCGCCATTTTGGATCGACTTTATAATCTAAAGTTGAGCAAACTCAGACTTGCAAGACCAGTCCTGAGTTTCTCGAGTGGAAATCTGACTTAAGGGGGCATTCCCATAGAAAATTACAACTAGAAACTCAGAAAACTTCCCACTTCAAATGGAACGCACCATTAAAACTGACAAAACGGACACTCTAGTGACTGGTATGTGCATCGCAGTTTGCTGTGGACGGTTTGTCAGCTGGACGTGGTGAGGTCGACAAGGTGAACAAAAGCCAGATGACTAGTAGTTGCTGGCCCTGCTGCACCAAGCGATGGGTGGGTACGGGAGAGGAGCTAGCAGTGGTGGGCCTGTGACTGTTGTAACTGTAACTGTAACTTTCCTCCACTGTTGTCTTGTCATGCTGCCAGTGCTGGCTGATTACAATGGCGCCCAGCTCATGCGTAAAGGCAGAAAGCACACATGATTACCCATCAGGCCGTTCTCTTTCCTGTTGCATGGCCACAAACTGAATACGCATCCAATCCAGGGCCACATATGAAACTGACTCAAACCGGATTTGGAAAGCCCAGAAAAACATCGCATTTGTGTCACATTAAGGCAAAAAATTGGACTGGAGTCACTTCAGCCTGGTAATGTGAATGCAGCCATACTCCACTGCAGCATCACATCTGCCGAGTTATCGTGCCTCATTTACGTCAACGAGTGTGGCTTCTTTACTCGGTTTTTTTCATTTCCAAACCATTTTGTTTTAATTTCATTGTCCAACTTCTGAAACTTTAACTTGGAAGAGAACAAGCATGCTATAAATAAAGGATTTCGCAGATATCACATAATTAACAGCTATGTACGTCAATGCTTGGTACTCCATTTTAAGTGCTATGTGTTGTTTCCATTTCTCAGCCCCATTTGATGTCTGTTCTCTTTCTGCTGCTTTTTGAGATTTTAAAGTCTCATGTTGGTAATAAACTGAAACACTTGATAGGCCCTAAAAAGTGCCACATTAATCAAAAGTTATGTTACACCGCTGCAGATGCTGCTCTTAATAAACTTGTAGAGCCATATTGTTACTTTGATCAGTAATTAGAGGACAACGCTGGTGCTGCTTGTTTGTTTAGTTTCTTTGTGTTTTTTTTGGCTTCTGCCAACTTAAGTCAATATCTTCATTTAGGGTTTTAGAAATGTTACCTTCAAACTCCCAATAGTGCATGCCGATGGTACAGAATTGAAACTCATCAGCCATTTATTTCCTTTTGTTTTGTCCAATTGAAATCTTCGGCTCTGTTCTTATTGACACACGCAGTGTGGCCTTGACTCGTACTGGGAATTTTGTCACTCCTTTTGCTATTGGTGCAACATTTTGAGTTTTCACTAACTTGGTGTTTTTGAATTGCGGATATTGCAGTATTTTTTTTTTGGTAGAGTAATATATTGCTTTACTTTCCCCTTTTGTAGTATTAATATGTAGCCTTTGTCAGAATGCCTCAAATCTCACAGACGTACCACTGTTTATAAGGTATTATAGTATATAACTTCTCTCCACCTTCCTCTCTACGTCTATAACCTCAGGCAATTAGGTGTAGTAAAAGACAAGCAGGAGTTAAGTTACAATTTAAATAATGTATTATTGATAATATTCATAAATTATAACAACATGCAAAGTACATGTGATTACTGACAACCATATAACCTGATAAATGCTGATGTGTAGTTTCAGGTGGCACACAGACTTGTTAGTTACTTAAAATGTCTGCTAGTTAAGTCCTCATTTTTGGTCAGCTTTCTTCAGAACAGACCACATGCCTGTCTCAATATGGCTGCTGAGCTGTGCTCTTCATTGTGTTATCCTTTTCAGTTCATGGTGTGTGAGATGGTAATTCATCAGTTTGGTAAGAGAGAGAGGGTGAGGTAAAGCAAGCAAATGTATAGATGTTCTGTCCAACCCCTATAGCCAATAGGTTCTCTTGGCACTTAAAGGCTTCTGATACAAGACAATTCCAAAAAGCCACACTTCAGACCAATGGGACACAGAATACCTTTTCACCTGCCCTCAAAACCATATGTTAAGGTAAAGCTTGGCAGTTAGGCAGCCTGGCTTTCCTCTGGGGGTTGAGAGACTTCAGAGAAACATTTACCAAACTTGTTTGAGGTACTTCCCCCAACTCTGTCGTAAAATTCACTTTCCTGGTATGGGGGTGGGCGGGGCTTGGCATGAATGCTTCTCACTAATTTGACACTAATATTACATTGCTTTGCCTAAGTTACAAATAAAGACATACAAAATATTTATCAACTTGTATGCAAAATTTCACATCACAACACAGTAGCTGGCATTGTCAGTCTAGAGAGGGGCGGGTTCTGGGCAGGTTATCGACAGCAGGATATTCACTGGTGTGCTGAGCTCTGCGCTACTGGAACCCTGGAACTTTCTCTTTATACAAAAGCAGATGGAGACTCCCATGGCAGATGATAATGGGAGTAACTGAGCAATGGGACACGACACAAGACACTGGATGACAATCAGGAGCACTGCAAGAGTGGAATAGCCTGCCTAGTGAAGTGATGGTCATTTGTACAGGGCACTAGTGAGTTTGATTCTGCAAGAAGACTGCTGTAAATAATTTGTTGTTGAATAAATGGGCTTAATTTCCATTCAGTGTGCATCTCAGTGTTCATTACAATTGGTGATCAGAAGTGGGATTGAACCAGCAAATGACCCAAGATGGTGGGCTGGTATCACCAACTGAGCAAAGACTATAAACCACTGGGTGGGCAGACTGACATCAGTCCGCACAAGTCATCTTTGAGTCCCAAGTGCAAAGCGCAGGAAAACTGCAGCCAATTGCCAATAACTGATGGATTATTTTATTGTTATCTCCCAAGAGGGGACACAGAGACTGGCAGAGCCGTCGCACCCAGAGGAGAAATGTTGAAAGTCGGCTGGCATAATGGTTCGGGCTCCTGGGAGGCTTATTGGAGCTGATTTACTGTTATCACCGGTGCCAGTGCTAATGGCGTCTTAACGTAAGGGCACAATGGGCACTGGCTGGGGGCCCACAATGTTTCTGATGCCTATGTATGTTTCTGTTTTGCAATTGCCACAGACGTGTGATTGGGAGACAACTGAAATGCCTTAAGAATAGTACTACCACGCCAAACCAGGGGGTGGCGAGCTGCACTAACTCTCTTTCTCAATCTTCTGTAGACCATCCACAGGAAATCTTGCTAGGTCCCGGCGCCCGTGATGACGTCACTTCTGGTCCCGGTGCCAGTGATGGTGTCACTTCCGGTATCAAAAACACCACTTTCTATTCTGGCACCAATGATGACGTCACTTCCGGTCCTGGTCCCAATTACATCACTTCCAGTCTCTGGCTTTAAAGTCGCCATCTTTTCCTGTTACATTCAGTTTGGTTTAGGACTGAAACCCGTGAACATCACAATCAATTTCAACCCTTTTTGCAGCCAAGGCATAATATACGGGTGGCTGCCCCAAACCTTTTTATGTCTGTGGTCTACTTTTGTGACGCTATCAAAACAGGGGATCTATGATGCTATAAAGAAGTTCCTGGGACTGAGGGAGCAAGTGATACATCTGATCATGACGTTAGAAGATGAGGCGCTAGCAATACTGGATGATGTGGCACCAGAAGATCAGATGGAACTGAGTGCCCTTTTGGCAGCTATAAAGCTCCACTTCGGTCTCAACGAGTCGCCGCTGGGATTGCAAGAGAACGACAGGTGTTCATTACAATAACTTAAAAAGACATGTAAATAATTGTTTTATGGAGTTATTCATTACACTCAACTGGGTATTTTTTCAAGAGTTTTGCTTCCCGAAAATTTTTATATTGATCATATAGATTATACATATTATACAGACATTTTTAAGACGATCAGAAACTGATATTCCCGTTCAGGTGTCGCTTCTTATCTTACTCTCAATATGGCGTGAACACGCTCCTTAAGCCTCTGTAATGTAAATATGTAATGGATGGGTTAAGTACGCTATGTTCACATTACAAGCCTCATCGCTCAATTACAATTATTGCTCAGACCAGATTTAACTATCTTGATGGTTCACATTCGTAAATTCAAGAGACCTCCTGTATTTAACTGTAATGTGAACACATCTGTCCTTTGAAACATTTACGTGTGCAGGTCATCTGTGTCACCAGCAACAAAAACACATCGTATTTGTGAGACGACTCCTGATATTTTGCTGCACTCCTTTTACCGTGGAAGTTGGATGTCAGAACTGAGAATGACGTCACACCTGAATTTACCGCGTTCCAGTAAAACCAATATGGACACGTCCAGAAAAAACTTTGTTGTACTTTCTCCATTGGAATAAATAGCAGTTGATACCAATGCACTACCAGGGCTGGATTAAGCATTAAGCAAACTAAGCACGTGCTTAGGGCATGAAGGGGTGGGGGGCACCACAGATGTTTACTATGGACCGTATGGTGCAAAATTGCAAATGGCAAAGGTTTCAAAAAAAGGTTCTCCCACATTAAATGAAAAAATTACTAACAAATCCAGTCAGGTCCGTATGTATTTGGACAGCAACACAATTTTCAGAATTTTGCCTCTGTATGCCACCATAGTGAATCTGAAGCAAAGCAATGAAGATGTTTTCAAGAGTTTTGCTTCCCAAAAATTTGTACATTATGACAGACATTTTTAAGACAATCAGAAATATAACTTCAGAGTAACTGACTATTATGTAGGAATGTGGAGAAACATGAAGTTAACTTTTACTGAATTTAGTGTGTTTACTCCCTTAATGTTGCTGCCACACTGCAGTAGTTCCATTGAGCTAAAAATATTGTCCTGCTGAACTTCGCTTGTACTCTGCCTCTGATTCTTTTCATTTCAGTGTCCAACAATAGTCGGCCAGCAGTGATGGACTCCACTCACCCTGATCCCGCTTTTCCGTCGTTGCAGTGTCCTCATGAAACCTTTCGCTATATCCATCACTGACTCCTCCAAGATTAGATGGGAAGAAGTCCAAGTGTGAATGCAGAAAAAGAATCTGATTTTGCATGCATGAAGGTTGATATCAACCAGCTGGACAAAGTTTGGCGCTCTGTAGTTGCCAAGAACATTCTGAACAACATCCTTGAATGCTTTCCATGAGATTTCCTCCGGCCCCACTAGCAGATCTTCAAATTGCTTGGCATTGATGACGTGTCTGATTTGTGGAGCAACAAATATGCCCACCTTAATCTTGGCATTAGTTACTTGTGGAAACATCTGTGTCAAATATCCAAATGTTCCATCTTCCTTGTTCATTACTTTTTAATGAAACTTTTCTTTAGTCCAAGTTTTATATGAAAAGGAGGTCAAAATATCTTTGTTGGGTCAGTCAGTGGATTATGTGCCCCACTTTTCTGCTTACCAGTTCTTTGTAATGAGATGAGACTCTTTAGCATGGCTGCCCCATTTGCAGTACTTGGTATATTTAAGCAGCAGGGCCAGAACATTTAGATCACCACGGATGTTCTAGTTGTAGTTGTTGTACTGTGTATGTAGACTTACAATAGGAGAGGAAATTAGGAATATAGGCGACTACAATGAAATGGTATGTGACAGGAAAATTTAAAAGTGATGTTTGAGATCAGCTGGCCAAAATATTAAAAATACACCCAAAGGTGTTGAGGAAGCCACATCTTCATATTTCCATTGTTGTTTGTTTAAACAGCTTGTAGAATGAGTCTACTATAGTATATAACGGATGGCATTCAAACCAGGACCGAGGGTGAGAGGCCAATCTAACTGAGGAACAGGAGGACATATGCCAGATGGCAGCACACCCAGAACTGGATTCCCACACAGCCACCCACAGGGCATAATGGGAGCTGTAGTCCATTGGGGCAGCCTGGGTGAGTTCAATGTGCGCTGCCAAGGGGAACCATTGGGTTTAGTAATTCCTACTTTGTAAGATTTCTGATTGACCCAGAAGTACTTCCATTGAACTATGCCTTGGCTCTGGATGTACTCTAAAATAGAAGGAGCCACTCAGCCACATCCTGGCGAGTCAGAGCTGGGAGAGAAAAAGAGAGAGGAGAAGAGAATATTAATAAAGAACCCAAATGTAAGGTATTTTTGTTCATAAACCCATTTTGTTTGAAGCCAGGACTGGTGTAGCGTGAATGCGTTTGGGGATTGGGGTGCTGCAATGCCCCCTACTGGTCACAAGTAAAATATGTTTGCTTACTGATCACGAAGAGTGTGGTTTATATTTATAGTGTGAAGCTGACATGCAAAACGCAATGCAAACTGCATGCGCGGTGATCGACCAACACACATTTATACTTGACGCGGCCTGTTAGGTCAGTGTGTTGATATTCTCCTAGTCAATAAGTCACAGTGTTTGGTCAATATCACATAGCTAACAATGTCACAGCAGAGGATTTGTGACTCTGCTGATGGTAGAAGAGTTGAGACTGCTATTACTGATTTTATTTGGAGGAAAAGGGAGATGGTGGAGTGTCAGGCCCATTAAATAAAAGCAGTGAAAGAAGGACGACTGTGCTATCTCATGAGATGGGGACTGACATGATGAGCAGATGCATTTCAAATGTTTTTGCTGGTCTTCCTTGTGTTTTGATGACCTGTTGTATGACATTCACCTTTCGTTTAACATTCTGGCACCCATGTAACCCAACTCACCTTGAAATCAACCAAGTTGGATACATGGTGCTGCCTCTGCATCACCACACAGTTAGAAAAATTTCATGCCTGGCTAAGTTTGACACCATTTTTGCCACATAGCCCCCGTGCTGCCAAGAACAGATACATCAAGTATAAACCAACCTTAACTTTGTATCATTTCTGGAAGTATCTCATACACCTTTCAAATCCAAGTTATTACAGTGCATCCATTTAGCTTTGAATAAAAATTCTGGTGGAGGGTTGTGAGGGAGACACACAAAGAAGAGAAGAATGAGATCATGTAAAGGGCACCTTAGCTGGGAATCAAAATGGAAATCCTTGAGCTGAAAGGCAGTAACCCTATTTGCTTTTCCCACTGTCCCACTATCGTTTGTAAAATTCACAAGTAACTCTGATGTTGTGTTATTAGAGGAGAGCAGAGAGCTATGAGAGTCTAAACTACCATGTCATCCATGTGGGTTAGCATCATTCACCACTCTTGACCACCAGAATTGCACAAAATGCATTCACAATATGTCTAATAAAGTTCTTTGTATCGCATCCATATCTGGAATATCGTCCTTTGTAAAAGCTATGGAAAACTTAATATCATTCCTCCTTAAGTTCATTTTGATTTTCAGAATGCATCACATTCATAAGCTCTCTCTCATGTCACACTCCCAGTCTTCTTGTCTTGATGGGGATGACTATTGGGCCAAAACAATTGTGCCAACTGGACAGCAAGAAGTTCCTGGCTGCAAATTGTTGTTTTAAATGATAGCACTGATGTGCACAAAACCGAGTCCAAAACAGAACTGAGGGAATAGGGGAAAGGTGGAGGCTTTTAAAGGAGAAGACAGGAAGTGAGATCATAGGGGCCGGGCTCAGGAAGGTCTTCAGTCATAGGTTCGAGCCCAGATGTGACATCACAGGGGCCGGAGCCAGCAAGGTCTTCTTCCATAGGCTTGGTCCCAGAAGTGATGTCAAGAGGGCCAGGTGGAATCTCCCGTGAATGGTCTGCAGGCAAGGGAGAAATAAAATCAGTGCACTCTGCCACATCCCGGTCTGATTCGGAACTGCCCTTCCTCAATCCCTTTAGCTGCCTCCCATGCGCACGTGTGTGACAATATACAATCATGGCCAAAATTATCGGCACCCCTGGAATTTTCCCAGAAAATGCACTATTTCTCCCAGAAAATTGTTGCAAGTACAAATGTTTTGGTATACACATGTTTATTTCCTTTATGTGCATTGAAACAACACAAAAAAACAGAGAAAAAAAGCCAAATCTAACATCATGTCACACAGAACTCCAAAAATGGGCCGGACAAAATTATTGGCACCTTTTCAAAATTGTGGGTAAATCATTTTATTTCAAGCATAT
The DNA here is from genome assembly GCA_026402145.1 of Polypterus bichir lapradei. Lineage (NCBI taxonomy): Eukaryota > Metazoa > Chordata > Cladistia > Polypteriformes > Polypteridae > Polypterus > Polypterus bichir. The sequence continues at coordinate 22,946,694 of JANRMT010062789.1, forward strand.
GATGCTCGTTTGAACTCACCTGTGGTAAGAAACGGGTGCTGGCAATATAGCAATCACACCTGAAGCCAGTTAAAATGGAGAAAAGTTGACTCAACCTTTGTGTTGTGTGTCTGAGTGTGCCACACTAAGCATGGAGAACAGAAAGAAGAGCAGAGAATTGTCTGAGGACTTGAAAACAAAAATTGTGGAAAAATATCAACAATCTCAAGGCTACAAGTCTATCTCCAGAGATCTTCATGTTCCTTTGTCAACTGTGCGCAACATAATCAAGAAGTTCACAACATATGGCACTGTAGCTAATCTCCCTGGACGTGGACGGAAGAGAAAAATTGATAAAAGACTGCAATGAAGGATAGTCAGAATGGTGGATAAACAGTCCCAATCAACTTCAAAACATATTCAAGCTGTTCTGCAGACTCAGGGTGCAACAGTGTCAGCTCGAACGATCCGTCGACATCTGAACGAAATGAAACGCTATGGCAGGAGAGCCAGGAGGACCCCACTGCTAACACAGAAACATAAAAAAGCCAGACTGGAGTTTGCCAAAATGTACTTGAGGAAGCCAAAATCCTTCTGGGCGAATGTCTTGTGGACAGATGAGACCAAGGTAGAGCTTTTTGGTAAAGCTCATCATTCAACTGTTTACAGAAATCGGAATGAGGCTTACGAAGAAAAGAACACAGTACCTACAGTCAAACATGGTGGAGGTTCTAAGATGTTTTGGGGATGTTTTGCTGCCTCTGGCACTGGATACCTTGACTGTGTGCAAAGCATCATGAAATCTGAAGACTACCAAAAGATATTGGGGCGCAAAGTAGGGCCCAGTGTCAGAAAGCTGGGTCTGCGTCAGAGGTCATGGGTGTTCCAGCAGGACAATGACCCCAAACATACTCTAAAAGCACCCAGAAATGGTTGAAGACAAAGCACTAGAGAGTTCTGAAGTGGCCAGCAATGAGTCCGGATCTAAATCCAATTGAACACTTAAGGAGAGATCTCAAAATTGCTTTTGGG
>JANRMT010062789.1:22964752-23080693 GCA_026402145.1 Polypterus bichir lapradei
GGGCGGGCCCCCCTAGGGGGGTGCGAAGTAACAAAAAGGGGGGCGCGAAGATGTGAAAAAAAGAAAACAAGAATCAAAAATATGAAAACAAATCTGTTGAAACCAAAACAAATTAACTTAAACTACATTCTGATACTAGAACAATAAATATAGAGTTAGATAAATGGCAATAAAAGTTAAGTAGGTATAATAAAATATGCATCTACATTTGAAAAAAATGTTAGGGGGGACGTGATTAAAACTGTTATGAAAACTTGGGTCGCAAATACTTAAAGGTTGAGAAACGCTGCTGTAGACCTATGTGATCAAACTGTGGTGAGGCAAAGATCAGGGCAAGGGGGTCAAATTATTTCTAAAGCTTTGAGTGTTCTCAGGAGAACAGTGGCCTCTTGAATTGTGAATTGAGAAGAATTGAGGACCTTTTGTAGAGTTGGCCATTCGGGTAAGAAGGACTTTGGTCAGGGAGGTGACCAAGAGTTCAATGGTCACTCCAACAGAGCCTCTGACATCCTCTGCTGAGATAGTAGAACCTACCAGAAGGATGACCACCTCAGCAGCACTCCATCAACCTGGCGTTTATGGTAGAGTGGCTAGATGGACTCTGACAACATGAAGTAGGAGATTCTCTGTCTGAGCAGAACTCCAAGCTCTCTGTCTGGTGAAGATCAGGTCCAGCTCATCACCTGCCTAATTCCATCCCTATGGTGAAGCGTGGTTGTGGCAGCATCATGCTGTGGGGGTGCAGGGACATGGAGACTGGTCAGAGCTGAGGAAAGATGAAAGCAGCCAAACACAGAGAGGGTGCTTGAAGAAAACCTGCTTGAAAATGCAGGCCACCTCTGACTGAGGCAGGGCCTCACCTTTTAGCAGGACAATGTCCTGAAGTATACAGCCAAGCCAGTGCCAGTTCCTGACTGTCTTTGAGTAGCCAAGCCAAAGGCCAGACTTAAACCCCAAAGAACAGTGTTTCCCCACCTTTATGGTGGTCATGACCCAGTTTGTGAATCATGCCCAATTGTGGGTGCAGTGGGTGTGTGTTTCATTTGGGGTCGGCTGCGGCCCACCTGCAATGCCACCATGGCCCACAGATTGGGAAATGCTGCCACAGAACTTCTGTGTAGAAACCTGAAGATGACAGTTTACAGACACTTCCCATCCACTCTAATGGAGCTTCAGAGGATCTGCCAGGAAGAAAGGGATAAACGGACCAACTCCAGGTGTGCAAAGCTTGTAGAGACTTACCCAAGTAGGCTCAAAGCTGACATTACTGTCAAGGGGGCTTCTACAAAGTACTGAATTAAGAGTCTGAATACGTATATAAATGTAGGATATCAGTGTTTAATTTTTAATAAATTTGCCAATCTTTCTGGAAACATGTTTTCACTTTTACATTATGGGTAATTGAGTGTAAACTTATTGGCAAAAATGGCAAATTTATCCATTTAAAATTAAATCTACAACAGAATATAGTATGCAGAAAGTGAAGGAGTCTGAATATTTTCTAAATCAACTGTAGCTAACACCCAGGAGGAGACCCTTGATTATGGCAACAGCACTGTCCTAGGTGGGCTATACATAAAATAATATAAGATAATAGTAAATCCAACATAGTGGTTAGTGCAGGACACTGTGACACTGAATTGAATTAAATGGCTTCCAGTATGTGTGTGTGTTCCTATAGAGATATATGCATGACTATTTTCTGTATAAAATCTTTAACAGAAAATGATTTTCATTTTTGACAAAGCGGTGGCTGTGCAGATGTATATTGATATGAATGTTACAGACCGTCTGCCATTACAAGGCAGGCAGAATATGAGAGAAATCAAACGTGACATAAATGTCAGGAAAAGAACGCACAGTTTAGTGCTTCAGTGATTCATGATGGAAATGAGATGGGCTTTTAATTACTATAGATCTATGATGAAAGTGATAGTTGTCTGGGACAGCTGAACTAAATAAAATCACCTCAAATTATATTAGTCCGCCGTCAACATCCACCGTTTCCCTGCTCTGGGAGACTTTGTTTCAGTCCTGGCCGGATCGCCGCCTCTGCAGGCTTTTGTTCATTCTGCTTGAGTCTTTGTGGATTTCTTTCAGGTAATTTGTGTTTCCTTTCACACTACAAACATAAATCTCTATTTGGTTAAATGGGGCCTTTAAAAGTGTCCTGATTTGTTACGTGTGCCTACACTGACACTGCAACCCTGGCTTTAGATAAAAGACAGGTAGATGGATTCAAAAACACAACTTTGATCTGTTTAAAAATATTTATCGCTCAGATTCTCGCAGACGAAAATAGTGCTCAACAAAGGAAAGGAAGATGATCTTTACAATTCCTCCTTAAAATTCGCTCGTAAAAAGGGGTGGGGCCATGAGGTAGGCAGGACTAAGCGAAACAGGGGGGCGTGGCTGTCGGGTTTGCATCATGTGAGATTCCACATGCAGCATCAACAGCCCTGAAAAGTAGGTTAGCGGAGAAGCGAGAAGAGAAGGCGGAGGAAGATTGGTGTTTGCATCAGCTGTACTCGCTCGGAGTTACGAAGCCGGCAGGAAAAAGCGAAGCAAAAACCTTGCAGAGGGGTAAAAAAAAGGCAGGACTGCGCCGAGCAACATTTCCCCAAGATTTGCGGAGATTCGGATGACTGATCAGGAAGCATGAAGGGTGAGTGTCAAAGTGGGGTGCAAAGGTTTTTTGGGGATATGAGACATTCGCTTAACTGTTACTCATGTCATTGCTTAATATTATTAGAATTTACTCTCTTGCATTGCATGCAAGTTGCTTGTGTAATTGACAGCGCTGACTCACGTTTCACACTATGCGACTTTTCTTTTTGCAGCGTTGCTTCGGATTATTTTCGTTTGTCTAACACGCATGTTACGTGCATGGTTTTTGTAATAATACACACTGCTACAGTGCCTTTTGTTTTTATTGGACTGCCAATCTGAAACTTAAAAAAGAAAAAGTGGAGTTAGCTCTTAAATGTAAGTGCAGAGTACTCTTAAACGAGAACTGTGTTTCAAAGTGTACGGGCTTTCCGCTATAGAATTGCTAAAGCGCTCAGTTGGCTTTTTTCCCCCGCTTGCCTTCTTTGTCCCAACTTTGGATATGTTATGTAAGAGTCCGGTGGAGGCGGGGGGGGGGGGGGATTATGGTCGCAGGATTGTCGTTAGTTTGTGCATGCGAGGCAAGGCGCCTGGGCAGCCTTCCACACGCCGAGCGCTACATTGCACCCCCGAGGCACGCATTTATTCATTTATTTGTTTATTTTTTAATCACAAATTAGTAGAGATGCAGCGTGCTGCGAAACGTGTGCCGCGCGAGCCTGTCCTACTGACCCAATTCTGTCAGCTTGCGACTACGCACGCCTTGGGGGCGTGGCCAAAAGCCGGCAAGTGGACTCCCATGTGCGTGCGAGCGAGCCACACAGACTCCCTCTGGTGTCCGATGTGAAGAACTGCAGCCACCGACCTTGTATGATTATTATGGTGCCCATTGTGCGAGTGGTTCAATCACACCGAGACCTGTAAACTAAAGTATATAACCTTGATTTGTTTAAAAAATAATTTACTCTAATTGTTTTACATTTAATCCTGTATCTATACTTAAGATATCCATCCATTTTCTAACCTGCTAATCTAATTTATCGTTAAAGGGCTCTGCGCTTATTCCAGCAGCGCTGTGAGTAAAGTAGAAAGTGACCCTAAGCAGAGGGTCAGCCCCTCACCACCACACACCCAGTCATCCATTTTCTAACTTACTCAGACTTCAGGTGGAGTGCCAGCAGCACCAGTGCTAGGTTTTTTTGAGCCCCAGGCTAAGCTTATTAGTGTGCCACCCGACCGTTGTTCAGTAGCAAACCTATGCGGCTGGGTTCCCCCCCGTGATCTGTGCCTAATTCTTTTTAATGGCAGTGCCAGCCCTGGGTTGTCAGTCTACAGCAGGGCACAGTTGCACTCACACACACACACACACTCTCCATATGGCACTAATTAACTAGCGGGGAGTGTGGCGTAGTGTTGAAGGCTTTGCTGTTGACAATGTGCGACCCTGAGCAAGCCACTTCACCTGCCTGTGCTCCAAATGGAGAAAACTTTAATAAATTGGTTCATTTTCTATCTCAGATGTTACAAGTCCCCTTGGATAAAGGCGTCAGCCAAATAATTCAACGTAAAATCCATCCATCCATTATCCATCCCGCTATATCCTAACTACAGGGTCATGGAGGTCTGCTGGAGCCAATCCCAGCCAACACAGGGCGCAAGGCAGGAAACAAACTCCGGGCAGGGTGCCAGCCCACCACAGGGCACACACACACACACACACCAAGCACACACCAGAGACAATTTAGAATCACCAATGCACCTAACCTGCATGTCTGTGGAGTGTGGGAGGAAACCCATGCAGACACGGGGAGAACATGCAAACTCCACGCAGGGAGGACCCCGGAAGCAAACCCAGGTCTCCTAACTGTGAGGCAGCAGTGCTACCCACTGCACCACCATGCTGTCCTCAATGTAAAATGTTAATGCAAACTTGAGGTGGTGGGAAGTTCATATTGTGGGAAAATACAATGCTGTTTAAAGTATGAGTGGTTAATTATATAGTGCCATTGATATCTTGCACAAAATGTTACTCAACAATTTATAGTAATCGTTACCGTCAGATAGAATACAACTCTTACAGCATACCAATATTTACATATATGTTCATTTGGGAAGGGGGGATGAATTAGAACTCATCCCAGCACATATTTTACAAAGGAAAGACCTTTGACTTTTCCGAATGTAAAAGTTTATGTTTGAAAGGCAACCCTGGTGGCAGCCAGCCATCCATCCATCCATCGCCAAACCTACTGCGTGTGGGTGGCAGAAGGTAAGAGCAAGCCCTGGCTGGGCGGAGGGGCACACTCACACGTCCACGTCCACCCACACACCTTCACACTTGGTGACAAGTCTTCCTGAGATGGGTTCGGACCATCGGGATCGAGATAAGCAACTTCAGACAAACGACACCCCACCTGGGATGGTATACAACGGGGTCCACGTGCCATAAAGCAGCAGTGCTGTCTGCCTGATCGTCCCCATGGCGCTCATCACAGTGTGAAAAATACCAAAAAAAAAAATGGGTACATGGGTTATAAAAGTAAAACAAAACAGAATGGAAGTCAGATGAGTTTTGAAACAAACAAAAAAAAATCAGTTAAAATAATTACAGTGGGATTTGGGGTGGAGGGGAGCATTCTTTTAATTAAAAAAATATTTATGGGAGTAGCAGCCACTTCTGCAGTAATATTCAAAGGCTTCAAGGTGTTTGTCACAAAGACGAGGGCTTGTGGGTAAAGGACTGAGCTTAACAAGACCCCCTTAGGGGTGTGAGCCCCCCACTGGCCCGTCATGTAAGGACAATGGATCTGTTTCTAGGAAGTGTTTTGTGTGCCGTGAAGGAAGCTTTAGAAAGGAAAGATGGGTTGGCTGGTTTAACACACTTTTGTTGTGAGTTGCTCAGTTACACTCCGAGGTGTGTGTGTGTGTGTGTGTGTACACATTTATGTCATCTGGGTGACGTTTGCAAGTTCTCGCATGTTTTCTTTGGGTTTTCCTTTCTGGTTTTATCCCACGCCCCCCCCCAAAATGTGATTTAGGGTAACTGGTGACACTAAACTGGCCCTGTGATGAATTGGTGACCTGTCCAGAGTTCTCCCCCATCTTGTACCTGAGAAGTGTTTATGACACTGAATTGGATTAAATGGCTTCCAATATGTGTGTATGATTATATATATTGTTGCGGATGCCAGGGGCGATGACCCGGCCGGGATGCCTTCGAGGACCAGAAGTGGGCGTGTGCCCATCTGGAATCACGTGGGGGCCGCCTTCCTGGTTGCTTTGGTGGCCACGGGTTAAGGGCATGGAAGCCCCACCCTGCAGGGGCCCGTGGTCACCGCCAGGAGGTGCCCCAATGCCTTGGGGACCTGTTCCCTCAGCACTTCCGCCACCCCAGGAAGTGCTGGGGGGAAGATTTAGAAGGGCACCCGGAGAGCTGCCGGGAGAACAGCCGGCACTTCCGCCACGCTGGGGCGTGGCCAACGAGGGAATGCCGGGAGCCACCTGGAGCTCGTCTGGGAGAGGATAAAAGGGGCCGTCTCCCTTCATTCGAGGCTGGAGTCGGGTGGAAGCAGGACAAGGCAAGAGAGGAGAGTGGAGGCGGCCTGAAAAGAGAAGGCATTGTGTGGCCAGGACTGTGACTATTGGGGTCTGTGCACTATTTTGGACTGGGTCTTAGTGACCATATTTGTAACTATTGTAAATAAACACGTGTGGTGGTTGAAGAACAACATGTCCACCTGTCTGTGTCCGGGTCGGCTCCATTATATATATATATATATATATATATATATATATACACAATTTTCTGTATAAAATCTTAGACACAAAATGATTTTCATTTTTGACAAAGCAGTGGCTGTGTAGATGTATATTGATATGAATGTTACAGACCGTCTGCCATTACAAGGTAGGCAGAATATGAGAGAAATCAAATGTGAAATAATGTCAGGAAAAGAACGCAGAGTTTAGTGCTTCAACGTTTCAGATTAGAAATGAGATGGGCTTTTAATTATTATAGATCAGTGATGAAAGTGATAGTGTTCTGGGAGAGCTGGACTAAATAAAATCACACAAAGGAACAAAACCTCAGATTATATTAGTCTGCTGTCAGCACCCATCCTTTCTCTGCACCTGCTTATTCCAGCAAGGACCCTAGCCCAAAGTTGTAATAAGTCCTGAATGGGGCTGTGCCTTACTGGCACAACCCAGGTGGGTAAAGAGCTGGCAGTCACACAAATATACGTGTCTCTTTGGGGTGATGACAGAAACAGGAATATCTGAAGAAAGCCAACAGGGAGGAGGATATGAGAATTCCACACAGTAAAGCTGGCTGGGAATTGAAACCAAGACCCTTACATTGTTAGGCAGCAATGCCAACTACTCTGCCACGGTCATGTCGGGAGTCTGTGCCTTTCAAGCAGTTAAAGTTATCAGTAAGTCCTTTACTTAATATGGTGCTGTTCATTTTTACCTGTGTCATTATCCACCTTAATAAAAGGACCAGCGTCTGTGTGTCCATCCAATTGCAGTGCCATCTGCTATCCAACAGATGGCACATCCCAAACCTTAGCACTGCTTTTACAAGTCCTTTACCAAATGGTATGTGGCAGACATGGGCTATCCAGCAAATGGCACATCCTAAAAATTAGCACTGTTATTAATAGTCTTGAACATCTTCAACAGATGGTGCATCACAAACTTTAGCATTGCTTTTATAAATTCTTTAGCAACTTTTATGTAACATACACAGGCTATCCAATAGATGGCACATCGCAATCATTAGCACCGCTTTTATGAATCCTTTACCAAACAGTATGTAACGGAGACATAGCAACCAAATGGGCACACTGTATTGCCAACAGTAACGCTGAGGTCTTTGTTGCCTACTTAGATTTCAATGCATCTTAGACGGGGTAGCACAGCTAAGTCTTTTATCGTAAACCTATTGCTGTGTGCACTTTAGGTCCCACCCTAGTGCTGCTTGGGGGTCTTTTGAGGGTGCCAAATGTGTGTGTCACCCTGTCCAGGGTAGTTTTCTGCCTTTTGCCCAGTGCTGCTGAATTGGATTTAGCACCTCTGAGAAAGTTGTGAGCACATTTGTCTGCACCTGTTTGGCTTACTGGTGCCACTGTGTGTGAAATGCTATAGTAGCCCTGAAGTGTCCTATTAAGTGTTCTTATTCTTAAATAATAATTCTTAACTTAAATATGGATGCGGCACTGTGGTGAGGTGGTCACCTGGGTCTGAATATCAGCCCGGGTGCTGGCTGTGTGGACTTTGCTTGGTTTCTCTTCGTGCTGATTGGTGATTCTGAATTGGCCAGGCATCTCAGGACACGCTGGCATCCCAACCAAGGTTGGTTCCTGCTTTTGCCCCCAGCTGCTGTTAGGGTAGATGCCGGTTCCCCCGTGATGCTGAACTGGATAAGATGAGTTGGTATATGTGGTGGGGGGGGGGTAGGGGTTGGGATTTCAAATGGCCTTGTCTGGGCTACGTGTTTGTGCTAAATAAACAGCACGTTTGAAAGTGTCCTGATTTGATGCTAATACTTGTTTTTCTGAACTAATTACCTCCTAATAAGCTCAAGAAACTTGGCAGTCACTCTTGTAACTGTCATGTCTCTACTTCTATCTATCTAGACACCCGTGGTTGAGGGCAGGTGTCGAGGTGACATGTTCCATTTCCTGCGTGTTCTGAGGTGCAGGCAAGTGCCAGTTGGGCTTTTGAGAAGGTCTGCCTGCTCACCAGAGTCTCGGACCCTGCTCTGATATTCATTTCTCTTAGGCTCACAATACTTCTACTACATAAACTACAGTATGTCCGAGGCTCAAATCCTGCACCCGGCAGTTTGTGGTTTGTATGTTTCTCGTATGTCTGCTCAGGTGTCCTCTGTCTACGTTGTCATTTCTCTCCCAAAGTGAGCGTGGGGGGTCCTGTGATGGACTGGCCACCCCATCTTATCCCGGGCCGGTCCTGATCTCCCTCCTGTTTCTGTTCTGGGTTATGAACCCTGCTTAGACTTTTCCTTTCTTTCCTTCTTTCACCTCAAGATAAAGTGTGCTGAGGAGGCCGCTTTGTGCCAGGTAAGTAGGGGGTCTCGTTGGGCAGACTGTTTCATAAGCTGTATGTTTGATGCTTGTCCGAGGGGCAGTCGTAGTAAAAATCAGGTTTGACCGTTCAGCTTTGTGGGCAGTCGGAGTCCAAGAGCTGCTTTTGGGGTTGCTTTGCACCCCTCGGGGTCCGCTTGTGTATGATTATGTAACGTGAGATGTTGATGCGTGTCTTGTACGGTGGTAGAGCGTCCACATTGTGTCTTCTGCCGCAGTGCGCAGAGTATCTGGAAGCTTCTGTGCTGTGATATGGTATCAGCGCTTCACGCGAGAGCCATTTTGTGAAGGCGGCTGCCATCTTCGTGAATCCCAGCCGTGTCGCAGGGAGGACGGTGAATGTTTGGCTGAGATCTGCGGGGTGAGGGCTTCAGACTGCTGTGAATTGGTCAATTGGTTATCAGAATGGGGGTGGGGTGGGTGATATGGTGAACCCCCCCCCCCCCCCCCCAGCCCCCCAGTTTCAGTCTGAATGCTCCACTGGGTCCGATTTGATTGCTTCTGATTGGCGAGTCCTTAATGGTTTCGGTGGTCGAGACGGGTGGTGGGTGCCATCGATGACCTATTTGCTGGGACTTGCTGCTGAAGTCAGGGGGTCCGGCCGGTAATGAGGTGGACTGGAAAGGAAAGCACGCAGGAGAGGACACGGCCGGTCAGCCTGACTGGTTTTCGGCTCTCTAATGATTGCACTAATGGCTTTTGAAAAGAATCCTGCTTTCTTTGTTCTGCTGTTTCCACTGTTTTAGACGTTCCTCCCGTGTCCATTTGTGTTTTTTCTTCTCCGCTGTCAGAGGACTGGTGATTCTAAATTAGCCCCTTGTATTAATGGCCCCTGAAATGCACTGAAGCTCCACCAAGTGTCCCTTTCTGCCTTTTGCCCAGTGCTGCCGGGATTAGGCTGTGGTCCCAAAGTTGAATTGGGTGCCTTCAAGAATGTTCCTCTCCGTTGTGAGACGATGTGTTTGCTGTGCTAGTTTGGTTTGTTTTTGTATCCCTTGCTGAAGACCCCAAAGCAAACAGATGATGGCAGCGAGCAAAAGAATTTTAATTTCATTATTAACAAGCTCCTGGCATTTGAGTCCAGCCAGCAGCTCTCCGAAAAGGAAATGAATAAATCCGTCCAGTTGTACATCGGCCAACAGCTGCAGGGATTAAAGACTAAGCTGTGTCTTCAGTTCATGACCCCTGTCCCCTCGCACAGGTTAGTGTCCCAAACTGGCCACGAAAAGCGTGACAGGAAATCAGCCGGGGTGTGTGACGTAGTGACCCTGGGCACCTGCTGCTGGCCCTCCTCTAGAGGGAGCCATGGAGCTTCAATCAATGAGCAGGTCAGCGAGTTTAATTAATCGTCCATCCATTGTCTTAACTGGGGTCTCGGGGGCTGGAGGGCTTTTAACCTCTTAGTGCAGGGGCAGGAAACTAACCAAGGGTGGCACACTAATCTGTTGTAAGGGCACACACACACACACACACACACACACACACACAAAGGGATACTTAAGAGCTACCAATACACCAAATGAGCGTGTTGTTTCTTTGGGGTCGGTGAGGGAAACCACAAGGACATGGAGACAACATGAGGACTCCACACAGATGGTGGCCCAGGCCTGGAGATGAATTTGGGTTCCTGCAGCTCTCAGTGCACAGTTGTGTTCAGCTTAGTTACATTTTTGGAGTGGGAACTGGGAAATCCTCAACTTGCGTTTAGCCAAATGACAACCAAGCGGTTTGTTAATCAATAATCGTCTGATTAATTGAGGCACCGTAGCTGAGCCAAAGTCCAGGGCTGGCTAGTGACAGTTTTTGTTTTTGATATACTTTGTGAATCCCCGGGGTGGGGGGATTGTCTTTTTGCCTGATTTGCATGACCTTTAGTGGTCAGAACGCAGGGTCAGCCATTGTACAGCACCCTGGAGCAAATTTAAAGGTTAAGGGCCCAGCGAAGTAGGACCCCGTCTGGCAGTAATGGGACTTGAACAGGCAACCTTCCTGATACCACCACAGTTCCTTCACCTCTGTACTCAAAAGTGATAGATAGGAAAGGCACTAGTGTCGGCTTTGTATTTATCCATCCATCCGTCCATTATCCAACCCGCTATGTCCTAACTACAGAGTCACAGGGGTCTGCTGGAGCCAATCCCAGCCAACACAGAGCACAAGGCAGGAAACAAACCCCAGGCAGGTCGCCAGCCCACTGCAGGGCACACTCACCAAGCACACACTAGGGACAATTTAGGATCACCAATGCACCTAACCTGCATGTTTTTGGACTGTGAGAGGAAACTGGAGCACCAGGAGGAAACCCACGCAGACACGGGGAGAACATGCAAACTCCACGCAGGAAGGACCCGGGAAGCGAACCCGGGTCTCCTAACTGTGAGGCAGCAGCGCTACCACTGCGCCACCGTGCGGCCCCTTTTTATTTATTTATTTATTTATTTATTTATTTATTGTTTTGGGTTGGTATCCTTCTTTATAAAAGCGCTCGGGATTGTCCTTCCGTCCCGTGAGTGCTACGCAGGCGCAGAGTTTTACACACGCCCCGTCCATTTTGCAATGCACGATGGGATTTGTAGTTTCGTTTTTCCAGGTAAAAGATGATTTTCTACTCCAGACTGTGCAATATCTTCTTCTTCTTTCTTATTATATAAAAGCGGTTGGGATTGTCCTTCCGTCCCATGAGTGGAAAGCGTAGCGGTATTCCGCTTATCACAGACTTACTACTTGCAGCTTGCGGTACGAAGCGACATGATGTGAGCAGAGTCTTGAAACCCGAAAAATCGATCATAAAATCAGACCCCGACTTATACACCCATTCAAAAATGCGACACTTAATTTTTTATTTTTTTTACATCTTCTTGCCTCCTCCAATCTCACACCAGTTTCTCAGACACATCAAATTTTGTTGCAGCAGCGCAGTTACCAATTTCTTTCGCCACTTCAACGACGTTTAATTTAAAACCAGCTTCATATTTTCTTCTGATCAAACTCTCCATCGTAAATAAGGGATGCTCTTATGATAAAGGTGTGTGAGATACAAAAAACACAAAACAATGCAAACGTCGCTTTGGAATAGATCGGGTATTACCTTGTGGTCACGTAGGCACAATATATAGAAATAAAAGGCGTGTGCTCCGTGGTTACTCTCAGGTGGGCGTTAGCATATCATAATCTCTTGGACCAATAGCATGAGTTTAGCCACATTCAACTTATAGGGCTGACATAATAAAATATTATTTTCAAGCCCAGACGTATCTGCAGGAGAACCTGTATGCAAGTATATACGGTACTTGCCTGTCCAAGATGTGAGATACCTTTATTGTCACTGTACAGCACAATGAAATATCGTTTGGAGCAAACCTATAGATAGATACCTTAGGTAAAAGCATATAAGGGTAGACGATAACCTAAGGAAACTTTTAACTATGAGAAGCCCAGTTAGCTATTACCAGTTCCAAACATGTAAGTGTAAATGGAGAAATAATAATGAAGTCACAGTGAAGATTGCAGTCAGTGTAATGGTCATGAGGTCCACATATAAAAGTAGGTGACTGTATGTGGCTGATGCAGAAGTTTAGTTCAAGCAACTAATAAGCATCATTTCCTTTTGTTTGCTCATTTTATTTATTTTATAGACCGTCCATCACAATCTTCATTAAGGGCCGCAAGTTAACATCGGTTTTATCCTCTCGACTTCTCACCCAGACGGCCGGCCACATCTCTCCTCGCGGTGGTCCTCAGTGTCCTCGTGCCGCATTTCTGCCGGTGCTTTGACCCCGGTGCTCAGTTTCTGCTCGTGTCTCTGTGTTGTATTCTTCTGCTCCCCTCCTTAGTCGGTTTGTCACCTCTTCGACATTCTCTGTTTCCCAGTCCTCCCTGGTAAATAACAAGGGACCCTTTTTGTTCCAAAACCCCCCGCCAAGTCCACCGACATAACATTTCTATGTGCTATAGGACCCAGCAAACGCACTGGCATGGCCGACTGACACCCCAGACTCGGCTCTGTGCTGATTAAGAGCCCAGGGAGTGTTACATAAAAACAGAGCATTGTGGACTGCAACCTTTGGACAAAGTTATATAAACTCGAATGTCAGGGCCGTTTCAGTGAGAGAGTCGACCTGAGTCAGCGCCAAGCCTGCCAACTGTAAAGACCACATATCTTGAAAGAAGTGGAGCAGCAACTGCCTACTGTCCAATTTTTTTGTCTTTTATCTTTTAATTAAAAAAAAAAATGTAGAAAAAATAAATGCAAAAATCCCATTTGCAAATGAAGGCTAGTGTCTGTTGTACAGAAACTGCTAACAGTGGCTTTGGCAGCACACAACCCTACTTGATGGAAGGAAAGGTTCAAGTGAAGAATCCCACACTGAGCAATGAACGGGGTCACTTGAGCCCAAAATGAATGGCGGGTAGGCCAAAGATTAAAAAAAAAATCTCAATAAAGCCTACAGTGGAAGGATGAGTAACAAACACAAATAGATGGAAGAAAACGAGAAATCCTTAAGCGAAGAACTCCCTCTGGTAGCCCCATGTGGTTCTCCTTCTTCTTTTTCTTCTTCATCTCCCACCTCCATTCTCCTTAATCTTTATTTAATATCAAAGCCTTGCCATTGTGGTGCTGCAGTGGGCACTCCTGCTGGTCTACTGATCGCCAGTGTGAAACGGCACAAGTTAATAAACTGCCAGCTACTCACCTGGGGGGGGGGGGGCACTGGGTTTGCAGCCACCCTGTCAGTGTGAGGACTTGAAGTGGAGAGGGTTGGAATCCTGAATGATTTCCATTCTGTCTCTAAGACATGGCCAGTCTCTCCCTGACTGATACCTTAATGGTGATATTTGGGGGCTTCCTCACAGGATTGAAAGGTGGAGGGCATCAAGGATAGTTTGGAATATGGTGCCTGCCAGTTGTAGTTTAGAAGTCGGAAGCTTTCTCGTTCACTTGGGAGAGGGCAAACTCTCTTTGGCTCAACTGGACACGCTGCCACCTACTGACTTGGAGGCTCCGGATTTACAACCACCCTGTCAGTGTGAGGGGCGGCACTGGGTGGGGGGGCAGTGGTAGTGCTGCTGCCACGCAGTAAGTAGACCAGGGTTCTCCCCATGTCTGTGTTGGGTTCCTCTCTCAGTCCAAAGACGTGCAGGTTAGGTGGATTCTTCTTTTTCTTTCTGCTTCTTCCTTTAGGGGTGGCCACAGCAGATCATCTTCTTCCATATCTTTTTGTCCTCTCCATCTTGTTCTGTCACCCCCATGACCTGCATGTCCTCTCTCACCACATCAATAAACCTTCTGTTAGGCCATCCTCTTTTTCTCTTCCATGGCAGGTTTTTCCATAGCATCCTTTTCCCAATATACTCAGCATCTCTCCTCTGCACATGTCCAAACCAATGCAATCTCGCCTCTCTGACTTTGTCTCCCAACCATCCAACTTGAGCTGACCCTCTAATGTCCTCATTTCTAATCCTGTCCATCCTCATCACACCCAATGCAAATCTTAGCATATTTAACTCTGCTACCTCCAGCTCTGTCTCCTGTGCCACTGTCTCCAGCCCATATAACATAGCTGGTCTCACTACCATCCTGTAGACCTTCCCTTTCACTCTTGCTGATACCCGTCTGTCACAAATCACTCCTCACACTCTTCTCCACCCATTCCACTCTGCCTGCACTCTCCTTTTCACTTCTCTTCCACAATCCCCATTACTCTGTACTGTTGATCCCAAGTATTTAAACTCCTCCACCTTCGCCAACTCTACTCCCTCATCCTCACCAGTCCACTGACCTCCCTCTCATTCACACATATGTATTCTGGCTTGACGTTAATAAATTGTCCCTAGTTTGTGTGTGTGTGTAACTGGTGCCCTATACTAGCTGGGATAGGCTCCAGCACCCCCCACCCAAACCTAGTTCTGGACTAAGCAGGTTAGAAAATGACTGACTGACTGTTAGTGAGAGGACATGACATTGACAGGGCCAGAGTCCTATTGCAGTCCATGGCAGATTTTTCTAATAAGTGGCCATACTCTCTCTGTGTAATAACATAAAATGGAGAGTGGTGGGGCTTGCCCAGGATTGCTCAGAAGATGGGTGAGTGGAGGGAGAGGGAAATTCCCTTTGGCTCCACTGGACAAGCTGCTGACTAGGAGCCCCAGGGTTTGTCCATGGGAGGACGTCACATTCAGAGAGTCGAGTCCAAATTCGTTTCTCACCAGTGACACAGTGTTGAAGTCCATTACAGATTATTTAATAAGCAGGAGCTCCTGTTGGGTAGGTCAGGTTGGGGAGCATGTGCTGATACAGCACTTTGCTGCACCCACCACACACTGAAGCAGCTTATGATCCTGGTTGGCAACCCCCCCAGGCAGACATGCGGTCCAGTCCCCCCAACCGAAAATGACCCTCTACCTACAGTATGCCATGTGTTACGTGGGCATCCCCTTGGTGTTGTTTAGCAGCTCAGGTCCTCAACAATGAGGATCATGCGAGCCGGACCACCCTCGGGGAATCACGCTTCATGGCTATAGTGTTGTAAATGACGCTCCCTCACAATGCAGGTAATGTGCCTCATTCGGGACTCCATGAGCAACACAAAGTCAAACCAACGGTACCCAAGGATTCTCCAAAGAGACACAGTACCAAAGGAGTCCAGTCTTCGTCTCAGGTCACTGGATAGCGTCCATGTCTCTCAACCATATAGCAAGACAGGGAGCACCAGGACTCCAAAGACTTGGACCTTCATCCTTTTGCATAGATATCGGGGGCGCCACACACCCCTTTCCAGCGACCTCATGACCCCCATGCTCTCCCAATCCATTTACTGACTTCATAGGAAGAGTCACCAGAGACATGAATGTCACTGCCAAGGTAAGTAAACATCTCGACGAGGTCGACACTCTCTCTGCAGACAGACACACTGCTGATGGCCATGCCCAAGAGGTCATTAAAGGCCTGTTGGGTAGATTAAGTTAAAATGTCTAAAAATCTAACATGATTAACTTTATTGTGGTATTGTAAGCCACCCTCTGCAGACTCGTTAACGTTCATCTAGTAATATCAAACTTGGATGATTGACCAAGTATTGAAAAGTCAAGCAAAATGGCTCCTTTTATTGGCTAACTAAAAAGATTACAATATGCAGGCTTTCGAGGCAACTCCGGCCCCTTCTTCAGGTGAGATGAAACACAGAAACTGGAGTTCCCTGTGCTTAAATATACACCAGGACAGAGACAGCATTGGAAAATCTTTAAGTGAGACATCTTACATGTGGTTGTATGGTTAGATTCCTCATCATGATGCCTTTCAGGATAAGATTTTCCTTTTTGCATTTTGTTAAGAAGAAGAAGATGTCGCTGTCCATGTGTGCCAGTTTCTTCCACCGGGTCTTCAGTTCCATGTAGTAGCAGCACATTTCGGTGTCTTGTATGTCTGTAGTATACTAGGGTGTTGTACCGTGTTAGCCATTATGAATGTAGTGAAAATTCAAGCAAAATGACCGTTTTTCAGGTGATCAGAACTTATAAATGGCACCGTCAAGGTGAAGCTCTTGTTTGTGCTTTCCTATTGTGTATAAATAAATCATTTCCTGTAACTGAATACAAGTCCACCTTAATTCCCTTCACCCCTCCCTTCTTTACTACTAGAAACTGTGTCAGTCGGGCAAATTAGTTTCATTAAGATAGCCTGACTGCTGGGGCGTGTGAGCGACAGAGAGGCCTGGCCAATCGGTAAATAAGGACAATAAACAAACGGCGACAGTCGGCCAATGGGGACGCGCAGGAGGAGAGTGTTGCTAAGGTGACCTCACTGAGCTAGTTTAGCCTGTGGAATGGGATTGGACAAGAGTTATATAACCGAGGATAAGAAAGAAAAAAAAAAAAAAGAAACGAGCAAAAATGAAAGGCTGAGCGTGTGGAGCGTGAATAAAAATGAAACACTTTTCTGAAGTTGGTTTTGAGCAGAGGTGGGGTGGTTTAGGGAATTGGGGGCAGTTTAGACGCAGTAGGCACACTAATGAAGTGGTTAGAAAATAAGTTGGGGATTGGGGGCAGCTGTGAGGCTAATGGGGGAAGCAATGAAGAAATGGGTGCACTTGTGAATACGTGACACTTGAGGACGCAGTAAGGGACATTATCTTGTGTGTGTGTGTGTGTGTTTTTTTTTCGTTCTTTGTTTTTCCTTATACAATTTCTTGTATTAGGAATTTGTTAGTTTTCACATACCTCTTGGGGTCAGAGTGCAGGGTCACCAATTGCTCCAGAGGTGCTGTACAAGTGCTGGTTAAAGGTCTCGCTCAAGGGCCCAACAGAGTAGGATCTCTTTTGTCAGTAACAGGGATTCGAACCGCTAACCTTCTGTATATGAGCATCAGAGCCACCACGGTGTGGAGAGAGGTGGTTAGAAATTGAAGTTGGTGTGAATACTTGGAGAGTATCGTACAGTTGTGAGAAAAAAAATGAGTAGGACTGGGGGTTGAAATGGCAATATGTAGGTATAGGAGCGACTTATTAACAGTGATCCAAGGAAAAATAGATCTTTATCAAAATATGGACAGCATAGGGTGGCATTTATGAGAGAGGGCATAGGGACCAGAGGCCCCTATTAAACAAGTACAAAGATACACTTGTATGCAAAATTCGTTAGCAGTTGGGTGCACTTTTAAAAGAAGGGGGTTAGGAACAGACATGACGTGTCACTATACATGCAGGAAACATGCTGCTTTTTTAATGGCACCTTACGGTTCTTTATTGGGCTGTGTGGTTCCTCATAGAGCAGGGGTGGGCAATGTCGGTCCCGGAGGTGCCGCAGTGGCTGCAGGTTTTTGTTCCAACCTACCTTCTTAATGAGAAGTCAGTTATTGCTGTTAAAGCACATGTTGCTCAAGTGACATTTTGATGCTTCATTTTAGTGGTCTCGCTTGTTAAGGGTCATCAGTCAGTCATTATCCAACCTGCTATATCCTAACACAGGGTCACGGGGATCTGCTGGAGCCAATCCCAGCCAACGCAGGGCGCAAGGCAGGAACAAGTCCCTGGGCAGGGCACACACACCAAGCATACACAAGGGACAATTTAGGATCGGCAATGCACCTAACCTGCATGTCTTTGGACTGTGGGAGGAAACTCACGCAGACACGGGGAGAACATGCAAACTCCACGCAGGGAGGACCCGGGAAGCGAACCCAGGTCTCCTTACTGTGCCACCGTGCCACCACTTGTTAAGGTTACCCACCCTTAATTGCTTATTTCAAACTTAAACTGCTGCATTCACAGTTTTAATGGCTCCTAGTCCTTATTAGCAGTAAGATGTGAATGACAAAGCAGCCAGCAGTTTTCCATCTCGCTTTTTTCCCAATTACGTCTCTGTGTGTTCAACCTGCACTGTTTGATTTAATGAAACATTTAATAGAAAATGAGGCGTTTTAGGCTTCAAATCATTTGGATGACATCCTTGGAACGGAAAAAAATCTACGATATAAGAACCTTACATTGCAGACTAACAAGCCATAAAATTAAATGAGGTCAGAGATTGGCAAGGATTGGTTTCTAATGAAGCAGTTGGGTTGGAATGAAAACCTGCAGCCACCGCGGCTCTCCAGAACCGACATTGCCCACCCCTGTCACACAGCAATGGCTTGGCAAAGCACCACTCAGTTCTGGGAAGCATTCTTTGTGTATGAAGTTGGTTCTTTGTGTTTTGAAAGACATCCTAATACATAGGAAAAAAAACCTGAACTCTTTAATGTATGGTAGGCCACCTAGCAGGACAATTACAAATTAAGAAAAACTGAACTTAGTCTGCGTTGTGTGCAGTGAGAGTCTCTTTAAAATCGAAACCCACTGGGATTTCACAAATCTGTTATCGTCCGTTTATGGTTATTTACTGTGTAAATAGGCGCTATATAGCGCCTGACCCGGCACAGACTACGCAGAGGCACGTGTTCACACTCAATGGTCTTTATTTTTTTGCTCTTCAGCCGTGGGCACACGTCTTCCCCGTGTCCCACCGGCCCAACACAGTCCCAAGCACAAAACCCACACCAAATGCTTCCTGGCACCACCACTCCTCCTCCCAGGCAACCTCGTCCTCTTCCTCCCGATTCTGGCCCTGATTGCTGGGAGGAAGGCCCTTCTATACCCCAACCGGAAGTGTTCCAGGTGCCTGACCAGCTGGTCTTAATTGCACCTCCGGGTGGGGCTGATACACCGTCCAGTGTGGTGGCTGGTTCTCCGCAGCACCCCCTAGCGGCCACCCCATCTCCCAACCGGGCTGCTGTGGTGGACTCCATGTCCCATGGAGCCACGGGGGAGATTGAGGAGGGATCCACAGCCAGGGAGGCTGCCCCCAAGCGCCCCGGGGAAGGTACTGCAATGTCCATGATGGCTCCCCCGGGACGTATGTAGCAGAGGCGTCCCGGTCGGGCATGGGACCCGGCTGTCTGTCACAACTGTTACTGACCTCAATAAATAAAAGGTTCTTTCTGCAACCTTCATGTGGATGGGTCTTCTGGGAGCCAAAACTGGTTCCTCAGTGGCATAGCTCTGAAGAACCGCTCTGGCACTTTGATTTGTAAGAGTTTACTTGTAAGAGCAGAAGGCATTTATGAGTGACTGTGTTAAGAATAACGGAGATTACGGTGAGACTACATATAAAGGTCAGGTTTAATGTGGGAGCTAAGAGGGGGGACCCTCTGACAGCACCTCTTGGGTTTTCTTTACTTGCTTAGACTGATGCTGAGCATTCATAAATAGTTTTTAAACACTTTAAAGTCAAATTATGAACTCTGAGTTGGGGGCACTTTATTAGAGATGTGGTTAGGAAAAGATTACAACTTGTGTGAATATTCTGTATATACAGTGAAAGGGAGAGATTGAGCTACCGATCGGGGGAGCTTTTGAGACCCCCTATAACAGTAATTCACAGTGGGGTGAGGAGTCATAATGAGAACACCGAAAACAATAGACTTTACTTGTAAAGATTCGAGTTTAGGATTCATGAGGGACATGTGCAGAGGAGAGATGCTGGGTATATTGGGAGAAGGGTGCTAAGGATAGAGCTGACAGGTAAGAGTAGAAGAGGAAGGCCTAAGAGAAGGTTTATGGATGTGGTGAGAGAGGACATGCAGGTGATGGTGTGACAGAGCAAGATATGGAGGACCGGAAGAGATGGAAGAAGATGATCTGCTGTGACAACTCCTAACGGGAGCAGCCGAAAGAAGAAGAAGAAGAAGAAGTAGAAGAAGAAGAGGGAGTTCTTTATCAGGTGCCTTTACATCAAAATAAAACCTGAAAATAGAGAGCAGTGGTTTGGAATAACAGGCCCCAATGAGAATACTTAAAGGAATAGAGCGTACCACCAGCCTTATCATTTTAGAATAGACTTTAAATAAAATTATGAAGTTTGGGGGAAAACATACGTTCAGACAGTCATAAAAATCTAGACAGCAAAGGCTTCATGTATGAAAAAGTGATTCAGAAAGGCGTTGTCTGCTGTGACAGGGCCCTTCATTCATTCAGCCAGGAAACTCGCTACTGCTGGTGTGTGTGTGTGTGTGTGTGTGTGTGTGTGTGTGTGTGTGTGTTACGCCATTGCTAAAATGTCACAGACACTTAACTGCTTTCTTATGAAATGATTTAGGAATCTGGGTCAGGAGAACACTGTGATTCTCGATTACCCCGCTGGTATCTGATCTTATGGTTTTGATTTAAAAGAAGAAGTAAGATAAACAAGCCTGGCCTTTCATGCTGCAGCTGAATACACACGGGGGGGTTGGGGGGTGATTGTTAAATTAAATCCGCCATGCCGTTTGTCCCTCTCCTTTTTGTAGAGCTGTGTGTGGCTTTTGAAGCTCCAAGGTGTGTACTGCTGCTTCTTCTGGTCTCTCTTGACCGGTGTGTGGTGTGTGTTTGTGCCCACTTAAGGCGGTATTTGAACCCCTGCCACACTTATGGCCATGGATTGGTGAAGTATTAATCTATACTCAGATCCAACTATTTATTTTGAGAACCTACTCAGGGCTGCTGAGAAGCTAGAGCCAGTCATAGGACCATAATGGGACACAGTCACTCATACCAGGCCAGTTTAGATACGACAGACAACCCGAAAGGCAAGTCCCTGTTTGAGGTGGGGGGCATAGGGGAGCTTGGGTGGGATGCTGGTGGTGTGCAGCCTCCCCGCTACAAGGTGGAAGGAGCAAGGCTGCCGTCCTCTGCTTGGAAATTCTACAATAACATTTTAGCTATTCATCCATCCATCCATCCATCCATGCCTTAACAATTCATTCAGCCACTTCTTGCACCTGCTTAATCACATTGGCATTTACCATCCATTATCCAACCCGCTATAGCCTAACTACAGGGTCACGGGGGTCTGCTGGAGCCAATCCCAGCTAACGGGTTAATTTTTGTTGCACGTTTTATATGTCAGAGATATCATTCTGATGGATGGGTAGAAATAAATGTGTCATGAAAACGAATAGCGCAGAGCCATCGGAGCGCACCAAGCAGTATTTTATTACAAAGCTGCAGTGCACGTCACGTATTTAATCAAACTGCTCCC
Organism: Polypterus bichir lapradei; assembly: GCA_026402145.1. Lineage (NCBI taxonomy): Eukaryota > Metazoa > Chordata > Cladistia > Polypteriformes > Polypteridae > Polypterus > Polypterus bichir. The sequence goes on from JANRMT010062789.1 coordinate 22,986,020, forward strand.
CCATTCAGTCATTGGATTAGCATGTGAATGCACAACCGCGATGATGTACTGTACAAACAATAGGTAGGTGGCGCTATATTTACTTTAGCTACCTCACGGCTTCAAATCTGTGTGGAGTTTGCATGTTCCCCAAACGGCCCTGAGGATTTCCTGCACCCTCACAGAGCACAAGCGTGTGTGGCCGTGGTCATGATTGGGTTCTGTGATTTGGGGGATTGATGTCCCTTCCAGCATTGGCGTCTGCCTTGTGGTTCACATTTTCCACAGCCCTCTTTAGTGAATCAACCTGAGGCTGAATTCATCATTTATGTCCAAGCTGGAGAAGGAAAGATCTTTAATTGAAGGACTCCATGAGGAACTGCCTTTATGCAGAAGAAAGTGAGCAGTGTACCGTGTTTCATTGCGGTGCGCAGATGTCCGCACGAGATAAAAGGCAGAATTGTGATGAGAGGTAATGGAGATGGGGATGTGAAACGAGATCTGCACCACCGTTGTGCGCTGTTCAGGTTTTGTTTTTTTTTTTCTCTCTTCTCTTTGGGTTCAGGTGGAGGAGGATTTATTCTGCAGTTTTATTTATTTATTTATTTGTATCTACCGATTCAGGGCATTAATTATCATTTGTCCTTAAAAAATGTGCTTCATTAGAACAACAAAGCAAGCAGCAAATCTGATCGCCCACCCCTGAGGCAGCAATAAAACCCAGTTGAAGATGCAATAAAGCCATTCTCCTAATTACGCACAGAGAAATCATTTCCTGTGTCACTGCGGCTCTCCGAGTGTTCAATCAAGTGCGCGGAGGGCCACGCCGTTGTGTCCTGCTGCCTGAGTAGCACGTAATTCTGTTACAATTGGGTGACGAGGTGGCTCTTATGGGAGGACCTGCTAAAGAGCCACTGGAGGAAAGTGGATGTTCGTCCCTGTTCCAGTAATCAAGTGCCTTTCTTGAGTTCATATGAACTTCCTTCCTTCCTTTATTTATTTTAAACCTGACGGTGCCGCATTCTACTTTTTGTATAGGGGAAAAAAAACAAAATACCAGAATAAATCCATCTTCTAAACTCAATTAACTGCACTGATCCCTAGGTGTGCACCAGCTCAGGATGGGATGCCAGTCCGTCACAAGGTGTCTCCTTAAAACATAAAGAGATTCTACCAAATTCTAATCTGGGGCTGGATGGCTTGACAAAAGATGGAGGAAGGAAGGTTGTAGTATACATTTGTCCTGATCTCATTCGAAAGGATTTCTTATGTTCTTCCATGATTCTTTCAAAAGAGAGAAGACCTTACAGTCCATCAAGCCCACTTATTTAGCTAATAGCTGAGCTGTCCTGATATCTCATCCTGATTTTTCTTAAGGCTTGTCAAGGTTTCTGCTTCAACTTCATGTCTCGGTAGTTTGTACCCGAGTCCCACAACTTTGAAGAAGTGTTTCGTGGCTTCAGTTTTAAATGCACTTCCCCTTAATCTCCACTAGGTGTCCTCGAGTGTGTGATTCACCCTTAGGCCAGGTTTATACTTCACGCGACGTGACGTGTGCTCCAGCAGATTCTACTGCTAGGCAAGCGTTGCACTGTTCATACTTGGGCACATATTTTACATAAATCTGGAAGATTCCATCAGGTGGCAGTGTGAAATATCATCACGGTGAGAACAGGTTTGACTTTGCTGTGTTGTGAATTTCCCAAAACATTCATTACATTCCGTGGACACCCTGCCACAATATCTCTGAAAAGGATGTTGAATGATTACATCCATCAATCCAGGGATGTGCCCATTCCAGCAAGCATTGGGCACGAGGCAGAAACAATCCCTAGATGGGGCATCAGCTCAACACAAGGTGAAGACAAGCACACAGATACACTGGCGTCATTTTAGCGTCACCAGATCCCCAAACCTTCATGTCTTTGGAAGGAAACTGGAGCACACTGTGGAAACCCAGCAGGAAAACATGTCAGCTCCAGGCAGGGAACACCAGCGATGTGACTCCCTACTGCAAGACAGCAGGGCTACTGCTCAGTGACCATGCCAGCCCTACATGTGTGTAATTATTAACAGTATTCATTATTTAAATTAAGTTAACAATTTATCTGTAAAATGTAACATAAATACTTTAATGCATTTCATCATGGAAGTGATGTCAAGTATAAATCTAAGGATTCTAAATGTGCAGAGAGCTGGAATATCAGAAATGTGACGAGTTCTGTGTGGCGATTGCTGCTGTCAGGTCAGGAGGAAGCCCCAGCAGCAGGAAGTGATTAACAACTGGGGCAGTTTTAAGATGACGTTTACGATGGTCTACTTAAATGATAAAGTAAACTACGAGGTTGAAGTGGTCTTTTCGAGATTATATCCGAAATATCCACTTTAATCACAAAATACACCTTTTCACCATGTCCTTCATTTTTTTCTCTTTGGCTCAAATACAGCGCTGTATATTATTGCTGTTGTGAAGGTACAAAGCAAAAAAGACGGCACAGAAGATGGTATGTGAGACTTTAAAATGTATCGTTTCATTACCTTGGGAATATTCGACGCCTGAAAATAAAAGCAACACAAATTAATTTGTATGTCGGCATTTTGCTTCACCACATCGAACCGTTCATCAAACATCGAAGCAGGCACATCGATCCTGTAGGGTCCGTATAGCAGCTTTCTGTCACAAGTTGATAGTAAACAGAGACTTTGACGTCACGCTCCGACTTTATGACACTGCAACACCCCCAAAATGTGTTGCTGGTACTGCAGCTCGCGCACGTGTCGCCTTAATTTCTGAGGACCTGCTCAGAGGACGCATCAAATGAACGCGTGGCAGTCATGATGCGTACGTGTTCTGAGCGTGAAGTATAAACAAGCCCTTAAGCTGAAAGAATCTTCTTCATCAGTGCCTTTGAGGATTTTGAAGACCTGATTAGGTCCCCAGGCGGTCTCCTTTTCTTGAGACTACACAGGTTTAATCCTCTGAGTCTGTCACTGTAGGACGTGTCCTCAAGTCCTGGGATGCTCTTGGCTTCTCTCCTCTGCACAGCTTCAAGTGCTGCTGTCTTTCTTGTACTGTGATGACCAGAAACACAAAGGTGGTTGAACTTTTAGAGGAAGTTGCATCCACTAATGGCTAAGATGCACAGGGCCATCTGGTCAATGTCCACCACTGCCAGTTCAGGTTAGCAGGATAAATTTATAAATGCTTGGGATAAAGTTGTGTTGTCAACTGAGGGAACACACTGGTCTTTGAAGACATGTTGGGGCACCAACCGCATCTTAATCTTTTTTGCCAAATCCAGATAACATAAAACAGGTGTTCAAAGACGCATAGAATACAAGCAAAGTTTAAAAGAGTAAAGTAAAGCAATCGGCCAGCTTCAAGGCTCAGTAGTCAGGTGGGAGCCCCGTTCTGTGGTTTGCTACCTGTGGAATGAGACGCCCAATGTCGGGAGCGCCTCGGCTTTATAGTGGAGGGACTGGAAGGGGCGGAGTCAGTTGCTCTTATTGGTCAGGAGGAATAAAAGATGCAGCACCCCCTTGTGTTGTGGAGTGTTACTGCTTACTTCTGAGCTCAGAAGGTGAACTTCACACATGCATGCGTCTCTGGAAATATGGAACTGGCTGTCTATCTAAAGGAGAAGAAATTATAGATTGTAAATGGTGTTGACTGGTGGGAAATACGATTTACGAGTATATGTGACAATAATGGCCCTAGAAACCTATACAGGGAGTACAAAGCCAACACGTATGGCAGGTTCTGATTCATAACACCACATCCTCAAGTCTACTTAATCCAAGTCCGGGTTGAGGGAGACCAAAGCTTGCCATCGGCAGCACTGGCTGCTAGTCTATCACAGGACCTTCTGGTGGACACTGTCTCTCTCACACCAATTCAAACCCCCCAAATTCACTTAACCAGCACATTTTTGGGAAAGGAGACAGAAAACTCGTGCAAGGAAGGAAGAATATGGGGGTGCAGGATTCAAAACTATAATTCCTGACGTGTGAGACGGAAGAGCTACCCAGTGTGCCGCCCCAGCACCTTCTAGTGGGATTCAGTGGATTTATTGTTGTATGGCACTCCTCCCTCTGTACAGACTCATGGAGTGCTATGATGTAATAACAGAAGGTTGTTAAATCATGCAACACGTGGGTTATCCCCGACACTCGCCCGCCTTTTATTCAGGACGTGCACATCACACGCTGTGTTACAGAAGCAAACCGTATAATTAAAGACCCTTGCCATCCTCTACATTAAGGTGTTATCCCATCTCCATTCAGCACTCACACACCACCACAGTGATGGACGGTTTTTATCATCGGGTCGTGAGACTTCTTGATGGCCAACCATACTGGCAGGCTGTGAGTGTTACTTACTGATGTCATCTGATGTTGCGTAGGTTAGGATTAGGGTAGGGGTTAGGGTTAGGGTGGTGTGTTGCTGGTCTCCTGTTCGTTCAGTGGGACTAACTTTGAATTCTTCTTTGCATCATACTGTGTACACACAATACATCTGAACTAGAACTTGAACACAAATTAAAAATGAGCAAACTGTAAAACACAAGTTAGTCTTTCATGATCCTGCCAAACCTCTGAAGCCCTGTCCGTGCCTGAAAGAGAGTGCGTCATGGAAATGCTGTTGGCGTACTTTTAGTTTCTGGATCAGAAATCCTGACTTGATGCTCGAGCAGTGGAAAGAGAGCTGCATTGTAGGAATTGTCCTTTTTTGGTGAAGCGCTTGACTTGAGGTTCTAAATCTGTTTTGCACTTTAACCCTAGTAGTGCCTAGAATGGGGTGAGTGGCCAAGGTCTTTGGGACCAGGACTGTGTCTGACTTTTTCTATGACTTTGTGTTATAGCTGACCGTGGACCTCCCAGAGGTTCATTTTCTCCATGGATGCTGCTGAATAGAGTTTTTGCTTTCCTCTCCTCTGGTGTTAATTGGCCTTAGTTCAATGATGATATTAATGGACAGATGTGGTTATGGTTCATTAGAACAACCTGGACAAGAACAGGAAATTCAGCCCATCAGATCTCACCTGGCCTGTCCACTTAATTCTTCTTCTAAGAAGAGAAAATCACATCAAGTCAAGTTTTGAAGGTCCCTAAAGTCTTACTGCCTATCACACTACTTGGTCGCTTATTCCAAGTGTCTGTGGTTCTCTGTGTGAGGAAAATCTTCCTAATTCTTCTTCTTTCAGCTGTTCCCATTAAGTGTTGCCACAGCAGATCATCTGAGGAAAAACTTCCTAATGTTTGTGTGAAATTTACCCTTAACAAGTTTCCAACTGTGTCCCCGTGTTCTTGATGAACTCATTTTAAAGTCACAGTCTCGTTCCACTGAACTAATTCCCTTCCTAATTTTAAACACTTCACTCATGTCACCTCTTAATCTTCTTTTTCTTAAACTGTAAAGGCTCAGCTCTTTTAATCTTTCCGCACAATTCATCCCCCTGTAGCCCTGGAATCAGCCCTGTCGCTCTTCTCTGGACCTTCTCTAGTGCTGCTATGTCCTTTTTTTTAGCCTGGAGACCCAAACTGCACACAGGACTCCAGATGAGGCCTCACCAGTGTGTTATAAAGCTTGAGGAGAACCTCCTGTGACTTGTACTCCACACATCAAGGCGCTATATAACCTGACATGCTGTTAGCCTTCTTAATGGCTTCTGAACACTGTATGGCAGGCAGTTGATCAGTTTGGACAGGTTTGGCTTTTTTCCTGTGTTTAAACAAATCCATATGTTTCTGTTAACATTATGTAGTTGTTTTTGTAAAGTTTGGAATCGTATTTCACTCATGAACATGTTACAGTGATCTGAGCCTGTACTCGGTAAAGAGTACTGTACAAAAATAAACGAAATTGAATTGAAACTGAATTATAGTGAAGTGGTGGGAGAATGCAAGTAGACCTCATGATGTGAACTGTCTGGAAGACCTGGACGCCATATAAAGTACCCGCTGTGCTACCCGTCTAAGGTGGGTTGAAATCCAAGTAATGAACATGGACCTCATTGTTAATGTTTTCAGGGCACCTTGCGATACCCGTGTGCCAATTGCTATGGGACTCATAAAAGCAGTGTGAGTGTTTGTGATGCGCCTCCTGTTGGAATGATAAGAGCAATGCATTTTATTACTAAAGATGTTTGTGATGTATATGACAGAGAAATTGCAGTTGGACAAGCACGCAGACACACGCACAGGCACTTCTCCTTCTCGAGATGTCAATCACTTGTCAACCTTAATAAAAATATTATTTTTGTAGGACTAGAAAACTTAACTTGCTCTCCGGCCAGCTACTGAGATGGAGGTAACGTTTGTATATGTCACAATCGTAGGAGATCCTGGCAGCATGGGAAAGGCTGAACGCTTGAATTCAAATGCTGACAACGTAGATTTCCTGCCTTGTGTGTGTGTGTGTGTGTAAGTGAATAATTTTGCAACATGCTGTCCTGTCTTTTCCTTTATTGTTTTATAGTGACCTGTCTATCCCCTACAAATCAGGCACATTCAGTGTAGTGTTTCCTCCCAGTGAAATGTTAACTGAAACTTTAGATAAAACGCCAAGAACCAGTGATTGCACTGCTAGTGTGCCCGTCAGCCAACTTGTTTTTCTTTGTCTTGTTCTTTATGGAAAATGGCAGCTGTCACATCCTCTCTCTTTAATCCTTTCAACTAAGGACTGGGTAATTTAATATTCAAATAATAGAAAAAGTAAAGTTGTCCCTTTCAGTAATCACCCCTCTCTCTTTCTCTCCATTTTGTCTACATCACAGCTCAAATTGAAGTTATCCCCTGTAAGATATGTGGGGACAAATCATCGGGCATCCATTATGGTGTCATCACCTGTGAAGGCTGTAAGGTGAGTGTCCGACAATCCTCTCCCCGTCAGATCAGGCCAATGCGGTTTGTACTGTGTGTGTGTGTGTGTGTGTGTGTGTGTGTGTGTTTGTGGTTCTGCTTTTCTTCTCAAGGCCATCCCACCCCATTTCTCTCCTTATTGATCATCTCCTCCTCTCTTCTTCTTCTTCAGGGTTTCTTCCGCCGCAGCCAGCAGAACAACGCCATGTACTCCTGTTCAAGGCAGCGGAATTGTCTCATTGACCGGACAAATCGAAACCGCTGCCAACACTGCCGATTGCAGAAGTGCCTCGCTCTTGGAATGTCCCGTGATGGTGGGTGTACCTTGTAGTATTACTGTCGGGTGTACAGAACATTGTGAGCGTCTTCACTTGCATATCTGACCAACGTGCAGCACTAAGGACAGGTGGTCCACACACATGACTTTGTTCTTCTTTTTTTTTTTTTTGTTGTTCTCCTCAAAACTCCCTTTAGCTGTGAAGTTTGGCCGCATGTCCAAGAAGCAGAGGGACAGTCTCTATGCAGAGGTACAGAAGCACCAGCAGAGCCAGGAGCAGGCCATGTCCAAGGAAGATCCTGACATGCTGACCAGAGCCTACAGCAATAGCTCCAGTATGGGCCTCAGTGACCTCGATGACATCACTACATTGCCAGACAGCCTGCTGTTTGATCTCCCACTGACCCCTGAGAGTGCTAACAGCTACTACAGCTTGGACCTCCTGGGTTCAGCCCAATCTTCACCTGAGCAGTCCAGCATTGACCTTCTGGATGCCAAGTATATCAAGCAGGAGTATGAACTATTCCATGATTCCAGCCTCTCTTGCCATGGCGGGCGTTTGCCCTTGCCTGAGGGCATCTCCATGTTGGAAATTGGTAAGTAATGATGTGACGTCTTCATGGGGCACCAACATGGCGGCCACAGTTCCCTTCCTTTCCAACCTTCTTCATTTTTTTTCTGGAATAAGAAATAACACCTTTCTATTTCTTCTTTCCTGTCCCCAGAGAGGGCATCACAAAATATTGTCAAGTCCCACCTGGAGACCTGCCAGTACACACTAGAGGAGCTGAAGAGGCTCACGTGGACCACGTACAGCCAAGAAGAGGTCCGGGCAGCACAGAGCAAGGTAAGACTGATCTGAAGTCCCACTGCTGCAGTTTGGGGTCCCATCAAACATTCTGGGGCTCGCATCCATCCAACCATTCATTCCTTCTGTTGTCACCCCCTCAGAGTGCAGATGTTATGTGGCAGGAGTGCGCTCTCCAGATTACCAATGCCATCCAGTACGTGGTGGAGTTTGCCAAGCGCATCACCGGCTTCATGGACCTCTGCCAGAATGACCAGATAATCCTCCTCAAAGCAGGTCAGTGAGACCATTGACTTTTTTTTTCCTGTGTCGGGCAGCAGCTGCTGAAGGGGTCCGTGTGATTTTTTTTGTTTAAAATGCTGCCATTTGTATGCTTTACTCCCCAGCTGCATGGCAGTCTCAGTTTTATTAACAAGGTTACAAGTTAAGAAATAACTTGACTATCGTCACATTATATTTTAGGAAATGGATGCTTTGCAGTTTTGCCTGTTTTTGTGGGGCTTTTTGTCCACTTTTGATTTGTAAACTAAATCCGTCTTCTGTGTGTCTGTGTCCTCGTATTGGCGGAGATCCTCTATCGGCTCTTTTCTCTTCCCGCCCTTCACTCAGGCTGTCTGGAAGTTCTCCTCATCCGCATGTGCCGAGCGTTCAACCCCATCAACAACACGCTGCTGTTTGACGGCAAATACACCGGCCCCCAGCTCTTCAAGTCCCTCGGTGAGTGGGGCCATTTTTTCTTTTTGTTTTTTTTTTTTTTTTTGGGGGGAAACTTGGGATGTCTTTCATTTTTTATTCTGGTTTCAGCTGAGTTTTGGGGAATGGTAGAACTTTATTGGCATGACAAGGTGGCGAAGCTGCCAACACTGATGTCTCATGGCCAAGTGTCACTGCCTCTGTGGAGTGTGAATGTTTTTCCTGTTTCTCTGTTAAGTTTTTTCTGATTGGCAACTTAAAATTGAGTCGGCAGCCCCTGCTGCTTTCTCCAGTGCTGCCAGAATACCCATGGAATGTTGAAAGGGGCAGAATGTGGTGCAGTGGCTAAGGCAGCAGACTTTAAACCACAAGGTAGCCGGTTCAAGTCCCACCTTAGCTCTGTGCAAACCGCTTAAACGGGTGGTAAAAAAATAACTGTAAATAGTTGTGTTGTATCTTCAGCCTTGTAAGTTGTCACAGATAAAGGCGTCTTCTAAATATCCATCCATTATCCAACCCGCTATATCCTAACTACAGGGTCACGGGGGGTCTGCTGGAGCCAATCCCAGCCAACACAGGGCACAAGGCAGGAAACAAACCCCGGGCAGGGCACCAGCCCACCGCATGGTGCATACACACACTAGGGACAATTTAGGATCGCCAATGCACCTAACCTGCATGTCTTTGGACTGTGGGAGGAAACCGGAGCACCAGGAGGAAACCCACGCAGACACGGGGAGAACATGCAAACCCCATGCAGGGAGGACCTGGGAAGTGAACCCAGGTCCCCTAACTGCGAGGCAGCAGCGCTACCCACTGCTCCACCGTGCTGCCCTCTTCTAAAAATGTCTTCTAAAAATAATACATGGATGGATGAGTACTTTAGATTCAGTTTACAGTGGAATATTGAAAATCAAACAATAATAATAATAATGATGATGATACATTTATATAGCGCCTTTCCCATGCTCAAGGCAGGTCACAGTGTCTCAGAAAGAAACAGCTGGCATGTGTAACATTGGGTACAAATGTTTCCTGAATAGAACCTTAAAACAGATAGAAAGAGGATATACAAAGGCATTAGAATAAAAGACAATAAACCAGAGTAAACTTCTAAATTCAGTACTAAAAGAAAGCCTAGCAAATCAAGCATTTCTGATATAACACACACACACAAGTTATACTGAGCAGAGAGGAAGACTGAAAAGTGGAGGCAGAATGTCAGGTTAAGTTACAAACCTTCCTGAACAGATGAGTTTTCAGTTGTTTTTCTATTTATAAAAGGAAATCCTGGGACGAGACTTTCTCGGAGATAATTTCAGGTCCTGCGAGAAGCGATTTCGACAAGACCGGCCCTCCTCTCAAACATTTACATCCACACCCACGGTCCTCACTTCTCATTCATGTGAATGCTATTGTCAGACACAATTCCTGCACTCTCCGCTCCAAGCGGGGTCGGAAATAAAAGACAAAGAGTAGAAGACAAAGTAGAATTTCATAAAGAGGATCAGATACTCATGCTGAGCAGGTTAGAGATTTTGTAAGTACTAAGATCCGAAGTCTCAAAAAACTGATAGTAAAGATCGCATTAGCACTAACAAATGGAAATTATTACTCGGTGAAATAACGGAACAGCGAAATGAGATCGATTATATGGACATAGGTGATATGACAGAAGTATGTAGATATTGTTTGGTTTTAAACTTTAAGTCAGAGACCTGTAGATCGTCTAATTCGTTTTGCCATCAGGGAAAAGTAGTGTTTCTTCCCAATAAAGAGGAGTATACTCGAAAATTAAGATTTGTTCTTTGATGAAAGTGAAATCCACATACGCGAGCGGCAGACACGCCACAAGTAGCTGGTGCGTAGCACAGGCCAGGGAGTTGGCGAGCAAAGTGAACAGGGGACGAAGCCCCCTAGTTTTTGAAAAGAATGAATGGAGTCGGCTGCTCTCATTAATTTCGGGAGGTCATTCCAAAGTCTGGGTGCTATACAACTGTAGGCCCTGCTGTCACCCATAGAGTGCAGGTTAGTGTGGGGCACAACAACAACAAGTGGGCAAACAGGAGCAGAGTGATAGAGAAGGACACTGATGGAGTCCGGTGTGAGGCCATTTAAAGATTTGTAGATTTAATAATAGAAAAGAGACAGAGGTGACACTGCGACCAATGGGACTGGCTTGTTTAAAATCAAAATGGACAGGAAGTCAGATTGTGATGGTGAGAATGGGGCGCTTTTGTGTTTGCCATTCACGAATACACGTTTTCACTTATTTGGTTAGTTTTGGTGGGCGGTTCAAATGGAGCCTAAGCGTTTGATTTGGGAGAAGTAACCTGCAATTCAGCATTTTAGTGAGGACATTAGAACAATCTGGACAAGAACAGGCCATTTAGTCTAGTTTTGAAGGTTCCGAAAGTTCTAGAGTCTACTTGGTCACTTATTCCAGGTGTTTGTGGTTCTCTGTGTGAAGAAAAACTTCCTAATGTTTGTGTGAAATTTTCCCTTAACAAGTTTCCAACGGTGTCCCCGTGTTCTTGATGAACTCATTTTAAAATCACAGTCACGGTCCACTGGACTAATTCCCTTCATAATTTTAAACACTTCAGTCAGGTCTCCTCTTAATCTTCTTTTGCTTAAACTGTAAAGGCTCAGTTCTTTTAATCTTTCCTCATAACTCATCCCCTGTAGCCCTGAATCAGCCCTGTTGCTCTTCTCTGGACCTTCTCTAGTGCTCCTATGTCCTTTTTGTAGCCTGGAGACCAAAACTGCACACAGGACTCCAGATGAGGCCTCACCAGTGTGTTATAAAGCTTGAGCAGAACCTCCTTAGACTTCTAGTAAAGGTTTAGTGTAATTCGTAGAATTTGTGAGGGTGTTTAATACAATCGTATGAACTGTGACTTGCACTAGATGGTTTCTTAGGTGGCTGTAGGTCTCAGTTGGCTAGAGAATTGTGGGTGGATTCTGTCACATGGCAGCCATGGTGTGACCATTTGCAGAAAAGAACTCAAAACCTCTTTTATTTTTTTGTGTCCCCTCCCTTTCCAGGCTGTGATGACCTCATTAACGCGATATTCGAACTCGCCAAGAGCCTGTGCCGCCTTCAGATGACAGAAGAGGAGATGGCTCTGTTCAGTGCAGCTGTGCTTCTTTCACCTGGTGAGTTCTGCACTCCTGCTTGGAGACCTGAGTTACATTTTCCATCAGTAATGGAAATGAGGTAAGGAGACAAGTCTTGAAAGAACACACAGAGTACCTTATTTGGTTATTTTTGCCTTTCCCAGACCGGCCCTGGCTGAATGACACTGCAAAAGTACAGAAGCTTCAGGATGTTGTCTACCTGGCACTTCAGGATACTTTGCAGAGGAATGGGTCTGGAGAAGAGAAGCTAACCAAGGTGTGTGTACATATGGCTACCATTCTTCTAGCGTATAGGACTTGGGAGGGGTGCAGATGATTTGTTGAAGGTACAGAATGGCCAGTTTGTTGGGTCTAAATGTCCAGTACCAAATAGGATCGCCTATGACCTTCAGAAGAACCTGAGGCATGGATTCCGCAAGGTGGCGGTAAGATTCTTGAGGGACTGTGGTCTGCACCAGTGAGATTCTTGAGGGACTGTGGTCCACGCTATCTTGACTTTTCTGACACGCCATTAATGCTATGACACGCCATTAATGCTAATGCTAAATGCAATACGAGGAGCCCAACATACACGAGACCCTCCTAACCCTGGTAAGAGATTAATTCTAACAGGTTCAGGAATGGACAGAACCTTAGCCCTAATTTGATCTCCTTTGATGGAGGTGTTCTTTATAAACAGAAAAAAAATCACCAGAATAAATTAAGCCAATTAAACAAACAAGAGTACATATTATGAAAAAACCCAAGCATAATTATATACGTGTTCTCTTTAGAAAATCGTACAGGGAAATCAAACTGAACAAGTAAACAAACACGGAATTATATGACCAAATCCGTGAACCAACCCCTTAATAATGAACTGTGCAGAAAAGAAAAATATGCCTACTAAGAGACGGCGCACGAGTATTAACAGCACATACATATACTGTACATACATACATATACAAATACAAGTCAAACATACACCCCATACACATTCTCCAGTCCTTTTTTGACCAAACTATTTGGCTTATGTTTCTCACAATCCAACCAGCCTGGGTATTTCACTGTGAAATCCAGCATATGGGTAAAATGCCACAATGGGCACGCGTCCCCTGTATGTTACAAAGGAGCGTTCTCACCGGTTTGAAGGTAAATCCTGTCCTGGACGCTGAAGTCTTCCTCACCTGGGGTAATGCCGTTAACACGTCCCTCCCCAGCATTAATGTGAAAAAATAAAAGGCAGCGCCGAGCACCCCGACGTCCTCCACTGGTCTGCAAGCACTCGTATAAGCGTGCGTTCAAACAAATCCACACACTGAGTTTTTTGTGTTTTTCGGATCACTCCCTTTAACACTCTCACCCCGCTCCTTCTCCTTTTTTTACTTTCTCATATGCAAAGTATTGGGAAAGTATTGGAATCCTCCAAAAATTCGAGGTGGAGATTTTATAGAATCTCGATGTTTTAGACCTCCCTGAGTCTGAAAATGCCATTTTTGGAATTGTGTGTGTGTGTGTGTGTTTGTGTGTGTGTGTATAAACACGATAACTTGAGAACACTTTCACTTGGGTCAACCAAATTATATATACAAGTGTTAGGTACAAAACGTAGATTTCTGTCAACTTTTGGGCTTTTTCCGCTAACTGGAAGTGAAACTTTACCTTTTATTCGTGCACCTGCAGAGTTCGATTTATTCAGCTTAATTTTTATAATAATTGTTCAGTGTTATTAATTTGATTTGATTTGTTGTTGATGGTTCTTTAATGTACATCATATAAAAATATAATCATTGTCTTGCGGTTTACTCCTCTAATATCCAGCCCCATATCTGAGTATAAGAGAAAGTCGAGGGGAGAGCACTCCTGATTTTTTTCTCAAATGCGTGCCTACTGTTTTTTGAAGACGGCTCATCCCCTTATGTCATACACCAGCGTGTTTCTGCAAGGACCCACAGGCGTGGTTTGGCCACCTTCTCCCCTTGACGAGATGTCCTTAAAATACTCAATTCCTAGGACATGTATTCCAAAGGGAACAAGGCGGCAGAAACAGACTAAGCGAATTCAATATGTACCAACCATTGCAGGGTCCCAACTCATTCCAGTGAAACAAGTTCTGGGGACTGAGCTGACCACTGGAGTAAAGTGAAGCCATAGTCACGTTTGTGAAACCAGCTCAAGAGTGCTTTGTGCTGGTGGCACATTATCCATTTGAAAGAGGCGAGACTGTGACCATAAAGGGATGTGCAGCAGTGCTTTTAGGTACTCTAAAGCCTTCATATGACAATCAGTTGGCATTAAGAGGCCGAATGTGTGCCACATACTCTCCGCTCCACTACCTTACTGTCCCGCCTATATTGTTGACACGAGGCATTAGGGAACCGTGGATTCCTGGCATTTATGACAAATTTGGACCCTGCTCACATGCCTGTCAGCAGAAACTGAGATTCATCAGACCAGGGGAAATTTGCTTTCCAGTCCATAATTGTCCGGTTTTGGCGACCATATGCCTACAGTAGCCCTGCCTTCTTCTACAGCCTGTATACTTCTAGTTCCGATGCACTGTGCATTCATAAATGCTGTTCTTCACACCAGTGTTGCAAAGAGTGGTCATCTGAGCAAACCTCTTGATCATGTCTGCATTCTACATACAGTACCTTGAAGTGCAGCCATGTGCCTGTGGTTGTAAGGAGAAGGCAGGCTACATTAATGAGTAGGCGTAACAAATCAATTGGGTGTATATGAGTGGTTATGTGGTCGTCTCTCACATGTGACAAGCTTGTGGTAAAAGCATGCATATCAAGTGTCTCTGAGTCATGACAGTGGGTGGGAGTGGGGCGGGGGGCACTGAAATTCTGCCCTATCTAATTGTGTTTCTTGCCTCCCACTCAGATGGTATCCAAGCTGCCCATGATGAAGTCCATCTGTAACCTGCACATTGACAAGCTGGAGTTTTTCCGGCTCCTTCACCCTGAGACGGCCTACAATTTCCCCCCTCTATACCGTGAAGTCTTTGCCAGTGAGGTGCAGTATCTCTGTCCCAGCGAGAGCTAAAACCTTATGGGGATCAAGCCAAAAGAAACCCGAGAACCAAAACCGAGGCATGATGGCTCCTCCACTTTCCTGCTGGCCAAGCTGCCAACACCTGCCCTGCCTGCCCCACCCCTTGGCATTTTGATAGCACTTTGTTGAATGTAGCACTCCTTGGGGGGGAAAACAACAAAACAAAATTGGCCCACTGAATGTATATATTCCCTCTCCTTGTATCTTCTGGGGAACAAGAAACGGGACCAAGAAAAAGCTAAGGTTGCATTCACCATCCTCCATACTGACCGCCATCACACAGACTTCTGACCAGATGTGAAGACCGGTGGGAATTCTTCAGGGCCACTTAGTACTGCTGACCACTACAGTTTATTCACCTCCATTGATGCTTCATGTTTTCTGTTGATATCCTCTCAAGTGGACACTCTCACTGCTCTGCTGGAGTGGAGCAACGCTGGGCAGGACTGATGGACGTGGACATGGACATGCTGTACCTCACGTGCCCTCCCTGTATTTTTTACCCAAACCCCTTTACTCTGATTGTCTAGTTTTGTAAGAGGTCCAGGGTTCAAGGTCAGTATTGTTCTTTCTGTATGCTGACACTGCTGCTCAATTTGACAAACACCCCTTAGCCATTTTGTGATGGGGACAATGGTGGCAGAGCACTTTGCTGGGGGGGTTAGCTACTTGTCCTAATTGTGTGATTGAGAGTGGGCTCAAATGAGGAAGTCCGTTCTAATTTGTTGGAGGTGAGGAGGAATCTCTGTTAAGATTTTTGTCGGCCTCAGCAGCAGGTATAAGAGAATTAGTCGAGGAGTCATGAAGGCTGCTTTGGGGAGAAAAGGTTTAGCAGAACTGAAGACGGTACCGCAGGCGCCTACTGGTGTAAGTGAGCGGGTGGTCTGGTGACAGTCTGCTCTTTTGTTTTATTTTGAAGCGGGTCTGTGCAATAGGGTGGAGCGCCCTCTACTGGGAGTGGTTGGGACATAACAGATGTAGTAATATCTGTGAGGAGAGGTTGGGTTTAAATCACTGTGGTTGGAGAACGGAGTGGTTTTACTTCCATGCAAGTTGAGACGTGGATATATGGCTTCCCATTATGGACGAGCAAAGGTTCCCACTGCATAACGGGTGACTCACTGGGCTATGTGTGTGTTCGTCTCTCTCTGTCTCTGCGGACCAAGGCCAACAGCTGCTCTCTGCCTCTTCCTCTGTGTCTCCATGTGGTCCACTGCTGCTCTGTGGTCCCAGGCTTATTCTGCGCGGTGAGCTCAAGCCCTGGTCTGCCCCGTTGCTTTCTCTCTCTTTCTCTATGCACGTCGTCCAAGGATGTCTGTCACTTTGCCAGTTTCTCTCTCTTCTCTCCTAACGCAGTTGGCTGCTCTGCTCTACGCAGAGTTTCGGTGGTCTATGTTATACCGTTGGGATGTTTAGCTGCCCTTTCTTGCTCTGCCTACGAGTCACGGTGACCTCCCTTTCTACCCCTAATGAGGTAACCACGCTGCTTTGCCCCTACTAGAAGGTTATGGGGTTTGCCCACAGATCTGAAAAGGTGTGACGGGTGAGGTTTGGCTTACAATCCAAGTTCATTGAAGGCTTTTTAGTAAAGTAAAGCCCCCCCCCCCCACACTTACGTTTTTTTAGGGGGTGCAGGTTAGTTTTGAAGTTTGGCTGTGTTGGTGGCCAAGGCTACCCGGTGAGCTCAAGGTGCTGGCAGCATTCTCTGCCCAAAGCGAGCGAGACCCGTCAGACTGGCAGCGTTTCACCACACAGTGATGTCTTTGTGTTACGACGAGAAGCGAGACTACAGAAGATTTAGTTGTCTTCTCTTCTCTTTTCTTTTTTTATTTGTCATACAGCACACCTCCAGCAGGGGGCAATCCGTTTGATGGTTTATGTTGTTAGACGTTTAGCATTTTGTTTTATTGTGAATTCATTTTTGTTTGTTTTTTTTTTTTTTCTTCTTTGTAAAATTGTAATTCTATTTTTTTAAAAAGAATGATATGGATTAAAAACAAAAAAGATTTTATGACTATGTTGATGGCAGAAACAAAAATGGAAAGATGTGTTATTGTGTTTTTTTGTTTTTTTTTTAGCCAATATTTAAGAAAGCCTTGTGCAGATTTGTAAAAAAGAAAATATTCTATATAATATATGATGCGTAAATATTCACAGTGGGGGCATACAAGTATATTGTACAGCAAAAGAAAAATATTTCGTTAAGAATGTACATTTTTTTTATTTTTTATTTTAATAATACACTGAAGAGAAATCTGTTGAAAGGAAATACTGTGACTGCAAGCGCCCAGTGATTGTTCTGTGCTTTTGGCTGTTTGGGGGGCTCAACGGTGCCCCTCTGTGTCCGAGTTCAGTTTGATGGGGTGGGGCGGGGTCTCTGTATTTGTCCCGCCCCCTACCAGGTCCCACCCTCTTTCCACGCCCACTCTACCTCATCTGCTTACTTCATTTGCATTCAGCGCCACTGTGTGCCCACCGGCGTTCATATGCGTGGCTGGGATGTAGACGGCTTGCTGCACGACTCTGGGGGGGGTGGGGGGACCCCTTAAACCAGTTGGTGGGTCGGGGTGACGAGTGTACTTTGATGTGTGTTGTTCATCTTCTTCACTTCATAGCACTTTACCACAATGACAATCAGCCCACCTGGGCACCAAACCAAGTGCAGCCAACCTTGAGGTGTTTATTATTTTGTAAAATGTTCCCAGGGCTACCCTTCACACGCCCATGGCCAGGTGTGCTAACTTTGATCTACCTCTCCTTCCTCCTCCTCAACTTCTTTCACTCCTCTTCCTCTCTTCTTCTCCTTCCATTCTTTCTTTTTTTTTTTTTTTTTAATAACCAGACACTCTCACTCGCTGCTTTGAGGAAAGCAAGTCTGGGGACTTTAAACTTTGGCATATGAGCTCTGTCTCGAAATGAAAGGGGCGGATTATTCATTTTATTGTAACAAATGACGACATTTAAGTCCTTCTACCCTGGAACCATTTTTAGTTATCATCTCCTGTAATGTCTGCTGGCACATTGGCTCTTGAATGACCTCCAGTTTCACGACAGGCCTCTTTGTAACATTTTGATAACCGCTTCATTCAGTTCAGGGTCCCAGGGAGGTGGGCACACACACTGGCAGCACTTGGCACAAAGCCGGGCACACACACAGTGGCCTTGGACCAAGTTGGTAGCCATGCTGTCAGGTGTGAAGAGTATAATGATCAACTTCTAACACTTGGAGCGTTTAACAGTCCGAATTAAAATTCTGCACAGGAATCCTAAACGCAGAGTCGCCGTACTGCCCAGTATGGAGGGCCGAAGTAGACGATAAGGACTGAGACGGAGGTTAGCGGGCGACGCTCCAGGGCCTTCGGTTCAACGTGCTCCCCGCATCCACGACTTGTGCCTTTCCTCAGGGTCCACTGGTTTCTGTGCACATCCCAAGGATGTGCATATTAAGCTGGACTTATACGGCCACTTGAATTTCCGAATTCCCAGTAGGAAGTTGCAACTGGAACGCACACGCCAGGTTACGACTTGCCACTTGGAAAGTTGGAAGAGCCACCCCCACCGCTGCGTTAAAATCGAAGATGGCTGCACCGGCAGGCAGTGGGCTTCAAACCTTTGAGGTTGTGGGTTGGAATCCCACCGCTGACACCAAGTGTCACTTCACCCTGCTGTGCTCCAATTGGAAAAAACAAAAACAAATGTAACCAATTGTATCTCAAATGTTGGAAGTCGCTTTGGATAAATGAATAAATGTAAGCGCACTGCGCGTCGGCAGAAGTGATTGCTGTGCTATTCCTGTTTATTAGCACTTCTGTCTGCCTGTGGCTCATTAAATCAGTCGGCTGTTCAGCTTCTACCCGTGGACGTGACGCAGCGTCGTGCTTCGGTCAGTGGTTGTCTAATTTCGAAGGTTATCCGCGAGGTGTCCATGCTGAACGTCGTACAGAAACGCAGTTAACTTGGGGGTGACGCCTTGATATCCGCAGCACAACACCCGGGGTCGTCCCCCAAGTGCAGAGACGTATCGATGTGCGCCGGCGTGCTGTTAGTGTCCCTTTCGATGCTCCGGCTCGCTTGCTCACAACACTCCTGTCGTGTAGGATCCTGTGCAGGAGATGCGACTTGAAGGGATGGAATAAACCCACTTGCCCACCTTTCTTTCTTTCTTTCTCTGATACCCCCACTTCTCGCTCTTCCCCTTGTTCTCCTCTTCATTGGCGCCCACCTTTTTTCTTTTCCATTTGAACAGCCTGTTTAAGAAGTCGAGGGTTTGCTCCTTGCAGTTGCCGTAATCCATTGAGCAGTCCTGGCACAGCCCCTCTGCTTTACAGACGTCGTTCTCTTTAAAACGGGGGGCACGGTTGCGCCATTGTGAAGGTTTATGTGTGTATGAGGCGTTGGGCATAAAGGGGCTGCATCTCGGGAGGCGAGGCCACGCAGCCTGGGACCCTTATTCACCCCGGTGGGCATTGCTGCCTCCTTCTCTGTTTTGCCAACCATCTTGTCTAATTTATTTAAGGGTTCAGCACAATAATGGGCATGATATTTTTGTTTAAAAAAAGTCAACCAATAAAAATTAAAGGTTTAAAAAAAAAAAAACAGAAAATAACTGTGTCAAGTTTATTTTTATTTTTTCTTTTTCTTGAATTTCAATATTACAGAATAAAACGCAACACCACCTTCACCAAGAAGTGCCCGTGTGCTAAAGGGCAGCATGGTGGTGTAGCACTTGGTGCTGCTGCCTCACCGCCTTCACACCAGGGTGTAAATTCCAGCCTAACTACCTTTTTGGTGCCCGTGTGGGGCCTTCTCTGGGTACCCTGATATCCTCTCGCCACTCAGGGTGGGCATGTTAAGTAAAATAGACAGATAGATATGAAAGGCGCTATATAAGATAGATAGATAGATAGAAACTTTATTAATCCCAAGGGGAAATTCACATACACCAGCAGCAGCATACCGATAAAAAACAATATTAAATTAAAGAGTGATAACAATGAAGGTAAAACAGACAGACAATAACTTTGTATAATGTTAACGTTTACCCCCCTGGGTGGAACTGAAGAGTCGCATAGTGTGGGGTCTCCTCAGTCTGTCGCTGAAGCTGCTCCTCTGTCTGGAGATGATCCTGTTCAGTGTATGCAGTGGATTCTCCATGATTGACAGGAGCCTGCTCAGCGCCCGTCGCTCTGCCACAGATGTTAAACTGTCCAGCTCTGTGCCTACAATAGAGCCTGCCTTCCTCACCAGTTTGTCCAGGCGTGAGGCGTCCCTCTTCTTTATGCTGCCTCCCCAGCCCACCACCAAGTAGAAGAGGGTCCTCACTACAACCATCTGATGGAACATCTGCAGCATCTTATTGCAGATGTTGAAGGACGCCAATCTTCTAAGGAAGTATAGTCTGCTCTGACCTTTCTTGCACAGAGCATCAGTATTGGCAGTCCAGTCCAATTTATCATCCAGCTGCACTCCCAGGTATTTATAGGTCTGTACCCTCTGCACAGTCACCTCTGATGATCACGGGGTCCATGAGGGGCCTGGGCCTCCTAAAATCCACCACCAGCTCCTTGGTTTTGCTGGTGTTCAGGCGTAAGTGGTTTGAGTCGCACCATTTAACAAAGTCCTTGATTAGCTTCCTGTACTCCTCCTCCGGCCTATTCCTGATGCAGCCCCATCATAGCAGTGCCGTCAGCGAACTTTTGCACATGGCAGGACTCCGAGTCGTATTGGAAGTCTTATGTATATAGGCTGAACAGGACCGGAGAAAGTACAGTCCCCTGCGGCGCTCCTGTGTTGCTGACCACAATGTCAGACCTGCAGTTCCCGAGACGCACATACTGAGGTCTGTCTGTAAGATAGTCCACGATCGATGCCACCAGGTATAAATCTACTCCCATCTCAGTCAGCTTGTCCCTAAGGAGCAGAGTTGGATGGTGTTGAATGGCGGTTTGAGATTGACCCAGTGTTAATGTGCCAGCTGATAAACTTGGACAAGGCCAGAGCAGTGAATCGGTGAAGTTTTGTTGCCCACTGCACCAAGGGTGGGCTCCAGCCCCTTGCAATTCAGAACTGGATGAAAAGGAAAAGTTCCCGCTTCCTTGAAACTCCGCTCTGTTTGGGGGGGCTGGGCTGCAGTCCGGTAAGACCACCCGTTTATGTTATGGCGCCGCTCCAGGATTTACCTGAAACAAATCCCAAACTCCCAAAATAAACGCGTTCATTTCGTTTGAAGGCTGGTCTGTCTAGTTCTGTATTGTGGCCACCAGGGGGCGCACCAGCCCCCCCAAACAGTGCTGCCACTCGTAACGTTTAGGAAAAACAGACCATGTAACCAAATAAACACAGAAAAACATAAACATGTTTCATAAGATATACGAGGAATTTTCTGATTAAATACAACAGCAGCACATGTCCGCCAAATAAATCCAACTGTCAAACAACTCGAAAAGTCCAATTCAAGCTTGGGAGCAGAACATTAAACAGGACTCGTCCTCGCTCAGATCAACAACTTTAACTTTAAATTGTACTTTTTCAGTTTCTCACAACATCTTTTATGGCTCCGTCCTCCTTTAACGTCCCCGATGACAGATTTTGGTCTCCAAGTGCAGCAGCAGATATTGTAGCGACCGCCGCGTCAGGATCGAAAAGAAGAAAAAAACAGACGGACGAAGTGAGGCTCACAAAGTTACGGAAGCCTATTAGGGCCAAAGTGAGAAAAAAAAAAAAAGACGCAGTGAAGAAAAAAAATCTAAATGTCGAGATTAAAGTCGGCATGCTGACTTTATTCTCGACATTTCCACTTTATTCTAGTAGTTTATTTTGTCAGTAGAATGTCGCAAACTAAACTTCATCTTAAAATGAATGTTTAATTGACTAGATTTTCTCAAAACCCGTCATAAATTAATGTAGCACATTAAATGCTTTGTATTAAGTGTTCCCCGACCCCGCTTCTTAAACTGACTTCCTCTTGCACTGAGAGGCGCCGGCAGCGATCGCCGCACATTGACTTCATGATATTCCTGCTCTATGAACATTCACAATACTAAGATAAATACTTGATATCTTTTTCACGATGACATGCATTAAAGCATGTATTTAATATGGGTGGCGGGGGGCACGGTGGCGTGGCTGTAGTGCTGCTCCCTCGCAGTAAGGGGTCCCCAGGTCTACTTTCAGTGTAGTGAACTTTATGGCAGGTGTGACGAGGCTCCAAAAAACTGGATATATGAATGGGTATCGCACAGGTTTAACTTAAATATTGTGTAAATGTTGGGTTCGTGATCTGGCGGTCGGAGACACGAACACAGAATTCAATGGATGTTCTTCTGAGCGGGCTTTCTTTTGCATGCGTGTGGTTTCTATCTGATGTACCAAACCCCCAGTTCCTATCCTTCCTTTTTCTTTCTCCACATAACCAATCACCACACGATAAACGTCTTTGTGAAATTAAAACCAGTTATAAACTTAGTTGATTATAAACTTAGTTAATTAAAACTAGTTATAGACTTTTTGAGCCCACCTTTTTCTACCTAACAGCTGCACAGAGCAGCAGGTAAGTATTAGCTAACTGTGGACCGGGCACCAGCTCACTGCATGGCACATTCAGACTGCCACTCCCAAATGTGCCCACATTGAAAATTATCAATCAGTCCAGCAGCATGACTTTACACTATGGGTGGATTGGGGGTCCCAAGTTACCTACAAAATAATACCATAACATAACATAAAACAACACAACACTAGCTGAAATACCCAGCGTTGCCCGGAAGGAAAATAAAGTGTTTTTTTTTTTTTTTGTTTGAGAAAAATATAATTGAAAAAAATACAAATAAAAATAAACTAACAAACAATGAAGACTCACGAATGTGCTTGTCTTGTGGCCTTGTATGTATGTTGTCATCCAGTTGACGCTCAGAACCGGCCAACTCTATTTAATTTGAAAAATAACAGGCGTACGGTGGTGGAGCTCAAACATAAAGAAGGCTCGCAGTCGCCCTCTGGTGGTCGTTCTGAGTGTCAACTGGATGATCACATACAATACAATACAATTTATTTTTGTATACCCCAAAATCACACAAGAAGTGCTGCAATGGGCTTTAACAGACCCTGCCTCTTCACAGCCCCCCAGCCTTGACTCTCTAAGAAGACAAGAAAAGACTCCCAAAAAAAACCCTTAAAGGGGAAAAATGGAAGAAAGGCAATTCAAAGAGAGACCCCTTTCCAGGTAGGTTGGGCGTGCAGTGGGTGTCAAAAAGAAGGAGGTCAATACAATACAATACACAGAACAGAACACAAGTAATCCTAAATACAATAGTAAAATAGAAATCTTACAAGTACACAGCAAAATTCAACAGTAGATGATATCACATAATACGATTTGGATTTGTTCAGGGTCCTGGAGACCTCGACCATCAAGCTGCCTCCCCCTATTGGCCATTCCACAGCTGAGTCAGTGCTGGGCCAGCCAATCAGATGAAAGGACCCCTCTACCCAATGATTCCTGCAATCCTCCATCAGAGATGACTTTACCTTAGGCAGGCAAAACAACTTGGCAGGTGGGCCGTGGCACCGAGTGCCACATTTGAGTACCGAGAAGAGAAACAGAATAGGTGAGGGTTAGTAACAAATAACTATCATGTTACTTGTGTTTTAGTGATCATGACTAACAACAGAGATGCAGTCTGCACAGTTAATCAGCAGCTCTAGTCAGGATGTGCTAAACTGAAGTAGTGAGTCTTCAGCCGGGATTTGAAAGCTGAGACTGAAGGGGCATCTCTTATAGTAGCAGGCAGACCATTCCTCAGTTTAGGGGCCCTGTAACTAAAGCGCGACCTCCCACTGTTATTTTATTAATCCTTGGAATCATAAGCAGACTGGCATCTTGGGATCTTAATGTGAGCTCAGGTTTGTAAGTCATGATAAGTTCAGACAAGTAAGCCGGACCTTAGCCATTTAATGCTTTATATGTTAAAATGAGGATTTTGAAATCTGCCCTAAACTTAACTGGGAGCCAGTGTAAGGATTTAAGAACTGGAGTTATGTGTTCGTATTTTCTTGTTCTTGTAATAATTCTTGCAGCAGCATTTTGGATTAACCTGAGGCTGCATAGAGAACAGTTTGAACATCCAGTGAACACCGCATTGCAGTAGTCAGTCCTACTATGTACTACGACCAGTGCGGAAACCAGACTGGAATTTCTCAAATAAATTGTGATGTGTAAGGTGTGACTGAAGCTGATTAGCAACAAATTTTTCAAGTATTTTAGAGAGAAAGGGTAAATTTGAAATGGGTCCATAATTATTAAGTATATGAAGGTCTGACTTTTTAAGTAATGGTTTAATGACTGACACTTTTAGTGCATGAGGTACTGTGCCATGCAATAATGAACCATTGATAATGTTAAGAATTCCCATTTGTTAATTTAGCCACCATTCTAAACATCACATGCATACAAGATCGCAAGATCACCCCCCACCCTACCCAGAAGGGGGTGGGTTAGGGTTGATTTCACCCCACAGTATGTTTAGTCGACCAATGACAAACATGTGTACCAAGTTTCATGAAAATCTCTCCAGCCGTTCGGAAGTGATGCTGGAACATACTGTAATATCCCTTCCTAGACGGGCAAATAAATCTCGCAGGCAAATGGTGGTAATTGTCCAAAAAAACTAATCAATTTTACTTATTTTTCTTCTGACCTCACAAGCCGAAAAACAACGTAGTCAGGACAAACAACAAGCACTATATAGGTAACATAACATAACATAAGATAAAGTAATGTAACAACATAACATAACATAAAGTAACATAACATAAGATAAAGTAACGTAACAACATAACATAACAAAGTAACGTAACAACATAACATAAGATAAAGTAACGTAACAACATAACATTATATTACATAACATAACATAACATAAGATAAAGTAACGTAACAACATAACATTATATTACATAACATAACATAAGATAAAGTAACGTAACAACATAACATTATATTACATAACATAACATAAGATAAAGTAACGTAACAACATAACATAAAGTAACGTAACATCACACTACATAACATCACATGACATGACGTCATCGCTCTCTCAAACCCTGTTAGCAAGTCAGTCAATTACGCGTTACTGGCGGATTCATCTTCAGTCCTCGTCTGCCCTCTGCTGGTACAACTATTGGGTTCACGTTCGTATTTTATGTCAGTTCAGGTTTCTGGTTTCAGGAGAGGTGTTTTCTGCAAAAAAAGAAACTGAAAATTACAATTATAAAATGAAAATGCCATCTCTCTTTTGCGTTTAATTTTAAGAGTGCACGCGCAACAATGCTGCAAAAATTAAAATGAAATAACCCCATTTGCCATTTCATTTTCAGCCTGAACAGCAATGAAGCTGCAAAAATAAAAAGTAAAATGCAGTTCCACATTGCATTTTCATTTTCAAGTTGTCAAACTGCATTGCACCTCGATCGCCCGCAGTTCCTTTCATCTTCGTTTTTTCGTAAAATGAAATTTCAAATACTAAAAAGTACACGGACCATACTTGATCACTTCGACATTCTTGCGCGCAGACTTTGAAAATGAAATTACAAAAGAAAGATTGCATTTTCATTTTATAATTTAAATTGTATTTTTTGCAGAAACTACCTCCCATTACTGGTTTTGTGTGCACAGTGAGGCGGGACAAAGGCGGGGTGAAGATCAAATACGTGACGTCACTACACGAGATTAACTGCGGGCACTTGATGCCAAAAAACACGTGGGCGTCATCCACTTTAATACACGCAGCGGGCACATGAAACATTTGCATATACTGATTTAAAGTGTGGTGTTTAACGCTATTTGTGGATGACATCGTACAATGTGGCACCATTACGAATATTGTGGAAAGGAAATTGGAGCAGTGGAGAAGATAGAAGCCTGAAGATTAGTTGGGAAGAAGACTGAATATCTATGATTTAAAGGACAGTTAACCTCCAAGGAAAAACACTTAGAAGTGTAGAAAAGTTAAAATATCTTGAATCGATAATAACAAGATGGAGAGCTAGGTCTGGAAATGAAGCATAGAATGCAATCAGGTTAGAAACATTGGAGAAGGGTATCAGGAGTGTTATGGGACTGGAAAATCAGTGCAAGAGTATCTATGAATGAGGGATCTGGGCAGTTTAAAGGGTGCATGAAAGGAAACTGAACTATATAGAAATAAGGACGTTGAGATGGAGTAACAAAGCTTGATAAGATCATGAATGAGTGGATCACGGGTACAGTTGGGGAAATCTCAAATAAAATACAGGGAAGAACGTTAAAGTGGTACGGACATGTCATGAGAAGAGAGGCGAACAATAAGGGGAGAAGAATCATGGAAATGGAGGGGGTCAGGATGGCCAAAATGAAAGAGGATGGACTGTGTGAAGGGTAATCTGAGGGAGAAGGGGGTATCAGGTAAGGGAATGTGTACAACAGACAACAATGGAATAGGCTGGTCCAACATAGTAACCCCACATGAAAGTGGGAAAACCCATCTAAGAATTCAATAAAAAGTGAAAATCCATTACAAGATCATGGAAAATATTTTTTATAAAATATTCAGGGTACAAAATCTTTCATTTTCAGAACAGACTACAGAGACTGTTAGAGGCCATCTTATACTCTCCACTGGGCAGTCCTTCTTTGCCCTCAAAGCAGCCTCAATTCCTCATGGCTTGGATTCCACAAGATGTTGGAAACATTCCTTTGAGATTCTGGTCCATGTTGAGGTGAGTGCACCACACAGCTTGTCAGCTGCACATTCGTGCTGTGAATCTCCCAGTCTACCACATCCAAAAGGTGTTCATCTGGATTCAGATCTGTTGACTGGGAAGGCTGCTGAGGAACACTAAGTTCATTGTCACATTCATGAAACCAGTTAGAGATGACCCTTTGCTTTGTGACGTGGAGCCTCATCATGCTGGACGTAGCCATTAGAAGATGGATAAGCTGTGGCCATGAAGGGATGCACATGATCAGCAACAAGTAGGCCATGGCATTCAAGTGATGAATGATTGGTATTAACAAGACCGCAAAGTGTGCAAAGACAAAATTCCCCTCACCAGTACACCATCACCACCAGCATTAATGGCTAACACAAGACAGTCAGTCTGCCTGGATTCATGCTGTTGGCACCAAATTCTAATCTTGCTATCTATGTGTTTCAGTAGAAATCGAGGCTCATCACTCCAGGTTACGTTTTTCCAGTCTTTAGCAGTCCAGTTTGGTGGAGCCCGTGCCCACTGCAGCTTCAGCTTTTTGTTCTTGGCTGACAGGACTGGAACCTGATATGGTCTTCTGCTGTTGTAGCCCATCCGCCTCAAGGTTCAATGAGCTGTGCATTCTGAGATGCTTTCCTACTCACTACAGTGGTCATCTGAGTTACCACAGCCTGTCTGTCACCAACAAGGTTTTTTTTTTTTAAACTGTTGTGCAAGAAAATTCTACGTGATCAGCAGTTATAGAAATACTCACACTAGCCCGTCTGGTGCCAGCGATCTCAAAATCACTGAGATAGGGTGACCAGAATTTTTTGGGCCAATCCGGGGACATGGGCGGGGCTAAAGGAGCGTAGAATGTACAGATCACGAGTAGGAACTCTAAACACTACAGAGTACAAAGCGAAAGCTTATCACGTGATTTCTCGCCAAAGTTGCAGGATGCGGTAAAGCATGACCTCCGTCAAAACACCGTGCACGCGCGCCGAGTTCAAATTATCGTGGTGATGAGATACATTCAAAAAAGTGAACCAGCTGAAACCGGGGACGAAATCTGAAACCGGGGACAAAACGGGGAACATGTTCTGAGTGAGGACAGTTGTCCGAAAAAGGGGACTGTCCTCGGAAAACGGGGACAGATGGTCATCTTAACTGAGATCACAATTTTCCCCATTCTGGTGTTTCATGTTAACATTAACTGAAATACCTGACCTGCACTTGCATGATTTTATGCATTGCGCTGCTGCCACATCACTGGCTGATTAGACAATTGCACGGGTAAAAGTAGTGCGCTGTCCCCATGCAGCAAAAATATTCCGTATGGCTTTAAAAATAAAACCAAACAGGTATCAAACCTGAGGCAGAATTGCGCTCGATGCTCCCTGGATTTGGCGCGACCCCGCCACTTTACACAGGATTAAGTGGGTCCTATAGCGGTTGCATGGACAGATCAATTGATTTTCAAAACCATCTCCCACAGGTTGTTGGCCAGTAGCCGTTTCTTCTCGTTCAGGATGTCACGGTGTGGCTGCTGCTGTACTCAGCTTTCGCGATTTGTTGACAACGACGGTGGTGATCTGCTGTTAATTTAGCATTCATGTTCTTTCTGCACACTCTCTATAGTGAGAAGCCCTCACGGTCACCAGTGTCAAAACTAAGCAGTTTTTATCTCAACTCTGAGTCTTGTTGAATCGTTTTTATAACATTACTGATCAAACAGCTCGGGTTCCGGGGCCTCCTGCAGGGGGCGCTCCATGTTTCCCTCATTTGTGTGTCATCACTGCGGATTTTTCTTTTTCTGCATAGGGAATTCGATTAACCAGGTTAATTAATGATGTTATGTTATTTACCACTGAGTAGTCCTAGACAGACAGTAAATATACTATAAATTTCAACCCCAGACACTTTATAAAGACGCTCCCAACTGTTACGGCAATGCAAATAAACGATTGTGGCGTTAACGGGCGGCGTTTGACTCGCCTCAAGACCACTGGGTTACCAGATATCCGACTAGCCAGAGGAGAACACTGGCAGGAAATGTAGGAAAGGAGACTCATTGAAAATTTCAGGGGGTCTTCGGCGGAAAGTTCGGTGTTGGTCGAGGGTTACCCCCTTGGAGGTTCGATCGTGCAGAGACCCAAACTGTTATCGAATAGCTTGGGTGGGGATGTTGGGTCCATCTGGGGTGTTTGGCGGAGGTCCCCTTTACAGATCGAGCGCGCTTACAGACCTTCAGGCGTCGGTATGCAACCATTACTTACTGAAACTTAAAGCCCCGTTAGCCGCCTTGCAAAAGCCGGACATTTTCCAGGTTTTTGCTTTGTCAACGTATAAATTGACATAGGCGCGAATCGGGTACCAGTCCGTCGCTGAGCCCACTCATTCATACACATGTAGTGTCACCAATTCACACAGCTGGCGAACGTGCAGCCTCTACACGGTCACGATTTGGGCTGGGCTCGGGATTCGGAGCCAACACACTTGGATTCACAAAGAGGGAGTGTGCTAATATGACGTGCCCTTAAAGAAGGCCCCTTGATCTAGCATTGCTGGGCCCCGTGAAGAGGAAGAGGGGAAAAATGAACGCGCCACATGGCTAAGTCTTTTAAGGGTTTTCCTTTTACGGCAGAGTGTAATTTATGCATACTTAACAGAGCTGCATTCCAGTAATATCCGATTTCAGCAGCTCCTTGTATTTATGTCTAATTCACAAATGGGGGGAAAAAACTTTCCTCAGCTCTTTTCCCTCCTTTCATTTCCTCCGACTACTCCCCTGACAGACAGCGCGGAAATAAACTTTTTTTTTTTTCAGAAATCACAGGACTGTCATCCCCCCTTCACAAGCAGATGCATTCTGGGATATGGAGTTTGCTGTCCCACTCGACGCTCCAGCGCCGAAAGCATCCGCACTGCAACTCCCAGAATGTGCGCCTCTTCTGCCAGCTGTCTATGGGGTGGACTCTGCTCGCTCGCTTTTGAAAGAAAGAAAAAAATAAACTTACTGTTCAAAAGGTAAAAATGTGGTGAATAACCTGGGGTAATAAATTAAGATGAAAAGAATTGCAGGATAATCTTTTGTCCATATTCTAGGTGAGTTTGCTGTACAGTTTTCTTCGCGATTCTAGTTTTGTGAAGCGCGCTGAGAAATTGTTGGGAAACTTTCAAGGTCCAGTTGGAGCGTAACGGATTGATGAAGTGGGATCCCGAGATGGAGGCTGGGGTGAGGATATGGAGCCGGTTAATGAAAATTTTCAGTCAAAAAAATTAGATTTACAGGTCGCCTTCTATCGTACAGTTTCAAGTCGACTGGGAGATTCAGCGTATGGGAATGGGGTTTGAAAGGCGGGTTTGAATGGAATGGAGTGCTGCTGAAGTGACGCCGCATGACCTGGCGAATGTTGCCATTGATCTAGAATGTGGGATCTGAAATTCAGCTGATCAGATGTGCTTCAGGAGTGTTTGTTGGGCAAATCTTAAATTGGTGACGGTATGCGGCCAGATTGCACGTGCTGGATTAGGCATGATAGATCTAGAATGGAACGGTCTAACTAATTCTGAAGAACATAAAGTCATATTTTAAATGAGACAAAGTATGCATACAGTTCACATAACTTCAAGATTTTTTTTTACTTTTTAAAATTAACAATGCTATAAATACTAAAATAAATAATAACATCAGAATTTTGAACTAATCCAAAAAAGAATGTACTTGTGTTTAGTAATACCAGGGAACTGCCTCACTTGATACCTTTTAAATTCCCATACATGTACGTGTAGGGTGGAGTGGTGGTGCAGTGGTTGGCACAGTTGCCTCACATGTCCAGCGTGCTGTATTTGAACGGTATGCTAGGTTGTTAGTGTGGAACTTGCAAAGAAAATGCAGGTTTGGTTAACTGGTACTCAGTAGCTCTTTGTGGAAAGAAAAAACATTTAAAGTGTTTGTGTGAAATTTGCCCGTAACCAGCTTCCATGTTCTAGCTGGCCTTCAACATGCTGATTCCATTTATAATTATGGTAACTTGTATGATATCCCTTCTTAGTCTCTGCTTGCTTAAACTGATTAATAAATATTTACAGTATATATACTCTAAGTGTAATTAATTAATGGTTTATTTTTCACAATAAGTATCAAGAGTTGAATCTACGTCCTATCATCCTATGTCAGAGAAACTTGTTTGTTGCTGGAGCACGCAGGCACGTTGTGTAAAATGTGAGTCTGTGGTCATCTGCAGTGACTGTGTGGCTTGTGTTATACTTGTTGCCCTTTTAATCTTATTGTTTTAAAGAAATGTCTTGCTTTCGGAGGCATGTATTCTCAGACCCTCTTACTGTATCTTGTTGAGTTGTATTCCTGTTAGAGAGAACTCTGCGATAGGCACAACATAAAACGGATTTTAAAACCTGCGTTGTTTTTGGGTACCTGGAATTACATTCCTGTTTCTGTGTCTTCTTTTTTTTTTATATATATAAATATTTGCGTTTTGAGCTAGATAAACCTCACAAACATTGACACTACTAGGTACCTTGTGCGCTTGGAGTGGTGTTCACAGTGTTAATGCATAAATGACAACTGTGATAGCTCATATTAAGTAAAAAGTTTTATTTACACACCTTATCAAAAGAGAACAAATTCTATATTACGTTTGCGCAAATATTTCAGTAAAGAAAACGGGTTTTCATTGTTGCATTGTAATGTATGCAGCTTCCCTTATGTGCTAATCCCAAAAATAATTAAACATGATTTCAGAAATTGTTACGATTTTATAAGATAACATTCTCAAATGAAATCAAAATTCTGGATCACAAAGGGCTGGTGGGACGGTGAAGATTATTTAAGGAGTTTAGGGAGCAACTCAAGATGGGGTGCCTGTCCAATCAATGTTATCTACATAAAAATAAGGAATATTTAATGACAAAAATATTATATGTACTTACCTAATATCTTGATTGTTTATGTACATACAGAATATGTCATTAGGTTTATAGAGTAAACTTTGGGGGCCCATGACCCTGCATCCTGATGGAAAATGACTGACTTCGTATTTTAGCTAATTTGAACAGTAGCATAGGACTGATACGGGTAAGCACAAACTGTCAAGGTGTTGTGTGATTTGGAACGGAGTCTGAACCTAATGAAGATATCTGGAGTTTAGTAGACAGTTTTAGATTGTCAGAAGCAGACTGGAGTGCTCTGGTGAAACATACCGTGGACACCTGAAAGTCAGTATTCAGATACAAAGTGCTAAGTGGGAAGATCCTGCCTGAGCTGAAATGAAACCCCTCATTGTAAAGTCTGTAACGGGAACAGTCAAAGACCAAGACTGGTGTGCAGGGGCCATGGATCAGCTAAGGCACACGACGTGTGGTTGGTAAACGGGCAGCCTCACGTAGAGAGTCACAGGTATAAAATTAGTCATGTGTACAGTCTGGAGGCCACGAGTTCATTTGCCAGCAAAGGGAACATCAGGGAGAGATTTCAGTCTGAATGTTCCTACAAGATTTAAATATTTATACTGTTGTTATTATTTTACATTTACTTGACACCTTTATCCAAGTTCAGAATAGGTTAGAAGTACCGACCAGATAACATTCATGGCAGCATCAGGCACAGGGCAGGGAGCAGCCCATGGCAGGGTCCACACACACACACATGGCCAATCTGGAATCGAGAATTAAACAAACCTATGCATCTTTGGATGTGGTGGGGAGAACATGCCAACGCCACATGGCCAGTGACTGGGCACAGGGTTCAAATCCAGGACACTGGCTTCATGAAGTGGCAGCGTTAACCACTGCACTGCCATCTGTTTACACGCAAGCTAACGGTCAGAACATTTAGAACAGCTCTATGTTTCCATTTTTTATTGAAATTTAAGCAGTTCAATGCCAGTAAATAACTTTAAATGGTACAAAGGTAAGCGGTAAACTGCCAGAGGTTTAAAAAAAAAATGAAATTGCCAAACATTAGAAAAAAATGTAATCTTTACAACAACAACAACATTTATTTCTAGAGCACATTTTCATACAAAAAGTAGCTCAAAGTGCTTTACATACTGAAGAAAAGAAAAATAAAAGACAAAATAAGAAATTAAAATAAGACAACATTAATTAACATAGAAAAGGAGTAAGGACCGATGGCCAGGGTGGACAGAAAAAACAAAAACTCCAGACGGCTGGAGAAAAAAAAAAAAAATCTGCAGGGGTTCTGAGGCCACGAGACCACCCAGTCCCCTCTGGGCATTCTACCTAACTTAAATGAAACAGTCCTCTTTGTAGTTCGGGTTCTCACGGAGTCACTTGATGTTGATGGTCATACAGGCTTCTGGCCTTTAATCCATCCATCATTGTTGGAATATCACGGTGCTTTGAGTAGATGGTGGTGACGCAAGCCACCACCAAAAGGACACCGGAAAAGGAAACAGAAGAGAGAGTAGGGGTCAGTACAGAAGAAGAGAGAGTAGGGGTCAGTACAGAAGAAGAGAGAGTAGGGGTTACTACAGAGCATCATATCAAAAGGCGTTTTTAGGGAACAAGTAATGGGTTAACCACTTACAGCTTTTCTGTTGCGATAGAAGTTAATTAAGCTAAATAAGATGATGCCAACAATTCCTGCAGGTGTCCCAAGTTTTGTGGATTACTTACAAGCCCCCATGTCTGTATAGAAGCAGCGTTGGAACAAGCTGTGGGTCAGCATTGCACTGTGTACTGTAATTATAATGCTGAGAAAAAGGCAATTAACAAAAGAAGACAGATGGACCGTTATAACCGTTAGAAGTTTTAGTCTTTCCTTTAAAGAAATTGCGTTTCAGTTAGGGTTGTCACAATACCAAAATTTCGATACAGCCCTAAGAAAAGTATTAACATTTAATATCCATTAGTTAGCTGGCCACGCTCCCATTGTCTTTGACGCCGTGTCCCTGCCTGTTAAAAAAACGTCCTCCACTTCTCTCTGTCCTGTGCCAATTCCTCCAGGGTTCTTCTCCTTGCTCTTCTGTCTCTTGTTTCCTCTGTCGCCATAGCTTTCCACTCTTCTTGCTGTCCTTGAGTCGTTCATGTCCAGCCCATCTTGTCGTTCTTGGTATGCCTATTTCATTCAGCTCCATTTGGCCAGTCTTTTCTCTCAAATCCTTGTTGACTAATTGTTATTGGCCATCTTATCCCCATAAACCATCTCAAGCATCTTCGGACAAATAGTACAGTATATAATGTAAGTCAATAAAAAAATAATTTGCAGTTCTGTATTCATTAACATCTATACATTGAAAACATAATAGAAATTTTCGTCTTTAAAGTTTAGACATAATTAACTACAGTAGTATTCAATAGCCTTGGCATTAACCTTAATGGGCATTACAATTCCTCCCAAAAACTACATTTCCCGTCTACCCACAGCCATAATTTTAGATAGTGTAGACAGCAGGAGATGTACAGCTCCCTAAATGTTGGACACGACCTCTTCAGGCTAAGATTCATTTAGCAAGAAAGGAGAACAATGTATAGGTTGAGATCTTTTGATAAGATAACTGTCCAACAAAGTCTTTTGAAGTTTATAATGAGTTTTTCAAAGCAATGTGGTTCTGTAGACAGGTTGTCTGTGTCAGTCTAAGAGATGCAAACATTCCTCATATCTGGCCATAAAACTCTTGTCTCTATTCAAGCCATGTTGTAATGTATTAAATTTTAACATGAGTTTAACTTTCCATTCTTTTCTCTCTTACTGTGTTTTGAAGTTGCCCATAAGCCCCGTGACTTTAAAGTCCCTCTCACAGTGTCCATGGCTGTTGAAGTGGGCCGCTACAGGAACATCTGTGTTGCCACGTTTAACGTGGAACCTGTGCAAATTCATTCTCTGGAGGAGTGTTTGTCCAGTTTCTCCCACATAGAGTGCAGTGTCAGGACATTTCATGCAGAGAATTAGGTAGACCACATTAGATGATCTGCAGGAAAATGATCCCTTTATGTGATGTTCTAGCCGGCAGTGTGGTATAACTACCTGGTCTGTAATATAAATGTGGGCACATGTTTTACATCTTTTCTGTAGGAAGGGAGATGTGCCATTTTCTGTTGGTTCACTTAGGGAGCTTCGGACAATTAGTTGCTGAAGGTTTGGCGGTTGTCTTTATGCCAGGACGGGAGGTTCAGGAAATACATTTTTTAGTGTTTGGTCGTTGTTTAGCATTGGCTGAAGTTCTTTTATAATTTTTTGAAGTGCTTCAAGATGCCGGTTGTAGGTGACAACAAGGGGGATGCGGTTCTTGTTGTCTTTGTTTTTGTATTCCAGAAGGTTGTCTCTGGGTATGGCAGTAGCTCTTCTTATTTGAGTCTCTGTTGTTTTGGGTGTATAACCTTGTCTGATGAAATCTTGTCTGAGCTCCTGCAGTTGTTGATCCTGGTCTGAGCAAATGTGACTGTATCATATAACTTGGCTGAAAATAATGGAGTGCCTTATATGCTTGGGGTGGAAGCTGTCACTTCTCTGGTAATGGCTAACACGGTACAACACCCTGGTAAATTTGTGAAAGCCAAGCCATTTTAGCCCATTCCTCCATACAGAATTTCCTCAACTCAGAGATGTTGCTGGGTTTTTTCAAATGAACTGTAAGCTTCCGGTCCTTCCACATTTCTGTTGGGTTGAGGTCAGGACTTTCACTTGGCCATTCCTAAACCTTTTGTTTTATTCTTCTTCAATCCCTCTTAGGTAGAATGACTTGTGTGCTTGGTGTTGTTGTCTCTTGAGATGTAGTCCACAGAGAGATGTTCTGACATTTTCCTTTAGAATTTGCTGTTATAATTCAGAATTAATTTTCCTGTCCACTATAACAAGCTGTCTTGGCCCAGACGCAGAAAAACAAGCCCAAAGCCACATTTCACAGATGGATTGAAGTTCTTATGCTGGAATGCAGAGTTTTTCTTTCTCCAAACTTAACGTTTCTCATTTGAACCAAAACGTTCTATTTTGGTCTAATTTGCCCATAAAACATGAATTACTCCAATAGCTTTTCGGCTTGTCCACATTTTCTTCAGCAAATTGTAGACCGGAAGCAATGTTTTTTTGGAAAGCAGTGGCTTTCTCCTTGCAACCCTGCCATATACACTGCTGTTGTTCAGTGTTGTCCTAATGGTGGACTCATGAACATTAACATTAACCAATGTGAGAGAGGCTTTTAGTTGCTTAGAAGTTAACCTTGGTTCTTTTGTGACCTCACGGACAATCGCACATCTTCTCCTTGGAGTGTTCTTTGTTGGTTGACTGCTCTTGGGTTAGAGTAAATACTGTATAGTCTTAACCTTCCTCCATTTGTATACAATCTGTCTGACTATAGACTGGTGCAGTTTAAACTCTTTAGAAATAGCCTTTCCCAGCAAGATGAGCACCGACAATTCTTTTTCTGAGGTCCTCTGAGATGTCCTTTGTCTGTGGCACGATGCACTGATACTGCATGAACGTGTTTGGAGGTGAAGCCCTTGACAGAATGCTGTTCTTTTAATATACAGTAAAGAGGGTGCCCATTCACTCCTGACTCCTATCACCCTGATTGACAACACCTTCAGTTTACCTGCCAGGTTCACATGCTTTTGTCACTCACAGATATAGTGAGGGCATTTTGCCTGGGAAAGGGGCCTGAGTTTCCTTGAAAACTTGCATCTTGTAATCATTTTAGTTAGCCAATGAAAGGTGTCATTTTGACTAACTTCTCACTACATTAATAATGGCTAACACAGTACAACACCCTAGTACCTTTCACAAATACAGTGGTGTGAAAAACTATTTGCGCCTTCCTGATTTCTTATTCTTTTGCATGTTTGTCACACAAAATGTTTCTGATCATCAAACACATTTAACCATTAGTCAAATATAACACAAGTAAACACAAAATGCAGTTTTTAAATGATGGTTTTTATTATTTAGGGAGAAAAAAAAATCCAAACCTACATGGCCCTGTGTGAAAAAGTAATTGCCCCCTGAACCTAATAACTGGTTGGGCCACCCTTAGCAGCAATAACTGCAATCAAGCGTTTGTGATAACTTGCAATGAGTCTTTTACAGCGCTCTGGAGGAATTTTGGCCCACTCATCTTTGCAGAATTGTTGTAATTCAGCTTTATTTGAGGGTTTTCTAGCATGAACCGCCTTTTTAAGGTCATGCCATAGCATCTCAATTGGATTCAGGTCAGGACTTTGACTAGGCCACTCCAAAGTCTTCATTTTGTTTTTCTTCAGCCATTCAGAGGTGGATTTGCTGGTGTGTTTTGGGTCATTGTCCTGTTGCAGCACCCAAGATCGCTTCAGCTTGAGTTGACGAACAGATGGCCGGACATTCTCCTTCAGGATTTTTTGGTAGACAGTAGAATTCATGGTTCCATCTATCACAGCAAGCCTTCCAGGTCCTGAAGCAGCAAAACAACCCCAGACCATCACACTACCACCACCATATTTTACTGTTGGTATGATGTTCTTTTTCTGAAATGCTGTGTTCCTTTTACGCCAGATGTAACGGGACATTTGCCTTCCAAAAAGTTCAACTTTTGTCTCGTCAGCCCACAAGGTATTTTCCCAAAAGTCTTGGCAATCATTGAGATGTTTCTTAGCAAAATTGAGACGAGCCCTAATGTTCTTTTTGCTTAACAGTGGTTTGCGTCTTGGAAATCTGCCATGCAGGCCGTTTTTGCCCAGTCTCTTTCTTATGGTGGAATCGTGAACACTGACCTTAATTGAGGCGAGTGAGGCCTGCAGTTCTTTAGACGTTGTCCTGGGGTCTTTTGTGACCTCTCGGATGAGTCGTCTCTGCGCTCTTGGGGTAATTTTGGTCGGCCGGCCACTCCTGGGAAGGTTCACCACTGTTCCATGTTTTTGCCATTTGTGGATAATGGCTCTCACTGTGGTTCGCTGGAGTCCCAAAGCTTTAGAAATGGCTTTATAACCTTTACCAGACTGATAGATCTCAATTACTTCTGTTCTCATTTGTTCCTGAATTTCTTTGGATCTTGGCATGATGTCTAGCTTTTGAGGTGCTTTTGGTCTACTTCTCTGTGTCAGGCAGCTCCTATTTAAGTGATTTCTTGATTGAAACAGGTGTGGCAGTAATCAGGCCTGGGGGTGGCTACGGAAATTGAACTCAGGTGTGATACACCACAGTTAGGTTATTTTTTAACAAGGGGGCAATTACTTTTTCACACAGGGCCATGTAGGTTTGGATTTTTTTTCTCCCTAAATAATAAAAACCATCATTTAAAAACTGCATTTTGTGTTTACTTGTGTTATATTTGACTAATGTTTACATGTGTTTGATGATCAGAAACATTTTGTGTGACAAACATGCAAAAGAATAAGAAATCAGGAAGGGGGCAAATAGTTTTTCACACCACTGTATGTAATACTGGGTGATTTTTCCTCAATAAATGACTAAGTATGATATTTTGTCTCATTTGTTTAGCAGGGTTCTACATGTCTACTTTTGTGAAAATCTGATGATGTTTTAAGTCATATTTATGCAGGAATATGGAAGATTCTGAAGGGTTTATCAATTTTCCAGCACCAGTGTATCCTGGTTATTTGGCCATATAAACCCTTATCCATGTTACACTTAATGATTTTGTATTCTGCGCATGTCTGTTGCACTCTGTTCACCTGGCATGTGTTAGCTTTGCAAAAACTTTTCAGCAGCCGCATGAAAATGTGTCACCAAGATAAATGTCCGGCATACCGGTATGTGTGCTTCTTGCCTTAATCCCAGTGCTTCTGGGTAAATAATAATGTAGGTATTTTTATTTCAACAAGAAGAGCATTATGTTAGGTTACTCGTTACTTTAAAAAGTGATCAGATCAAATAACGCACATTACTTTTACTGTGTTACCCCCAGCACTGCTCACAAGATTGTGCTGTTGAATTTCCACTGCTAAGCTCCACAATTGTATCTTAATTGTACAGGCAAGCAAAAAAGAGGAGTTGCGTGCAATCCAATAAAAGAAACCCGTAAATAAAGTGTCCGTTTAGTTTTCCTCCAGCTACTTGCTATAGATTTGCTGAAACAGTGTGACTGGGTGACACAGCAGCCAGTGCTCTTGACATGATTCATGGGTGGCTCAGGTGAAGGATGTGAAAGGGAATGGATGTTATTTACTTCACAGCATACGAAGGATTAAACGTATTTATAAAATTATCACAGGCTTCAGGCCTGGTTTCAGATTCACAACGGCTGATGATGGTGTTGGAGTGTTTTGCCAATAGAGAGCTCCAGAAGTGAACTTGCACATATAAATGGAGTTTTTTTAAAAAAAAAAACAGGGTTCTGTCTTAACCAGTTTACTCACCTTATACCAGTTTTGTGTGTGCACGTAAATTCGCTCACTGAAATCTTAGCTTTTTTGTGTCATTTCTCTGAAGGAAAGATCTGCACTTTTAAGGATTGTAATGACCTGTCTGTCACCATTATGATAGCAATGTGCAGTGCAATACTGTCCCAGTAATGCTTCAGAGGATGCAGGAACACAGTCTGTTCCAGCACAGCTTCTATACACACAGAGGGTTTGTAAGTAATCAAGACAACATGAGACACCTGCAGGAATTGTTTGCATCAACTTCCAAGGCTTTGTTAACTTTCATTGCTGCATAAGAGGCATAAACTCTTCTTTTGCTAGGAAACTGGGAGAATCACTAATGACAAAATGACTAATATGTAAAGTCTGGAGGTTTAAGTAATCGTTGAAATAATCAAACTTGCTGTGACTGTCACACCACTTTCTGAGATCAGGAGATGCTCAGACTTCATTAGCCCTCAAAGTAAGTCATACAATACTGAAGGCATGAACTTCACCATACAATATACATGATCAATGCATTGGTGAAACTGGTGTTGATACTGAAGATCCATGGAATTATATATACAGGGTGGTCCAGATCTAATTATGCAGATCCAGATCGCCTGGATGACTTTGATTTATGCGGGGACGATTCCAGTTCGGCGTGAAGACGATTCTTCATGTCGTCAGTTCGCACACATCTCGATGGTCCAGGATTTTTCGGGTGATTTTCTGTGTAATAAACTTAAGAAGTTATAACGTAATGAAAATTGCATAATTAGATCTGGACCACCCTATAGGTAAAAGTGAACATCTATACTGATAAAAGGCAAAGCCCTCACTGACTGACTCACTCACTCACTCACTGACTCATCACTAAATTCTCCAACTTCCCGTGTAGGTAGAAGGCTGAAATTTGACAGGCTTATTCCTTACAGCTTACTTACAAAAGTTAAGCAGGTTTCATTTCGAAAATCTACACGTAACGGTCATAACTGGAACCTACTTATGTACATATATACGGCCATAGCCTGCAGCTTGGTCGCCGTGCGAGGCGGAGTTGCATCCCTCATCGTCACGCCTCCCATGTAATTGAGTGCCTGCCCATATAAGGCCGTCCGTCAGCAGCAATCCAATAGACACACTGCCGCTAAATATTCGCGGGTGAAGGACTGTGCTTATGCAAACGCATGTACTCCGAGTGGCTCACGTGAACTGACTGTGAACGCAGTACACAGAAAACAAGCAAGAGCTCCAAAGAGCGCTGAACAAAAAACGCATTACACGATTGAGAAGACAGCAAAAGAATATGAAGCGAGTGACGCATACAAGCATATTCATAAGTGCTTCCGCTACTGCGGAAACAAAGCACGGTGTAAACCTTAAGTTTACATTAAGTTCATAGACAGGCTGCTGCTGGCGTTTGTCATGCCTACGACGAATACGATATTCGCGAGATACAAGTTTAACGAGAAGATGCAGGGTATAAACGAGACTTTTGATCACTTTGTAAGGGAGCTAAAATTGCTGGTGAAGGACTTTGCTTATGCAGACGAAGATGAGATGATCAGGGTGGTGTTTGGCACACACTCAGCGAAACTGCGAGAGAAACTTTTAAGTGCCGGGTCTGAGCTAACATTAAACAAAGCCGTGGACATCGTACGAGATAGCACAAGCACAGCTGAGAACCTTCGATGCACGTACTCCGAGCGGCTCACGTGAACTGACTTTGCAGGACTGGGAAAGGTAAACCCGTGCATGCAGTGTGTGATGTCTCGGATAAAGAGGAAGACGAGCTGTTTATTGATGCAGTAAGAGAGGAACAACCCTCTGACGCTGAACAAGCCTTTGTAGACATATCAATAGGAAAGCAAGGTGTAAAGCTTAAGTTTAAATTACGTTCATAGACACGCTGCCGCTAAATATTCGCAGGCAAATCCACAACTTAATACCGGGAATGCCTGTTAAACATCTTAGATTCACGAGTACCGAATTTGGGTAGTGATCACTTCGATGAATGAAACCTGTTCAAAAAACGCATTACACAATTGAGAAGGCAGCAAGCCCCTTGGCATACACCATTGTTAAAAGGAAAAGTGGAATAATAAAACATCCCACTGCCACCAAAGTTTTCTTTTATTCGTGGTCCACTTGACCATATGCTGTGTATTTATTGTCAGCAGGAGTGAGTAAAATTGTGTGTCACTGTCTCTACTCTGATCCGGAAACCTCATTCTTCTCACCACTGACTGGCTGCATAGCAGCAAATAAACAAGCCACCACTGATTACCGGCAGATACGTCTTTCACCCTGGTGTCCACCTCCAAGCAGAAGAACCACAAACTCTTTCTAGTGAAATTACAATCTGATTCCAAGTACAGAGAATTGCAAAAATAACCACAGATCAAATGGACAACCCGTTGCACACTTCTGATACATTTCAAAGAAAGTGTGCATTCAGCAGGACTGGGTATAAAAACTGTAGTAGAATAACAAATAGAAAAGGTGAAAAAGTAAATCCCCACAGAAGCAAAAGGGAACGAGCGCTTTCAGTGCATGACCCCTTAATTAATGTGGACTGAAAGACATGGATTTGACAACAGAATGAGTCAGCAAGAGCACAAACAGCTGAGGCGTTTAGAGCGTGAATTGACTTAAAGGGACTGCAAGTGGACTAGGCTTGTATTAATCTGTAAGATGTTGCTGCTCCTTGGACATCCAGAAAGCTCAGTGTTGGTCTCTGTGGTCGATAGACTAGTGACTCGGCTCTCTTATCAAAAGACGATGCTATCACTTCAAATGCTTGAATCTTTCTTTCATTTATTGCAAACTAATTGTTTTCTTCATCTCTCCCATTTCTCTAGGACCTGCATACTTTAAAAAATAAGCTGTCTGGATAGGAGGAGGCCACAATGTCTGGTAAGAGCAAGAGTCAATCTGTCACCAGAGATTAGCTGTTGTTATCTATACTCTAGCCTTCTCTGGCCTCTGTGCTAAACAGCCTGTTCTCATGAGCATTCGTAATTAGCAGCACCCATCCATCTTCCTGACCTTGCATGGTGTTCATGTGTTAGGCCAGGGTGTACGATAAATGAATGGAAAGCTGGTTATTAAGGAGACCAATGTCACCTTCATGGACAATTTCAGAAGAGATCCTACTCCGCTGGGCCCTTGAGCAAGACCCTTAGCCAGGGTGCTGTACAATGGCTGACCCTGCGCTCTGACACCAAGGGGCACGCGAAAACTAACAAATTCCTAATGCAAGAAATTGTATAAGGCGAAATAAAGAATAAATAAAAAATTTGAAAAGATTTTATTTAATTACGTTAACAGGGTTAGTTCTCACCTTGTACCCAGTGCTGCCAGGACAGGCGGTGGCTACTGGAGAAGCAGGTTAGATCATTGGTTTTTAGAAACATTTCACAGAATCTAAAGTAAACTCCAGCATCCCTCCACAGTCCAGTGGCATGCGATCCTGTAGACTGGTAAATCAGCCCAGTGTTTATGAAATTTAGTTCCACAGTTTACTGGAGTACCTTTGGCCCACTGCTTTTGGGATAAGCTCTCGGTCCCGTCACTCTGTATTGGAAAATTGGGTTGGGTAAAATCGATGGCTGTAGTTTTAGAGAGAATTCATGTGAAATGTAATCTACATTAGGTGGTGCTGCAATGCAGTGTATTGTATTCTTTTTAATCTGCTTTGTGGTGGTGCATACTTTTAAAGGTTTATTATAAAATAACAGCTTATTTTGTTGTGAATACCACTTTACTATTAGACAATACTGTATATATTTAGCTATGATATAAACCAGGGCTGTCGAACTCCAGGCCTGGAGGGCTGCAGGTTTTCATTCTCACCCTTTACCTAATCAGTGAACAGTTTTCAATGCTAATTAACTTCTTTCCCCTTCATTTTAATAGCCTTGTTTTTAAGCAGTCAGTCCTCTGTATTTATTCCTTTCTTCATTAAATGATAGCCAAACAGAAATGAGATGTGAAACGAGCCAACAGATGACCAGCTAAACTGGGATTTCAGACTCCAACCAATTTCACTCCAGCCAGTCTTTCAATGAGAAGCCGATTCTTGCTGTTAATTAAACCTGTTATTTAATTCCACGGCTTGTTGCTGCTCTCATTCTGCCACAGCAGACATTTCCAAAACTGTTGATCTTTCTGCTTTTTCTAAGAACACCAATGTCAAAATGTTTAGGTGACCTGAGAGATCAGCCTTACCGAGACCTTCACCTTTCTTTATTTTCAGATCATGTGGTGAGCTGCTCATGTGGCAGCTTGTTTTGTGTCTCATTTTTGTTTGGCTGCTAATTAAAGAAAAAAAAATAACTAAGGGGTCTGAGTCAAGTTAATTAAAACTGAGGCAAAAGAAGTTAATCAGCAGCACAAACGGCTCACTAATGAAGAAGATGTTTAGAATGAAAACCTCCAGCCACTGCCACCCTGCAGGACTGGAGTTCGACACCTGTGATATAAACTCACACATTTAGCAAGCTGGTGGGTCACACATTGAGAACCACCAGGGCCTTTTCTAGCCTCTTTGTGACAAAAGTCATGTTGTGTCTTAATTTTGGCCACTAAATTTCTAAAACTCAGTTGTCTTGCCACGTTAACTTAACTCTTTCAGGGCTAATTATTTTTTCATTTTCTCCCAGGTCTGAATATATTTCCCCAAAACTAACTAACTAACATTAAACATTAGCTTTCTAAGATCGTCTGTAACACGGCTTACATACTTACTACATACCTGTTTGTCTAACCATTTATATTCTGAAAGGCATTTCCTGGAAAGAAAACAGCTACCGGCCTTTCATTTTTGATTTCCAGATCACTTGCATCAAAACCGGAGTTTGATAAGTCAGTCTTACATAGCAATAATATGCATAAAGCAAGAAAAAATTAATAATGCTCAAAGAATATTTTGCTTTGCACATTCACTTTGCTTTTTTGCCCGATTTCAATGCCATTCTAGACGTTGTTCTATGCTCCACATACATACACACGCACACACACACAGGGATTCGATGTCAAATCAATGAGTCTAACAGTCCTCCTAGCAAAGACAGTCTACCGTAACGTGATGGTGAGTTTTGTCGACGTCTACAGCTGATTATTACCCTCTACCCTTGGATGTAAACTAAAG
Organism: Polypterus bichir lapradei; assembly: GCA_026402145.1. NCBI lineage: Eukaryota > Metazoa > Chordata > Cladistia > Polypteriformes > Polypteridae > Polypterus > Polypterus bichir. Next base: position 23,030,018 of record JANRMT010062789.1, read on the forward strand.
TCAACATCCAACCTTGATCCCTGCTGTTGACAAAAGTTGACATTAGCCTTAAAAGAGTTAATTAAACTGTAATACTAAACATATTTTTTCAAAGGATTCTCCAGGACTATTGCTAAGGATATCTGCTGTGTGGGACTGGGGTTCCCCCTACTGGCCAAACTCCATTGTGTAACGGAGTATTGGCTTAGTTCATCATTCAATCTTTATTTTATTGTTTTCATGTGTATTTTATATCAAGCAAAGTTTTCACATGTCTGTTTCCCAAGTGCACCACTTACTCTAAAGCTTAATGTTGTTGCTTTTATAAGAAAAGACTTCACCCTGCTGTTAAGCACAGTAGTACTTGTTTAAGAAAATGACAGACACCAAAAGCTAAGCCTGGTAATGCCAAGTTCCTCCAATGAAAGGAAAATGCCATGTGCACCTGCTGTAGTTTTTCTCAGAAGGACCCTTCATTCTCTGAATGATATGGAGCGGTTTTGCATCACTTTCATTTCTTTTGCAGAAAAGGCAAACAACTTCCCACCACTTCCAAAGTTCATGCCTTTGAAACCGTGCTTCTATCAGAACTTTGAGGAGGAGATCCCTGACCAGCACCGCACTCTTGTTAAGAAGGTGTACTACTTGTGGAACTGTGAGTAACATGTCTATGTACAGTAATATGCAGCCTGCACCAAGTGAAGCATTCAGGCGTGTTGAGAGACTCAGTTAGCTGCTCTCAAAGTTGGAGCGTTTTAAAATTATCTAGTCACTTCATCAAAGAGTTTATCACAATTTTGTTTATTACCTGTTTTTGTAGCCGTGATTTATTTTCTAAAATAACAGTGATAATAGAATGTAGTAGTAGTGCACGTAAAATATGTCTTTAATGCCATTTTACAATATAATGTTGCTGAAATTGTTTTGATAGATCGTAGATTCCAATTCAAGTGACAAAAAGATCCATATACTATTACAAATAGTTGGGTGTGGTAGATCTACGGATAATTGTAGTTTAAATTTCTTAAATGTATGTTTTTTTCATAGAAGTATCCAAATGGGTGCTAAAGTCTCAAGCTAAACTTGTTGGCTGCATCTGAGGCTGACAGATATTGAGTCATTGTGGCACTTCATCAATAAATTACAGTATCAGCCATACCACCTGCTTTTCTGAACAGGTCATCCAGCTGAAGCTAAGCATATACAAGCCCGGCCCGTACTTAGATGGGAGACCATCTAGGAAAAGCTTGGGTTGCTGCTGAAAGGAGAAGCATCCACTTGCAGAGCCACAGCACCATACGTCACCGCAGTTTTAGACCCGCAGTTACAGACCCGGAAGTGGTGTCACCTTCGTTTCAGGACTGACTTCGTAAACTTACTTTTGAAAGATTTCGGCAGGTCTCGGCAAAACCCGGAAAGTAACGTCGGGTCAAAGACCCGTTCAGAAATTAAGCTATAAAAACGAGAAGGGAAAAAAAGTACATCAAACCAAATAATACGCATTATTGTGAAGTTCAGAGGGTTTCTGCCATCACATCCTGTCATACATCAAACTAAACAATACGGATCGTTTCTGTGAAATATTAATATTAACATTTACGTTGTGTTCGGTTCTGTGAAAACCATTTAACATGTCGGCAAAACTAAAATAATCAAGATCTGTGTTAATTGAAAATTGTTTTTCATTTACATTCATGAAACGAAATATACAATATAATTACAATGTTTGCACCACGTTAGAGTTTAGTAAAACGTTTATAATAAAAGTGATTACGTTTTTTTTTTAAAATGTACTAGGCATGTGTGCAATATTGTACTAAACCAATTTAGAATTAACTTTTAAGCCAATTTAACATTTTTAAACATGTATGTGAAGAAAACGGCAATACATATTCTACACTGAATTATGCTATATATTAATTGCATTATATAGAACTTCTCTAGTTTTTGCCACTTATTATAATAAACGATGGGCCATCAAAAGAAAAAAAAAATCAAAATACTAATAAGAACACAATTTATTTATATAGCACCCTTCTTATGCCCAAAATTCAGAAAGAACAACAGGGCCTATATAACATTGGCTACAAATAATATCTTCACTAAATAAAGATAAATACAGGATATACAAAAAATACAAATAGAATAAAAGACAATAATGCAGACTAAAATACAACATAGAATACTACAAAAGAATCTTGAACAAATAACATAAATTGTGATACAAAGTCAGTCCTGAAACGAAGGTGACGCCACTTCCGGGTCTGTAACTGCGGGTCTAGAACTACGGTGACATATGGTGCTGTGGCTCTGCAAGTGGATAGTACAGTATTAGCTGAAAGAGGTGTTTGTTGAGACCAGCAGGGGACGCTTACCCTGTGGTCTTTATGTGATTCCCAATACCCCAGTGCAGCAACAGGGATACTGTGCTGTAAAAATGGCGCCATTCTTAGGATGAGACATAAAACCAAGATCCTGACTCTCTTTGGTCATTAAAGAATAAGGTTTATCCCGATGTTCTGGCTAAATTGCCCATCATGGCCCTGTCCATTCTGGCCTCATAATCATCCCCTGTCGTTAACTGGCTATCTCTCTCACCCCTTTACCACCTAACAGCTCATGTGTGGTGAGCATACTGTTACAATAATGGCTGCCGTCACATCATCCAGGTGGGTGCTACACATTGGCAGTGGTTGAAGTTGTTCCCTTCTGTCTAAGCGCTTTGAGTAGTGAGAAAAGCTCTATGTAAATGTAATTAATTATTAGCATTATTATTATTATCAAAGAAATACTGAATCTGTATAATCTTTAGGTATTGCAGACGTGAGCTGTGAGGTTGCTTTTAGTGTAATAGAAATGCTGAGTGTACGTTTATTCACTGTAGCATAAAGTGTCACTGGGCTATCTTTCATACATGTATAAATAAAGTTAAGTTGACTTTATTTTTTTATTTTTTATGGACATGAACACCATGTTATTAGTCTGGTTCGATTTCAAAGAGTAGATGTGAGATGCTCTGACTGCGATTTGTGTAAGACATCGTGCAGCCACAAAGACAAGCGTGGGATGGGGAGGAGGCTGAAGGCAGACTGTTAGCATATAATGAGACCTACCACTCCATCCTTGTACAGTAAGGGATGGTACTTACCTTGTACGGTGATGAATAAATAAACAGTATCATTACTACCATATTGAATAAATTAAGAATATCATTATCTGTGAATTGAATAAAAAAATATACATGTAATATCATGCCTTCCTTATATGGTAGCACTTCATCATCCAGCCCCACCTACATCTGATCACACCCCATCCCGTGTCCTGCAGTGAGCTGTAGTTGCTTCAGCACACACGACTGCAGGTATTTTGCTGTTTTGTCATTGGGAACAGCTGTCGAATTAATGAAAGAAGAAAACATTACAGATACACAAGTTGAAGTGTCTACTCTCAAGGTAATTTGAAGTTGAACTTGCCAGTACTTTTCAATGGGAGATTTAAAAATTTCAAAAATGTGTTCAGCATACTGAATTTGAGATACCTCAATGAAAATGTAATTTTCCTGGCAAATTTCCTTGAAGAAAGTGTGCAAGGTCTCAACAACATCGGTTCACTGGGAGGTGAGTCGTTTAATGTAGCCAGACAGGCTGGCATGTCTATTACAGCAGGTGCTTTCACGTTATAATATTTTATAGTACCTGCAAACCCACCTAAAAGAGGGTACTATAATTATGATCTTTACATGCCAGTGTCTGTCAGTGTGTGTGTGTGTGACACTGAATATGACACTGGCAGTGAAAATACAAATGTACAAGAGTGCCTATGGGCATGCATGCATGAGGAAGACTGCCATGAATGACTATTCTGCTGCTCCTGTCCCCTGTAGTGTACTGCGTTACACTCTTTGTTAACCTTATTGCCTGCTTGGCCTGGTGGATTGCGGGTGGCAATGGCGCCAACTTTGGACTTGCGTTTGTCTGGCTTCTACTCTTCAGTCCTTGCAGTTACATCTGTTGGTTCCGGCCCCTGTACAAAGCCTTCAGGTGAGTGTGTGCTTGTTGTTTTTTGAACTGAGTTGAAATTAAATTTAACTGTTGACGGACTTATTTTGTTAGTTCTTTGGGACTCACTGTATTTTGCTTTCTTTGCAGGGCAGACAGCTCCTTTAACTTCATGGCCTTCTTTTTCATATTCGGATTCCAGTTTATTTTAGCTGTCATCCAGGCCATAGGGATTTCAGGCTGGGGGGTGAGGTGAGTGAAATTGATGATGTTGGTTATCAGATGTGTCCAGTTATAATTATAACAAGGCTGTGGACAATGAGGTAGCATCGTTCTGGTGCATTATGGCTGGAGCTGCTGTCTCACATATCTAGCCCCCTGGATTGGATGTTGTCTGAGTGGGATTTGGATGTTCTCTGCATGTTTGTGTGAGATTTCCTCCGACATTCCCAAAGATGTGCATATTAGTGTTATCTGTATGCCAGGGACCCCTCCCAATTAAGTTTAAATATCGTTTTTGTCTTTTTCCTGTTTTTTTTAATTCTTTAACACTAGAATCTCAGAAATGTATTATTTTTTTTGTTATCCACGACCTCCTTAAATTTTCCTGACATACGGCAAGAAGCTGGTAGCTCTTTATCACTGCACTAACAGCCCGCTTTTGTTTTGCAAATGTGTGGATTAGCAGAATGCAGCCTGCTACACCCGCCATTCAGTCAGATGAAGGCCTGTTACTGACTCACATCAAATGTATGTTTTTGTTATATGATAATAATAATAATAACAGAAACTCACTACTCAAAGTGCTAAATGCAAGACAGCCACGAGATTTGAACCTGTTACCTCAAAAGTGCTAAGCAGTAGTTTATCCACCACACCATCTGCACAGATCTGTGACAGAGCAGCATTACCACTGTGACAACTGGTTGAAAATGAATGAAAGCATACTTGTTTTGTTACATCTTTTGTGAAAGTGTTTATTGGATATTTGGGTTTCATTCTTCAAACATTCTACACTTCACATCAAATTATGCAATTACTAGGGGGTTACCCCCTGATCGCTTCGCTCGCCAACCCCTCCCCCAGCCTGTGCTATGCGCCAGCCACTTTGCGTCTCTGCCGCTCGCGTTGTGAAGAGGGAGACGCGCTCGCTCCTCCGAAACCCCCTCTTAAACGGTGGTAGAATGGGAAACAAATAGTTTTTTTTTTTTTTTTACCTCCTGTTTGCTCAGTCAGCTGCTGGATTGCTACTGCTGCCGTGCCGCATGATCTGCATCTCACGCGGAGCTTCGAACATTTAAAAGCCTGTACAGCAGCTGTCTTTGTCTTCTACTCTTTGTCTTTTATTTCCGACCTCGGGCATGGTTAAATATCTTAGCACAAAGTCTCGTCTTGCGGGTTGTGAGTTCTTAATATTTTAGTTTATAATTTAAAAACGGAATAAGAATCTGGAAATCAACATCACAATAAAGTTCGATAAATTCTGAAAAGAATGATACCAAACATATATATGTAGGTTTTAAAATAAGCCTGATTTAAAGCCTGGCAAAAAAGTGACATAGAAAAAGCCACATAAAATTGTTCCACTTTTATGCTTAGGATTTTATATAAATATATAGAGTAGATTGCTATAACATATGAAAACATTTTCTGTTTTAGCCATGTGTTCAGCATTTTTTGCCTCGCATTTCCTCTGTATCTGCGTTTTCCCAAAATTACCAAAGTTCAGCAGCTCTAGCATACAAAATCCTGATGCATCAAAATGATTCCACAGACAAAATGTTTGTTTTTAAAAGCTTCAGTAAAAATTCAAAGTAAAACAGTTCACAAAAAAAAGAGAACATTGATATAGCAAAATAAAAGAAAAGTTCTTGTTAAGAAAAGTTCTGCTTAAAGCTTAAAATTCTTGTTTCATTTCTTTAAGTTTGCTCATTCAGTTAAACCATTTCTAAACATTTCTGAACCATTTAAGAACGGTCAGAAAAATGTATGCCTATCCCATTTCTTTTAAGTCCCTGTGCACTGGGACCTGCTCTAAACAACAACTGACTCAATTATCACACTGTATCTTAATTATAGCAAGAAAGTTGTATCTGTTATGAACTTACAGGAGGTAAAAGGCTATACCGTTGCCTATGGCTATGACTAAGCAAACACTAATATGAATTTAACTTAACTTAGAGCATTACCTTCTAAGATTGGCTCTTACATCTTCTGTCGTTCTATATTTACACAGATTGTTGTAGACACGGAACACACATGAAATGTATGTATTTCAAATCACCATATTCATTACCTATATAATTCCTTACAAACGTATTGCCAGAAAAACACTTCAACACAGACTTGAACTATGAAGATTGTAGCAGGGTGATGCCTTCATCTGACTGAGTGGCGGATGTAGCAGGCTGTGTTCTGCTAAACCACACATTTGCAAAGCAAAGGCGGGATATTAGCGCAGTGATAAGGAGCTACAAGCTTCTTGGCGTAAGTCAGGAAAAGTTAAAGAGGTCAGGGACAACGAAAAAAATTGTAAGCTTCCGGGATTCTAGTGTTAATGACTATGAATGGATCAGTTTTGTGGGTGGTTCTCCAAGAGGCGAGGACACTTCTCCATCTTCATTGTGCGACTACTTGCAGCCCCGTCAAGGCCCGTGGGAATTGCAGTCTGTCTGTAGTACATTCTATGCACTTGGTGGTTGGTGATTGTTTCTGGTTCTTGTCCTTTTTTGACTTCTGTATATTGGGACTCTCTTTATGACTGGATTGCCTTTTTTAGGTATCTCCTTTTGTGCATTTCTGGTCATTGAGCTTTCTTTTGTTACAGAGAATTTTTGAAATAAATCTTTTATATAGAAATATTCTTTGTTTGCCCTTTTTCTTCTCTTAGGCAGGTGTTTATAGATATTCCTTCTCCAGTGTGTCATTTATGATATAACTGGGATATTTAGGAATATACTGTATTTTGTTTAACTTTGATTTGGAAGCACATTTTAGCCCTGGTGTAGGCTGAAGCCAACCAGTCTTCATTGATCTCTGGTTGTGTTGTGTGCTTCCCTTTGGGCAGACCAGTAGAGATTCTGGCCTGCTTTCCTGATCATATTGGAGGCCTTACGTCACTCATTTGGCATTTTTGTGTGTGAAGAACACAACAATTGGTTTAATTGCCAATTCCAAATTGGCCTTGTATGAGTATGGGTGTGTGCATGAATGCACCATACAATGGATGGGCTGTTAGAATAAGGCTCTTTATCCCTCAACATTTCTGAATTGTATTAAGCTGGCATGTTATGTTGAATATAAGCACTCACATCCTTTTTCCTTTTTATCTCCTTCTCTCTTTGGTCAAGCGGCTGGTTTGCTGCCTGTGGTTTCTTTAAGTCAAATGTTGGTGCTGCCATAGTGATGTTGATAGCTGCCATTATGTTTACAGTCGTTGCTGCAATGATGGGGCTGGCTATCTTTCGGGTAAGTCTGATCCCTGCAAAGCAAAGAGCACGTGTATATAGTGCCTTTTCATTACTCTCTTCATTAATTTACATTATTTTGCCCATGCTGCAAGGCACTTAAAATTCTAAAAGGGTTTTCTCCAGCCTGACACACACACAATATGGAGATACTAGTAACGGCGTAATGCACGATAGCGTGCAATGAATACACTTGACTTGACCGTTCATAGTTTTCATCCTCTTTCTCTGTATGGTTAGCATTCGTTTGCTCAGAGGTTGATGCCTTTGCTGCTTCCTGAGCAGCTCTTCTTTTCTCCATCTGCTTCTTTTCTTCTTCCGTTGGCATCTTTTCACGTTAAAACTGATTAAGTCAGTACGTTTTTCTTCATTTTTCACTTAAGGTGGCGCTTAAGTGTTCGATCTGCCTCAAGAATGATTTAAGATATGAAGAGGTAGGGGAAGTGACGTCGAAGGTGGTAGGGATGAGAACGGCACCTGTACGCATGCGCCACACGGCCACCCTGCTGGCTGCTGCCGAGAGTTTATTCTACAATAAAATAAAATAAAATAAAAAATAAAAAGAGGAATAAAAATCATCACCCCGAAAGCAGACAGTAGACGTCACATAGTATATGTGTACCAAAAGTCAGGTCAATAGGTCTAATGGTTTGTGAGCTTCAGGTGATTTAAAATCCTAGACAGACAAATGGACAGCCATGGGTAGCGTATTATAAAAGAAGAAGGATGTTGGATACTGAGAGAAGATTTTAGAAGCTAAAATTCTACAATAAAATGTTGTGACAGGATCAGACTTCAAGTTGTGAAGTTACACATATACTGTATATCTTATCATCTCGTAACAAACAGCGGGGAAAATAAGTGTTGAACGCGTCAATGTTTTTCTCAGTAAATATATTTCTAATGGAGCTATTGACATGAAATTTTCACCAGATGACGGTAACAACCCAAGTAATCCACACATACAAAGAAATCGAAACAAAGAAGTCCATAAATGAAGTTATGTGTAATTAAGTGGAATGACACAGGGAATAAGTATTGAACACATGAAGAAATGTAGGTGCAAAATGGCATGGAAAGCCAAGAAACCAGCTGACACCTGTCAGCATTTAGAAAGTTATTCTGCCCCCAATCAGTGCAAATTAATATCAGCGGATTTAGTCCTAATTGATGGTAAGGTTTCTCATTACCAAGGTGTCACACAAGAAGCATCTCATGATGGGTAAAAGCAAAGAGCTCTCTCAAGACCTTTGCAACTTTATTGTTGCAAAACATACTGATGGCATTGGTTACAGACCTATTTCTAAATTTCTGAATGTTCCAGTGAGCACCGTTGGGGCCATAATCGTGACGTAGAAAGAACATCATTTCACCATAAACCAGCGACAACCTGATGCTCCTAGCAAGATTTCTGACAGAGGAGTCAAAAGAATAATCAGAAGAGTTGTCCAGGAGCCAAGGACCACTCATGGAGAGCTTCAGAAAGACCTAGAAATAGCAGGTACAGTTGTTTCAAAGAAAATAATAAGTAACGCACTCAACCGCCATGGCCTCTACGCACACTCACAGTGTAAGACTCCACTGCTGAAGAAAAAGCATGTTGAAGCTCGTTTAACGTTTGATGCACAACATTTGGACATGCCAATGAAATACTGCGTGAATATAGTCTGGTTAGATGAATCCAAAATTGAACTCTTTGGATGTCATTGCACACACCATGTTTGGAGGAGAAATAGCACTGTACATAACTCCAAAAACTGGTTTCAGAGGAAGAAAATAAAGCTGCTAGAATAGCCCAGTCAATCACCTGACTTGAATCCAACTGAAAATCTATGGAAAGAGCTGAAGATCAGAGTTCATAGAAGAGGTCCCTGAAATCTTCAAGATTTGAAGACAGATTGTGTGGAAGAAAAGGCCAAAATGCTTATGACTAGTTTCTCCATACAGGAGCATCTTGAAGCTGTCATTACCAACAAAGGGTTTTCTACTAAGTATTATATACATTTCAGGAAGCATGTTCAATACTTATTCCCTGTGTCATTCCACTTTATTGCACATAATTAAATTTTTTTAAATTTCTTTTTATGTGTGGATTACTTGGGTTGTTACCAACATCTGGTGAAAATGTCATGTCAATAGCCCTATTAGAAATATATATACTGAGAAAAACATTGACGTGTTCAATACTTACTCCCTATGTCATTCCACTTTATTACACATAACTTAATTTGTGGACTTATTTGTTTTGATCTCTTACTATGTATGGATTACTTGGGTTGTTACTGACATCTGGTGAAAATTTCATGCCAATAGCCCCAATAGAAATATATTTACTGAGAAAAACGTTGACACCAATATTTATTTTCCCTGCTGTAAAGATATAAAGATTGGGAGAACTGATATGCTTAGTATAACATAATAAGATTATAAATACAAGGTTTCTCACAGAAGTCCTGCATTGCAATGGAGGCAGCTGTTGTAACAATCATGTAAAATGGGGCAGGTGTAGATTGGCTGGCCTTCATTATTTCATAACTGAACAAAGCGGCTGCTGGTGAGTGCAGTTTTCCAAGTGTTGACTTAAGAGTAAATTATCTGTCAGGATCAGAACCCTGAGATTCTGATCACGTCTAGATTCAAAAAAAGGATAAGGCAGCAAAATATTTGGCTTGACTTCTTGAGGTAAATTTACAGTACAAATTGAATGGACAGATTTAGACTCCAATGGGGGGAAAACATCAACAGTATTGTAAGTTTATTGCCTTTATAATTGCTCTATTCTGAAACTGTTTAAAATGTATGTTATTCAACTTATATTATTTATGATATTTGTTTGTGATATTGTGTTATGTTTTAAGCAGCTCCACAGCTACCAAGTTTAATTCCAGTACGTTAAGTACTGCCAAATAAAAGGGATTCTGATTAGATTCCAGAGTGTTAATGCTGCAGGCTACCGGGATCTGAGAAGATCAGACTGACCCTAGAATACGCCGTGATCGAGGGGAAGCATCCTGTTAGATTTCACCATTTAGTAATTCAGTAAGTTCTAATGTGAACAGTTTGAGATGGGTCAAGACCCCATAACAATGGAATCTGATTAGGTCAATACCCCATAATAGTGTCATATTTTAGGAGGTGAAACGACAGGACAAAATGATCAGATGGATTCAGCCTGACATACTCCAGGGTGTAAAACTCACAAGCCCGTGAAAAGGCGCACTTTTTATATGTGGTCTACAAGACTTGTTTTCTAGAGATTCTGTCTCATCTTGTTGTGTTTGCTTATTCACACTTTTTGGGGTTAAGCCAGCAGGATTTCTGCTTACCTTGTTAGACTGACTTTGAAGATTAATATTTCTAAAGAGTCAATGACTTGTCTGATTTACTGCCGCTGTGTCTTGCAGGTACATCGAATATACCGAGGTGGAGGAGGCAGCTTTCATAAAGCCCAGGAGGAATGGAGTAATGGGACCTGGAACAATGCACAAGTCAGAGGTGCTGCCTTTCAGGCTGTCTCCGGGAATGGGAACACACTTCCGCAGTACCCCAGTGTGCCAAGCTACCCCAGTGCTAATTGGAACTGAACTACACTAATGTCTGCCAAGACTCCTCCTGCCTGCACTTTGATGGAGTTGGGTCACATTTCTAAATTTAGATTTTCTTTTTGTGTACTGAATCAGCTCGAAACAAAAGAAAAATCCGTGCAGAAAAGTGAGTGGGTATTTAAATGAGTGTAGCATACACCAGGCACGTGTCTTCAGGCTTAGCCCTGAACTTCCACACGAGTCATCAGTGTAAAAGACTCATTTTGCATTCCTCCACCTTACTTAAAAAGCAACAGGTTCAAGCTCGTTTACAATGGAGCCAATGCGTGCACAATCTCTTTTAACTTGCAGGCATCTTTATTATATCATTCATATAACATCATGTCTTTTTCACTACCCTTCCCTCCATACATTCAGTTAAGTGTTTTAATGGAGGAAAGACTGGGCTACTGCTACTGCTGCCCCAATGCCATTAGGGGAAACTGACATGACATGTATCCGAAAAAGTGACTAAGTCCAGCACTCCATTCTTGCCCCCTTTCCCCAAGTTCAAGTTAAACTATTGATGACTAATATAAACCAAAGACTATTGCATTTTTTTCCTCCATATTTCCTTCACTTCTTTTTAGTCTCAACTACTTACACTCCACCCTGTCTCTTTCAAACTTGCTGAGCATGTTGATCCCTCCATCATGATCCTTGACTCCTTCTGACATGAAGTTAAGTTAATCTGTTTTTCCTCTCCTATGCCTGCCCAGTTCTTTCATTGATCTGTCGCGGTGCAGCAGGTTTCTGCACTACAGAAACACAAAAGGGGACTTCAAAGAGCTACTGATTATAAAAATACCAGTGTGTGTGTGTGACCAAAATGAAGAAAACTATACATTCCATGTTTTTTCATGCATATTTAGGATTGTGAGGGGGCCACCATTTTTAATGTGTTTATCCATGCAATGAATATCTTCAGCGAACAAGACGAGTCCCTGTCACCTGCTTTGGTCGTGGGACATGCACTTGTTTTGGATTGCAATTCTTGTCTTCTAATCCAATCTCTACCTATTTATTGGTAGTGGTTTCCAGCCCCTAATACTGTGCCTCCTGATGGCACTTGTTGTATTTTCCTTACTAACTGGATCTCTAATCAATAAATATTTCAAAGCTTGTTCTTTTGGTTTCTTTTTTAAGTGTGAACTGGAAAATATTTGAAATTAAATATGTAAATATATTATCAAAAAAGCTCAGTGTATATTGATGCAAGTCTTGATACAGGGTCATTACACACACACACACACACTGTAGTTAGTCTTTGTGCTCTGAACACCGTCGCAAGATGATCGTCAGGAACAATGTAGTACGACCAAAGCGTATAATGTTTTATTTTAGGGTGCTGCTGTTTTCTGGGTTCAAATCCTGTACCTGCTTGTCGTTTTTGTAAACCTTGCATGTTTTCCCCATGTTTTCATCTTTTTTGTCTTCATCTTACATCCAAAAGATATGTGTGTTTGGTAAATGGTGCTTGTGAATTGTCTTAATGTAAGTGGGATCGACAGTGGAGTGGCATCTTCTCAGGGGTTGCTGTCTGCCTTGGCTTAGCTACAATGGGTTTTACCCCCGTGCAATCCTGAACTAGATTATGGGGATTTCTGGATGTTATTTACTACTCCTTATTGAAAATATCCATCCATTATCCAACTCGCTATATCCTAACTACAGGGTCACAGGGGTCTGCTGGAGCCAATCCCAGCCAACACAGGGTGCAAGGCAGGAAACAAACCCCGGGCAGGGCACACACACACCCCAAGCACACACTAGGGACAATTTAGGATCGCCAATGCACCTAACCTGCATGTCTTTGGACTGTGGGAGGAAACCCGCGCAAACACGGGGAGAACATGCCAACCCCACACAGGGACGACTGCAAGGCAGCAGTACTACCACTGCGCCACCTGTTGAAAATATGCATCTTTTAAAATATACACAAATGTGGATTAAAAAGTCCATGGCTACATGAACATTCCTGCATGAGTTGAACACGACTAGAAAGAACACCATCAATGTGTTGTTTTTGGAGTAAATTATTAAACTGTCAGACATTCTTCACGTCAGGGAACTGATGTTAAAGAAACCAACCATGTTGAACACGTTTTCCTTTCTCAAACTCGGTACCTATAAAATTTTCATGTATTTATCCAATCAATGGGGAAAAAAAATCACATGCTTCTCTATTCTACCTCCCTTTTAAAGACTTTAATTGTTTAACCATTTTATTTTTGTTTGCAGAATTGCATTTTAGCAGAGGTCGCATTTACCTGTACACTTATCTAAGTGGTTAGGATGGGGGGGAAACAAAAAGCACAAATAGCACGAATGGCTTTGTGTTTTTTTGTACTGTGAATTCAACAATCCATGTGAACGCTGCAGCCCTTGGACAATTGTGACACTTCTTAAAAAAACACCTCTTCACAAAGCATCTTGGGACTCTTCAGGCTTCATTGTCTTCCTGCACCTCTAAGGCCCAGTGGATCTTCTCTGATAGTCAGCCTGCTTGTTCTCATCAAGCTTTGGGACTAACAAGTGCTAAGCTTCTTGTGCTCTGCTTTGTTATTTTGTTTTCTGGTGATTTAAGTAAATAACAGGGAAATGAAGAGTTACAAAATGTGTTTTATGATTTAGTAGCAGAGTTTCTCTTCTAAGATGGATGGAATCCTTTTTGGGAACAAAAAGAACAGGATGGAGGCAGATTTCTGTTTCAAAAAAACGCTGTATTCTCTGCAGCTGCTAGCACATGGTCAGGCCAAATCAAATCAAAGACAATCGTACTTCCTCTCACATATCCTTCCAGATCTTGAGTGCTTAAAATTTATAACAACTACATTCTAACACATTACAGATTAACAGGGAAATGAACATTGCAAATCTAAATGTAGGTATATTCCTACTCCCATTCTAATATAATTAACATTTTTCTCTATTATAAAAAAAAAATCCTGGAAAGGAAAAGCAGGGCGCCGATACATGATCTTCTTGGAAGACACTTAAAAGGCCCATGAGACGCAAACAATATCAAATAAGAGCATGGCCAGCAAAACACTCAGTCGTGTAAAAGCACGTAGCACACGCACATCCTGTGCTCTCAGCACATATAAAGCGTATAAGGTCAATACATTGTAGATGAAACGTCAATGACCAAGCAAAGAAGAAAGAGCAGCGCAGAGTAAAGAGACCCAAAAGCGTTGGAGAGAAAAAAAGGCAGATAAGAGATTATGAAAGCAGTGGAATTGGAAAGGCTCAAACAAACGATGGTGCGATACACATGCAGAGAAAGGTAGCCCATTGCGGCACTTCCTGTGTGATTTTGGGCTATACAAAAATAAACTGTAACTGTAAAGGTAAAGAATATGAAAGCAGTAAAATTCTAAAGTGCTGTAGCGTCCCAGCCAAGCTGAAGCCTTTTTTGTTTTAAGTGACTGTTCGGTCCGATTGAGGGAAGGCAGAGTACAGCACGGAAGACTGACAGCTGGGTACTGATTGATGCAGTAAGAGGGGGAGCGAGACCGGGGGATGAGGGGTTGGAGAAGGTGCTAGAAAGTTGTGTTTGGGGTTATGCAGTCGGCGATTGTTAAAGTAGAACTTTTGTGACACTTTATTACGTCAGTTGTTACAGCATCAAAAAGAAGTAAAGATCGCATTAGCGCAAACAAAAGGAAGTTAATCATCAGGACCAGGTGTGATTGAAAAAAGAGCAGGACAAAGCGAGGTCAGAAATAAAAGGCAAAGAGCAGAAAACAAAGTCTTTTCTCCTTCGCATCACTCAATGCACAAAATGTAGATTTACACAATAATGGACCATACGTTATGAGAATCTGTGGTCCCGCAACAGTTAAAGCAACGACAAGTTTAATTTCAAAGAAAACACAATTCGGTCATGATCACAGGGAAGTGGTGTTGACTCTAATTTAATGTTTAAGTGACAATATAACTTTACAATTATATAATTTTTGTAAGCTGCTCTGGGTAAGGTCATCTACCTAATAATAATGATGAATGTGTCACTGATTATTGTGTTTTAATACGTTAATGGTTTCACACAGACTCACAGTGCCTGATGTTATACAGAAGAGAGATTGGCAGGGACTGTGTAGTTGTGTACAACAAAACTGGACTAATGCCTGCACTCAATATGTTTGACTAATCGTACGCAGTTTGACTGGTTTTTATTCTACAGACCAGTGGTTCTCAGGTTCTGGGGGTCCCCTGTGGCTGTAGGTTTTTGTTCCAACCAGTTTCTCAACCTTTAATTAATATGATTGTTTAAGTAACTGACCTTTTTCCTATTATTTTGCATTTAAGACATGTTTGTAATTTTTCTGTATCTTTAAATGCTAATTTTGTTTTATTTTTTTTAACATTCAGTTTATCTGTGGAGTTTGCTTTATTTGTATCTAAATGTAGACAATTAATTATGAGCAGCGCAGCAGACACCAGCAGAAATGACTGTGAAAGGAGCAGTTACTTCACTATTACCCATGTGTGTGCTTATTAAGTTACCAGAACATTAAACAAATTTTAAAAAAGTAAAAAGAATAAATACTTATCAATTGAACACATATAAATCCCTACTTTTTTAAGAAAAAATATAGCATAATCAGTTTGTAATTTCTGAATGGATGCAAAACATAGAAACTGGGAAATAACGGCTTGCTTAATTAAGATAGGAGTGCAATTAAGAGAAGAAATGGCCAGGGATCAAAATCTGCAGGCACTGGGGACCCCCAGGACTGAACTTGAGAGCCGCTGCTATAGATGACTTCCTGTAGTTCTACTGTGTGCTTCAGGCTTTACAAGACATGCAGCAAGACACTTATGCCTCTTCTCTTTCCCTTTGCATATGTCAGTTTGTGCATGTGGACAATTCAAAATTTGCCTGCATCCATCCATCCATTATCCACCCCTTTAGATCCTAACACAGAGTCACGGGGGTCTTCTGGAGCCAATCCCAGCCAACACAGGTCGCAAGGCAGGAAACAAACCCCGGGCAGGGTGCCAGCCCACCACAAAATTTGTCTGCATGTGAATTATAAATCAACTTTCAGCAAGCTATTCAGCTGAAATGGAGGAAGTAGCTAAACGGTAATGGGGTTACACAGAAAAGGAAAAGGCTGCTCCTTTCTATTGGATAGAAGGCTGTGTGGTATACTGATGATAATTAACTTAGACAATTTCTAGACATTCTGTGCAAATCTGAAGTGGTGACATGAAAGATCCTACAGTTTTGCATAGTGACACATTACATTTTACAAACACTCAGATAAGTAAATTAATGCAAGGTAATGTAAGACACCCTTCTCATAGATCTGATTGTCAGTTTCTGCCTTCAAATAAATTTTAACATGTTTAAGTTATATTTGACTACTTGTTTTATATTTCAACTGTGGATGACTGCAACACAAGAATTCAGCCATCAACTTTAAGATATACCGTCCAGTAACTTAACCGCTGCACCACACTGCTTATACTGCTAATTGAGGTACATCGGCTGTATATGTTAGGACAGACATGAGCTACTGCATTTCTGTGAAAATGCATGTGTCCTCCATAAGCACTTTATACAGTTGTGCTTGAAAGTTTGTGAACCCTTTAGAATTTTCTATATTTCTGCATAAATATGACCTAAAACATCTTCAGATTTTCACTCAAGTCCTAAAAGTAGATAAAGAGAAACCAGTTAAACAAATGAGACAAAAATAATATACTTGGTCATTTATTTATTGAGGAAAATGATCGAATATTACATATTTGTGAGTGGCAAAAGTATGTGAACCTCTAGGATGATCAGTTAGTTTGAAGGTGAAATGCGAGTTCGGTGTTTTCAATCAATGGGATGACAATCAGGTGTGAGTGGGCACCCTGTGTTATTTAAAGAACACGGATCTATCAAAGTCTGCTCTTCACAACACATGTTTGTGGAAGTGTATCATGGCAAAGGAGATTTCTGAGGACCTCAGAAAAAGAGCTGTTGATGCTCATCAGGCTGGAAAAGGTTACAAAACCATCTCTAAAGAGTTTGGACTCCACCAATCCACAGTCAGACAGACTGTGTACAAATGGAGGAAATTCAAGACCATTGTTACCCTCCCCAGGAGTGGTCGACCAACAAAGATCACTCCAAGAGCAAGGCGTGTTATAGTCGGTGAGGTCACAAAGGACCCCAGGATAACTTCTAAGAAACTGAAGGCCTCTCTCACATTGGCTAATGTTCATGTTCATGAGTCTACCATCAGGAGAACACTGAACAACAATGGTATACATGGCAGGGTTGCAAGGAGAAAGCCACTGCTCTCCAAAAAAAAAACATTGCTGCTCGTCTGCAGTTTGCTAAAGATCATGTGGACAAACCAGAAGGTTTTTGTAAGAATGTTTTGTGGACAGATGAGACCAAAATAGAACTTTTTGGTTTAAATGAACAGTGTTATGTTTGGAGAAAGGAAAACACTGCATTCCAGCATAAGAACCTTATCCCATCTGTGAAACATGGTGGTGGTGGTATCTTGGTCTGGGCCTGTTTTGCTGCATCTGGGCCAGGACGGCTTGCCTTCATTGATGGAACAAT
Organism: Polypterus bichir lapradei; assembly: GCA_026402145.1. Classification (NCBI taxonomy): domain Eukaryota; kingdom Metazoa; phylum Chordata; class Cladistia; order Polypteriformes; family Polypteridae; genus Polypterus; species Polypterus bichir. The sequence continues at coordinate 23,047,617 of JANRMT010062789.1, forward strand.
GAATTTTGAATTATATCAGAGAATTCTAAAGGAAATGTCAGGACATCTGTCCATGAACTGAATCTCAAGAGAAGGTGGGTCATGCAGCAAGACAACGACCCTAAACACACAAGTCGTTCTACCAAAGAATGGTTAAAGAAGAATAAAGTTAATGTTTTGGAATGGCCAAGTCAAAGTCCTGACCTTAATCCAATCAAAATGTTCTGGAAGGACCTGAAGTGAGCAGTTCATGTGAGGAAACCCACCAACATCCCAGAGTTGAAGCTGTTCTGTACAGAGGAATGGGCTAAAATTCCTCCAAGCCGGTGTGCAGGAATGATCAAAAGTTACCGGAAACGTTTAGTTGCAGTTATTGCTGCAAAAGGGGGGTCACACCAGATACTGAAAGTAAAGGTTCACATACTTTTGCCACTCACAAATCTATATACACTCACCTAAAGGATTATTAGGAACACCTGTTCAATTTCTCATTAATACAATTATCTAATCAACCAATCACATGGCAGTTGCTTCAATGCATTTAGGGGTGTGGTCCTGGTCAAGACAATCTCCTGAACTCCAAACGGAATGTCAGAATGGGAAAGAAAGGTGATTTAAGCAATTTTGAGCGTGGCATGGTTGTTGGTGCCAGACGGGCCGGTCTGAGTATTTCACAATCTGCTCAGTTACTGGGATTTTCACGCACAACCATTTCTAGGGTTTACAAAGAATGGTGTGAAAAGGGAAAAACATCCAGTATGCGGCAGTCCTGTGGGCGAAAATGTCTTGTTGATGCTAGAGGTCAGAGGAGAATGGGCCGACTGATTCAAGCTGATAGAAGAGCAACTTTGACTGAAATAACCACTCGTTACAACCGAGGTATGCAGCAAAGCATTTGTGAAGCCACAACACGCACAACCTTGAGGCGGATGGGCTACAACAGCAGAAGACCCCACCGGGTACCACTCATCTCCACTACAAATAGGAAAAAGAGGTTACAATTTGCACAAGCTCACCAAAATTGGACAGTTGAAGACTAGAAAAATGTTGCCTGGTCTGATGAGTCTCGATTTCTGTTGAGACATTCAAATGGTAGAGTCAGAATTTGGCGTAAACAGAATGAGAACATGGATCCATCATGCCTTGTTACCACTGTGCAGGCTGGTGGTGGTGTAATGGTGTGGGGGATGTTTTCTTGGCACACTTTAGGCCCCTTAGTGCCAATTGGGCATCGTTTAAATGCCACGGACTACCTGAGCATTGTTTCTGACCATGTCCATCCCTTCATGACCACCATGTACCCAACCTCTGATGGCTACTTCCAGCAGGATAATGCACCATGTCACAAAGCTCGAATCATTTCAAATTGGTTTCTTGAACATGACAATGAGTTCACTGTACTAAAATGGCCCCCACAGTCACCAGGTCTCAACCCAATAGAGCATCTTTGGGATGTGGTGGAACGGGAGCTTCGTGCCCTGGATGTGCATCCCACAAATCTCCATCAACTGCAAGATGCTATCCTATCAATATGGGCCAACATTTCTATAGAATGCTTTCAGCACCTTGTTGAATCAATGCCACGTAGAATTAAGGCAGTTCTGAAGGCGAAAGGGGGTCAAACACCGTATTAGTATGGTGTTCCTAATAATCCTTTAGGTGAGTGTATATAATTCACTAAGGCAAGACACCCATGGAAAGCACGCCGGAAGGGGCGTGGATTCACTAAGCCGCCGACAAGTAAGACGCCCATGGCGCACGCAGGAAGGAGCCACGCCCACCAACTCTAAGACCATTGGATACAACGACAACTCGCAGAACCACGCCCACCAACTCGGACGCAATGACACAGGAAAAACGGCGTCATTTATGTTCGTCTGTCGTAGAGTCCACATGCACCTCTGAGCCACGTTGACTGTTCATAGAGGCATATTTCTCGCGGAAGTGAATCGCTATATGCAACGTGTAAAACAGTTTGCGAGGGGTATCCCATGGGATCCTTAAAACAATCCTTTAAAACTGAGGTTAAAACACAATGAAGGAAGCAGTCTTTAAAAACCAATAAGCCCTGTGCCTCTGTTTCATTACCGTCTCACCTGCTTCACCAATGCAGGCCCTGCAACAGTCGAGACACTCTCTCGGCAGCTGACCTTCTCTGTGCCTGACCGGTTCACACAGAGGCAGCGCGAGAGAAAGCCGCGCACACACAGAGGCAGCGCCAGAGACAGACAGAGGCACACACACAGGCAGCTGGTGGGCGGGTCTCCGTGAGTTTCTCTTGCGAGCGGGCATATGACCAGGCAGTGTGTATGCTTCGAGAATGAGGGTGGACGCAGCAGGACTATCTAAGAACAGGCATGTTTGTCACGGATGTAAATCGCTGTATGCGGCATGTAAAACAGTTTGTTTGTCGCAGATGTGAATCGCCGTATGCAGCGTGTAAAACAGTTTCCAAGGGGTTTCCCATGGTCTTACAGTTGGTGGGCGGGTCTCTGTCAGTTGCTCTTGCGACCGGGCACATGACCAGGCAGTGTGTATGCTTCGAGTGCGAGGGTGGACGCGCCAGGACCATCTAGGAAAAATCATGTCGCGGATGTGAATTGCTGTATGCAGTGTGTAAAACAGTTTGTTTGTCGCAGATGTGAATTGCTGTATGCGGCGTGTAGAACAGTTTGCGAGGGGTGTCCCATGGTCTTACAGTTGGTGGGCGGGTCTCTGTTGGTTGCTCTTGCAAGCGGGCACATGACTAGGCAGTGTGTATGCCTCGAGAGCATGGGTGGACGCGACAGCACCATCTAAGAAGAATCATATTTGTCGCGGATGTGAATCGCCGTATGCGGCGTGGCGTGCACCATAGCAAACTGTTTTACACGCTACATACACCAATTCGCATCCACGACAAACATGCGTCTTCTTAGATGCTCCTGCAGGAACACGAAAGATGTTTCCCTGCCCACCAACACTCCTTTTTCACCGGCCCGTGTCTACCCTAGCTATCTAGGCATTCACACTGCCTGCCCATGTGCCCGGATGCAAAAACTCACCGACCACCCAGTTAGTCCCTTTCGTCTGTGCTAGGAGTCCACATGCACGTCTGAGCCACATTGACTTTTCATTATTCTTTTCGGTTTCGACACCCGACTGCGTCCACCATGAAAAACCATGCGAAAGGAACAACGAAGCCCCACCTCGCTACTACCGTGGTCGGGTGTCTTGGTGGATTATATATAGAAAAGCAGCCACAACCGCACAGAGCAATGAAAAGTCTACGTCACAGGTGCATCTGGACTGTGCAAAGACGACAATGACTCAAGTGCCGAGTTGGAGGTGGGCACATGAGCAGGCAGTGCATACTGAATGAGAAATTCAGTCATGGACGATTGTGTGTTGGTTCGTTCCGTGCATTGTTACAATGTTGCTTTTCTTGCTGATTTATTACATTACCGATTTTGCAAATGTTAATTTTCTCCCTGTGCTTAAAAATCATTAAAAAACCGGCCTGATTATGCGGTGTATGGTACGCCGCGGGTTGACTAGTATGTAATATTCAATCATTTTCCTTAATAAATAAATGACTAAGTATAATATTTTTGTCTCATTTGTTTAACTGGTTTCTCTTTATCTACTTTTAGGACTTGAGTGAAAATCTGATGATGTTTTAGGTCATATTTTTACAGAAATATAGAAAATTCTAAAGGGTTCACAAACTTTCAAGCACCACTGTAGATCTGAGATAACAAGACGAAAATGAAGAAAAAGTACAGAAATGTCACTTTTAATATTTATGTATTTTACATATCCACTGGATGCTCTAAAGCAGGGGTGGGCCAAGTCAGTCCTGGAGGGCCGCAGTGGCTGCAGGTTTTTGTTCCAACCCAGTTGCTTAATTAGATAACAATCCTTGCCAATAATTCAATTTCATGGCTTGTTAGTGCTTTAACTCTGCCATGTCAGGTCATTCTCATATCTGAGATTTTTTTTCTTTCTAAGGATATCATCCAAATGATTTGAAGTCTAAAATGGACGAGTAATTCTCAGTCCTTCACTTTTTTCTCTTCACTTTCCTTCCAAGTATTTAATTAAACCAAATAGTGGACAATACACACACACACACACAGGTGTAAATGGAAACAAGCTAAATGAAGAAATGCTGGTTTCTTTTGTCTAAGTGCTAATAAGAACAAATTAAAAACTGGGAATACAGCTGTTTAAGCCTAAAATAAGCAATAAGGGTTCAAAATCGTAACGGGCGAGACCACTAAAGTGAAGCAGAAGTGTTACTTGAGCAATAAGTGCTTCTTAGTAAGTAACTGGGTTGGAGCAAAAACCTGCTGCCACTGTGGCCCTCCAGGAACGACTTTGTCCACCGCTGGTCTAAAGTGATGCCCCCCTTGCCCAAGGGGCTGGGCGCCGGGGGGGGGGGGCAAGAGAGAACAGGGTCAACTGTCATGACAGACCTAGAAAAGAGAGAGAGTGCTACAATGAAAAAGAAGAGCTCTGCTATATACTGATGTTGGAATCTAGTGGACGAAGACTCCAAAAGGGTTAACAGGCAGGAAAGTGAGAGTGACAGCTCAAGTGGAAAAATGCAAGTGCCGTTTAGTCCAATAAAGCCAATGCTTTTTGCCTATTTTTTCCCAAAATAACATCGAATTTAGTTTTGAACCACTCCTTACAAAATGCCTTGTAATTTATTTCTTTTGTCTGTAGTTCTCAGGACACCAGAAGGAAGAAGATCCAGAAGATTAAAGGATGTCTGGCAGGAGAGGTTGGTGCAAATAATCAAAACAACTGACTAGGGTGAGAAAGATGGGGCCAGGGTGGATTGGCACAAGGCCATTCACGAAAAAAAGAATTCTATGCCTTAAGAATTCAAGCTGTGCTGGAGGTAAAAGGGGATCTTACCTGTTACTAAGTCGATGTATATAATAAAGTGTCCACTGAGTGTGTTACACCCACAGAAAGCTGTGAATGTATAGCGTTGTTCTCTTCATTTTAGAATTGGTAGATGGAAATTGACATAAACACTAGATAAGAACCCATAAAAAGAAAACAATCTTCAATCACAAAAAAATCTGTTGTAGCAAAATCAGCAGTTTTTCAATAGCTTGGAAAGAAAGGCCAAACCAGTGTAATTACTAAGGATGATCCAAAAAAAAAAACAAAGTGGAAAACAGAAAAATGAACAGAGGTGTGATGAAAAGACTCTAAAATAAATGTTGCTGCAATCCCCAGTCTAATACTGGAAGCATATATTGAAAGCTGTATTATATAAACTTAATACAAAATGAAAAACACTCAACAAAACCATAACTACAAAGTCTGGATTAGAGTAAGTATGGTGATAAACAAATAGAGGACAAAGAATTACAGTAAAATGAAGCAAGAGAAATGTGACATAAAATAAGCATGTGAACATATCACCTGTCAAATGCATTGATTACATTTGCTTCCCATTTGATTAAATTCAACATTCTCCTAATGACTGCAGCAATGCTAATTCCATTATTCTAGGTAACCTGTCCTTGTCGCTAGCCTTATGCCAGCCTGTTAGAAAACTGAGCTCCTCATGACTGTCTTACTATTCCGTTTGCATTAAGCAGTTTCTGCAGATTTCTCATCTGCACATTCATGTTACATATCTCAGATTCTGCCACATCTTAAAGATGTTCTGTTGGGTTGAGATCTGATGACTTGGGGAAGCCATTGAAGAACACTGAACCCAATGTCATGTTCATGAAACCGGTCTGAGATGTCTTTTTCTTTGTGACATGATCATGACGGGAGTACCCATGATGGAGAGATTGTGGCCATGAAGGGATGCACGTGGTCAGCAACAATACTCTTGTAGGCTGTGCCATTCAAAAAAAGTGTGGTAAGAAAGCATTTCTCACACCATTACGGCCACTCTGGGCTCTTGACACAAAGCAGGTTGGGTGCAGAAATTCATGCTGTGCGTTAGCAGAAAAGCCCATCCGCCTCGAGGTTCGACGTGTTTTGTGTTCTGAATGCTGTTTTGCTCACCATACCCCGTGTTATTCGGACAGGAGAAAGGAAAGCGTTACGGAATACGTTTTTTGGTGCATACATATTTTATTTCATTTTATCCATATTTTCTCTTCATACTTAACATTAAATATAGCTTCACTTTTAACGTCAAAGCTGCGATGGCGGATTCTATCGAATGCTGTTTAAACTAGTAAATCGTCGGTAAACCGGACTTAAACTCTCTGCCGTCAAATGCCACATTTACAGCAGACCCATGGTTGCCGGCTCCTAGTGATAAATTCATCCACCCATCCATCCATTATCCATCCATCCATCTTCCAACCCGCTGAATCCTAACTACAGGGTCACGGGGGTCTGCTGGAGCCAATCCCAGCCAACTCAGGGCGCAAGGCAGGAAACAAACTCCGGGTAGGGCGCCAGTATACCGCAGGACACACACACACTAGGGATAATTTAGAATCGCCAATTCTAACCTGCATGTTTTTGGACTGTGGGAGGAAACCGGAGCACCCGAAAGAAACCCACGCACACACGGGGAGAACATGCAAAGTCCACGCAGGGAGGACCCGGTCTCCTAACTGCGAGGCAGCTGCAATACCCACTGCGCCGCCGTGTGATAACTTCGGAGTTTAATAAAGTTCGCAACAGTAATTTTGAGCAACTTTTTCTTGCACTTGTGGTCGACACGTCACAGTCACAAATTTGAGTATGCGCATGAGCCACAGTCGTGAGTCATATTACGAAGCGCTTGCTGTACGGCAACTCTGCGAATGAATCACCAATCACAAAACAGTAGTCGCTAGAGCCCACCCTCTCAGCTTTGACGAGTGAAAGTGACAGGTTTAAATTCAACCCTTTTCATATTACTGTATGTTTGGTGGTACGGACAAAATAAAATAAATAAGCAACAAAAACATATTCAGTGTCGGGCGTATTTATATACGCTCACAGTTAATGCTGTTTTCTAAACGCATTGTCACATTTCTCGGTACTGTTATGTATTTGTATAATTATTCATGTATCGTCCTTTCTTCCATGTGTCATGTATTATACAAGGATATTGTGTTATTGACGTGTACTTTGTTATGTGTATGGATACAAAACCAACAGAAATTTCTAGCAACCCATTTGCCTGGCAGTAACGTTCAAGTTCATGTTCAGAATGGTTACCCGAGTTGCCTTTCTTTCCGTCAGTTCTTACCAGTCTAACCATTTTACTCTGCAGCGCCAGCTCCAGCATTTTGCAGATGTGAGATATTGGGCCTAAAGGCAATAGCTATTCATTTTACTTCAGATCGAAGAACGGGGCTTTGTGATTTCGCGCGAGTAGCACAAACTTGTTGGATCGAAGAGCAGGGAAGGGGTTCCACTGAAATGTTCATGCGAATTGTACCTGCGTGTAAAATCGAACAGCGGGGGGGTGGAGTGAATTTCCCTTGACGTTTCACGCGAATCGTACACCACAGACCACCAAACGCCACTGGCGTCGCTCCATCTCTAGACGACCGACTATTTCGCCTCTGTAGAAGAGTTGGTCGTGCCCCTCTGTCCTCTCCAATCAGCAATGCGTTTCAGTCCGAAGAAAACGTTGCTTGGTTGACGTGTTTGGCACCGTTCTAAGTAAACACTAGAGAATGTTGGGCGTGAAAAATCCAGGAGATCAGCAATTGCAGAAATAACAATCATGTTACGGTCCAAATCACTAAAATGACATCCCCAGGTGTGTTTGATATGAACATTAACTGCAGCTCCTGACCTGTATCTGCATGATTTTCAGTATGACTTGAGGTGCTGGGACATGATTGGCTTCGATGGATTGGATTTGATGACTGCATGGGGTAAGCAGGTGTAAAGGAGTTTCTAATAATTTGCTTATGAGTGTAGTTATGAGTGTAGTGAGAAGTAAAGCAAAATGACACTTTTTATTGGCTACTAGAAAGATTTACAATATGCAAGCTTTCGGGGCAACTGAGACTCTTTAATCGGGCAAGATGTAATCAATCAAGCTGTAATGTTTACATCTTGCCAGAAGAAAGGGCTTCAGTTGCCCCGTAAGCTTGCATATTGTAATCTTTTTAGTTAGCCAATAAAAGGGGTAATTTTGCTTGTCACTACATCCATAATGGCTAACATGGTACAACACCCAATTACTTAGTGTAGATACAATAAGCGTAATTTCTCTTCCGTGGATGTGAGCTGATATGGATATCCTAGAGCTGGCATTTATATCAGTTCGCGAGTGTCGGTTTTCTCATTAAACGCACTTAACAATCGCAAGCCACAATTTACACTTACATTATCTACCAGTCTATATGACTGGCCACTAAAGTCATCTATTTTTTCAGTAAATGGCATATACAAGTGTATCGTATCATGTATATTTATGCTTAATTAGAAAATCACTTCTGGCTGAAACGCATTTTACAAGAAAACAAGTCCGAGACACCCGCGGTTTTTTATTTTAACGTACTGGGTAAATACAATGCCGCTGCTTCCATTGGGGAAGGATGATAGTGATTCTACGCGTAAAAGCGCAACTTTTGACCAATAAGCTTGCAACGTTGCGCCGATCAGTTATACGCGCATTTTCGTCGACGACCAGAAAAGACCCAAGTGACTCGGGTAGGCACGCAGATCGGGTAGCGACAGCGACAATTCCCGATAATGCGGCTGTTTTCTTTTTATGTATTTTATTTAAAATTAAAGAGCCAACAAAGCTATCAATAAAACGAAACACCGGAGAGAGCGCAGTATTTTCTAAAAAAAAAATGGTCTAGGATTTTTTTACCGGCAGTATGTGAGACAGCTACTTAGCGACGTGAAGTGTGAAAGGACCACGGGTTCGCTAGGAGTTCGTCACTCGGGTTGGAAGTGGTTGTCCAGCTCGAAGTAGAGGAATTAAAAAAAATATTCCGGAAAAATGAGCTCCAAAGAGCTTGTTGATAAGTGTTATGGTTCCACCTCCAGTTCACGTTCTCGGTCCCGTTCTAGAGAAGCTACCAGGCGATGGCGTAGGAACAAATCTCCTTCTAGGTCTCGTTCCAATTCCAGAGAAAACAGAAAACACAGAGATCGGACTAGAGACTCAAAAAAGGGGAAGACTCGTTCTCGATCTCAGGAAAGACTGCACAGGCGTCGCGAAGACTGGTCTAAGGCTCGGTCCAGATCGAGATCCGGGGAAGACAGACGCAAGAGGCATGATTCCAGATCCCGGGAGTGTAAGATTAGGAGATCCAAGTCTAGAGAAATGGACAGAAGATCTCGATCCCGTGAGAGTGCTGGAAGACGGACCAAAAATCGACCTTGCGATAATGATGATGGTCACAAGAAACGACATGGACGCAGGTCTCGATCAAGAGATCTACCGGAGAAGAAAATGTCTCGTTCTGCAGACGAAAAGAAACAGAGGCATTGGAAACAACGAGAATCTCAGTCCAGAGACAAGGGAGGAGGCTGGAAAACCAGGACCCACTCTGGGTCGGATTCGACGAATGGATCTCCTTCACGTGGCACCCCGGTAAAGCGGTCACACTCACGGTCCATTTCAAGGAGTGCGTCGCGGAGTGACTCGAGGTCTCCGCGACGTTTGTCCAGATCCAGTTCTCCTCGGGGACGAGGCGCCAGAAAAGGGAACGAAGAAAGAAGAACCATTTCTTTGTCTGAGGAACGGTTAAGGTAAAGTTGATGAGTGAAACACTTAATGATGTCTTCAGGTGAAGTAGTCCCCAGTAACTTGGAAATTTATAATGCACCGTTTAAAACCAGAGCTGTAGGCACCAGATACAGCGGTTCAAACACAATTTTATACCTCACAAAAAAGACGTGGGTCTCATAGACTAAAATGTTGCACCTTTACATATGAATATTATAGTAACGTAAACAGTAGAGTAGTTAAACGGAGATAAAACATCCAGAATCAAATGTTAGTGGAGTATGTAGCTCGAGAATGTGTAGAAACAGTGAAACAGTTATCGATAACAATCGGGTAGTATGGTGGCATAGTGGTTGGCACTGCTGATTTGCAACAAGTTCAAGTTTGTCATGTACACATACTACATACTGTTCATAGCACAATAGAACGCTTACTTGACTATCTCTTCAATATTTGTTTATGAGCTTATATGTATATATACATTGTGTGCACAAATTATTAGGCAAGTCAGTGTTTTGACCTTATTTCAATGCACATTTTCCAACTCTAAACCATATACACCTGAATGCATATTGAATGTACTAATTTATAGGTAATATGTAATTATTTAATGAAGGATGGCATAGCTTAAAGTGATTAGGACCATCATTAGGCAGCTTCATTAACTCCGGTTATCTTATTGAGTAACTTATTGATTACTTTTAGTTTTGGCATGTTTGAAGTGTGGTCTTGAATCAAAACGCAATACATGTGGTGCTCCCTTTATGTGACATGCAATACAGCTGTTTTGCTATTAGCTGTGACATGCTGTCTATGAACATGAATTACACTTTTAAACTGATACAAAAATTGTGTGCGGTAGAGAAAAGCAATGTTTTTAATTATGACAAGATAAAAGTGTGCCAGAATTTAGTAGCGCACTTGCATACTGTATGTATTGCACTTCAGTATAAGCAACATGTTGGATTACATTTAACTTTGGCACAAATAATCTTCCATATAATACAATGTATAGTGGATTCAGAAAGTATTCAAACCCCTTCACTTTCTGCACACTTTATTATATTTTAGATTTAATTTTAAATTGGTGCATTTGCCTTTTTTACCCACCAGCCTATACTCAATAGTCCATAATGGCAAAGTGAACATATTTTTTTCAGAAAGGTTTGTAAATTTATTAAAAATCAAAAACTAAAATATCTCATTTCTAAAAGTATTTAGGCTTTTTGCTATGGCACTCCAAATTGTGGACAGGTATATCCTGTTTGCTTTAATTCTCCTTGAGATGTGTCTTGGAGTCCACCTGTGACCAATTGATTTGAACACACATCATTTAGAAAGGCATACCAATATGTATGACAAAACCCAAGCCATGAAGTCCAATGAACTCTCTGTAGACCTCCACTATTAAATTGTGGTGAGGCATAGATCAGGGCAAGGGAATAAAGCCATTTCTAAAGCTTTGAGTGTTCCTAGGAGCACAGTGGCTTCTGTAATTGTGAAATGGAAGAAGTTTGAAACACCAGGACTCTTTTTACAGTTCTCTTTCTGCCTAAACTGAGTAACAGGACAAGGATGACCTTGGTATGGGAGATCAACGGGAGCCTAATGGTCAGTCTTACAGAAGGACGGGAGAATGTGTTGGAAGGATGACCATCTTAGCAGCACTCCATCAATCAAATGTTTATTGTAGAGGGGCTAGACAGAGGTAACTCTTGAGTAAAAGTCATATGACAGTTTAAAGGACTCTGAGAGCAAAGGAAAAAAAAAATCTCTGGTCTGAGAAGCCACAAATTGAACTCTGGGGCTAGAACTCCAAGCACTGTATCCAGCAAAGACCAGGCACTGCTGATCAACTGCCTGATACCTCACATATGGTGACGCATGGGGGTAGCAGTAGCATGATATGGGATAGGGAGACTGGTTAGAGCTGAAGGAAGGATGAATGCAACCAAATACAGTGTGGTCTTTGAAGATAACCTGCTCCCGAGTGCATGCCAACTCACACTGGGGTGACAGTGCACCTTTTAGCCCAACAATGACCTGAAGTATACAGCCAGTACAATCCTGGAGTGGCTTCATGACAAGTCTCTGAGTCTTGAGTGGCCGAGAACTGAAGCCAAAGAATATTTGTGGAGAGACATAAGGATGGCAGTTTACAGATGCTTCCCATCCAATCTGAAGGAGTTTAACAAGATCTGCCTCGATTAATGTGATAAACTGTCCAAATCCAGGTGTGCAAAGCTAAATAGAGGCTTACCCAAGAAGCAGGGCTGTGGAGTCGGTAGATAAATCCTTTGACTCCTTAGTTTCCGGCACTTATGACTCTGACTCCTCTGTATTTTAGTATGCTAATGTATTTTCCATATTGATTGAAGGAAGGCAACAAACACGTCATTTAATCACAGAACTACTGGCTAAGAAGCTGTTTTTCTATTGTATTGGCTGGTTTAAACAAAAGACAAGAACCCCTGAACACACATCAGGCCATAGCCCACACCTCCACCTATATTATTACACTTGTTTTCACTCGGATTAACTTGTTAAACACATTATATCTGAAATAAAATGAAAACACTTTTTGTAATGTACCATAATGCAGATTACAATATGTGAATGTCAGGTTGTATAATCGCTCAGCTGAACTTCACACTGGTAGTAACACAGCTATGCACTGGGCTTTATTCTTAAATCAGAGAAGTACTTAATTATGACTGTTGTTTGTGAAATTTGAAAAGCTGTATTTTTTTTTTCTCATTACAATTTAAATTTATTAGGAGTCGGTACATTTTTGCCGACTCTGACCCCGACTCCATGTACCCAAAATTGTCTCCACAGCCCTGCCAAGAAGACTAGAAGCTGGAATTGCTACCAAAAAGGCTTCTACAAAGTACTGAACTAAAGATCTAAATACTCACAAGTGAGAGATTTTAGATTTTTGTTTTAATATATTTTCAAACGATTCTGAAAACTTTTTCACTTTGTCAATATGGGCTATTGAGTGTAGTCTGATGGGCAAAAATGGAGAATGTATCCATCAAAAAGTGAAACGATCTGAATTCTTTCTGAATCCACTGTACAAATAAGTATCTTTTTAACACTTTTAGAACTTACAAATTTATGTTTATTTTGATAATTCTTAATTGACCAATGGCTTTTGAGGTGGATGTGTAGAGCATAACATGCAATGCCATTTTAAGTACAAATAATTTAAAAAATATATTTATTTTATATACCATGATGCACTTTAACGATTTTATCTCAAGGCTGCAGCAAAACCATTAGCAGGCACATCGTGTTACAGCACAGAACTTTGGAAAGATGTCTGTTTTATTTAATAGTGGTTATAAACATTTACAGTGGAACCTCGGGTCACGACTGTAATTCGTTCCAAAACTCTGGTCGCAACCCGAATTAATTTCCCCCATAGGATTGTATATAAATACAATTAATCTGTTCCAGACCGTATGAACTGTATGTAAATATATTTTTTTAAAGATTTTTAAGCACAAAAATAGTTAATTATACCATAGAATGCACAGTGTAGTAGTAAACTAAATGTAAAAACATTGAATAACACTGAGAAAACCTTGAACAGAGAAAACTAACATTGCAAGAGTTCACGCTACAGCCTTACAAACCGTTTGCTGTAAACACTTTTTTTTTTTAATGAGTTTTAAGCATAGGGAAAAAAATGAAAATTTGAAAAATTCTTAATTTATACAAAAACTAACCATAAACAACAAAGAAAACTAACCTTGCATGCACGCACGTCTGACCGAGAACAATGTAATGGGAGAGACTGAACACGTGCGGAAATTATCGGCGCGTACGAACCGGAAGGGAAACTGGCTTGTTTGTCACCTGAGTGTGTGGTCGTGAACAGATGCAAAAGTTTGGTGTACTTTTTGGTCGTAACCCGATTTGTACATGGTCCGAGACGTTCGTGACCCGAGGTTCCATTGTATTTGCAGGCCTGAAGACTGTAGACGTGATTGGAGGTAAACTAAACATAGTTGGCATTTATATAGTAGGCTACAGGTGAGTAAAATATGCAACTTCATACAGTGAAGCTAAAATCAATTGAAATGTTCTGTCAAAATGAAATTGAAGCACATCACTTCATGCCTCACCTGAGCTTGTCATCTTCTGTACAGTTGCCTAGATGAAATGTGTCCTTTCTGTAACATACAAACTTTTCTAGTTATCAGCTAATAGACATTTTGCTCACAGAGCAAAAAACAAAGCATATTATTTCAAATACACTGGTGCACAAGTACAGCTCTTCTGGACCCTGCGCAATGATTTTTCCTGGGACAAAAACATTTCTGCTCAATTGACATGCACAGCACAATTGCTGTGTCTCTCAACATGCTCTTGTGGGGCTGCAAATGAGCCCTGACGTACTAAACATAAGCTCTGAAGCACTGAAAAGTTAGAGCAACTTATAGTAAATGTGGTGAAATGTATAATGTTAAAATTGCACATAATAAAATCAAAGAAAGTAACGGGTACAGCAGCACATATTGTGGCAAGGGTTTAAGAATCAAGGGAGTGACAGAGCTCTACAGCTAAAGAGCATTGTCTGAATGAATGAGCAGCGCAGTTTTGTACGCTTGTCCTAGGAATGCACAATTTAAAATATCAAGATGTATTCTGCATCATTTATCAGAGCAATATTGTCAGATGTCATGGAATGTTCCCTTCTTTTTGACATATTGCCTATCCCTATCAAGACCTGGAAACTGCGGTAGGATAAAGGCAGCCTTCTTGTATTGTGGAAATTGAATGATTGTCATTTGAAGAAAGGGGGTACAACAGTAGGGAAACCTTTATCTTGTAACGGTGCTGCTGTATGTGTGCAGTCTTTTGTTCTGTTATGAATACACAGAATATTTGATCCATGCAACTCTTAGTGGACTGCACAGTTACTGAAGTAATGTTTTCAAAGAGAATTAGTGCAAAATAGCATAAAATGGCGTGGTGCTATGAATGTTGAAAAGAATCAATTGGAAGCCTACGGACAGACTCAGGACCTGGTGAACATAAAATTTTAGGACATGCACGGTCTGTTCATTTATTAAACCAGATTTTTCCATTACAGGATCAAATTTCCAAGATAGGCTAAGTTCGCTTTTGCCCATTTTTGAGCTGATTTTAGATATCCGATATTGAACCCTCTAGACACCTTGTTCTTGAAGTACTTAATTTATGAGAACTCCTTCATCCAAAAAGGGATTGAGGTAGGAAAATTAATTTGAGTTTTGTCCTTATTCATTGAGCTATTTTTTACAGTGCATAAGATAACATTTCACACCTGCTTAATCCAATTTAGGGTTATGAGAGGGCCGATTCCTATCCCAGCAGCAGGCACAAAGTAGGAACCAATCCTGGATTGTATGCCAGTCCATTGCAGGGCAAGCTTTATGCAATGTTTGCAAAATAGTATTCTACTACAGTACAGTTATACAAAGCTGTATATGGAATTTACAGGTCTGTCATAAATAAGCCATATTGCTGTATTTACCAGTCACATTGCCATATTAACACACTTAATCCAATTCTCGGTTGTCGACAATATACCAGCAGCATTTGAAGGATAACACCAATACAAAAGTCATTTCATCCACACTCGGTGACACGTTAAGTGAAACTAACCAGCAGCATCAGGAGTAAGGCAGGACTCGCTCGCTAATCTATCACAGGGCTTTTTTTTTTTTTTGTTTAGTTTAAGTTTTAAATGTGCCCACATGGGTGATGCTGTGCTTCACTTTACAGTGAGATCCCTATTGACAAATGTCCGGATTTGACCTGTAGCAGTTCGTTTATACTGTTAAGTTATAAAATGCCATTTTAATTAGAAGACTATGAAGCTCTGTGCTGTGAGAGTGGGAAGGAATAAGAGATGGACGTAAAGCTGCATACAGGGGAGGCACAAGTCCTCCACTGTTGTCAGACTCATGTTTTTTTCATCATACTTACCAGAAACATCTGCCCGCACAAGGGTTTTTTGAGAAGACATTATTTATTTATTTTACTGTTTATTTTCCTTGCACATAATTAACTTCTGTACTTCCCTGAGTCACCAGCCTCACCCCCAGTCAGTTGGCTGGAACTTCAACTTATAAAACAAGGGGACATTAGAGGGCATGTTTTAATTGGCATGGAGACTCACTTTTTAATCATGAAATCAAAGGAATTGGTAAGTGGTGCGCAGTTATGACAAAATTAATAATTGATGATTATTGCTTTTGATGTTATAATTGCAGTTATTAATTTAACAGTGCAATGAAATACACACCTTGTCTTGTCAACTGATTAAACTGTATTCTGTTTACACACAGTACAGTAGAAACCCCACTTTACAGGGAACCACTAAAAAGTTTTAATATGAAATTGTTAAATGCTGGGTTAGTTGAAAAAATTAAAAGTTCAGCATTTAGTAATGTTTCTTTTTTATTTTTTCAACTAAAGATACATCACACTTATTTGTCACTCTTTTTATTACAGCAAATTCCTGATTGATTTGATTTTATTTTAGAAATATTTTTACAAGACAGACATATTCCTCCTTTTTTCAAAATAAGTGTAGACTTCTGAAAAAACAGTTATCACCACAACTCGCCATTTAGAAATGTAAAATGTGAGAAAATGTTAAACATGGAAGTGCTAAATTGGGGTTCAGCTGTATTAAGTAAACAAATGCCTCATGTGTTGGCAAAATCTGAGCAGATACTGAAATAAAATCTCAAATAAGAGTAACACAAGATTAAGAGTTAATGTAAACAGTCTGATAGTTCTGTTTTACAGGCATCATTAAATTAGTGATATGAATATACTGCAAGCCCAAGAATTATTTAGATTGAAACACATTGTTACGTGCTTCTACAGACTCAGTCCTTGAGCAGTTGTGTCCCCAATCTTGAGAAAAAGTATTGAAACAAATTGTGTGCTCATTTAAGAAGCAGCACTGCAAGCATCTGCTTTTCGGTGGATATTCCTCATCAGTATAATGAACTGATCTGCTTGGGCCTGCCTCCATACTTTTGATTAACCACAAGTTGGTCACACTTGCATAAATCCCTACTTGTTTTAGACCCGATTTGATTTTGCCCTGACATCTTTATATAATGGATTTAGATCACATTTTTTTCTATAATTTGCTTGAACATTCCGGTTGATTTTTGTGATTTCTCTCATCGCACTAAGTATCATAGTTCGCTTGCAGGAGTGATATATTCTCGCTAATCCGGCTGCGGGCCGAGGTGAGGGGGAAGCGTGACGTCAGGAGTGGGGAGCCGGGCAGGGCCCTCCTCGCTGTCCTGTTTCACTACTATGTGGAGCCACAAGGGACTGCTACTTTGCTATAAAGTAAAGGCATCGTAACTTTGGAAGAATAATTGCAGGGTAGGTGACTTCTCTTACCCTCAGTATTGATCATATTTAAAAACCTTTGCTGTGCTCAGTTTTAATCAAACCCTTGTCTTTTGATAAATAAAATGCAATGACAACAGTAGTCCAATATTGCTTTCAAAAGCCTGCTGCATGCAGACATGTATTAAAGCAGAAACAGGTGATGGTTAACTGTGTTACAGACCTAAAGGTTACTGGAACTTGATGCTGCTTGCTTAGCTTTTGTGTGCTCTTAATACTGGACTATGCGGTTGAATTTTAAGTGGGTATATAAATATTTGCACAGTACACTTTTGAAAACAAAATATTTTCAAAAAGTCACAACTCTCCATTTTGGTATGTAAATATCAGATGATCTAGGTACAACATTAGTTATACGAGGTGTGGCAGAAAAGTAATGAGAGTGGCAACACTGCAAGCGATCTGGCAATGCTGCGCTGTTGTCCTTGATAGAGCACGTGTATCAGTACCCTCCCATAGCTCAGTGCGAGTTTCAACTCCTTCCGTTAACTACGTGATTTTTGTGACTGCTATTAGCGAAGTTGTGTTTTTGGTTGTGCGTCACGCAAAATGGAACAGCGGAATTTGGAGCAACGTTATGCCATTAAATTTTGTGTTAAGCTTGGAGAATCGGCAAGTGTGACGTTTGAAAAGTTAAAACAGGCCTCTTTATCCCGAGCTCAAGTTTTTCGCTGGCACAAATCATTTCTGGAAGGCAGAAAACACATTGAAGATGAACACCGTTCAGGGAGGCTTTCAACTTCGAAAACCAACAAACTGTCAACCAAGTTTTTTATAAAGACGTCCGTGAAAGGCTCAGAAAAAGGGTCATTCGCGTGAGACCAGACATTGCAGACAAATGGATGCTCCATCATGACAACGCCCCATGTCACACTGCCCTCTCCATAACAGAATTTTTGACCTCAAAAGGCATTCCTGTGGTTCCCCAGCCCCCTTATTCACCTGACCTCAGTCCGTGTGACTTTTTCCTTTTTCCTAAACTGAAAAATGTCTTCAAAGGACGTCATTTCGGGACTTTAGAAAACATCCAAAAGAGTGTAACGGACATGCTGAAGACCATACCGGTTGAAGACTTCCAGCGCTGCTGCCAACAGTGGGAACAACGTCTCCATCGGTGTGTAGCTGCCCAAGGGAACTACTTTGAAGGGGATAACATTGATGTTTGAAAAAAATAAAAACTTTGTTAAATAAAAAATTAGTCTCATTACTTTTCTGCCACACCTCGTACTTTTCAATTTTTCTGGAAGCTGGTGTAAACTGAAAAGAAATACATGCACACTTTATAGAAAAAAGCTGTTTGGAATCAAACTCCTAAAAATGTGTTAGTCCTATGATGTAAATACCTCTGATTTACCAGTGCACTCGTGCTTAGTGAGTGTATGTATGCTTGATTACACTTACTTGCTGTTCAGAGCAGTTTGTAATGGGGATAATTTGATTAGTGAGAGATCAGAAGTACTAAATGGTAAGGCTGGGCGATGTATCAAGTTTTTGAAAAATATCAACATTTTTTTCATATAAGATATAGGATGAGGCAATATTGTTTATATCGATATATTCTGTGTTGAGTTAAAATTATACTCGTACAGCCACCAGTTTGCCTTTTTCTTCTCCCCATCTGTCTCTCACACAACTTCACCCTGCCCCACTGCTTCACTCGGTAACTCCTCCAGGCAGCGACAGGATGGAGACAGATAAAGACACGAAGGAAGCTATCAAAGAAGAGCTGGCTGGTTAAAAGAAAAACAATGGCTCAATTATTTGGAGATGGTTTGGGTTCAAAGTGTCTGTTTTCTCGCAGGGCTGAATATTTTTCCAAGAAACTCATAAATCATAAATACAATTCAATACACAGAACAGAACACAAGTATTCGTAAATACAATATAGTATAACTAGCCGAAGCCCACCGTAGCATACGGCGGTGTAAGAATAGGAACGGAAAACGGTGAGAAAGGAATTCAGTATAACAAAGGCTTAGAAAACCACAGTCGCAGTATAACGAAAATAGCAAGGAGCGAAACCAATGCTCGAGAGAGTACCTTCCTGTACCAGGCTACGGAAAACATAGACATATATAGATAGACGCCGCATTCACTGTGTTTCCCAGTCGACACGATAAGTCAGCGCGTCCGCCTTATTGCTAGTGGTAAAAGTGCCATTTAAACTAATACAGGTAGAAGTGGAAACCGGGTTTTCTGATGAAAAAACGTTTTAAACAGTATCGTTTACATACAACAGATTTTGGCGAATCGTTTACATGCAATTATTTATATCCATTTATACACTAAATGCATGCGTATCCCATGGTCTTAGAGTTGGTGGGCGTGGCTCTCTGTCTTGCGTGTGTTCTCTGTCTTGCTTGCCCTTAGAGTTGGCGATCGTGGCTCTCTGTCTTGCGTGCGGTGTAAAGTCAACATGGCTCAGAGGTGCATGTGGACTTTTGCACAGACGAAAGTGACTGAGGCTGTGTTTGGTGAGTTGTTGCGTGCCTCGAGAGCGACGCTGGACTCGGGAGGGCGGTTACAGTTTGCGTGCGTGTCTCTGTCATGCGTATCCCATGACACGGTAGGAGGGTTAGAGTTAGTTGGTGGGCGGGGCTCTGTCAAGCGTATCCCATGGTCTTAGAGTTGGCGGGCGGGGCTCTGTCAAGCGTATCCCATGGTCTTAGAGTTGGTGGGCGGGGCTCTGTCTTGCGTGCGCTCACTGTCTTGCATGCCCTCAGTGCCTTGCTTGTGCTCAGTGTCTTGCGTGCCCTTAGTGAATTATATATATAGATAGAAATATTACAAAGTACAGTACAGAGCAGAATTAAACAGTAGATGATATCACATAATATGATTTGGATTTGTTCAGAGTCCTGGAGACCTCGACCATCAAGCTGCCTCCCCCTATTGGCCATTCCACAGCTGAGTCAGTGCTGGGCCAGTCAATCCGATGAAAGGA
The DNA here is from genome assembly GCA_026402145.1 of Polypterus bichir lapradei. Classification (NCBI taxonomy): domain Eukaryota; kingdom Metazoa; phylum Chordata; class Cladistia; order Polypteriformes; family Polypteridae; genus Polypterus; species Polypterus bichir. The sequence goes on from JANRMT010062789.1 coordinate 23,067,635, forward strand.
CCCCTCTACCTGATGATTCCTGCGATCCTCCATCAGGGATGACTTTACCTTGGACGGGCAAAACAACTTGGCAGGTGGGCAGTCGCACCAAGTGCCACATTTGAATACCGAGAAGAGAAACAGAATAGGTGAGGGTTAGTAACAAATTATAACTATCATATTACTTGTGTTTTAGTGCTAATGACTAGCAACAGAGATGCAGTCTGCACAGTTAATCAGCAGCTCTAGTCAGGATATGCTAAACTGAAGTTGTGAGCCTTCAGCCAGGATTTGAAAGCTGAGACCGAAGGCGCATCTCTTATAGTAGCAGGCAGACCATTCCACAGTTTAGGGGCCCTGTAACTAAAAACTTGACCTCCCACTGTTATTTTATTAATCCTTGGAATCATAAGCAGACCGTTATCTTGAGATCTTAATGTGCGCTCTGGTTTGTAAATCATGATGAGTTCAGGCAAGTAATCCGGACCTTAGCCATTTAATGCTTTATATGTTAAAATGAGGATTTTGAAATTTGCCCTAAACTTAACTGGGAGCCAGTGTAAGGATTTAAGAACTGGAGTTATGTGTTCATATTTTCTTGTTCTTGTAATAATTCTTGCAGTGTAAAGCCGTGTAAAGAAAATTTTGAACATTCAGTGAACACTGCATTGCAGTAGTCAGTCCTACTAGAAATAAATGCATGAATTAATTTCTCAGAAACCTGCTTATTTAGAAAAAGCCTTAATTTCCCAACATTTTTAAGATGGAAGAAACATAATTTAGACAACTTTGTAACGTGTGCTTTAAATGACATGCTAGATTTAAAGGTATCTCCTAGATTTTGGGCTGATTCAGTACAATTAATGGTGATTCCAGTGGAGTTAAATGATGACAAAATAATGTTGTGGTCAACATCATTCCCTTCAAAGACGAGTAGTTCTCGTCCATCCACTCCTTTAATTCACTAACATAACTATTTAAAGATAACATTGGAGAAACTTAATTCGGTCTAAAAGAAAGTTATAGCTGGATGTCATCTGCATACGAGTGAAAATTAACATTATGTTTTCTAATGATAGATCCCAGTTGAAGCATGTAAAGCGAAAACAGTAAAGGTCCCAGTACTGAGCCCTGCGGGACACCATATCTCAATTCTGTGTATAATGGCGGAGTACTGTCAGCACATTTCTGTACGTATTGGATCCAGTTTGATAAATAAGAACTAAACCAGGCAAGGACACTGCCCGTAAGCCCAATGTAATTTTCTAGCCTGTGTAGTAAAGTAGAATGGTCAATGGTGTCAAACGCTGCGCTTAAGTCTAACAACATAATTACAGTGGAGTTTCCTTCGTCACAAGATATCAGATGTCATTTACAACACGCGTTAGTGCCGTTTCTGTACTATGACCAGTGCGGAAACCAGACTGGAATTTCTCAAATAAATTGTGATGTGTAAGGTGTGACTGAAGCTGATTGGCAACAAATTTTTCAAGTATTTTAGGGAGAGGGTAAATTTGAAATGGGTCTAGAATTATTAAGTACTAGCAAAATACCCACGCTTCGCAGTGGTGAAGTACTGCCTTAAAATTTTAATTAAGAAGAAAATTAAACCTTTTTAAACTGAGGGAAAATATACCAATAATTATTTGTTAAGGATCTCTTTGTATACCACATTGTCAGTTCGGCCCTCCGGTTGTAATATGACCAAGCTGTGCACTGAGCTTACTCTTGAGCATGCAACGTACAGTTGGCCATGTGAAAAGTAATCTTGTCTCAGATCTCACAGCTTGGATTGCTGCTGTCATAATCGGTTTGAGTTTCATGGTTTGTTTCAATTACGACAGTATTTGCAGGACTTCTGTTGAAGTGACATTCGGCATCTGTCAAGTGTTGTAAGCATACAACCGGTTTCATCGATAACTTCACATCCAGCTTTTGAGAGTTTAAACATTCATAAACATCAAATTGTCACCTGTGAATCTAAGATGTTTAAGAGGCATTGGCGGTTGTCGAAAGGTGTAAAATATTTGGCCATTTCGGTACACTTGAAAGCGACAACCGAACAACTCGGCGGCAGCCATCAACTCACATGTAGAACCATAGGTGAAGGGCTTAAGCATTTCACTCTTCTAGTGCTCCTGTGTAGTATAATTATCTCCTGTACCGTCATCAGTCCACGCCTTGAACCTGTCCCAGTCATTCAATACATAAGACACAATGTTCCTCCGGATATCAAGAGTGAGCCTGATAGGGCCGTGCAATATATAACACAGAGAATTGAAAAGGCAGGTGCCATCTCCGGGCATGGAAACCACTCGGTAAGTGACAGTTCTTTGATCGATGGTGATCACCTCAATAGACATGTTAATGGGGGTACGGTTGGAACGATAAAGAAAATGGGTACCTGAACAATGTAAAGTAAGTCTAAAATACCTACACAATAACTATAATCGTAATAAACGAACAATAAAACAGCGGAGAAGCCGTGGATTAAATAAAAAGGCTGTAGTTATCAGCAGGGAGACGTGAATCCTGTGGCGAAGCAAGGAAGGGAATGTAGAGACCGGAGCGATGGATGGCCTTATATATGGAGCTATGGAGCAAGTAGTAGGTTTAATTTTAGAAATTAAAGTCGAGACATCCTGCTCGGTTACAGGATTACAATTTCTAAATTGTTGAATGCAATGTGAGACGGGGTCTGCCAGGCTAGAATGTGGTTTGCACTGTGATGCGGAGATCTTATATTTTTACTCACTTTCGTTTTAGATGTCGATCTCCAGATCTCTTGCACCAAATCATAGTCCAGCAAGTCAGAGTCCAATTCAAAATAATGAAATATACGCAAAATGTCATCCACGGAGTACTTTGCATTTCACATTCGCTTCACTCTCTCGCCTGAAGTTTGTGCCATTCTAGACGTTGTTTACTCTATGCTACTCACACACACGCAGGGATTCGACATCAAGTCAACGAGTCTAACAGTCCTCCAAACAAAGAGGTTCTACCTGTAATGTAACGGTGAGTTTTATCGACATTTGCAGCGTTTTTCGCCCTCTGCCTGCCTTAAAAGAGTTAAGTAAATGTTTTATAGAACCAGTTACAGAGCTAAATACGCCTATTGATCACAATATGAACTATTTAAAATGTTTAGGCTTATACAGTTACCCCTTATGAAATTAAAACTTTGTTACATAAACTATCAGCCATATTGTAGTGTGTGCGTGCGTGTGTTAGACTGAGGTTGTGACACTAAAATGAGAGCTCCAGCTGAGAAGAGACAGGAAAGGGAAGGGGAGTGTGCGCCGTGGCTGCACCCGTCAGACCTGACGTGAAGGTTTTTACGGTGGCTGGAGTGTCGGAGAACCGCGTGCAGATTAACGTCATACCCAGAACAAAGCAATTGTGGTTAAGAGTCTTGCTCAAGTACCCAAAGAAGTGTTCCGGCGGTTGCGAAATTTGAACCGGTGATCGCCAGCAAATCCTTACCACCACAGCCACCACTCAGCTTAAGAAGAGACAGGGATGCATTTTAAATTCAGAAGAGTTTGAGTTTGAAAAGGTATAAAAATATACATCTGTTTCACTCATTTGGTGGAGATTTTATCAAAATGGTTGAACTAAAACCATTTGTAGGTTACACATTACACAACACAGTTTACACACGTAGTTAAATCTTATACATCCATACTAAACACAGATGGATGTTAATTTGCCTTTGAGCGATTTGCCTCTTTACATAAAAATGAAAGTGATTTTAAAAGTTTTTATTTTGTGTGTTTCAGGACATGGTATGGACGATGCCCACAGCATCCAGGCCATTTCTCTGTGTAAGGAAGTTGTCACTTGTTTTGTCAGTTGTTACATGTTTTGTTATTTGCACAAAGCCCTAGATGTTTGTACAGGAACACACACAGGAGGAAGTACTTTGGTAAAGAAAAAACACCCTACTTCATTGGAAACCCACTTTTTAAAGAGCAAGTCGGCCTTTTGTTATTTTTCTCTGTATCTTTTCTCTTTACATTTTCTTAACTGCACAGCTGTGAGTCTTTTTAAGAACATTATTTTATTTTATTCAAGAAGCATTATTATTTAATATATGTCGATAGTTTATTTTTAAGCCATTTCTCAGGTACATCTACAGGTGTATATTAATAAAAGTGCCTGTGTGACATTTGAGACATGTGGCTTTGACTCAGAAGTGTCTTTTTGTTATTACTTTATGGAAAAAAAATATCGAAATATATATCGTATATTGCCATTCATCTAAAAAATATCGATGATTTTTGGTCCATATCTCCCAGCCCTACTAAATGGCATGGAGCAATCGTCACTTTCTAAGATTAGAATATCGAGACAATTGTAATTGCGTTTAATATGTGATTAATTGTGTAGCACAAGGATTCATTCATTTGTATAATCATTGATCAAGAAGCTATATAACCATCATAACAGCATATAATATGAGTTTTAATAGTTACAGTATGGGTGAGAAGCATCAATTGATGGATTTTAATCCATCACTCAATCATTGGTTCATTAATTACAACACTTGTAAGGCTCCTATTATATTTTCCTTACATTTCTGTGCAGGTGAGGTTTTTTTAGGCTGTTGGACTTATTATTATTGTTCATAATTTGGCTGACACTTTTATCCAAGGCATTTTCCAACATTTAAGAGGTACAATTAGTTACATTTCTTTTGTTTTTTCCAATTCAAGCATAGGTAGGTGTAGTGACTTACTCACAGTCACACAGTGGTTAGTAGCATGATTTAAGCACACAGCCTCAGAGTCTGAAGTCCAAAGACTTAACCACTACACCAGACTGCCTGAATTATAGTAAGGCAACCGGAACACACTTGCATTTAAAAAAAAGGATTAATACAATTTATTGATAAACACAAGAATTATAGAAGTAGGATAACTGTTTATATATTCAAGTAGAAGATGGGATATGAGACAGACAGGCTGGCTGTTCTTAGCTTATTTACAGGTTTTCTGGACTTCCATGGTTTTATAAGCTTTTCATTTTAGCATTTAATTTTTGGAATGGTAACGTGACATTGCAGTCAACTCTCCCTTGTCCTAATGTACATTCTTGATGTTCCAACTGATGGATTTTGTGTCCGATTTAGTAAAAAACATATAAAGCTATACATTTTTCTGACACACTTGTGCACCTGTTGCACAGATAAGCTATCTTATGATATTAAGCCATTAAGGATGATATGATGCTGTGTACAGTTGATTTGTAGTTGCTTATGGTTTGAGCATAAAGGTTTGCTTGTGCCAATATGGACTTTTTGTCTTTGCCATGTGGCCCTTAATGTCCATTCTCCAGCGTACATAAATGGGATCAAGTGTTTTACCACAGTGGAGTGATAATGAAAGGATTGAGAAGTTTGAAAATTGTTGGACAAGTGTTTAGCACAAGGAATGAGCTGGACACCTGTCCATGTCCACGTCCACTACCAACAACAACATTGAGTAAGTCCTTACCATGATTCTGATGAACTGATAAAGGATTTCAGCCCCGGGTGCACCTTCAGCCCATAAAAAGTTGATATCTTCTCGTAGCTCTTCTTTGGTGCAAATGGAGAGTGATGTGCCCATGTTCACCCCTAGAAAATAGCAAGAGAAACTTTACCATGGTGACCTCAGACACACCGTGTTTCCACGTGTGTGGGGAAAGCTGTACAGTCAACCCAAACAAAATTATCAAAGTAGTATGGATAATTATAGACTTATCTTCATATGTATATCTGTTATTTCTGTTTGCAAAGATTTCTAAAAACTTTTGTTTGTTGTGGTGGAAAAATTAATGTAAATTATCTTAGCACAAGTCTGCATAGCAAAAAAAATGTGAAAGAAGTCAAGATTGTCAAACTGCATGTGTAGGAAGTTTACTGCAGTTCATCCTGCTCAGATCTACTGGGGAGTTGGTGGTTGAGAGTTACAGGTTGTTTTATATTTATTTATTTGACTGATGTATTTGTTCAATGAAACTTAGCTAGCATCCTTATGGTTTAAACACCAGTGTCATAGCCAATAGGCTACTCAGCCTCATTTCTTCTACACACATGACCATTGGACTTTAATAGGCAACAGTAACTAATCTTCATTGTATTAACTTGCATCTTGATTATTCTTTTAGGCCCGGATCAAGTGAAAAAAAACGCAAAAAAGACAAAAGAAAACACAAAAGTAAGAAAAAGACAAAGAAACCTAGTAGATCCAGATCAAGGAGCTCGTCTGTGTCCAGCACTGGGTGCCACCAAGAAAGCCGTGAAGCAAGCCCCAGTAACAAGAAAGATCAGCTTCTGCAGGACTGGCTTTCCCGGCATCGGAGGTCTCCCTCACGAAACTCCATGACTTCAGTGTCTTCAGAGTCACCCAGCCGTGATGCAGCAGAGAGCCATCTAGCAATGGGAACTACCATGGAGGATGCCCATGTGGCCAGAGAGGAGCTGCATAAGCAAAAGGAGATGATGAAGGCATTGGAAACCCCTGAAGAGAAACGAGCTCGGCGCTTGGCAAAGAAAGAGGCCAAGGAGCGAAGGAAAAGGAAGAAGATGGGCTGGAGTGAGGAGTACATGGGCTATACCAATGCTGATAACCCCTTTGGAGACAACAATCTGCTGGGAACCTTTAAATGGCAAAAGGTATGTTTTGTGTGTCACTTGGTTATTGGGGCTTCTTCACCTATCGGTGGAAACTCTTGACATGTGGTTTGAAGGACCGGGCACTGCCAGTGTTTGTGGTTCCATTCAGGTGAGAAGTGTAACATCAGTGACGGGGTACTCATCTTATGTTCCAAGAGTACAGAAGCCCTGTCTTACATTTCCTCCTCTCATTCAAGTGGTCTAAAGCAGTAGCGCCTCTGAAGGAACTATGGGATTTTAAGGGACATCTTGGCAGTGCAGGAAACTGTAGTAAGCTTTGAAGCGTTTGGCTTTAAAATTAAGTTGGTGAGGACATGCAGAAGGTCATTTAGTCAACTATACAAGGAGCTTTACACAGGCCATTTATAACTTAAGTGCTTGAGAAGGCAGACTATTTTCACTGGATTCGTCAACTGATCATTTCTGCAATATAAAGTCTAACAACAGTGCCATAGTGTAACTGACTGTTAACTAAATCATTCTGATCTCTCTGCAGGCACTGGAAAAGAAAGGAATCAGTCATTTAGGAGAGAAAGAGCTGAAGGACCGCAACAAACACATCCAAGAGGAAAACCGGAGGGAGCTTCAGAAGGTAATGTGTGCATACATGTGTACAATACAATATAATACGATTTCTTTTTGAATAGCGCTCCTTACTGAGTGCAGGTGCAGATCTCTGTAAATAATTCTCACTTAAAATACAAGTATAGATTATACTAATAACTAAATACAGGATTGGTACACTTATAAAACACTTAAAGAACAAGGTAGAAACTGATTAAACGTAAATTGAAACCAACAATATCTGTTCATTAATTAATTGATAAACTGTGGCCAGTTGACAACAGTGGAGATTCAATTGTAAAAGGGAAAGTCAAATCTAAGATCACAGTCCTGGAGACCACCGCCATCTGGCCGCCTTTCCGCTCCTGGGTTTTCTGTAGTGGAGTTTGTGTTGGCTGTCCAATCTGATGAGACCAATGAAGCTGATGATTCCAACGCTCCTTTATCCGGGATGACTTGTCCATATGCAGGAGTGCAGCCTGGCTGTAGAGCAGTGGCACCAAATGCCACATCCAGATCCAGATGCAGAGAAGAGACACCGAATAGAGGACGGTTAAAAACAGTTTAAAATATCATGAAACTTACATTTTTGTACAAGTGACTAACAGAAATGCAGTATGCACAGCTAATCAGCAGCTCTGGTCAGGGTGTGCTAGACTAAAGTATTGTTTTCTGCCAGGATTTAAAAGCTGAAACTGAAGAGTCATCTCTTATATTAGCAGGCAGATCATTCCACAGCTTCGAGGCCCCACGACTAAAATCTCGACCTTTATTAATTAAACATTCAAACAAGTATTACTGCTGATTAGGTATCCTGGAGCAGTTTAAGGAATTGAGCATTCACACAAAAAACTTGTATTTAGATACACAAGAGTTGGCGTGCATATTTAACTTTATGATAAAATATTCAATAACATTTTTGGGGTACAGATTGAATCTGCCTAAATATGTAGGGCCATATGGATTAATTTTTTTTTTTTTTTCAAATTACATTTTAATTTTTCATTTTCAGATTTTTGGTTTTTATTTTTGTGTGATTCAGAGTTTTATGTTTTTAATTTCTATTGCGTGAAATTTAAATTTACAGTATATGTTCAAATAAAAAAACAACTGCATCATTTTGTTCTTAGTATTTTCTAAATAGCTTCTTTTAAATTGCCAGTAAAAAATGTAGTACAAGTAGAAAACAATTAAAGCTGAAACTTTTAACCTTAATTATCTTAAATGTTTCATATAAACTTAAAGTATTAAATTATGTACATTAGTTAAATTTAGGGCTGGGCAAGTTAATGCGTTATTATCGCATTAATGCATTAATTAATTAACATTGACAATTATTTTATTGCGCATTAACTCTGTTTTTGCTATTATTATTATTTGGAAAGCCTCAGTCTCGCTAGGGATCGACAGAGATCAGTGATCTTCTTGTTACAGCGCTTTTTGATACGCTTTTGCTAGAAGGAAAGTTAGCTTTGCTGATTTGACCTCGATTCCCTGTGCGTGCATGAGTAGCGAAGAGCAAACCGCTTCTAAAATGGCATGTGGAGAGATACCAAAGTGAATGCTCAAAGCAAAATAATCCGTGGATGACTTTTTTTGCATTATCGCTGAAGCTAACTCATTGGTCTCCGATTTTGATGCAAGTGATCTGGAGATGTAGATCAAAAACGAAAGTGAGGTATCGGCATCAGCTGATCGGTCCCCAGCTGATCGTGGTGCTGAACACGTTCATGTAGCTGATGCACCTATGGCAACGTTTGCCTGGGAGGACAGACACTTAACGATTACAGGAGGTACAAACCATATTGTGTCTCGCTGCAGCTGTCACCCCTGCGTCCCTGTCTCACAAAGACAGCCAGGCAGCTAGCCCGCCATGTATTCCTGCTGGCTGGTGAGCTGCCGCCCGCGCAGCCGCCGCAAACTGCAAATAGGCCCCGACAGCAGGCACAACAAGCAGCAACAGACGTTTTATTTTGATTTATGTGTGAAACCATTGGTTTGTGCGCTTTTCAGAAAAATGTTTTTTTTGCAAGTTGCTACTGAACATAAACTGTTTGTGTTGCTCCCTGATAAAAGAAAATGTTTCTGCTGGTATCTGTTCAGATAAAAAAAGAAAACAGATTTAAAAATGTTAACTTGCTGTTGCTCGGAAGGTGTCTGTTATAATGTTATGATCGCGGCTCTGGACTCTGAAGGTAACTTGTTTTTCTACAACAAACTTGATAAAACGTTAATGCCCTGGCTGTGGCAAATAGCTTTGGTTTTATATTTGATTTGATTACATTAATGTTTAAGTTGAGATTTACAAGAAATATTTTAACTGCTGCTATATAAAGGGAATAGTGCTGTTAAAAATCACCTAAGTTTGTTTGAAGTGTTTGCAAACCAAATACGCGCAATACACTACTTTTGAGTTCATTATTGAATTTTGCACATGACAGTGTGATTGTCTGCGATTTAATTGTGATTAAAAATTTTAATTGCTGCCCAGCACTAGTTAAATTGTATTTCAGGACTAAACAAATTTAAAGATATTGAGCTTTACCAAAAGACCTCATTTGACGTGAAACTGCATGAACTTAAAACTGCCTATTTTGCCTATCTTTCCCATCTTAGAGACACAGCTCAGTTGAAATACATGATAGTCTAGTACAGGATTTGCTGTAGGCTGTTCCCATTTTCTAGTAATGCACCAGCATGCTTACAAAATTTAATTAAAAATAGACAGTGTTTCTTCATTTTCTTAAGCAGAATATTAGATTCAGCACAAGCAACAACAATATCTTTCATAAACTCATGTCGGAAATCTTAAACTCTTTGCAATTGAGCAATTGTGATTGTAGTTGGATTGCAGGTCTCTCAATATGTCAACAAAGGAAAGAGCTCCATGTCCAACTCTTGCCCTGGTATAAAAGTAAAAAAAAAAAAAAAAAAAGTTCAAAGAAATGAAAAACGTGTGACTGGACACACAGATGGCTGAGGTGTGTGGACAGTATGGTCAGCCTTTTTAGAAGTACTTAGTCTATGTAATTTACAATTGTATGTGTTATTTTTGGGTTTTTCCAGTAAAAAATTCCTAAGATGTTTTTGTTATTTGCCATTAAGTTGTATGTGTGTTGCTATGTGGTATTTAGACATTTGAAATCAAAAATGTGAAAATGAGCATGACAACAGCAGTTTCCAATGTACAATATACTGCAGTTGGTGCACAATGAAATTTGATAGGTGCATCAGTAAATCAGAAATGACAGAAATTCACCAGTTTTAAGGAGCAATTGGGCATTGCTTCCTCACAGGTGGCGCAGTGGTAGTGCTGCTGCTTTGCAGTAAGAAGACTGTGGAAGATTGTGGGTTCACTTCCCGGTTCCTCCCTGTGTGGATAGCGCTTTGAGTACTGAGAAAAGCGCTATATAAATGTAATGTAGTATTATTATTGTTATTATTATTATTATTATTGCAACCCAATATCTGAATACCCCCAGCACCCCAAATACTTTACATGAAACGATGGCCAATGAAAATAAGAGCATCAGTCGTGAGTTGCACTTCAGGCTTAAAAACTCACACAGTGTGTGCCCGGCATTAGCTGTCAAGCTGTGTGTTGTAAAAGCAGTAGGAGGACAGCCCAGTGACCCTGAAGTAACAGATAGGATACAGACTGTGCTATCGGACAGACAGTAAATCAGAGTTGTTGAGTTAGAAATAGCATCTGAAAGCTTACAAGAACTTGGAATGACAATTCGGTCAAAACAAAGCTACCTGAAGTGCCTGAGTTGTGACGTAATCCTGATTTTTTTACCTTAATGAATCATTTAAAATAAAATCTATAACCTGGTCAGCCCAAAATGAATTTTTTGGTTGGATTGTAATTGGAGGGAAATGATACACATTTAATACATTTATTTTGTTCTTTATTTCCAAAAAATGCAGTTTCTTTAATTGCATTTTTTGCAGACCAAATCGGCAGCAACCTCGCATTTTTCCAGAACTGTATGACCGGAAACCCACGTGTATACACTGAAGTGGGAAGGAGAAACGTCACAAGTCCAAGAGCACATGAGCGCAGCATTAGGTTGTATACTTTTCAGTGGAACATTGATACGTCAAAGGTCTCATTTAAGCTAATGGGATACAGTGGAAAGTTTATGAACCCAGAAGGCTTCACGCTGATAGTTGCAGACCTCAATCCAATTGGCTGCCCAGCAAGCAGCTGAAGTGTGGAGCTGTGGAGGTCTACAGTTGGATCCATCTCGCTTCACAACATAGATCATGGTTATTGAAGTTCCCTGCCATCGATCAGGCCTGTCAATTTCTAGAATAGTGCATTTTAAATCAGAGATGGAGTGATGTGCCATTATAAAAAGCCCTGCAGTCTAGTAGGATTATTTTTACTAAATCCAGCACATAGATTACCCAGTACACACAGTATTTGCACCTTGGAATTTTCTACATTAAAATGTATTAATGTTAAAGAATTTTAAAACATATATAAAATCCAACGTCTGTCTCTTTCTGTCTGTCTGTCCGCTTTTCATGCAAGAACTACTTAATGGATTTAGATTGTGTTTTTTTTTTTATATATATAATTTTCTTGAAAATTCCAGTTGATTTTGTGACTTCTTTCATCACACGGAGTATCATAGTTCACTTGCAGGAGTGATGTATTCACGCTAATCTGAAAGAGAGGCTGGGGGCCAAGGGGAGGGGGGAAGCATGACGTCAGGAGTAGGGAGCTGGGCGGGGCCCTCCTCACTCACGCGCCAGCCTCCGTTCAAGTGGTACCTGTTGCCACGTTTTTAAGTGGTCCTTGCCACGTTTAGCTAGCGAGTTTATTGATTTAAAAAATTTGTCCTGTTTCACTACTATGCTGGCGGAGTTGCGGGGTACAGCTAATCTATCCAATCTATCTATCCAATTTATCTATTCAATCTAATCTATCTATCAAACAATTCCATGACTGACTGACAGACAGCGCACAGACCAAACTGCTGGACCTAAAGGGCTGAAATTTTGACAGTGCATTCCTATAATGACATGGATAACCGCTAAAAAAGGATTTTTTGAAATTCCATCCCTAAGGGGGTGAATTGGGACACTCCAATACTTTTCTTGCCACTGAGAAGAGGGGCGAACGACACGGTGTGGAATGAGGAAGGGGATTCTTAAATACAGAATAAGCCTATAGAATGGTTTTGTGAACAGGCCATTTTCACTCCAAAAAACGATCAAGCTGCATTCATTAATGACATGTTGCTGAAGTCCTTTGACAGAGCAGAAATGGTCTACAAGTCGATAGACACTGTCTGTAATGCAGATGAAGCCGTTAACTATCCGGTAGAGTTTTTAAATTCCCTTAAACCACCGGGTCTTCCATACCAAGGGTTACTCTGCAGAAGGGCACACCCGTAATGCTCCTTTGGAATTTAAAACCACCGAAACTGTGTAATGGCACTAGACTGCAAGTCAAAGCCCTGCATAAAAATTTAATCGAAACCAGTATTTTGACTGGGTGTGCTCAAGAAGAAAAAGTGTTCGTGCCACGCATTCCTCTAATATCCACTGACCTCCCCTTTGACTTTAAGAGACTGCAATTTCCCCTCAAAGTACGCTTCGCCATGATGATAAATAAGTCTCAGGGCCAAACTTTGAAATACGCTGGCGTAGATTTAAGGGAAGATTGTTTCTCCCACGGTCAGTTTTACGTAGCTTGCTCACGCGTAAGTTCGCCCACGAGCCTGGTAATATTAGTGCCACCCAAGTCACGGGCAATAACTATAACTCCATATATATATTTCCGAAAAAAAAGTATATTAAAACAGAGTCCCGCGCGGACGAAGTCGCAGGTAAAAGCTAGT
>JANRMT010062789.1:23081093-23146174 GCA_026402145.1 Polypterus bichir lapradei
ATATATATATATATATATATATATATATATAATACACACACACACTAATAAAAGGCAAAGCCCTCACTGACTCACTTATCACTAATTCTCCAACTTCCCGTGTAGGTGGAAGGCTGAAATTTGGCAGGCTCATTTCTTACAGCTTACTTACAAAAGTTAGGCAGGTTTCATTTCGAAATTCTACGCGCAACGGTCATAACTGGAACCTACTTTCGTATACTGTATACGGCCATAGCGGGCAGCTCGGTTGCTGTGTGAGGCGAAGTTGCGTCTCGCATCATCACGCCTCCCACGTAATTGAGTGCCTGCCCATATAAGGCCGTCCGTCAGCGGCAATCCAATAGAAACACTCTGCTGCGAAGGACTGTGCTTATGGAAACGAAGATGAGATGGTCAGGGTGGTGTTTGGCACAAACTAAGCGAAACAGCGAGAGAAACTTTTAAGTGCCGGGGTCTTAGCTAACATTAAATAAAGCCATGGACATCGCACGAGATAGCGCAACCACAGCTGAGAACCTTTGATGCATGTACTTCGAGCGGCTCACGTGAACTGACTGTGAACGCAGTATGCGGACAAAAAGCAAGAGCTCCAAAGAGCGCTGAACAAAAAAGCATTACACAATTGAGAAGGCAGCAAAACAATATGAAGCGTGTGACGCATACAAGCATATTCATAAGTGCAGCTACTGTGGAAACAAAGCACACGGTGGAAAAAGTCAATGTCCAGCTAAAGGAACACAGTGTAAAAAAAAAAAAAACCGTGCATGCAGTGTGTCATGTCTCAAATAAAGAGGAAGACAAGCTGTTTATTGAGTGCAGTGAGTGTGTACGCCTGATGAGCCCAGAATTACGGCGAAACACGTGTCGCGTACTCTTTTGCATTATTTGACAGTAAAAACTATTTCGACCATTCTATGATCTGCTTCTCGCAACTGGCACCGTGGCGGACGTTAGCCGACTTGCTGACCAACCACAAGCGTTACCTGGTAGGTAGCCACCCATACAATCGGATTGTGATTCAGACTATGAATGCCTTGAATGTAATTACCCCGATCTACATACTGCCAAATAAACGAACCACACGCCGTGGCACAATGTTAAAGTCTTCGCCTCTGACGCTGACTCCCGAGGTTCGATTCCCGAGAGGGAGTGCAGTGAGTGTGTACGCCTGATGAGCCCAGAATTAGGGCGAAACATGTGTCGCATACTCTTTGCATTACTTGACAGTAAAACAATTTCGAGATATATATATATATTATACACACACACACACACACACACACACACACACACACACATACATACATACATACATACATACATATATATCATCGCTTCCCGATTCATTTTACCCTTGCACCCCCTGTGACGGACGATCCCGATTTCACACCCCATTGGTTTGAGAAGAACTATGAAAAAATATGAGGTTAACGCAGAAAAACAGATCACCAATTGAAGCTTTATGAATAATGGATACTTTATTCGCCATCAATAATTGTTTTGGTAAAGCCATACTCAGTGTAATCCTCCTTCCATTTTCTAATTTTTTCGCGACTAGCTATGATTAAATGAACGGTAAAAAAGTAAGAGCGAAGCAACGGTGACTTATTGAGGCAAGCAGGCGAGAGCACAATAGCACACGGGCTCAATGTAGTGCGCGTCAAGTCGATCTAAAATGCGCCATCAGATTTGAAAAAATATATCTTTTCAAGTTCTATTTGGATGTAAGTAGGTTCTATTTAGTCGACAGAAATATCTTTGGTAGGAATGTAAGTTGAATTTAGTCTTTAAATTTCTATGGTGAAGAAAAATTTATGCAATGATGACTAAATTTAACTTACATTCCTACCAAAGATATTTCTGTCAACTAAATAAAAATTTATTATATTTAAAATTTAAATAGAACTTGAACAGATACGATAGTGCTGTGTGGGTATTATGAACTAAGTGCAAGTAAAAGCGGAAGTCATCCGTTTTAACAAGCAGCGTATTGCACTGATACGAAATAGCCTGCCGATATGTCCGAGTATAAAACTGTCCTGAATGATGATGACTGGTCAACAGATATGTGATGCATTTGTATTTCCCGGAACAAATGGAACAACCTTACCGTGAATCCTCGGCTTGTGGTGGATGATGTAGTCCGACCCTGGGGTCTCTGGCGATGATTAAATTGATGCAAGTCCGGCAAAATGAAAAGCAAACTGGTATCGATGTGGAAAACAGCAGGTACTGGTGGTTCGTGGTAATGAATTGTGATCTCCGTCTTTCTCCCCCCTCCTCTCTCCCTCCTGATTGGTTATATAGTGATGAGCTGGTTGTATTTGATTAATTGTGAACAGGTGTTTTCCATCTTGGGGCTGTGTTCTCCCTCCATCATCCGCCCCCTCTGTATTTACGGGAACAACATTTACTGACGCACACATGATAAACAGCAAACGGGACGATGGAAACAAAATGCACTCAGCACACACATCGAATACATCGTTACTATGTAGCCCCGCTACAACATTTTGACATTCTTTTGAGTTAATAAAGTTAATAAAACTATTGAGTTAATAAAGATATTGTAATAATCATAACCTGTATGTCTCTTTCCATACGATCAACTGTAAAACTACTTTAGCCCGCTTTTGTTTTTTTCTACAGTGAATAAAATCTGAGTATTAGAGTATGTATTGATTTAGAAGAGTGTTGACATGCCAATTTAGGTTGCTTTCACATTCAAAACCTGTATAAGAGAAGAGACATCCAGTTAAGATTGCCATCATTTACACATCAGTCCTATTCAGATATGCTACTTGAAATATTTGATTCAGATCACACTTTTGACTCTTTTGATGTAAGTAATAACTTATTGTCATTCTCACTATCACACCTACATGCAGGTCAAACAGCTTCGTCTAGAACGAGAGCGTGAGAAGGCCATGCGAGAGCAGGAGCTGGAAATGCTACAGCGTGAGAAGGAGGCTGAGCATTTCAAGACATGGGCAGAGCAAGAGGACAACTTCCACCTTCACCAAGCCAAGCTGCGGTAAAGACCCTCTTGCACTGTGGTAACACTTGGTTGCAGGGTGTTTTTAACTATTCAACTCATAGACTTCTTTCTCACAGCTCAAAAATACGAATTCGTGATGGAAGGGCCAAGCCAATTGACCTACTGGCTAAATATATCAGTGCAGAAGATGATGACCTTGCTGTTGAAATGCATGAGCCTTACACATTCCTGACTGGCTTAACTGTGTCCGACATGGACGACCTGCTGGAGGACATCAAGGTAGAAAGTGGAGCTTTGCTGCAGTCAAGCTGCTTTCCTCTCTCTCTCTGTCTCTGTCTGTGTCTCTCTCTCTTTCCTTTTTCTCTCTCTATTTTTCTCTCTTTCTCCTCTTTTTCTCTCTCTGTTTTTGGCTAATTCTCTGTCTTCAAAGCTGGCTAAGAAACCTGACCTCTCTCCTTGTTGTCTAGGTGTACATGGAACTAGAACAAGGGAAGAATGTAGATTTCTGGAGGGACATGACTACAATCACAGAAGACGAAATCAACAAGCTCCGCAAGTTGGAAGCTTCTGGGAAAGGGCCAGGTAAATACTCAAGCAGCCATATTTGTGTTTGTCTTCCTGTTGGTTTACTTGACTCTGGTTCTTGTGCTTGGGTTGCTGAAGTGAGCTGTTTCAAAAATGGATGGATGTATGGATGGCCTTAGACAAAAAAATGTTTATTATAACAATACATCTGATTGGAAAAATGGGGGTGACAAAACTTTTCTTGTCACTAAGCCTTACCAGGGCCAGCATAAATAGACAAGAAGGAGTTACATAAAACGGTGAAAGAGGAAAATATAAGGCATAAGGCGATGCGTAGCACATAAGTGGGAAATGTCCACCAAGAATAAATGTCTGTGCAGTACAGTGTTGGATTTGTTACCACAATTATTGGGAAAGGGCAACTGTGACCATATGTGGTTTTGGGGCCTGTAACATACATTCCCCTCTGTACGTATCAGAATGGCAAGTCCATCTCATTTGCTTTTGCTGTGTACTGAAGATGTCTGGGTTTGAGATCAAAAAGACAAGTATGAGCCAAAATGTCAGAATTGAATCTTTAATTTCCTGGTATTGACTTGTAGATGTGTTGAACAATATAGAAGATAGCACCTTTTGTGGTACACCAGCCAATTATTTAGGTGAGCAAAACTTTAGGAACAGACTTAAAGTACAGTAAATAAAACTTCATATGTGGTTGCATAACTCTTGCTTGAAACAACTACCTCAAGTCTGCTACTTACTGACACTAAACATAGGATATCTGGAAGTAGATAAACCGTAAAGTAATGTTTAAAATGCAGACATTAGTTGCTGCAGACATTTTTTCATAACCGAATTACAGAAACGATTTCGCTGTCGTCTGAATACAGCACTGGAGCATTTCCATCAGTGATGGCCACGTTTAACATGAACTGAAATGCAAATGCGTTTTCTCCCCAACAATCAAGTCAGCAGAAAGATGAAAGCATTGTGTGGGGCAATGGCAGCGGGTCACATCTCTATCTATCTATCTATTATACTGTAGTGTCTTTAATATCTATCTATCTCAATCTAGCTAGCTAGCTATCTATCTATTATATAGTGCCTTTCATATCTATCTGTTTATCTATCTGATATAGTGCCTTTCATATCTATCTGTCTGTCTAACATACATACAATTAGGAAATAAATATGATAGCACAGGTTTATATTATACAACAATGCTTAAAAGCTGCGTGTTTCATATTAATCTTTTTCCATTCTGGTGAATTATGGAAGTCAAAATCCAAACATTTACATAAACATGAGAAGAACAATTTATATGAAAACAGCTGCAGCCATGTTGATATTTGCGGTAACTATTTCTCTGTTTACACAAATAAAGAATGAAATGTTCACAAGCTTTTTCAGTTTTCACATGAGAAATAGAAGGAATTTTAGCCATGTATTTGGAGAGCAGTGAACTTTGTCTTACAGGAAACAAAATGGACAAAAATATGAATAACCATATGATGTAAAAACATTGTTGGTGTATTGATGATAAAGTACACCAAAGAACTGCAGTGCTATACTGTATACACCCCCCACTCCAAAAACTATGATCGACACAGTTGTTTCATTCTGCTTTCACATCTTAGGTGTGCTCTTTTCTGTGCTCTTTTGTGTTAAATGGATACAGGCACACTTCATTTCTGGATTATTTGTCATTTCCAATCACATATTACATCAGCAGTGTCCAGAGTGTGTTTGCTGTAAATACAGAAGACAACTCGAATCCTTCTCTTGACAAAAGATAGTCTTTTGTTGTCTTAAGCCAATGTCTTATTACACAACTTCTAGTCAGAGGGGATGTCAAACTTGATGACTGCAGTTATGGCTGTCCTTGCCTTAGACGTTCAATTTACACAACCAGAAATCACTCGAAATGTTGGATTATGCGACTGTGTGTCAACTTCAGAGCACATTTTCACATTTCCAAAGTATTGCACTTTCTGTTTTCTCTGCTGCCTGATGGAGTCAGTGCCCACGCCCACGCTAAGGGTTTTATAGGTATAGTGAATTCAGCAGCAATTTCTCCCCTTTTTTTGCCTGAATATTGTGGTGCAAAAAAAAAAAAACATGAGACAGATGAGCCTGACTTGTGTATGTGAGTTTCAAAACGTCCGTAGTTCTGATTCCTTGTTGCTGCACTGTGTGCATTCTACTTCAGGGTTCATGCTCATTGGTTGTTAGCTGTAATGTACACAGGGCCCACCCCCTGACTGGAGACAAAATAAAAATCGATTTTGTAGGGGTTAGTCTCAGACTGGTTGGACTGCGTTGCCGGGTTTGTCAGATTACCGAGACTGCAGTAAGTTTATGTAAATAAAGTCTGCAACTGAAAATCCCTGAAAAAGTTGTGTCATTTGACTGGGCCTTTAAACAATAAACAAGGCAACAGCCAAATTAGCCGCTTTGAAGTCAGTTTTATTGGCATGATGTGTGTTTTTTTTTTTTTCTCCTCCCTCTGTAAAATTATGATATCACACAACTCTTAACAAAGCAAGTGTCTGGAGCAAATAACAGCATGCCCTGACTGTGAAAAACACCTTAGCTTCAAAAATACCAGACATACCCTCAAGGACTGTGGCAATATCTTATGTACATTAAAGAACAATGCATTCTTTCCTTCAAACAATTATTTTTAGTTATTTTTATATTAGCAAATAAGATATCTTGCGAATTCTGAGACACTACTTTACAATTACTTTTCTGAAATTGATTAATTAGAAGATTAACCTCCGATTAGTTATTTACATTTATGCACGCTTCAGTCACTTAGTGTAAACTATAGAAATTAATCTTCAATTTTTTATATTAATTTTATTTTCAGTGGAATTATTAAAAACAGATTTTATTTAAAAATGTTTGCGTATGTTTATTAATTGCAATAACTCCATCCTCTCCAAATAATCCGTCCTGTGTATGACGTTAATCTGCATGTAGGCCCTCCAACCTGCAGGGAAAAACCTGGGGGTTGGTGGCAGAATTGGCACTCCAGCCACCATAAAAAAACCTCCCACTGTTCCACTCCATCTGAACTGGTGTGGTGCTGAGGTGTCACCCGTTGCATGGATGCACCCGGGTCCTAATTTGGATCCTGAGTTGGTTTGTCGTGTGGTGGGTGCAGCAATGCGCTGTATCAGCGTGTGCTCCTAACCTCCTCTCCAAATAACAGAAGTACGGATAATGAGGAAATGTCAAAGAGACACAAACTCCAAACTACTGATTTGTTAGCGTTATCCGAGAGAGACTCCTCGGCGCCCTCCTCACTCACATGTCTGCCTCGGGACGTAGAGAACTACTTAACGAATTTAGATCTTTTTTTTTTTCTTTTTTCTATAAATACTCCGGTTGATTTTGTAATTTCTCTGATTGCGCTAAGAATCGTAGTTCGCTTGCAGGAGTGATATATTTGCTCTAATCCCAGACAGAGGGGAGGGGGAAGAATGACGTCAGGAGTAGACTGTCCTTTGTCACTACTACGTGGACGAAGCCGCAGGGGACGACTAGTTTATTAATAAAAGCAGGTGTATTTATATCCTGCAACGTTGCAAATATTACTATGTAGATGAAGCAGAAAACATTACGATTATCTTGTATAATGCCACCTATGTCAGGATGGTCGGTCCATTTCTATGAATGGTGTGATGTTGGCCGTCTTTCCTGTTTTTATTTTGAAAGTTGTTTGAGACGGCTAAACTCTTTCACAGTCATTAGCTCAGTATTTACTCTAAGCGTAGACCTGCGGCCTATTTCCATTTAAACACAAATTCCATAACTGAAGCCTGTTCTCTGCCTTGTGAGGGGCTTGATATCTTATGGCCCCCAGGGAGATGGTGCACCCTTGGTGAGAGGGTCTCATTTATCTCCAGGCCTTGTCCAAAGGCTGAGCCCCAAGTCTCAGAACAAAGTTCCCTTACGTAATGTTCAAAATGCCGGTGATCTTGTTATGTACATACAACTTCAGATTGTTATCATCACCATTACACAGGGCATTAATAAATCAGTTAACAAAAATTAATAAATCTTAATTTTGTGATTTATTAACCTCTTTAAATATTCCCTGGATTGTCATTTTCAGGTACATTTCTGGGAGAACATTACATTTCCTAACTCCCAGTATATGTGAAAAGTCGGTTGCCTGCAGTTGCCTATTTAGAGTTAAAACAGCATTCTGACCATTCTTCAAAAATGGACCATGGGACTGGAAGTCTTAACAGTGTAGTGCCTCTGTCTTTTTGTTAATTAAAAACGACTCCTGCAAGATGAGAGCTTTCCATGCATTGCTTACCAGGAGGCTCTTAGAGATAGTGGCTGACCGAGATGCTGAGTGACAGGAGCCATTACAGGGCAGAGGCCTGTCTGTGGAAGGAGTTTGACAGGACCACAGAGAGACTTTCAAGTGGTCTGAAAAACATTCTGGCCAAACATCTGATGACTCAGAAATGGTAGGCAGGATGTTACCCCAGCTGTTCTCTTCCTGCTGGGGCAATTATTGAGAAGATAATGGAATTTTTAAAACTTGTGTATTTGCCCCTCAGTTGAAGCCAAAGCATTAGCATGGTGTCTACTACTATGGCTGAAAGCTCCTTTATCGTGGTCTGCAGAGCCAAATGAGAAATAGGTAAATATTATGTGGATGCTTTGGCTAACATGCCTCTTCAGTAATGTCATGATGGAACCTTAGGACTGTCAGACTCTGGTGGTGCGCTTCATTTTTTTAAGATTTGGAGAGGCTTGTGCCTAGGGAATGGGAATGGAGACCTTGTCCTTCTGAATCTGAACTTAAACTGTTGGTCAGTGTGGATTCTGTTGTGCGTTGGAACAGCATGCTAGCTTATTTGTAATAGCACACAGTTTTGAGTGGTCAAGAGTCTATAGCAAACCTGTCTGCGTGTGTTTATAATTTCATAACCCTGTGGTATATTGTATGTGGAAGGTGCTAGAAGAGAGTATTGTTCCTGGGCTACTGCTGTGTGCTGATTATCGATCCAGCAAGAGTTGTGCTTGCATACCCACAGTTAAGTTTGTCTAAGGTGGGCATAGTATGTGGACTTTGTCTTCTTTCAAGGACAAAATATAAGAGTACTGGCTGAGACTAGAAACTTCTACAGTGTAATCTTATGGACTGGAGTATAATATCTCTTGGAGGTTGAACCTCTGCTGTTCACAAATGATGAGGCAGTAATGGCCTCATCAAATTATGAGCCCTGCTACACAATGTCAAATTTATTTATAGAGCACATTTAAAACAACATCAGTAGTGCTGTAGCCAAAGGTCTTTAAAATAAAATATACAATAAACATAAATAGAATAAAATACAATAAAAAACGCAATACAAACCAGCAGTGAATTGAAACAAAAGAAATGACTAAGAGGAAGGAACTATCAGTATCACTGAAGGTCACAGAAAGCTATGGAACTGAAATGCGTCTTCAGGTTAGTTTTAGACAGTTCAATTGTGGTGACTTCTTAATGTAATAAGGTGAAGAATTCACGAGGGACAAGAGACGACTGACTGGTAGATCTAAGCTCTCTGGATGGCTGGTGTATAACACACAATTCAGATAAATAGGTGGCAGCATACCCATGTATTAATTTGAAATCCAGCAGCAAAATTTTAAAATCAATTCTGAAACTAACTGGCAGCCAGTGTAAAGAGGCTAAAATTGAAGTAAACAGAATCAAACTGTCTTGCTCCACCCAAACAACGGGCAGCAGCATTCTGGACCAACTGCAACCTGCATTTAGGGATTTGCTGACCCCAGAATACATTTAGTTGTAATCAAGCCGAGGAAAAGATAAAAGCACAAGTAACTTTCTCAAGGTCTCTAGGAGATTAAAAAAAAATGGCTTAACCTTGGCTAAAAGACAAAGCTGGAAAAGGAAACTCTTGACCACAGAATTTATCTGTTTCTCAAAAGAGAGCTTACTATCAAAAATAACCCAAAGATTCAGAACATGAGGTTTGCAAAAGTCTACAAAAGAGCCAAGGAGTTCAAAACCAATCTGAGCTTTGGCAGGAGGACCAGCGATATATCAGCACTTGGGTTTTATTTTGGTTAACATCGAGAACATTGTCAGCCATCCAGGATCTTAGTTCTGCAAGACATCTGTGCATCTGATTCATTGCAGAGTTACGTACAGGAATATAAACCTGCGTGTCATCAGCATTATAATGAAAAGAAACAATAACCTTCATAAAAAAAACTCCTATAGGATGAAAATAAATTGAAAATAAAATAGGACACAAAATGGATCCCTAGGGAACACCACATTTAACAGGAGCAGAAGACGAAAAAGAGGAATTGAAAGTCACTGAAAAGTGTCTACTAAAAAGATCTGACGTGAACTAGTTAAGAGCAGCCTCTATAAACTGCAACCACAAGAGCACTGTAGCATGTCTTAGCTGAATGTGATGTAGTCAGGCTAAGAACTGGCACCATCAAATCTCTGGCCTTGGGCCTCTCCTGGGAAACAATAACCTACTCCTGGCAGGTTGAAGGAGATTAACTGTCCCAAGTGGAGGAGTTGATGATCACGAGGTATTCCAAGCAGTCAGCAGGAACAATTACTGATAGCTGTATTGGACTGTGGTGGTGAGGCAAGAACTAAGTCTTTGTGTTTTTAAAATACTGTATTAGTCCGTCTGCATCCCAATCATTGTATACGTTCATGAGCTCTGGGTAGTGCCTAGTGTGTATTTGGTTTTCAGCACTCTGTAATGCTATCAGTTGAAATACCCCTATAAGTCATTTTATTACCTTTCATCCCACCTCCTTTGCCAACATCCATATATCACCACACAAAGCTTGCACGTTGTGATGGGGGCCGGGAGCGGTTTGGAATTCAGCCTATGCGTGTTGCTACCTGTTAATCACCTAGCATCCACTTACTATCCATCAGTGTGGAGGTGAGCTCTTCAATAGCAGACTAAATTAGTGCCAGAGACTGAAGGGAAAGCTGTAAACGGTGAGAGTGAAATATGTAACCTACTGATGTAATTTCACTTTATTCTTTGTTTTAGGACAGCACAATAATAGAGTGGTCAGCACTGTTGCCTCATATTGAGTGTCAGTCCCACAACTGGTCACTGTCTATGCAGAATTCGCACATTCTTCCATTTCTGCATGGGTTTTCTTTTTTTTTTTTTTTTTTTTTTTTTTGATTTTATTAATTTTATTGAAATCAAATAACATTCCATACAAATAAGTCAACTTTACAAAAAAAGGTTTGAAACAAATCAACCCCCAACCTGAGAAAGAGAGCTAGGCCAGCAGAGTAAAACTTTAAGCTAGTAAAAATAAGTAAATAGATACATTGATTAATGAATAAAGATAAATGGAGTAAAAGAGGGGAGAGAACATGCTTCCTCAGTTTTCTAAAATGTTATTGATGAGATCCTGCCAGGTTTTGAAAAAGTTCTGCACAGATCCGCTAAGTGCGAATTTGACTTTTTCCAGTTTCTAATAATATAAAACATCAGTTACCAACTGACTTAAAAGAGGAGAGTTAGGATTCTTCTAATTGAGCAAGATAAGTCTATGTGCCAATAGTGTAGTAAAGGCAATCACAGTTTGTTTTTCCTTCTCCACTTTAACACTAGAATTACCAGAGCCTGCAAAAAAAAACGTAGATCCGTCCCACCTTAAATTGCTTCGCAGCTCTCCATCGGCGTCTTTTGTCCTGTAAATGTGTTGATAAGCAGCAAGCAGCCTGCTATCACATCTCCCCACCCCACACAGTTTTCTCAGCTCAAGTCTGTTTACCTGCGTGTCAGTTGCTTGGAGTTGTATAGAATGAGAAGTCAAGCAAAGTGACACCTTTTATAAATACAGTACTATATCGTTATTTGGAACACATGCATTTCATGTGTGTTCCGTGTCTCCAGCAATCTATGTTCAGTAAACACATCGTTAAAACAGAAGTATTTTTCATGTTTTAGTAATAATTGACAAAATGTAGACAAGTGTATAATGTGTGAAGCCTGATTTCCAAATATAACAGAACAAGTGCGCTTTATTCAAGAATATAACTGCAGAAAAAGAACCCGTGTTAGGGTGCGACATTGACACTCATTTACTACGACCGCTTCGGTGGCGCAGCAATATCAGCTGTTGACTGGTAATCAAAACTTCACGGGTTCGATCCCGGACAAATCCGTTTTGAGAAGTGAGCTGCTCTTATTCTTACTATTTTAGAATAGAAACATACATTTGATTTCAGTCTGTAACCGCCGTTGTAAATGTATGATACTCGTAAAGGTTAGCTTTGTTTTTATTTTTTTTTATTCTCTCAGTCACGTTCACGATCCTACCCCCCTCCAATCTGACACTGCTGTTTTCACATAAAGATGCGCTATAGCTCTGCACTCTACTTGTGACTTTACGCTGTAGGAAGTAAGTAAATAAACCAAGGTAAATAAGTAAATAACATTTGATCTGGCTCTTATATACAAAGTACAGCGTCCAAATCTAAACACTAGAGTGAAGAGTCGCTTGCGTACTGAAGAGTCTATTGCTGCAGGTGGAAGCTGCCATCACTCTACTTTGTATATAAAAGCCAGATCAAATGTTATTTACTTATTTACCTTGGTTTAGTCACTTACTTCCTACAGCGTAAAGTCACAAGTATAGCGAAAATAGCAATGTCAGATGGGGGATGGAGGGTAGGATCGTGAACGTGACTGAGAGAATAAAACTGAATAAATAAAAACAAAAACAAAAAAACCCAAAGCTAACCTTTACAAGTGTCATAAATTTCAACCGGCTGTTACAGACTCAAATCAAATGTATGTTTTTATTCTAAAATAGTAAGAATAAGAGCAGCTCACTTCTCAAAACGGACTCGTCGGGGATCGAACCTGTGAAGTTTTGATTGCCAGTCAACAGTTGATACCGTTGTGCCACCGAAGCGGTCGTAGTAAATGAGTGTCAATGTCGCACCCTAACACGGGTTGTTTTTCTGCAGTTATATTCTTGAATAGAAGTGCACTTGTTCTGTTATATTTGTACCTTTTGTGAAAGTGTTTATTTGATATTCGGACTTGAGGCTTCACACATTATACACTTCATGTCTGCATTTTGTCAATTATTACTAAAACATGAAAAACGTTTCTGTTTTAACGATGTTTATTGTACATAGATTGTTGTAGACACGGAACACACATGAAATGCGTGTGTTCCAAATAACAATATAGTATTTATAAATGGTGTGATTTTGCTTGACTTCTCACTCTATACAACTCCAAGCAACTGACACGCAGGTAAACAGACTTGAGCTGAGACAACTGTGTGGGGGGGGGGGGGATGTGATAGCAGGCTGCTTGCTGCTTATCAACACATTTACAGGACAAAAGACGCTGATGGAGAGGTGCGAAGCGATTCAAGGTGGGACGGATCTACAAGTTTTTTCGTAGGCTCTGGTAATTCTAGTGTTAAGCCCCTCTGTAAGTCCACCAAACACAGCTGTTAATAGATTAGGAGGGATTGTGACACCCAGGCTGTCTGAAAGGCATTTAAAGATTTTGGTCCAGTGTGGTGTTAATTTGGTGCGGGCCCAAAACATGTGGGCCAGTGAGGCTGGAGCTCAATTGCAGCGTTGCCCAGGAAACATTTTGGACAACTTTAAATGAGAGATGCGCTCAATATATAATTTTGAGTTGAATAATTCTAAGCTTTGTGGATATGGAGCTTGAGTGAATTTTGTGCATGGCTACTTTCCACTCCTTTTGTGAAATGTTGAGTGAGAGATCTTTTTCCCACTGTACTCTGGGATCTTTGAAAGAGAGGGACTGTAAAATGTTTCATGTATTACGGAGATGCTGTCTGAGTCCTCAAGACTGATCACTATTTATTAGAAGTAGGTGGAAGGTGAGGGAAATTGGGCAGGTTTTGTTTAACAAAGTTTCTAATTTGAAGGTAGTGAAAGAAATTTGTTGCTGGAAAGTTCAGTTTGGAGTGTAATTGTTCATTGGATGCGTGGGTTTTCTAAATTGGGTTGCTCCATGCTTTGTGCTCGATTGTTCTGTGATAGGCACATGACATCCCTACCACCTTGGATAGGAATAATTGGGATTGGAAAGTGCGAAGTGTAAACTCTTTGCAAAGCCTACACATTAAGCTGGGTAAATGCTAAACTCTTGTCTGTTCTGGCTCTTAAGGACCAGTCTTACTGTGGTTTTGTTCCACATCATTAAAAAACACGACTTTATTCTTAAATTATGGGAGATGGACTTGCAAAGCATTTTTTTTCTGTGAACTGTAAATATAAGTAAGTAGTAGTATTGAAAGTTTGCCTACTTCCAGATCATGTTCATTATAAACTGATGCACATATTCAGTCTAAGCATAATGGCTGGCATATACACTGTTGTACTTCATAGTTTGGCCTACAAAGTCTCAGCAGTTTCCTTTCATTTTGTATAGCCGCACCGGTGTTACCTAAAGATGTGTGGTGAGGGCACAAAACAGGTATTTTTATTATAAATTCACTCAGCCAATGTAATGTACTCAGTTAAATATTCCTTGTATGATCTTTTTAACTAACTACAGGCCCAGAGTACCTACACATATTTAGAATTATAGTACAATAACCATAAACTGTTTGTACTGGAGATTTGCTAAGTATGTTAGCGTGTGATTTGGCAGCTCATTTGTGTGGCCATCTGATAAGACTGCTCAGGATCCTTCCTTCACAAGTCTTAAATCGCATTATGTGGTTTCTAGTTCAACCACAGTTGCTGGTTGCATTGCTGAACCACGTCAGTTTAAACGACTGAAAATTACTGGCAATGTCACATTTGTCATGATCACATGCTGACAGCCCAGCACAGTCGTCGTCGTCGTGTCTTTTTCCAACAGTTAATACCAGACTGTCTGATGGAATCGATGTTTAACAAAGGGTTAATAGCTTGAGCGAGATCAGCGACACACTCAGTCCTTTTATTTCTTTTCTCCATTCTGTTATGGTGTGTAGCACAGGAGGCATCAGACAGACAAGCTTCCCTTCCCTCGTGCTGCCTGATGGAGGGTTAATAGCTGCAGCAAGTTCAGCCACAGTCTCAGCCATTTTTCTTTTTCCCCGTTCTGTCTTAGTACATAAAACGGGAGACATCAGAAAGCTGAGCCTTTTGTCTGTTTGTGAGGTTCGAAACACCCACATTCCTTATTCCTCATTTGCTGCATTACATGCATTGTACTCTCTGGTGAGTGTGCATTGGTTATTGCCTCTCCCGCACACAGAGCCCATGTGACTCACTACGATTGAGGTGCCCCTCTGTCTTAATCTCAGTGAATTGCTAGGTATGTCACATTAGGTGACTCTTCGCAGGAGCGTGCTGCCAACTGCCTCCAACTTGCTGAAAATGAAAGCTATGACTGAAAATCAATGGAGAAGTTGTCCAGTGTGACATGATCTTAGTAAGGAGGAACATTTAATCTGGATTAGCAGTATTTATGCTAACATCTAATCCAAATCAAACTTTAGTCTTTTGTGTCATATCTGCAGTTCCAGAATTGTTATAGGAGTATCTTGAGCAATCCAACAGTATTATTTATAAACCAGTAACGGCGTAATACACGAAAACGTGCAGTGAATACACTTGACTTGAGCATTCCTAGTTTTCATTCTCTTTCTCCGTCTCTGTTTAGCATTCGTTTGCTCAGAGGTTGATGCACTTGCTGCTTCCTGAGAAGCTCTTCTTATCTCCACCCAAGCGGCCTGCTTCTTCTCTTCTTTCGTCGGCATCTTTTCGCGTTAAATCTGATTAACTCAGGGCTGATGTCGACTTTTGTCAAAAGGAGGAGTTGACGACGGTAATTAAGTTGTAAACTGCGACAAAACCAACTGTTATGTTTTAGTTGGAGTCTCGTTGCTAGCAGGAAAGTTAGCTTCGTTGGTTTTGACCGAGATTTCCTACACTCCCATGAGTAGCAAGGCACAAACAACGGTAAAAATGGCCCCGACACCTGGCGAGAGAGCAAAGCGGACGCGTAAAGCAGAATACTCCAGGGACGACGTTTTGCCTATTCTCTCTGAACTGGACTATGACTTGTCAGACTCCGATTTTGATACAAGCAATCGACGACGAATGTGAGGTTCCGGCTTCAGCTGATTGATCCCCAGCTATTCATGGTACTGAACAGGTACTGTTCGCCTGGGAGGACTGCCACTTAACATTGATAAGACGTAGAATCCAGATTGCAATGCATTGCGACCGTGACCGCTACTGCTGCCTCAGCCACGGGAAAACAGCCTGGCAGCAAGCCTGACGCACATTCTTGGCAAACTGGCAGCCACAGCATGCAGCAACAGGTGTTTTATGTTCATTTCTGTGTGAAGCCATTGCTTTTCAGAAAACTGTTTTTTGGAAAAAAATATTCAGCCCTCAAAGAGTTAAGTCAGTGTTTGTGTTGCAATTATTTAGTACGTTTTCTTTAATTTTTCACTTAAGCTGGCACTTAAGTGTTCAATCTGCCTCAAGAATGATTTAAGATATGAAGAGGTTAGGGGAAGTGACGGCGAAGGTGGTAGGGATGAGAACAGCGCGCCGGTACACATGCGCCACACGGCTGCCCTGCTGGCCGCTGCCAAGAGTTGATTTTACAATAAAATAAAAAAAAAAAACAGTAACCTTGGACGTCAATCATCACCCCGAAAGTGGATAGTAGAAATCACTTAGTGTATGTGTACCAAATTTCAAGCCAATAGGCCAAACGGTTTGCGAGCTACAGGTGATTTAAAATCCCGGACAGATGAACAGACAGCCACGATAGCGTATTATAGAAGAAGATTACACGTCTGTTTAAGTCTTGATTTCAGGTGAGTTCATTGGAGCGGTTGACTCCATTTTGAGGAGGTGGAACTACTCTCTGTGTTTTAAGGTTCTGCTAACATGCTGAATGGAATGAATGTGGAGAAACGGGAGTGCTGGCTGTTCATGCAGGCCTTGTTTCTTTCTGATCTGCAGGTGATCGTCGAGAAGGCATCAACACTTCAGTCACCACTGATGTTCAGGGGATTTTTAAGGGCAAGACTTTCAACCAGTTACAGGCATTGCATCAGAACATTGAGTGTAAGATTCGGGCAGGAGGCTCCAACCTGGACATTGGCTACTGGGAGAGTCTTCTTCAGCAAGTCAAGGTTTATATGGCACGGGCAAGGTGGGTGTCCTGTATTTCACCAGGCAGATTTGACAGTCTGCTGGGGTTCTTAGATCTAACGTTCATGGCATCAAAGTATGAGGAACAACAGTATCTGTTGCCATAAGTGTTAATGAATCTGTGCTTAGTATGGATGGCTGCTTAACAGGAGGCAACGGTGAGTTTGGGAATTCCATTCACATTTATACAGTGCCCTAATTTTGTATGTTTTTAACCTTTTTAGGTTGCGGGAGCGTCACCAGGATGTTTTGCGCCAGAAACTGTACAAGCTGAAGAAGGAGCAGGGAGTGGAGAGTGAGCCGCTATTCCCTATCGTCAAGCAGGAGTCTCCGTCATCCGAGGGGAGGTGAGTCTGATGTGGTGTGAGGGAGCTGGCCTCATGGTGCCAGCTTAACTGAAAGCCCTTAAAGGCTGTGTTAGCAGCGCTTCTCAAAAGTGTGGATCACTCATTAAAAAACAAATGGCTAATTGTGAAAGATAATTAGCTGTGGGATGAACTGTCAGACAAAATGAATGCTTGTTATCAAGTCAATTTATATTTGTATAAAGCTCTTCACTGAGCACACTGTCAGAGCACTGTACCAAGTGTACAAGTAAAATACAATTTACACGTTTTGACAAAATACATAATGCACACAAATACAAAATAGAGATTAGCTTAACCCAACTGTATAACAAAGCAATTCCAAACTGATTAGCGTAGATGGATCCTGACATTA
Organism: Polypterus bichir lapradei; assembly: GCA_026402145.1. NCBI lineage: Eukaryota > Metazoa > Chordata > Cladistia > Polypteriformes > Polypteridae > Polypterus > Polypterus bichir. The sequence continues at coordinate 23,098,541 of JANRMT010062789.1, forward strand.
TATCCCCATTATTGCCAACTGGCCATATCCCAGTGGGAACAGTGTGCCTTCTATGTTTGCAGCAGGTCTCCAATTTTTGGTACTTTAGGACACTAATATAGAAAACACGGAGTAATTTCTGAACTCTTCACTCTGCAGCAGATCTCCCAGCAGTGATGACTCCTCAACCAAGGGGAGCTCCTTAGACCTAGCGGATGTGAAGCAGGAGAGCGAGCAGCCATCTGTGAGTGGCGGGGCAGAGGCCGAGAATGAGGCAGAGCAGCAACTGGGTGACAATGAGGTGGTTTTGACAGAGGAAGACCTCATCCAGCAGAGCCTTGATGACTATGACTCTGGTCGTTACAGTCCCTGCCTACTGCAGCAGTCTGAGCTGCCCCTTGACACTCATGTGGTGGAGCCAGAAGAAGATCTGCACCGTCTACAGCTGGCTCGCAAGCAGCTGCAGGTGACAGGTAAGGAGAAGCAGCACATGGCAGGAGAGCAGTGTATGAAATGAATGGAATTTGAGATTACTTCCCACACAGTTGACCGAAAAATGGCTGTTGCCTTCATGAACCCCACCAGTTCACTGTGATTAGTGGCTAACTTCAGGGCTGGGGAGCTGGACTTGAAGTCCGAGTCAAAACTGAGCAGTCCAGGGCCAGAATTGTACGATTCTTGGCTGATTTGTATTCCAGGACTTGAATTTGAGATCATCCACTATGGAGAGCTGCATCTCTAGCTCTGACATCTGTCAGCTTTATAGTGGTAAACACGCCAATATCTCAACTTCAAACTTAAGTCCTTTACAAGGATGTTGACACCTGCACCCAACTTTGGTTGAAGTGGTTACAGTAAAACTTGAAGCTAGTAAAAATAAATACAGTGGAACCTCTAGATACGAACACCTCTGTATACAAGAAATTCAAGATACGAGGAAAATATGAGCGAAAAATTCGGATCAAAATACGAGCAATGGCTCACGTAACGAGCCACGAGCCAGGCTATGGGTATGCGTGATGCGTTTCCCGATCCGCCTCGACTCGGAGATTCACCCAAGCTGATGCTGCCAGCAGGTCAGCTCACTCAGTGTTCCTTTTTCTCCCGTAGCGTGAGGATCAACGCGTTTGTGCTCTTGTGATTTCATTGTTTTGCTGTAGCAGTTCGCCGTATAACCGTATCCAAAAATATCGCGGACATGCAGATGGGGGGGAGAGAGATCAGCTCAGTTATGATCACATGACGCTCAGCAGACAAAGTGTATACATACTACTCGTATTGCAAGATATCGCACATTTTATCAAGTCAAAATTAATTAAAAAATTTACCTCGTCTTGCAAAACACTCGTAAACCAAGTTACTCGCAAACCAAGGTTCCACTTGTATATATTATTTATCAGTGTTATTTGTTAGGAAAATTGATTTTTATGTTGATATTTTTGGAGGTGCGGAATGGATTAACTGGATTTCCATTATTTTCAATGGGGAAGTTTGTTCTAGATCTGTGAAATTCGCTATACAAGCTCAGTGCTGGAACGAATTAAACTCGTATCTAGAGGTTCCACTGTAATTAGATAAAGTTATAAATGAATAAAGTTGCATGGAGTGAAAGAGGGGAGAGAATCTGCTTCTTCGATTTGAATGCTTATTCTGAAATGTTATTGATTCGATCCCGCCAGGTTTTGAAAAAGTTGTGCACAGATCCTCTAAGTGCGAATTTGATTTTTTCCAGTTTCAAACAGTATATGATATCAGTTACTGACTGACTTAGAATAGGAGAGTTAGGATTCTTCTAATTGAGCAAAAAATAAGTCTACGTGCCAATAGTGTAGTAAAGGCAATTACAGTTTGTTTGTCCTTCTCCACTTTAAACCCCTCTGTAAGCCCACCAAACACAGCTGATAGTGGATTAGGAGGGATTGTGACGCCAAGGCTGTCTGAGGGGCATTTAGGTCCAGAATGATGTTAATTTGGTGCACACCCTGAACAATTGGCCCAGTGAGGCTGGAGCTTGATTGCAGCGTTCACAGGTTGGATCTTGCCATGGAAACATTTTGGACAACTTTAAACGAGAGATGCGCTCGATAGATAATTTTAAGTTGAATAATTGTATGCTTTGCGCATGTGGAGCTCGAGTGAATTCTCTGCATTGCTACCATCCACTCCTTTTCTGAGATGTTGAATGAGAGATCCTTTTTCCCACTGTCCTCTTGGATCTTTGAAAGGCAGGGACAGTAAAATAGTTTTATATATTACAGAAATGCTGTCTGAGTCCTCGAGACTTTTCAATGTTTTTTCCGGTATAGAGGGAGGTGGGAAGTGAGGGAAATTGGGCAGGTTCTGTTTAACAAAGTTTCTGATTTGAAGGTAGTGAAAGAAATGTGTTGCTGGAAAGTTAAATGTGGAGTGTAATCGTTCGTAGGATGTGAAGACGCTGTCTATGTACAGATCTCTAAGTGATTTAATCCCGGATGTTTTCCAGATGTTAAAAACTGCATTTGTTTGAGAGGGTGGATAAAGGTGGTTCTCGTGCAGAGGTGCCACAGAGAAAAGCTTCTTTATCTTAAAATGCTTCCTACAGTGGTTCATATTCTGAGTGAAGCGAAGCACAATTGAGTTGTTAGTATATTGGCAATAACTTGTATTTATTGGGGCACAAAGCAGGGAATATAAAGAAGTACTGTAGGATTTTATTTCTATTGCGGACCAAGCCTGTGTCTGTTTGTCTATTTGTGTCCATGTCCAGGTTTTTATAGTTTGTATGTTTGCCACCCAGTAATAAAATTCAAATTCAGGTAGAGCCATGCCATCTTCTGCCTTAGGTCTTTGTAGGGTCTCCCTTTGGATATGTGGATGTTTTAAATTCCAAATAAATGAGGTTATTGTTGAATTTAATTTCTTAAAAAATGATTTATTGATGTATATTTGAATGTTTTGAAGTAAAAAGAGAAGCTCAGGAAGGATAATCATCTTAACAACGTTAATTCTTCCAGCCAAAGTGAGATGAGGGGTTGACCATCTATGGAAGTCTTGCTTGATTTTTTCCATACAGTTAAACACTTCAGTGATGCAAAAATTCCCCCATCAGTCCTTTATGTAACAAGACCTTAACAATGGCGGCTTTAGGTCTTCATAACACTTAGAAAACATCAGTAGGTCGGTTATTCATTTATGTGCCGTGCGGCAGATTGACACGATGGCAAAATGACTTGTTAATACGAAGGATTCAGAGAGAGGGAGAGACGTGTGTCAGTTCGGCTCGCTCCGGGCACACCAACGTGACGTTTGGTTAGTGAGGATGAACAAACACTTTGGGTTTTACAAAGCATCACTAAAGAAGTGTGTGTTACGGTAAGTGAGTATCAGTTGCAGTACCTAAACTAAAGTGGTACCCAGCGTAGTAATGTCTCCTATAACAGCTGCAGTTATAAACCTAGCATATGTACATTTCTGTGTAATGACTTCACAACTCTGATGAACTTTAAAGTTATTTTATAAAGCATGAAATGAAATGTTGGATTTGAAGCAGAGGCTGCCTGACGTTCACTGCTCTCTTCTTGTGCCTTGACAGGCGATGCCAGCGAGAGTGCTGAAGATGCCTTTGTGCGCAGGGCCAAGGAAGGAATGGGAGGCGACGAGGCCCAGTTCAGCGTGGAGATGCCCCTCTCTGGGAAGGTCTACCTGTGGGCAGACAAATACCGGCCACGCAAGCCGCGCTTTTTTAATCGTGTGCACACGGGGTTTGAATGGAACAAATACAATCAGACCCATTATGATTTTGACAACCCGCCCCCCAAGATCGTGCAGGGCTACAAGTTCAATATCTTCTACCCGGACCTCATCGACAAGCGCTCCACTCCTCAGTACTTCCTGGAGCCTTGTGCAGATAACAAAGACTTTGCAGTTCTGCGTTTTCACGCCGGGCCTCCCTACGAGGACATTGCGTTCAAGATAGTCAACCGGGAGTGGGAATACTCCCACCGGCATGGCTTCCGCTGCCAGTTTGCAAACGGCATCTTTCAGCTGTGGTTTCACTTCAAGAGGTACCGGTACAGGAGGTAGCCAGAGGCGGGTGGCCATTCAGGTCATTGACGCGCTCTGTTTGGGCCCGGACTTAGGAAGTTTGGCTCCTTTGATGTACAGATTTTTTTCGTCTTTATTAAATAAAAAAGTGTAACTTTTTAAACCAAGACTTGCATAAAAATGGATGTCTGCCGAGTTTCTAAGCTTTGGCTGGATGTTCCAGTTACAGCATTCCAGGTAAATTGGCTTTACTTAAATATTTATTAATATGTGTGCTTCTGGTAGAGGAGACGAAAGGCAAAAAACAGGGGGGTCCGCAAAGCATAATCTAAGGGGAGTGTGGCACAGGGTGACTCAAAAAGAATGTACTGCATTGTCACCCTTAGGCCGGGTTTATACTTCACACAACGTGACGTGTGCTCCAGCGGACGCTACCGATACACACTTGAGCGCGTATATCACATAAATCTGGAAGATTCCACCAGGTGGGAGTGCGAGATATCATCACGGTGAGAACAGGTTCGGCTTCACGGTGTTGTGAATTGCCTGAAACATCCATTAAGTTCTGAGACCACCTTACCACAACATCTCTGAAAAGGGACGTGCCCATTCCAGCTCACATTGGGCACGAGGCAGAAACAATCCCTGGACAGGGCATCACAAGGTGAACACAAGCACACACACATAGGCTGGCGACATTTTAACGTCACCAAAACCCCAAACTTTTATGTATGTGGAGGGAAACCGGAGCTCAGTGTGGAAACTTGAGAGGGAAATATGGGAACTTCAGACAGGGAACACCAGAGACGTGACTCCCTGTGAGACAGCAGTGCTACCACTCCGCCACCGTGTCACCCCTACATGTGTGTAATTGTTAACAGCGTTCGTTATTTAAATGAAGTTAACGACTTAGTGACCCCACATTTGTGCGATAGACATATGAGCGCCGACAAAATAGCGCCCATTAAAACGCGGCGTCAAAATCGCAAAAGTTTCATTAAATATGAATTACTAGTTTGAAGCATATATAATGTTTATTTTAGAAGTCAATATTATGAGACGCGGCATGACATCAGCACGGCACGCAGATAGTCCTTAAGATCACGCCCTGCATATGTAGGAAGAATTGCAGCAAGACGTCTTGATAGTTGAGCGTATTTAGACTTGCTGGCTGCCTGACTGCTGGTAATTCCGCTTTGTATACGACGCGTTATGCCAACCCTCGACTGAGTTATTTGTTCGCGGCATGCCATCAGCAACACGTTCTCGCATGTTCCACTTGGTGATAGGAAACAACGGGTTGGCTCGTCGATTGCGTCTCAATCGACCAACCTAATTGTCCTCCCAGTAATCATAAACATTCTGGAGATTGTCGGGTCTACTCTCGCTCAGTTCATCGAAAACGGACCCAGCATCTTCCGGAGGAACGAAACTCAGTGCAATTAGCATCTTTGAATACAGTTATAACCTAGCACATAATGTGTACATAATGCGCACGTACGCGTCCCACTCTCTTAGCCTCTCTCGCTATTTTGTCGGTGCGCATTTGTCGAAAACCAGTTAGCGAGTTCGCCGGCGCTCATTTGTCCGTCGCGGTTTTGTCGGTGAACCTAACGACTTATCTGTAAAATGTAACATAAATATTTTAATGCATTTCATCATGGAAGTGATGTCAAGTATAAATCTAAGGATTCTAAATGTGCAGAGAGCCGGAATATCAGAAATGTGACGAGTTCTGTGTGGCGATTGCTGCTGTGTCAGGTCAGAATAAAGCTCCATAAGCAGGTAGCAATTAAAACCTGGGTCAGTTTTAAGATGACGTTTACGACGATCTACTTTAATGGTAAAATAAACTACGGGAATAAAGTGGACATTTCAAGATTAAAGCCGAAATTTCCACTTTAATCATAGAATACACCTTTTCACTGTGCCCTTCATTTTTTTTCTCTGTAGCTTAAATATGCCAGCGTACATTCTGTTGGTGGTGTTAAGGTGCAGAAAAAGGATGGCAAAGAGGATGAAATGTGAGACCTTTAAAATGTATCGTGTCATTATGTCGGGGAATATGCGACGCTTGAATATAAAAGCACCACGAATTCATTTGTACGTTGGCATTTTGCTTCACCACATCGAACCGCTCGTCAAACATCGAAGTGCGCACATCGATCCTGTAGGGTCCGTATAGCGCCTTTCTGTCACATGTTGAGAGTAAACAGAGACTCTGACGTCACGTTCCGACTTGATCACACTGCACCCCTCCGACGTTTTGCTGGTACTGCAACTCACACACGCATCACGTTAATTTCTGAGGACCTCGTCAAATGAATGCAGGGAATGCGTGGCAGCCATGATGCATGTGCTATAAACCAGCCCCTGGTCTAACATTGAGTATCAAAATGGAGGATTGGTAATTCGGTGAGTTGGTCATCACAAAAAGGTATGTCGTTAAAACCAAAGTCATAAAACATTTCTTAAAAATATTCATCCAATAAATAGTGAAGACATTGCCCAAACTTTGGGGATTAAACGTGCATTAAAACCAGCATTAAAGCTCAGGGCTGCTGCATGACTGGCCAGACATGGTGTGACGTAGAGGATGAGATTCCCCTTCGAGCACTCAAGAACAGGGTGGGCAGACCATGGCCTGTGGGCAGCAAGCAGCCCAGTGGTGTCTACAAATATCTAATGACCCTCGTCAGGGGTTCTTAACAAGGTGACGCTAACAGTTGGCTGTTGTCTGGCGTGATGAGTGGCCCTGCAGTGCCATCCAAGAACCTCGATAAACCGACCCTCTGCCATCTGAATGTGAACCTGCCTGCCGTTGTTTTAACGTCTGCATTGTTTTCTCCACACACAATGGACACATTTGTTGGGACCCCCTCAATGACAAAAGAAGAACCTGCAGTTGTCTCTGAGATAACTTGAAACTTACAAGAGTCAGCGGTACCCACCATTGTTTATTCCGTATTTAACACAAATTAGACTCGAATGCTTTAGAGTTTTTGATTCAACAAAATATTTCAAACAATAACACAAATAAAAATGGCATCAACAAAAACGATGGGACCTTTCACCTAATCTTGCTGCACAATCTTTAGAGGCCACCACTACAAACAAGTGACTCCTAGAGCTCTCAGTGAGACGTCTGCACCCGTCCACAGGTCGTTCGGCCCACTCGTCCTCTGTCAGGGTTGAAGGGGTCTTCTCCAGACTGCATGTTTCAGTTCTTTAAGATGTTGGATTGGATTCAAATGAAGGGCTCATCGCTGGACACTTCAGAACAGTCCATTGTTTTGTTCTTAGCCACTCTTGGGTGCTTTTCGCTTGTTGTGTGTTTTGGGTCCCATGACCTATGGCTGAGCTTTCTGACACTTTGCAGTACGTTTCAGTCCTGAATGTCTCGATAGTCCTGAGATTTCGTTGTTCCCTGCACAGACTCAAGGCACCCTGTGCCAAATGCAGCAAAGCAGCCTCAAGACATAACTGAACCTCCTCCATGTTTCACAGTAGCTATGGTGTTCATTTCTTTAAAAGCTTCATTTTCATCTGTGGACATAAAGCTAATGTGACTTCTCAAAAAGCTCCAGTTCTGTCTCCTCACTCCAAAGGACGTCCTCCCAGAAGCACTGAGGCTTGTCAATAAGCATTTTAACAATTTTCAGTCTTCCACTCTGGCTATTTTATGTTTTTCTTTCAACAGTGGAGTCCTCCTTCTTCCTTTGACCCCACTGTCACTCCTAAAGCCATGGATGGTGCGATGAGACACTGATGGACCTTGACCTTGGAGTTCAGCTTGTATCTCTTTGGCTTTTTGCTTTCCATTCTCACTATCGTTCTGCCCATTCTGGGAGTGATTGTCCTCTTGTGGCCGTGTCCAGGGAGGTTGGCTACAGTCCCATGGACCTTAAATCTCTTCATAATATTACCAGCTGTTGTCACAGGAGCATCAGGCTGCTTGGAGATGGCCTTGTAGCCTTTGCCTTTAACATACTGGTCTCTAATATTCCTTCTGCTCTCAGCAGACACCTCTCCCCTTTGCTTTCTCTGGTCCATGTCCAGAGGGGGACACACGATGACATCAAACAGCAGAGTGACGACTGGCCGAGTGACTGACTGCATGACTGGAGACGTGTGACACAAAGTAAAGAAAATGGCGAGTTTAAAAAAAATATATATATCGCTCAAATCCAATTATTTAGGATCTTTTTCTAGGGGTTCTTTGTCGTGAGTTTGAATTTCATTTTCTAGAACCGTGAGACAGATGTTACAATATTTTTGTCTCCTTTTGCCGTTTTTCATGTGGACAGTCGCTGCTAGACGTGATTGAGCTCCCGTGCAGTGCTGAACTCGATACGTTTATTAAAGCTGTTCATTCACAAGCCGCCACCGTGTGGCAGCACACGCACTAGTGAGCAGGTCTTTTCACAAATAAAAATGAATAAAAGCAGAATCGGTGTAATGGATGCACATTTTTACAGGTAATGAATGAGTTCTTGTGGCATCCAGCATCTCCGCCGATATTAACCGATTGCGCAGGAGCTGCCATGTTCAAGAACGGCGTCGCGGCGCATCTGATTTCCGCTAAGCCCCTGCCTCCCAAACTCGGACCCCCCGTGGCTGCAGGTTTTTGTTCCAATCAGATTCCTAACCCGTGACAACACCCGATAACTCTGACCTCATTTCATTAGCTGGGATTATTTTTTCTTTTATTCTACTTTCAGAAAAGCACAGCAGCTTGATTTTTAAATTTATAAGACATTCAGAAATATTTCTGTTGTTGCTAGCGATTTAAATGTTTAACTCTCTTTTGTTGATTTCATTCTATTTTGCCCTTTCTCCGTGCAGTTTGCTCCTTTCATTGTATCTTAATTGTGATTATTAAAAACGAGCAGAGCGGACAAGCCGGCAAACAGCACTGAATCACGAAAGGCAGCCACGACTGCAGCGTCAGACCCCCTAATTAGAAAATAATGGATTGAACAATTAGAACAGCTGGAAAAATAAAATGAAAATAATGTAAAAAGAAAAAAAGACATTATTCCCATATAACTACTTAGTACGTTTTTAATATATGTATATCTCTCTATTATAAAAAAAATACGAGGTGTGGCAGAAAAGTAATGAGAGTGGCAGCACTGCAAGCGATCTGGCAACGCTGCGCTGTTGTCCTTGATAGAGCACATGTATCAGTACCCTACCATAGCTCAGTGCGACTTTCAACTCCTTCCATTAACTACGTGATTTTTGTGACTGCTATTAGCGAAGTTGTGTTTTTGGTTGTGCGTCACGCAAAATGGAACAGCGGAATTTGGAGCAACGTTGTGCCATTAAATTTTGTGTTAAGCTTGGAGAATCGGCAAGTGTGACGTTTGAAAAGTTAAAACAGGCCTATGGGGAACATTCCTTATCCCGAGCCCAAGTTTTTCAGGGAGGCCTTCAACTTCGAAAAGCAATGAAAACATCGAACGTGTGAACACTCTTGTGAGATCAGACCGTCGTTTAACATTAAGAATGTTGAGTGAACAATTAAATTTGAACAGATTTACCGTTCATCAAATTTTGACTGAACATTTGCACATGCGAAAGGTCTGTGCCAAAATGGTGCCGAAAAACCTCACAATTGAGCAGAAGGACAATCGAAAAAACGCATTCCTGTGGTTCCCCAGCCCCCTTATTCACCTGACCTCAGTCCGTGTGACTTTTTCCTTTTTCCTAAACTGAAAAATGTCCTCAAAGGACGTCATTTCGGGACTTTAGAAAACATCCAAAAGAGTGTAACGGACATGCTGAAGACCATACCGGTTGAAGACTTCCAGCGCTGCTACCAACAGTGGGAACAACGTCTCCATCGGTGTGTAGCTGCCCAAGGGAACTACTTTGAAGGGGATAACATTGATGTTTGAAAAAAATAAAAACTTTGGTAAATAAAAAATCAGTCTCATTACTTTTCTGCCACACCTCGTAAATAAAAAATCCTGGGAGGGATACTAGGGACTGCGGTGGGCTGGTGCCCTGCCCGGGGTTTGTTTCCTGCCTTGTGCCCTGTGTCGGCTGGGATTGGCTCCAGCAGACCCCCGTGACCCTGTAGTTAGGATATAGCGGGTTGGATGAATTCATTGGCACACCGAGACTTTCAGCAGCCCACTATATGAGTTGTTATTGACAGTTTGGCCCACCACCAAGAAAGGTGACCCATCCCTGATATAAAAAATCACCCTGGCGTCTGCTACATCTGCCCAGAGGTTTATCAGCCACCTCCAGAAATCTCGTTACAAAGTACAGGCGTCCACAGCCAACATGCAGCCACTGCTCTCCAAGGACCCAACTCGCCTTTCCGCTGCCGGTCTCATCACGTCGGCACGTGACCCTGTCAGGTGAGTGATGCCCTCTGTGAATGTAAACCACCATGGCTCTATGCACTGACGCTGTGACTTTTGCTTTAACGTCACTTCATGTGTTCCAGATGGCCCAGACCCCCAGCACCCGTCTCTTCTGTCAGTGAGTGAAAGGAGCATGCCACCCGAGATGATCCTCACTCATTCAGAGATGTCTGCATTAGAGGCTTGGCAGGGCATCACCAGAGAAGACCCTCAGCACCTGATGTTGTCTGTGAATCACAAACTTCAGACAGTCATTGCATACGAGGGATATGCGATAAAAATATTAAATGTGACAACAACCATTGCTGTGTCCAAACATTATGGTGCCCTGAAATGGGGGGACCGCTTAGAAAAAGTGCTGTCATTTCTACACAGTGTGACCAACATACAGGTGCCGGTCATAAAATTAGAATATCATGACAACGTTGATTTATTTCAGTAATTCAATTCAAAAAGTGAAACTTGTATATTAGATTCATTCATTACACACAGACTGATGTATTTCAAATGTTTATTTCTTTTAATTTTGATGATTATAACTGACAACTAATGAAAGTCCCAAATTCAGTATCTCGGAAAATTAGAATATCAATTAAGACCAATGCAAAAAAAGGATTTTTAGAAATGTTGGCCAACTGAAAGGTATGAACATGAAAAGTATGAGCGTGTACAGCACTCAATATTTAGTTGGGGCTCCTTTGGCCTGGATTACTGCAGCAATGCGACGTGGCAGGGAGTCGATCAGTCTGTGGCACTGCTCAGGTGTTATGAGAGCCCATGTTGCTCTGATAGTGGCCTTCAGCTCTTCTGAGTTGTTGGGTCTGGCGTATTGCATCTTCCTCTTCACAATACCCCATAGATTTTCTATGGGGTTAAGGTCAGGCGAGTTTGCTGGCCAATCAAGAACAGGGATACCATGGTCCTTAAACCAGGTACTGGTAGCTTTGGCACTGTGTGCAGGTGCCAGGTCCTGTTGGAAAATGAAATCTGCATCTCCATAAAGTTCGTCAGCAGCAGGAAGCATGAAGTGCTCCAAAACTTCCTGGTAGACGGCTGCGTTGACCTTGGACCTCAGAAAACACAATGGACCAACACCAGCAGATGACATGGCACCCCAAACCATCACTGACTGTGGAAACTTTACACTGGACCTCAAGCAACGTGGATTCTGTGCCTCTCCTCTCTTCCTCCAGACTCTGGGGCCTTGATTTCCAAAGGAAATGCAGAATTTACTTTCATCAGAGAACATAACTTTGGACCGCTCAGCAGCAGTCCAGGCGAGAGGCTTCTGACGCTGTCTCTTGTCCAAGAGTGGCTTGACACAAGGAATGCGACAGTTTAAACCCATGTCTTGCGTACGTCTGTGCCTGGTGGTCCTTGAAGCACTGACTCCAGCTGCAGTCCACTCTTTGTGAATCTCCCCCACAGTTTTGTTTCATAATCCTCTCCAGGGTGCGGTTATCCCTATTGCTTGTATACTTTCTTCTACGACATCTTGTCCTTCCCTTCGCCTCTCTAATGTGCTTGGACACAGAGTTCTGTGAACAGCCAGCCTCTTTAGCAATGACCTTTTGTGTCGTACCCTCCTTGTGCAAGGAGTCAATGGTCGTCTTTTGGACAACTGTCAAGTCAGCAGTCTTCCCCGTGATTGTGTAGCCTACAGAACGAGACTGAGAGACCATTTCAAGGCTTTTGCAGGTGTTTTGAGTTAATTAGCTGATTAGAGTGTGGCACCAGGTGTCTTCAATATTGAACCTTTTCACAATATTCTAATTTTCCGAGATACTGAATTTGGGACTTTCAATAGTTGTCAGTTATAATCATCAAAATTAAAAGAAATAAACATTTGAACTACATCAGTCTGTGTGTAATGAATGAATCTAATATACAAGTTTCACTTTTTGAATGGAATTACTGAAATAAATCAACTTTGTCATGATATTCTAATTTTATGACCGGCACCTGTATATGCCATCCATCCATCCTCTTCCGCTTATCCGAGATCGGGTCGCGGGGGCAGCAGATTGAACAGAGAGGCCCAGACCTCCCTCTCCCCGGCCACTTCTTCCAGCTCTTCCGGGAGTATCCCGAGGCGTTCCCAGGCCAGCTGGGAGACGTAGCCCCTCCAGCGTGTCCTGGGTCTCCCCCGGGGCCTCCTCCCGGTTGGACGTGCCCGGAACACCTCACCTCATCCTGATCAGATGCCCGGTGCCACCTCACCTGACTCCTCTCGATGCGGAGGAGCAGCGGCTCTACTCTGAGTCCCTCCCGGATGACTGAGCTTCTCACCCTGTCTTTAAGGGAAAGCCCAGACACCCTGCGGAGGAAACTCATTTCAGCGGCTTGTATTCGCGAGCTCGTTCTTTCGGTCACTACCCATAGCTCATGATTAGGGCCCACCATTTATTGCGGCCCGAGGAATTTAACGCCACGCCGCGGAAAATACCAAATCTGAATGAAATCTCACCATCTGAGGCATATTGATATTAGTACGATTAGTTTTGAGTACTTGTTTCAGTTCTTTCTTTAGCCTATTGCATCATCTCATTAATATGAAATCGAACACAGTGGAGCTACAGTCCAGTTAAAGAAGCTGCCAGCGTTGCTGCAAAGTGCTGATAAACTTAACGAGCTGAGAGCTGAGCTTGAATTTGTATCTGTGCACTGCCAGCCAATTATGAACACTCTGATTTCTTCTGAGGCACAGTCATTCATGGCTGTCGATGTCTGCAACAAAGTGTCTGACTTACTGCCTTGCCTGAAATCGTCCGGATTTCCAATTGCAACCATCAGCTGTGAAGATGCAAAGCACAATGCTGCTGCTGCTGCTGCTAAACCTGAAGAATATTTTGTGCGAACCAAACAGCCGGCAATAGACCTGTTCAGATCTGTGGGAGTATTTGATCCACGACAGCTACCACTCTTATCGAAGAATTTTGCTGATCATACCCAATCAGTGCCAACAATGATGGCTGCAGCAGATGAATGGCAAGCTTATCTGCACATACAGTAGCATCTCGTGAAGTAATTCCAGCTGATATCACTGCTTTTTGGCGTGTCTTAAGGCGCTTTTCCACTGCATAGTACGGCACGACACGGTTCAGTTCAGCTCACTTTTGGGGGTTTTCCACTGGGAACAGTACCTGGTCCTTTTTTTAGTACCACCTCAGCCGAGGTTCCAAGCGCGCCGAACCGTTACCAAAACGTGACGTGTAAACTCTGCTGGTCACTGATTGGCCGGAGAAAATCGTCATTACTGCGTCACTGAACTTGCGACACGAGACACAACAGTCCCGCTAGATTTTTAGCACAGCCAGCGAAGGTTCGGACGCACCATTTTTGTTTTAACCAAAAATGGCTGTTTCGTGGTCTATTGAGGAAGTACAGACGTTCCTCTCGTTGGTAGCCGAGGAGCGGATCCAGCGAGAGGTGGATGGGGCGACGCGGAATGAAAAAGTTGTTCAGGAGGTCGCTAAGCTCTTGGGCGCACACGGCTACCATCGGACTTACAAACAGTGTAGGGACAAGTTAAAAAAAATGTCACGGCAGTAGAGGCGGCGCAACTATAACGACACGTGAATAATCCCGCCCACTCTAAAGCGGTACTAAACTGCAGTCGAAACGCAAACCGAGCCGAACTGAGCCGAACCAAGGTGAGCTGTACTGAACCGTGCTGTGCCGTACTATGCAGTGGAAAAGCGCCATTAGAGGACAGACTGCCTCGCTTAGCAGCTCTTGCTAAAGTTTACATTGCGTTGCCGATCTCTTCTGTTGATGTGGAAAGTTCGTTCTCAAAATATGGATCGGTGTTGTCATCACTGCGATATTCTCCGTCACAAGAAAACCTACGAGCTTACAGTGCCGTTTTCTTCAACAATAAATAAACAATAACTTTAGAAACATTATTCGATAGTTTGTTGAGAGTAATATTATGCCTACATATGTTTCAGCATCGTTTGCCTAAAGCAAATCTGTGGATTAAAATGTGCGGATGTGAACGCTTTGATATACCTATTTGATTAGTTTTACGAATTATGATTGATTATTATTAAGGATTAAGAATAAGAAAAAATGCATTTATTTTGCTTGGGTTACGAATTAGTCTTATGGAGTTCTGGTACTGCATTTGCGAATTTACGATTTCTTGCTGCGGTAAATCGTGGGCCCTACTCGTGACCATAGGTGAGGTAGGAACGTAGGTCGACTGGTAAGTTTTGCCTTATGGCTCAGCTTCTTTTTCACCACGACAGACCGATGCAGAGCTCGCACAGCTGTGGATGCCGCACCGATCCACCTGTCGATCTCACGCTCCATTCTTCTCTCACACGTGAACAAGACCCCGAGATACTTGAACTCCTCCACCTGGGGCAGGATCTCACTCCCAACCCTGAGAGGCAGGCCCGCCGCCAGAAATATTTGGGCCCCAGACAACTGGGTACGTGTGGGCCCCTCTGCCTTCCCCCGGGTCCTCACATGCCAAAACCTTCAAATACGTATACAAAATGATCGAAATGTAGTTTATCTGACAGCGACAATGCTGCATTTACCATACTTGATGAGTTAAGCCTTCTCCCTCATCAACGTTTGACTGCGAGAAGGAAAGCCAGTGCTAACGGAAGCTCGTAGCGGAATTGAAACAATACATTAATGAGATAGGCCTATGTATTATCTAACGTGTAACGGTACAATTATACAAATGCAATGAATACGAGTAACATCTGAACATTTTAATATATACTAACGGTTAGGGTTATCTACATGGTGTACAATCAGTATGGTAACTTGCTGTATCAAACTTCAAAGTTTTCAAAAAATCCGGGTGATCCAGAATCTTTAGTGAGACACACAAAACCAACGCACACTCGTCACTGCTTTAAAAGCAACAACAAACACCCAAGCGAATGAATTATCAAACTACGGAGACGGACTTCTGCTACACCATACACGTCAACATCCACGATAGCGCACAACAATATCGCTGTTGTCTGAGACAGAACAGCGCCTGTGTGTGTGAAACGGAAGTATTCAATTACAGCGGCGAAGTCAATCCATTATCCACGTACCCTGTACAACAACGTCAAGCTCAAGGACGTTGGCGTCGGCTCTCCTTTGTCTTTGAGAACCGTGCCGCTGCCAGCCCCCTTTGACAAGCGTGCTTCATATGACACGAGCACGATATCTACTTGCGTGGAGCGTGCGGCTATTAAACACTCACTTGTATTGTTGTAAGCTAAATGATTTAACTTCTCTATTACATGTAACTTGAATAATTGTCCGAATATATATCTACGCGCACAACATCAGCATAAAAAAAATCAACCGTGAAATGGCCCCCTTCCGTTAGGGCCCCGGACCAGAGTCCCGTTTGTCTCCCCCTCTTGCGGCGGGCCCGTGAGAGGGCACTCTACCCTTTTCCGGCTAAGTCTCGAATTTGGAGGTGCTGATTCCCATCCCAGCCGCTTCACACTCAGCTGCGAACCAATCCAGAGAGAGCTGAAGATCACGGCCTGATGAAGCAAACAGGACAACATCATCTGCAAAAAGCAGTGACCCAATCCCGAGTCCACCAAACCGGACCCCCTCAACGCCCTGGCTGCGCCTAGAAATCCATCCATCCATCATCCAGCCCGCTGTATCCCAACTACAGGGTCACGGGGGTCTGCTGGAGCCAATCCCACACTGTAAAAAATGTCAGTAAATTTAACGGTACAAATACTGTAAATGGTGAAGGTAAAAGACCTTTTCTGAAAAAAAGGAAAGTTACCTTATGTTCTACTGAAAATTACCTGTATATCTTAAACAATAAATTTCATTATTTTTTACAGCCAAGTTCTGTAAAATCAATATTTTTCTACCTTCAAAATATGCTAAATACCGTTTATTGATGCATTACAGTTATACTGAAAAAAATCTGTTAATTTTACAGTGTAAAACTGTTACATAACGAAGGTAAACAACTGTAAAATGTAAAACGGTAAATCACTGTTTCAGTAAAACCGGTTACGATATTTGCATAAGGACACGCCCCCTTTTTACAATATTGTTCCTGGTGAACCGCAGACCTTTGAATAACAGGGAAAAAAACTTAACCTAAGTTAGCAGACTTATTTTTCCCCACATGCTGAAGGTGTTTTGAGGTTATGGAAGCTGATTTATGTTGGGTTTTATTCGATAAGTAGGACACCATACACCACAAAAGAGAAAACTTTACTTCCCTACCAGGCAACGTGCCGTAACTTTCTTACACATTGAATTGATTTTCAATGTGTATAATTTAATGGTACGTGCTTGTTATTGGTTGTTGTTAACTAACTGATGCAAATTATGTACTTGGGTTTGATCCTGCTAATACATATTGTTTATTGATTGTTATATTTATTACACACCATGAACTTCTGGTTATGGTTAAACATTCCCATTTGTTGCAAAGACCAAATAATTTTTATTACAAAATTACACTGTAGGCCTAAAAATACTGTCACCTTATTTATTATAGTAAAATTTTGGCAACCCAGCTGCCACTATTTTACCGTAAATTTAACATTATTTTTTAAAGTGTACCGTAGACCAAAAAATATTGTTACCTTCTTTTTTACGGTAAAATCCTGGCGACCCCAGCTGGCAGTTATTTTACCGTAAATGTAACATTTTTTTTTTTTTTTTTTTACAGTGCAGCCAACACAGAGCGTAAGGCTGGAAACAAACCCCGGGCAGGGTGCCAGCCCAGCAGGGCACACACACACCCACCCACACACCAAGCACAACACTAGGGACAATTTAGAATCGCCAATGCACCTAACCTGCATGCCTTTGGACTGTGAGAGGAAACCCACGCAGACACGGGGAGAACATGCAGACTCCACGCAGGGAGGACCCGGGAAGCGAACCCGGATCTCTTAACTGCGAGGCAGCAGTAGTACCCACTGTGCCACCGTGCCGCCCCACGCCTAGAAATTCTGTCCATAAAATATATGCAAATACCCTTAAATGAAGTTCAGCAGTGTGCACTTTAAAATTACAATTCAGCCATCGTGATTAGACAGTAAAGCAGAGGGGGAAATCGAGAAATGCGTCTGTCTCACACAATATGGAGGCCACTGTACATACATTTTATGTTTGTTTGCTTAGCGGATGTTTTTATCCAAAGAGGCCACCATAATTGAGTGAAACTCAATCTGAGAAACGGTTGCGGGAACAAGCGGTGAGAGACGTGATCACAAGTAAAGAACTCTGACCACAACACGAGCAAGTTACCGTAACTCCTTGATTACAAAAACCTAACAGCTAATATCAGGAGGACAGAAATTCAGCAAACACGGGGGTCTTCAAATGCTCCTCAAAGCCATTGAGGGAGGCAGAAGTTCAGATGGAGGTGGGCAGCTTGTGCCACCAGCTAGGAGCTACACTGGAAAAGCCTGGATTGAGATTTGAGGCCATGCAGAGGTGGCATCACAGATGCCATTCATCAGCAGCCCTGAGTGGTCTAGAAGGAGCCTAGGACTCCATTAGCATCTCCATATGTAGAGGTACAGACCCTCTAGAGAAGCATCAAGGATTTGAATTTAATGTGTGCCACTACAGGGAGACAATGTAGTGCCCTGACGAGAGGAGCGACTGTGCCCACCTCGGCTGATTGGGCACCAGATGTGCTGCTACATTTGCAGTCCTCTGCAGCAGCTCGGTGACACACAGCAGTACGTAATCCAGATGTGACAGGACCAGGACTTGTGCTGCACGCTCCATCAGATGGGGTCTAATCTTGTGGTCGTTGTATAAAGTGAACTCGTCTGGTTCAAGTTGATTAATTGATGGGAGACGAAACAAAAGGACAATATCCTTGTGGGGCGAGTCTGCCCTTGGACGGCTACCTTTTTGATATCTGTGATGTAGAGTCCGGCGTAGCTAATAAAGTCACCAAATTCACAGATGACACCAACACTAAAGGTACAGCAGACAGCGAGGAGGCGGCCAAAACAATTCAGAAAGACTCAGACAAGCTTCAGAACTGGGCGTTTGGCGCTACTCAAAGGCAAAAGGAACATCAAGGACAAATCCCAAGATAAGGGACAACGTTCTACAGAAAAGGATTTTGGGGTTCACATAACATTTTCATTGTCAGGTTGCATCATGAAAAAACAGGACTATACTTCAAATGTCATTAAGGCCAGGCTGGAGGTGGCACTGCATGTGGACTCCAGTGTGCAGTTCTGGTCAGTTTTGTACCACTGCACGGTTTACAGTCACACGACGTCGGGGTCATGTGGTGCAACGTGTCATCATTCCCTGCCTATTTTAGTTGGTTTTTGAACTCCTGCAGTCTCTGGTGACATTCTGGTCATTCCCAGTTGGCGTTGTCCAGCTCCTGGTGTTCTTCATCATACTAAGAAGCCAACTCTGGACACATCTCCCATTCCAGAACACCAAGCCCAGCAAACTCTCCCCCGAGATGACTTTGAGTTTCTCTTGCGTGGATTTCGAGCAGTTCCAGTTTCCAAACGGCTGATCCACAACGTTCAGTAAACGGTGTAAAGGTCAGCCCTGACACTGACAGACGTAGGACACAGGTTCAAAGCACACAGGGCTTTCATTTTTTTTCCCCCCTTGTGGAAACGTCTTCCCCATTCCCACAAGTACAACATCACAGTCTCAAACACGGCACAAACAAGATTTTCTCTTCTTCTTTTCATCCTCTCCTCCCAACTCTGGCTCTCCAATAGAGTGAGGCGGCCCCTTTTTATGTTGCACCCGGGCGTGCTCCCTGATGATCTTCTTGCAGCACTTCCTGGTGTGGCAGAAGTGCTGCTGTCCAGGGCTCTGAGATGGTCCAGGTGCCCTTAGTGGTGGCCATGGACCCCAACAGGGTTGAGCTGATAGACATATATAGGTAGACGCCGCATTCACTGTGTTGCCCAGTCAGCACGATACGTCAGCGTGTCCGCCATCTTGCGAGTGGCAAAACTGCCATTTAAACTAATACAGGTAGATGTGGAAACCGGGTTTTCCGATGAAAAAACAATAACATTTAAAACAGTATCGTTTACATACAACATATTTTGGCGAATTGTTTAAATGCAAGTATTCATATCCATTTATACACTAATAATGGCAATTATTAAATAATAATATTAATAATTAAACAATTCCTCCCATATAAGTAACATTTCTCGGACTGCCTTCTTCCATCTCTGAAACATTTCTAGACTTCGTCCTGTTCTTACACAACACAATACTGAAGTATTGGTTAATGCCCGAGTCACCTCACATATAGATTACTGTAATGCTATTCTAACTGGCATCCCACAAAAACATATCCATCGCTTACAATTTATTCAAAATTCTGCTGCCAGGATAATAACCTGCTGTTCTAAATCCACTGAACATATCCCACCGATTCTCTCTCAACTTCACTGGCTCCCTGTTAACTACTGAATACAATACTAAATACTGATCTTAACATTTAAAGGTCTCCAACCTCACTGATCTCCTACAGACTGACACTCCTCTCGCTCACTCAGATCCTCATCTGCAGCTCCACTTTCTGTACCACACGTCAGCCTCAGTGCTATGGGAGCTCGAGCATCTCTCATGGTGCTCCTCAACTCGGGAATTCTCTTCCCTCTCATATCCATCACCTCAATTCAATAACACATTTTAAAACTGCCCTCAAAACTTATCTTTTCAAACTGCCACACCAATTGTGAATTTTGCACTGTTACTGCCAGTTATCTTTGTTTGTTTGCTAATTTTTGCTTTTTGATTTAATCATTCGTTTTAATTTTACTAATGTTGATTAATTTTATTATAAGGTGACCTTGAGTGCTAAGAAAGGCGCCTATTAAATAAAATGTATCATTATTATTATTATTCATTATTGAGACAAAAACTTGACCAATGTCTGAAAGTCTAAATAGTAAGACTGCAACTGGCAGTCTGGTCTTTCTTTTAACAGTGAAATGATACACTCAATGACAAAATGAAACAATTTTATTGTATACAAATTGACTTAACAATTTCTGAAAACATTTCACTCATTTCTCTCTCAATCTCTCTCTCTCTCACACACAATGTAGTTACTTAAATATATACAGGATAGGATCTAAAATCCTTGAAACAGAACTGTATTCCATAGCATTTTCCATTTGTTGCCACTCTGTAATTTGAGAGTATTCAGTCTGGCAATATGGTGCAGCCTTAGTTTGTGGAAGACAGGCACAACTAAAGACATGAGCATGAAATGATGGTTGTCAATTTCAAACTGTATTTCCTCAATGTGCTAATTGAGAAAAAACACATCTTCTGAACCAATCTCATCCCGAACAAACCGATTGATCAAAGATACACTGACAGCTTGCCCTAATGTCGACTGTCGGATAACACACTCAGCTACTTTGACCACCTTGACTGGACCCTCAGAAGGAATCATCAAACCCCCTTTGTTTTTTAATGTGAGCGAGTGGTAGCTTTGATCATATGATGCTGCTACAGCATCTGTTACCAGACTAGCACAGCACACATCACAGGACAGCCTTCTCAAAATCTGTCAAACGACAAACCCTGAAATGTAAACAAGGGCATTTTCCATGAGGCCAACAAAGCAGGTTGGTAAGTAGCTATGGTCACACACAATTGAAGGGACATTTGCAAAATGGGATGGAAGCTCTTCTGCTGCTGGTGGTGAAGAGGACATCTCAACAGCAGACAGGGAGACAGTCTCATCCTGTGCTGCCACATTTCCAGATGTGCTTGGAGAGGCACCACACCGAACCTGAGACGACAGAAAATGGCCTGGAACTGACCAGCTGTTATTCCAGCCCCCTAAAACACACATGCACCACTTTAACAGATCTTTACTCTTTTTTCAGTTGAATTTCTTGAGAAAGAAAAAAAAAACTGGACTGCTAGTAACAGTGTGGCTTCATAAATTGTACAAAGTTGTAAGATTTACATGTTTGTCTGTCCCCTCAAAGTCGATCAATCACAGCTGTCAGTTTGAGGATATTATAAAGACAATGCCATTACCATGGTAACACAGCACATGAATGCATAGCTTTGCTAGCTTAGCCTGGTGTAGCTAAAGTTAAGATTATAAAACGGGATTTTCTAATGGCCAAATATAACCAAAGCAATTATTCAGCCTTACCTATGAAATGTAATCCCCTGGGATCTGGTTTGGAGCGTACAGCGGTTTGTAAAATCCCAAGCAGAACATGTGTGAGTTATCTTATCCATTGCTTCACTCCACAGCAGTGCCACTCGCAATATGGCAGCAACACTGACATACGATGCTGCTGCTCATGCAACATCTACCTATAGTCATATGAAAAAGTTTGAGAACCCCTTTTAATTCTTTGGTGTTTTGTTTGTCATTGGCTGAGCTTTCAATGTAGCAACTTCCTTTTAATATATGACATGCCTTATGGAAACAGTAGTATTTCATCAGTGACATTAAGTTTATTGGATTAAGAGAAAACATGCAATATGCATCATAAAATTAGATGGGGCATAAATTTGGGCACCCCAACAGAGATATTACATCAATACTTAGTTGAGTCTCCTTTTGCAAATATAACAACCTCTAGGTGCCTCCTATAGCTTTTGATGAGTGTCTGGATTCTGGATGGAGGTATTTTTGACCATTCTTCCATACAAAATCTCTCCAGTTCAGTTCAATTTGATGGCTGCTGAGCATGGACACTCTGCTTCAAACCATCACATAGATTTTCGCTGATATTCAAGTCAGGGGACTGTGATGGCCATTCCAGAACATTGTACTTCTCCCTCTGCATGAATGTCTTTGTAGATTTCGAACTGTGTTTTGTGTCATTGTCTTGTTGGAATATCCAACCCCTGTGTGACTTCAACTTTGTGACTGATGCTTGAACATTATCCTGAAGAATGTGTTGATATTGGGTTGAATTCATCTGACCCTCGACTTTAACAAGGGCCCCAATCCCTGAACTAGCCACACAACCCCACAGCATGATGGAACCTCCACCAAATTTGACAGTAGGTAGCAGGTGTTTTTCTTGGAATGCGGAGTTCTTGTTCCTCCATGCAAAGCGCTTTTTGTTATGACCACATAACTCAATTTTTGTCTCATCAGTCCAAAGCACTTTGTTCCAGAATTAATCTGGCTTGTCTAAATGAACATTTGCGTACAACAAGCGACTCTGTTTGTGGCGTGAGTGCAGAAAGGGCTTCTTTCTCATCACCCTGCCATACAGATGTTCTTTGTGCAAAATGCGCTGAATTATAGAACGATGTACAGATACACCATCTGCAGCAAGATGTTCTTGCAGGTCTTTGGAGGTGATCTGTGGGTTGTCTGTAACCATTCTCACAATCTTGCGCATATGCCGCTCCTGTATTTTTCGTGGCCTGCCATACCTGCTGGGTTTAACAGCAACTGTGCCTGTGGCCTTCCATTTCCTGATTCCATTCCTTACAGTTGAAACTGACAGTTTAAACCTCTGAGATAGCTTTTTGTAGCCTTCCCCTAAACCACGAGACTGAAAATTCTTTGTTTTCAGATCTTTTGAGAGTTGCTTTGAGGATCCCATGCTGTCTGTCACTCTTTAGAGGATAGTCAAAGGGAAGCACAACTTGGAATTGACCACCTTAAGTACCTTTTCTGATGATTGGACACACCTGTCTATGACGTTGAAGGCTGAACGAGCTCATCCAACCAATTTGGTGTTGCAAGTAATCAGCATTGAGCAGTGACAGGCATTCAACTCAGCAAAATTACAAAGAGACCCAAATTTTTGCACAGCCAGTTTTTCACATTTGATTTAATTTCATACAACTAAATACTGCTTCACTAAAAGTCT
The DNA here is from genome assembly GCA_026402145.1 of Polypterus bichir lapradei. Taxonomy (NCBI): domain Eukaryota; kingdom Metazoa; phylum Chordata; class Cladistia; order Polypteriformes; family Polypteridae; genus Polypterus; species Polypterus bichir. Next base: position 23,121,753 of record JANRMT010062789.1, read on the forward strand.
TTGTTCAGAAAACACCCCAGTACTCAGATGTTCCAAGGAAATGAAAGACATACCAGTTATCTTTTTTGTTGAAAGGAGAGTCAATTATTATGCAGGCTGAGAGGGATTCCTAAACGTTTTCATATGACTGTAAATATATCTATGGTTGAGCTTCCAAGCTCTCCATCCGTGACCCTGATGTAATGCAGGGGAGCTGCCTTCTTGCGCCTCGGGGAAGATATCACCCCTCTCCTGGTCCTTCCCTTCTCCAGGCGTCCCGGTGGGGCAAGGACCCCCAGTCGTCTGCCACAACGGTCATTCGATTTTGGGGAACCTAATTTCTGGACTTCCCCTTAAAGTTCTGTTCATGAAGGCCATCTGCCTTGACATTCAGATCCACAGTGACGACCTTCCCATATCCTCTGCCTTTTATTTGCAGTCCTTGCTATTTGATGTCATACATTGTGATTCTACCTTGGTTGGCCATCCTGTGAAAGCTTTCTTCCAGAATATATTGCTTACTTTTTATCTTGTTTTATTAATTTATACAGTACCTGAACTCCCTGCTGTATCGCACCTTACTTACTATTGAATTGTCTGCCACAATTGCTTTGCATCCTCTTTTGTTGTTTAATTCTGTATCTGTTTTGGAGTAAATTGTCTAATTTTGATGCATGTTGTTCAAAATCTGCTGTATCAATTTCCAATGTCTTTCTGGCGTCTATCATTTTGGTGCCTTTTAATAAACAAAAAATCTTCTTGACACCAAAACGTCATTACCAAACACAACAAATCTTTATTTTCAAAAATAAAACAAATTCTTAAAACATTCTTTAGTTGAAATCTTACTGATTATTACAATGTTACAATCCAGAAGCCTCATTGGCACTTCACATTTCCCCAGGCAATCCAATTAAGAACAATACTGCTTAGAAAACATGGCAAAGTAAGACTTACTAGCTTGTAGAAATAAATGGGAAGCAAAAATGTCTCATGGGGTCTGAGAGATGGTATCCTACACCAGTTATGCTGGAAGTCAAATATACAGTACCTTAGAAACATTTGTACAGCACACATACCTAACGAAAACCCCTGAAATCTTACATGATGACAGACTCTACTTAAAATTGTATTATGTTTCTTCATAAATCACTCTGCCCCTCTGTCTTTCAACATACTTGGAACAAAGTGTTTTAACCTAGCTGACTGAGGCTGGTGAGGCACATATCATACTCATCCCATAATTTCAAGTTCTGGCTCAGCTCCAGGTTGGTCCTATTCCTTTTCAACCCAAAGCCTAAGCGTTGCCTTTTTAAGTTTAATTACTTTTACACTTATTCTTCAACATTAGTATCTAGAGCAGTGGTTCCCAAACTCGGTCCTGGGGACCCCCTCTGCAGATTTTTGTTCCAACCAACTTGCGGATTTCATTGGACTCTTAGCCTCATTAAGTGAGATGTTATTTCCCAGTTTTTGTGTTCTGGAGTCAATGTAGAAATTACAAACTAAGTTTGGTAGATTTTTATTAAAATGCAATAATCATTTATATTGGGAATATGTATTTTTGTTAAGTCGTTAATATTATTAATTTCAACCTAATTTTCATTCTGCTTTTCCAGGTGTTTTGGTTATTTAATTGATTATTTACTAATTACACTGAAGTCATTGCTGCTTTCATTATCCTGGGTGTCCGCTATGCTGGTTGTTAATTGTCACTATGAAGGGAGCAAACTACACAGGAAAAGGGGAAAACAGTAGGAAAACAACAAAATAGAAGTATTTCTAAATTTCTTATAAATGTAAAAACCATACTGTTTTACTGAATGCAGAATAAGAGAAGAATAAAAAGACCAGCTAATTAAATGAGATCAGTTGTTATTGATTATTATCACCGATTGTGACTCTGGTTGGAACAAAAACCTGCAGCTACAGTGAGTCCCCAGGACCGAGACTGGGAACCACTGCTCTAGAACTTTTGTTACATGCTCGCTCAATCAATCTGCTTAATAATGATGATGATGATGATGATACCAGGACAGGCGCTGTTCTCCCTGACACAATACAAAAAAAAAAAAAAAAAAAAAAAAAGGGACAGACTCCTGCTAGCCCACCTGTGCTCAGTTTTATTGGTGCAAACCCCCTATTACACCATTTCACATTAATACCCTTTAAAAGAAATGTAAGAAATCAAAACGTTAAACATGTACAGTATGTTTTAAAAAGTAGAAACGGTTTTTGTATGAAGCTAAAAAGTCAATATTTAGAGAATTAAACATTTTTAGTAAAAAAAAATATACTGAAAAAACAAATACAATTATGGACATGCGTACTGCAAAGCCAATTATTACAGCACAAACTTAATTTATTTTATGTAAGATTTTAGTAAAACAATTTCAAACACAATACAAGGACTGTTTATAAAAAAAGTAAAAGTTGAAAGGAAACTTGTTTCTACATAATACTGATGTAATAATATGAGTGGGGAAATATTTATCATTCAGCTTTAGAAGTTGAGCTTCTTATGTATAATCTGAAAATGTGGATTACTGGAGTCAAATAAAATTCACACACACATCAAAATCAAAGTGCAGATGTTACAGTAAAGGACCATACCTGCCGGCACTCTGCATAAACTGTTGGTGCTTCCATTCTAGTGTCCCACATTTTGCTGGAACAATTTCCAACCCTTTTCATTTAGAAGCATTTAAAATGTACTAAGCAAAAACTGAAGCATGTGGACAAATAGCTGCCATATTCTGTATGTTATACTGAAGTTTATATTTCAGATTCATCATCAATATATTTTAGATCATCCAGAGTAGGAAAGATAATGGAAGGCTTCTGTGAGTCACCGCAGTGTCCTTTGTTGTTGTTGACATGTTCCCCTTTTGCAAAACCTGAAACAAGTGGAATTGTCTCTTTGGCAGTCTTGTTATGTAGAATATCTTGCTGTACAACATCACAAATACCATCAGGTTGTATCCGTTGGCTATTATGATCCCCTTTTTTGCCCACATTCACACAGCACATTGGTATATGGCCCTTACATATATTATATGCAAGCAAACTTGCAAGAAGGCAGCTTAGAACTACAACTGCCACCTCTAAGACCAATACAATATTGTTAGTTGTCTGTGGCATTGGAATCTTGGGCTGTCCTGGGTAGGAGTGGTTTGGTATGTTCCTTGGGGTCACCTCAGTCACAGCAGAGGGACTTCGCATCTCTACCTCTGGAGGTAATGGTTTTATGGGTTTATCCATGTTTTGCTGCGTAGACTGTAAAATGTAAACCATCATAACCTGTTTTAATGGTGTCTCTCTCACTTTCTCCACAGAATAACATACATATCTTCCAATATCTTCCATTGAGGTGTTTAGTATGAAGATTCCATCATTATAGATTATGTATTTAGTCTCATTTGGCTGAATAGAGGTGTTATTTAACGTCCAGTGAACTGTTGCCAGATTAGACAATGGGCTACATTCCAGATGGACAGTGGTACTGGGAACAAACAAAAGTGTAATTTCCTGAATATTACCTTTGTGGGAGAGAAAAAAAGCATTAACATATAAGCTTACAGTACTTCTGCAGATATTAAAAAAGCTTTTAAACAAACACCAAAATATAAATTTAATTTAAAACTAAAATGTCAAAAATAGCATTGTATTGGTATGGTACAAGAACATTAGAAGCTGCAGCCTTAGTGATTCATGCCCATTGCATATACACTGGCTTTAAACACATTTCAGACTCATTTACATTCATGCAAATAAGACCTAGATAATAAATACAAGCTGGACTTGTAACTGAACTTTCTATAATTTAACATGTTTTATGTTATTCACCTGCATTTTGTTTCACAACTATTAATAGTAATTCCTCTCAAAATGTTGGGTCCTTAACACCAGGATACAAATTGTTTCATAATTTTTCTCTGCTTTTCCTAAGCATGCATTTTATAAAGCCTTTTTTTGCAATGGAGAATTATTTCCTTCATTTAAATTTGGTTTCACTTTAATTTTCTGTTTGAAATTATTTCACATCTTCCCATAGCAGCTTTTTCTTTTCTATGGGAACTGCCATTTTGAGGTTGGTTTATTTATGGTTGCTACAGTTTTTCTATGCATGGATGGTCAGACGTGAACAGCACATGGCGTCAATGTCAAGACAAAATAAAGGTTAGCAGCATGTACTTCTAGTTGCTCCAAATTATGAATAAAACAAAGCTCTTTTGTCATTCACTGTGATTTAGTGCTCCCAGTTTATGATTATTTGCTTCCAAATTTTGAAGTCTGAGTTTAGCACTTATGTGTTGGCAGTTAGTAGGCTAGACTTTCCAGTAACAAAGTTAATATCCTGATTGGTGGTTCTTTCAAACTGTCATAAGCAATCTTACAACAGAACTCAAATGAGCTGCAGGCAATATACAGTATTCACAACACCTTTTAAAGTCTTACTAATTATAAAATGGCTGGAGACATGAAGATGTTTTAGTCTCCTCGTGAAAGGTAGACAGCCAGAAACAGAAATACCATTAAGGTGTTTCCAACAGTATACCTCACCAGTATACCTATACCATTCACATGTTGCTAAAATAGCTGTGTTAAGAGTGTCCTCCCGCCTATTCATGGAAGAAGTCTACTTTACATTTCCCTATTCAGAATGGCAAAACTGCCACCAGTGGTATAGTGAATTGATGCAGAACAGCAGAAATGCAATTATCCAAAAAAAAAAAAAAATTACTGTGCAAACAAGAAATTCTTAAAAACAATGAAGCACAATTCATGGGGGAGGGTAGAAATTCTCCATTCATTATAGCATGTTCCCATTATTTACTCTGTACAAAGAAAAAAATCAAAAATACTTCTCTCATTCTATTTCTATACTTTGAATTATAGGAGAGATACCATGTGAATGACTCTCCCATCAAAAGCAAACTTTTCCAAAGTTTTAAACCTATTAAAGCTACTGTAAGTAGCTACTGTAAGTACTGTAAGCACATCAACACAGCAAAAAGGGGCAGGTGGAGCAAAAGAAAGATACAGGTTCCCATCAGCCCCCCAAATTAGCCTAAGAAATGAACAAAACACATTTTTTTTTTTTTTTTTTAAATTAGCCTCTCAATTAATGGGGATTTGGTTTTCACGTTTTTTTTTGGTGGTGTATGTCCTAATTGTTTTATCAATGACAAATTTAATTCCAGATTGTTCATTTTTCCATACTGTTGATATCACACCTTTCTGTCCATAACTGACATTGTTAAGGAGCCAAATTTGTGCTGAGTCGTAGAATGTAAAGCACTTGATTAAAGTGTAAAATATCACTAAATAATAACCCTGTGACCCTGAAGTTAGGATATAGCGGGTTGGATAATGGATGGATGGAATACGCCTAATAAAGACTTACGTGTATCTTTGCATGAAGATGCATCTCCGGTTTTAACATTCTGGATCAGATCCCTAAATTAAGCAAAACAAAATAAATAAATAAATTAACCAAGACTAAGTAAAAAGTAAGGCACACAACAAATTCTATAGGGACTTATGATTTGCAAGTTCATGTATTATATTTACAGCTTTCAATAGTTGTATGACCACCATATTTCTCAGAATAAGCCATAGGCTATCCTCATCTGCAAATTACCAAGCAATATAAATATTGCACATCATTTAGTTTTAATATAAAAATATCAATTAGTGATACTTGGGCATTAATCATAAACCACCAATAAGAGACAATCTGTAAATAATGTGGTAATACAAGTTACTTTCTTGATTTTCTTAGTAGTGTGGCTCATATTTTCAGTAGTGCTCAAAACATAAATGACAGGAAAATAAAGCAAAGCTGACTTACGTTTTGTTATTGGTCATGTCAGATATTGATGTGCACCGACTTGATTCTTTGCTCCATGCACAATATGGATCCCTTGCAAGCACACAATCATAACAGGTCTCATAATGTCTGCAGTTAGAAAGTGTGTTCTGTGCTACCTGTGACAAGGATGTAGCATATATTTTGCGCTGCAAAAAGTAAATTAATATGAAAAAAGATGGAAACAGGGTGTTGGTAAGATGGTATTGTTGTTCCGATAATATAAACTGACTAACACTAACACACACAAAACCTGGATCTTACTGGTGATTCACTATTTCATACGAATCCTGTAACCTTTTTGTCGAACTCCTTATCCAACACTGGACCACTTTTGGTACTAGCTACTTAAACATTAGTTTCTGCTTGTAAACGAGCAGCAGTAGCACTGAAAGGTCATCTGATTCTCGAAGGTGTGGCTGATTAGCTGGTGGTAAGCATCTTGGGTCAGGGTGTTATAACAATTCACAGTGTTAGTAGGGTTGGTGAGCAGGCGGACATATTGATGATATTTGGCATGTACATTCCTTTAAGTAATCCCTCAAGAGAATAAATAAACATTTGTTTTTAATAATGATGTAATGTTTGAGACAGTATAAAGGTCAACAATGTGCACTTTCACATTGTTCAGAATTATGGATACTACAAAGCTCTCGCGTCATCCACTCTAAATGCTCAAGCAATGCTAGTGTTGGCTTATTGAGATGTAGACAGCAATAAGAAAAATATCTCAGAACTCTCAGAGAACATAAAACAAGCAGCATTGATTATAAAATATTTTAGATCAGGTGATAGAGATTATTATGCTAATCTATCACTCCCACCTAACAGTACTGGTGCAATTGTTAAATAACCTTCACACATATACAGTAATCCCTCGCTATATCGCACTTCGACTTTCGCGGCTTCACTCTATCGTGGATTTTATATGTAAGCATAACTAAATATATAATGCGGATTTTTCGCTGCTTCGCGGGTTCTGTGGACAATGGGTCTTTTTACTTCCTGTACATGCTTCCTCAGTTGGTTTGCCCAGTTGATTTCATACAAGGGACGCTATTGGCGGATGGCTGAGAAGTTAACCAATCAGAGCACGCAGTTAAGTTCCTGTGTGCTGAATGCGGTGTTAACCAGGAAGTCTCGTCTTGCTCATTCAGCATCAATGTGTTTCGCTGTGTAAAGAGTTAACTTTTGTGCTCTTTTGTGTTTATCTTTGTGCATAGTCAAGCCTTTCATTAAGGCTCCAAAATGATCTGCTCCTGCTACTGCTTCAGGGTCTGTGCACAAGCGCCAACGGAAGATGTTAACGATTGCCGAAAAGGTAAACGTTTTGGATTTGTTGAAGGAAGGGAAAAGCTACACCGCTGTAGGACGCCATTACAGCATCAATGAGGCTACAATTCTTTTTATTTAAAAAGTAGGAAAGGAATATAAGATCTACGGCCGTAGTGTCCTTTTAACCAGGGTGCAAAATGAGTTGTAAGTGGATGTAATAAGGCAGTAGTCTGGATGGAATCTGCTTTAGGGATTTAGATTGAAGAAGAATAACGGCGGTGCTACACAGTTGCCTGAAGTGGCTCCTTTAGAAGGGCTGTAACGCTCTCCTTTGTTGTGCAGTAAAATTAAACTCATCGTTATCGGACAAGTCATCATGTCATTGTTGGTGAGTAACCATAATTAATTTTCTACTTACAGTACTTAGTACATGTACGTACGTTTAATGTCACTGTACACACATTTACTGTATACACATGTGTCTGTGTCTCTCACTCTCTCTTCACAGGGAATGCACAGGGAGAGACTGAACATGTGCGGAAATCATCGGCGCGCACAAACCGAAAGGGAAACTGGCTCGTTCGTATACCTAGTGTGTGGTTGTGAACAGATGCAAAGGTTTAGCAAACTTTTTGGTCATAACCCAATTTGTACGTGTCCAGAGACATTCGTGAACCGAGGTTCCACTGTATTAGGTTCGTAATGTGTAAAATTATAACATAGTTTGACGTTTAATAGGCTTTTTCTTAACACCTCCCATTATCCGACATTTTCGCTTATCTGATGTTCTGCTGGCCCGTTTATGTCGGATAAGCGAGACTCTACTGTATTTACCTATTTAATTTCAGACACTGCATCCCAGGTGCCAATGACATTTATTTTTTCGTAAAAGCACTGTATTTTTATGTTTCTGTTCTCAAACATATAAAGAGTTGTGATTCTATCAATAGAAAACTATCAATAGTTTATCTAACATAAATAACAGATACTGTACATTACTAGTGTTTCAAAGCTTCCAAATATAGTTAGGCTCATTAAGAAACCATGCAAATCATACTTATAAACAGCTAAAACAAAAACTGTATAAGCAAAATGTTTAAAAATTCCACCAAAAGTGTAGACATAACAATGCCCTTGCTAGACAATTTTTGGTTTTAAATATAACTTAACTCTAATAAGTAAATATTTACCTTTTTAGAAGAGATACGAAGACTGAGAACAGATTCTTCATTTTTAAATAGCTGGGCCTCTTCAATAATAAACATTTCGTTTTCTAAATTGATTGCTTTTTGCAGGTACCCATTATCTGTAAGGAAAAATCAAGGGAAGGTGAAAAGCAGCTTTATTCCACAGATAACTATTATTTTTTCCAAGTTTATAAATCATTATTAATACAATTAAGACTAAAGCCCTAATTGTACAGTCCTACAGCAAAAATCTCAACTAGACACCCCGGCAATGTCATCTGGTGGTTTAGAAGATGTAATAAGCAGAGCAATGACATGCTGTATGTTGAGTAGCACATGCAAGCTAGAATTTCAGTGTATTCTCTACACATGACAGTAACGACCCTATGAACTTGTAGGCATGTGGGTGTAAACTAAAATTCTACTACTGACTCAATTCATCTGCTTAAGCTAAACCTGTATTCCAATGTTAAAATAAGTTCCTACACTCAATGTGAGAGGATTTGTTTAAATAATCTGCTAAAGAAAAATGGCCCTGACTACTAGTATTCTAGCAGAACTAGAATTCTTGCTTTTTATAACACTGCAGAATCGCCGTTTCATTATTTTGCATTGTTGTGTAAGCTGCTACTGTGTCACCACATTGTAAGGAGAATAATAAAAGCTCTTGTAAGAGTCCGGCTCATCCAGCAGTAATACTTGTATATAAATAGTAAGATGCATAAATAACATCTAAATTGCATCAGAGGCCAGCAAGTTGTGGAGGGCAGAAAGTACATTTGTAATGGAATTATGCGCTTTAATAACCATTTGTAACAGGTTTTGCAGAAATATATTTGGCATCATGAGCATTAATTATGAACCATTGCACTAAGGTGGAAATGATCCAACTTAGGTATCTGTTTTGTCCAATTGTGAAGCAAGAGTCTATACAGTTGTTTTAAAATAAAAAAAAATACAAAGGGATCTTCATTTCATGGTGGACTGGAAGGATCCAAGGTGTTGAGGAGGCATATGAGAAGATTAGTTGAGGATTGTTTAAACTAGGGAAGGGGGAAGGGACTGGGAGGTTTAGAACAGTACATGAAGGGACAAAAAGTGTAAAACCATACTGTATACAGAGTTTTACGCAAAGTTTTAAGTGCAAAAGTAAAATAAGTAGCACATTAAAAAATAACTTGCATTAATGCTGGAACTATGAAAATTAAACCATGTGATCTGGAGCTGTATGTAGCTAAGCATAATTATAACATTATACCAATAAAAGAAACCTGGTCAAATAGCAACGATGGGGATGAGTATAACACAGATGGGTACATATTTTTTGGAAGGAAAGAAAGAACAGAAAAGGAAAGAGGCCTGCCTGTTAATGTTAAACAGAATTTAAATGTAAGTCTCCTTCAGTTGGGCGATGAGCCATATCTTAATGAGGGTTCGCCTGGAAAGTATTATGGATAAAGACCTTATTTTAGGAGTATGCTACAGTCCCTCAAATGCAGACAGTAATTTTAATGCACATATTTTTAATATTAAGAAGAATTAAAAGGCATGTTTACAGGGGGATTTTATAATCATGAGGGACTTTTACTACCCAAATATCAACTGGGTTAACCTTGCAAACAGCGGAATATATGAATAGGAGTTTTTATACGTAATCAGAGACTGCTTTTTAAAACAATATATGTTACCAGGATGAAATTCAGGATGTAGAGGTGACTGAACCACTAGGGCCAAGTGATCATAATATGGAAGAGCACAGATGCAAAGACTAAAGTTGTTCAGCTTAACTTTGACAGAACAAATTTTAAACAGATTTAGCCAAGTCTAAAATTAACAAACTGGAATAAGAAGCTTTTAAGTGTATGAGCAGTCAAGGAGCAGTTGAACAGGTTTAAAAATGTTTTGCATATAATGTTGCTATGTACCTGTCCTACATTTACAATTAGTTGGAAATAAAAAAAAACAAACAAAAAAGAAAACAACAAGTGGGTTAATAAGGAATTACAAAAAAAGCTACAAAGGAAAAATAAAATCAGCTGTATGAGGCGTATAAGATTAATAAATACAATGCAATTCTTATGGTGTATGAGAGTATTAGGGCAACCATTAAGGAGGATATTAGGGAAGCTAAAATGCAGTTAAAAGAGGAATATTGCAAATAAAGCAAAAGATGACCCAAAGAGATGTTTCAGTATTTTAGTGGTAAAAGAACAGTCAAGGAAGGGGTGAAGTGTATCAAGAATAGTAGAGGGGGATTAAAATGTAGAGACAGTTAAACAGCAAATGCTCTAAACTCACATTTTTCTGAAAGTCTTCAAATGTGAGGAGTTGATAAACTCACCAATAGTAACAGGGACTACTAAAGCGGTTCTTAGTGACTTGAAAATTGTACAGGGAGAATTGATGATTGGATTATATAGGATTATATAGGCAGAAATCAAACAAATCACCAGGACAAAATAACATAGGGGTTAGTGTTATTTAGGAAGTCACAACACGCAGGGTAAATTCAGATGGACTGGAAATAGAAAATATTATCCCATTATATAAAAAAGGTAAATGGGCAGATGCAAGTAACTATAAGCTAGTAAGCTTTGTATTTGTCACAAGAAAATTAATGGAAAGAATTGTTAAGGAAAAGACTGAGAAACACATCACAAGGACAGGAGTTTTACTGAACAGTCAGTGTAGGTTCAGACAAGGATGGTTATGTTTTACTAACTTGGTAGAATTCTATAAAGAAGCAACAGAAGGATACAATCAAACTGGTGCATACGATATTATTTATCACAACTTTCAGAAGTATCTTATAAGGTACTACATGAGAGGTTGGACATCAGACTAAAAGAAGCGGAAGTTCAGGTTGTAGTGTGTAGGTGGATGCGAAACTGGCTATAACACAGGAAGCAGATGTTTACGGTGTGAATAACCTAATTAGAATTGGGTAATGTTATGGTGGTGTCACTCAGAGGTTAGTGCTAGGACTACTGCTATTTTAAATAGCATGATTTTGCTAGAAATACAAATAACAAGCTTGTTAAATTTACAGATGATACCAAACTGGGTGGAATGGAAGATAGTCTAGAATCCACTGAATCATCATAGAGGGAATTAGACGGCATACAGGCTTGGGCAGATTTGTAGCAGATGAAATTTAATATACTGTAAGTGAATGTAAATTACTACACATAAGAAATAAAAATATTAAATTTGAATACACAATGGGAGGTCTGAAACCTGAAAGTGCTGCTTATGAGAAGGATTTAGGAGTCACAGTGAACTTGTCACTAACAACTACCAAATAGTGTTCAGAGGCCACTAACAGAATGTTAGGTTATATAGCACCAGTTTTTGAGTACGAGTCAAAGGAGGTTATGTTTAAACTTTATAATGCATTGGTGAGGCCTTACCTAGAGTACTGTGTACAGTTGTGGACTCCAGGCTACAAAAAAAAAAAAAAAAAAAAAAAAAAAAAAAAAAAAAAAGAGCAGCAGAGCAATAAGGCTAATTCTAGGACTGCAGGGAATGAGTTATGAAAAATTATTAAATGAGGTGTGCCTTTTCAGTTTAAGTAAAAGGAGATTAAGGTGATATTATTTGAAATGTTTAAAATCATGAAAGGAATTAGTATAGTCGATCGAGACTGTTACTTTAAAATTACTTCAACAAGAGCATGGGGACACAGCTGGAAACTTGAACAGGGTAAAGTTTTCTTCAAAAAGGAGTGCCATAGAAACATGGAATAAGTGACCAAATAGTGTGGTAGACAACAGGACTTTAGTGACCTTAAAATTTAGATTTGGTGTTAGTTTGGAGGAATTAAAATGGATAGGACTGGCATGCCTTGTTGGGCTAAATGGCCTGTTCTCGTGTAAATTTTTCTAATGTTCTATTTCACATTAATTTATTATGGGCCAATTTAGAAATGTGCTAGGCTTTGCTGAAGCTTATTAAGGAGATAGAGAATTCAGCAAGAGGTTCAACTCCACCAAAGTATCATCCATCCATCCATTATCCAACCCACTATATCCTAACACAGGGTCACGGTGTTCTGCTGGAGCCAATCCCAGCCAGCATAGGGAGCAAGGCAGGAAATAAACCCTGGGCAGGGTGCCAGCCCACCGCAACCAAAGTATCATCCTGCTAATATTTAATTTTTGTTGGAGTTTGCTTCAGAGCTCAACTTTTCTGAGGCAATGCTAAGCTCCAAAAAACTTCGAAAAGGAATAAAGAAACTACTTAAATATTTTACTAACAAACACTAACACTACAAAAATTTTCAGAAAGGCTTCTGCAGCTTGCTACAGCCATCTACATACTAATGTACACCTGGCAATCCTCCTCTTCAAAATATGTGTTTAAGGCTTGCTGTTTCTTTCTCTCACCTGTTTACCAAATAATACTATAAGGATTGCACATGGTTTTGACTTGATCTTTCTAACAGTTCATTTTTCACAATGTTATAAAAAGCATGAGGATGCATTTTTCAGGGAAGCAACATGAAAATACCCTATGAGAGGCTGCTACTCTGTTTAGGGTTGTTTCCCACCTTGGGCTCAGTGCTGCTGCTATAATGTCCTATGCCTCTATTGTTCTGTGTTTGTAATTGAAAGTATTGTAACGATTGTTTCATCCACCAAACCATTTTCTGGCCCCAGTAAAGTCCAATTAAAGGTTGCAAGAAATTATAAAAGATGTGGGTTAAGGGTAAGAAACCGAAACACAGCAGTGAAAACTAAGATAAACAACAGACAATTCTTCATGAAATACTCCACTGAAAAGTATTATAATGCCATTTAAAAGGTGTAATGGCAAGAGGAAATATCTTTTATCTTATATTCTTTTAACCCACCCAAGTATTAACAAAAGAAACTGATGGAATATTTTAAAGTAGAAGTAAAAATGACATCTGTACTTAAAGACAGGTTGGTTAAAGATGAATAACTGGAATGACAGCTAGATAAATGGATGGAGTCAAATGTGTTTCAGGCATTAGTTATTAGATAAAACTGCAAAACCCTTGAGTTGGATGAAATTTTACTAGTAGAGATGAAAGAAAAAACACATTACTTATAAATTTCAGTAAGAATATTCTAACAGTCACTTAAAGTGAACTACCATCTGTTGACTGAAAAGTTGCAAATGTGACTCCATTCCACAAGCACAAAGGAAAAAAATTATTAAAGTAATTACTAATTATAGACCAACAGACTTTGCTTTATTCTAAAGACTGCAACTATGGTAATGACAATCCAAAATTGTTTAGAAGGTTTCTTACACAAAAACAATATTCTTAATGAAGACAATATAAAAAGAATCAGTTAAACAATTTTTCAAAAGGTAACTGGAATCAAAGTATGCAGCAAAACCTACTTTCAAAAGCATTTTGATATGGTTCTGTACCAAAGAATAATTCTAAAAGCCTCCAAGGTAAAAATACAATGGATTTAGAACTAGTTGATAGGCTGGAAGCAAACAACTAGTATAGTATAGTATGAGATCATCAGTGGTATGTCTTAATGATCTACTGAAACCATTTCTGTATCTGATAGCTAATATAGCAAAATCAACTCTGTATTTGTAAGATGACATCAAAATTGGAGAGATTGCACGTACTGAGAAGGCTCCAGCAACAACTGAACACCTGGACAATCATCTAACTGGGTAAATCCCTAAAAAACATGCCCTAATATAGACAAGTTCAAAGTACCATAAGAAGACAAATGAAAAATTAATTATAAATGAAAGATGGGTAACGCTATTTTAGGAGGCCACCTTCTTTGTATTGAAACTACATCATTGAGGTAATATACTGTTAAAAAGGAAAATAAAATATTAGGTTCTACTGAAAAGAAAAAGAAAATTCTTAAATCTGCTTAATCCAATTCATGACGGCCAGGGCCAGTATCAAAAGAAAGTTCATTACAGGGATCACACATGTGGACACCTCCATTTTCATACACACACTTACAAAATGAGAATTTAAACTTGTTAACCAACTACCATGCACATGAGTGAAAATGTACACATTGAGTACACAAAAGGAAACCCACAAAACCATAGGAAGTACTGTGTACTATCATCTTTTACTGATGAAACGCACATCATAAAGTCAAGTTGTTTTTTTACTTGATATACAGTACATGGTGTATCTTAATTGTCAATTATAAAAAATTTAGTTTCACAAATCCCATCTTCCCAGAGTAGTACCTCTAATATTTCTCTCTCAACTATTTTACCTTTCCCTGAAGCAGTTTGATTGTGCCCTCGTCTTGGAAAACCTTTGGCAGCCTGTCACCTCTTTGTAACAGAAATAATACCCAGGCTACAATTCCAACACTGGATGGGCATGGGGTGTGGAACATTCATTGTTTTTTATTGATCTAAAATGTATTAATACAATTTCACAAACAGTATATTTCAGAAGATATGGACTGCAAATCTCAAAAAGTTGATAAAATAGTAAAAAAAAAAAAAGAAGATTCCATACAATGCACTTCATGCTCCCCTCCACAGATTTGAAAATTACCAACAAAATCAGGCATCTACTTGTTTATATGTGGCAGGATTCAGGTTACAATTTTGCTGCTTTTATTTTGGCTAAAGATAACTTGAAAGCATCTTTATTTAACTGTGAGTAGTATTAACTGCTTCCTTATTTTGTTTGCCCAGAAGAGTGTCTCACCTGTCCCAATGAACATCACATCATAAAGCTGGTTATCCAGGGCTTTAATTCGGTCAACGACTATACTTGTAAACCGAGATCCAGTTTTGATAAGTTTGGGCTTCCCATCGATAGGAGTGACAGGGTCATCCATCAAAGGGTGATCTCTTACAAACTGCAGTGTCTTGTCTGGCAGGTCCAGAGTCCTGTTTATTTTCATATTTCTTGCTTGATTGTTAATGCACTAATAATGCAGAATTAAGAATAAGACATCAGAAACATACATGCTACATGTTGATTGATAACCTTGTAATACAAACGTAAATTATTAATAACAAAGAATCAGACATACGACCATAAGAAGTCAACTGGGATATACACAAATATGTACATTAATACTAATAAGTCTTTTGTACGGAAAGCAACTATGAATAAGGAATACCTTAAAAATGAAACACACAAAAAAGTTCTTAAGCACATTCTTTCATAACTGCTTTTAATGTAACCATTTTTGTAATTCTAAATACAGTATAAACATACTAAAGAAAAAAGGAAATATTAAGTTAAAATGTGGCTGTCACTGTCACCTTACACCCCCAATTGATGACTGTTTTAAAGTTTTACATTCTCCCCATTTCCATGTGGGTTTTACTCCAGGCAGACCAATTTTTCCTCTCCTATCTCCAAAGACATACAGGTTAGATTCCAATTTAACCCCTATGTAAGTGTGTTCATTAGTTAGCTTTATGAGCTACTGGTATTCTCTAAGGCTGCTTTCTTTACATTTAAAAAGGCTTGAAAATGAAGAAAGGGAGTAAATGAAAACAAAAAAAACCAATAGTATGGAATATATCACTGGCTTTTAACTATTTTTCTTTCATTGCATACACTTACAAGATCAGTTAAAAAATGACTATCACAGAAACCTTCTGTTTGTTACCAAATTGTGGAATTATTCAAGTGTAATGTGTGGCAATTTAATAAATGTTGAACACTGTTTGCCTACAAGGACACCGAGTTGCAAGTCTCTGATAGGAGGCTTGACAGTCTGATTATGCTGTTAAGATTAAAAGACAGTAAATTCAATTGTTGTGAACTATATTTATATATCAAAAAGTGTGACAGAAAAACTGACACCTGGAGATTTTTAGTTTTATGTAATGATTGGATCAGGAAAATGATTAAAGTCAGGTGTAATGCCTCCTAGACAAAAGGAATGTACAGGGCAGATCTAGATGTAGTATTCATTGGATATGGAAAGTGCATCCTATGATGTATATGTTACTACACTGGTAAAAAAAAAAATGAGCTGGAACTTACTTAGATAGTGGAAAGACAGCAGCTACTTTTGATTTGATCCTACTAAGTTAGTAGCTAGGAAGCAGGCTTCATGAATGTGGTAGATTTTTTTTTTTATTTAAACTGTCCCTCAAAATTAAATCAACTGAGTGTAGAGATACTCAAAATACTGAATATGTACCAAAGAATGAGTGGGCACATGACTGAATTAAAATATAAAGTCCATTTTTAACCTTATTTGCATTATGTTGCAAATGTTGCATGTGTCAGGTAAGGATCAGAAGTAGAAGAGATGTTGTACTAATTTCAAAGCATTATCGTGGGAAAGTATTTTCTATAGATGAGATTGCAAGGTTTGTGGAGGATGATATGCAGCAAAGTGAGTAATAGTAATATAGTAAAAGCAGAAGTGGTGGTATAAGATTTAGAATGTAATGACATCTGCATTCAGACCAAATATTCTAAACCTAATCTAAAATGTATGTAATTTTAAGAAATTGTAGCAAATATTTTGAAATACTATGAAATAAATCAAATCCTTGGCCAATTCCTCACACAGATGTATCAGTGTAAGTATCATGCTTGTTACACATGGCCCTGATAAATAGACAGTTCTGCACAATAAAAGTAGGCAGATTCTTTCAGTCAACTTGTTACTTGTGCCAAACTCACAAAGTGCCAGTCAGGAACTGTAATCTGATTGTTTATATCTTTTTGAAAACATTTTAGGACAGTATAAATTGGACACGCATGCTGATCTATAATTTAAAAAAATCAGTATTTAAAATTGAAACTAAATATTGCAAGCTTTAAATTCTCAATAGCTGTGTTTATGGGGAAAGTTTAATATACACCAAGTATACAAAATCCTTACAAAAAAGTTCAGGCCCTTTAAAACTTTCCAAATGTTGCTGGATTATGAATGATACCAGCACCCCATATACCCAATCTGTATTTTTATTATAAATTAAAATGCACTCAGTGCTGCTAGGATAGGCTCTGGCATTCCACAACCACAGTAACACAAAAATCAAGCTAAGAAAATGGGTAGATTGACAGATAAATGAAAGTCTTTCCTGAAAGCAATAATTTTGAATTACTCACAGCTCCTGGACGGGGTACAGGTACATCCTGATTGTACACAATCCATTTGACATGTGAAGAATCCACTGTGACTGGTTCTTTATACTTTCCCTGAGAGAAGACCTCATGTATCTTTCTCATACTGTAGGCACACACGATTGAGATGTCCAACACACCTCTGGAGAAAGAAAAAACATGCCAATACATTTTAAAACTATTACAAGGCAATTGTGAACAGCTGAGTAATGAATACATCCAGATTAAAACTAAAACAGTAACACTGACATAAAATACTAAATGACATTCTTAAACTAGGTGTAGTGCTGCATCAGTGTGCACTTACACAAAAGGCAAACGTAGGTAAGAGTTATTTCAAAGCTGGGGAAAAAATAAAATAAATAAAAAGGTTAGAATCAAATTGTTTTGGCTATATAACCTTCATCAGGTGTGTGTCTCAGTACATCAGGATTATCATTTTTATTTTAAAGAACATTAAAGTGGGTCAACCAGTAAAGACAAAAAAAGCGAAAAAGCACATCTCAAAATTGGTAAGGCAACAGAACAGCTATTGACCAAACCCCAATCAGCTTTGTATATTTGTTCTATTTAAGACAATAAATGTCTAACTTATAATTTACACTATGAGCTGAAGATTCAGAATTAAAATGAGATGATAAAAGACAAATAATTTTATTTGAAAGCATGAAACCAAATACAATTATGTGTGAAGCTTTGGCAGGGAGGACATAAAAAAACAACAAACACTAGAATTCCAAAAAAACTTCAAAAAGAAAAAAAAAAAGAATTTCACAAAAGCAGGATGGACAGAGAAAGAATGAAGAGACTTTATTTAAGGAATACACCAACAAAAAATGATATTTTTTATGTTACTTACTGCATGTGTTTTCATGGAGAATTGACATAAAAAAGTTTATGATATAACAGAAGTCTATGGTGACCAATACCTGAAAATTGTCCTTGGTGGGGGGTTTGAATCTCCAGTTACCTCGGTTCACGATCGTCTCTGAACATGTACAACTCGGGTTATGACCAAAAAGTTTGGCAAACATTTGCATCTGTTCACGACCACACACTCGGTTGACGAACGTGCCAGTTTCCCTTCCAGTTAGTACGCGCCGATGATTTCTGCATGTGTTCAGTCTCTCCCTGTACTGTACATTGTTCTCGGTGTATCACGCAGAGGGACTCTCCTTCAAAACTGTAACCTCCACTCAACCCAGCTTCCTCCTGTGGTATAGCGGGTCCACAGCTCCCGTCAAAAAGGCCAGTTTTAATAAATAATCACCGCACTCGCGGCTTAGCGAAGGGGCGTGCTGGTGTATGGCCGAAGCGGTTCCGGAGGAGTTTGTGATGTGGGCGTTTCTCACCTAAGTGCATAGGTGAGAAGCGGTCCGCATCCATAATTGTTCCCAGGAGCTGCTGATTGCCACGACTACAACACCTCTTCATAAACAGAAGTGCGAGTTGGCTAAAGGGAAAAGAAGAGAACAGGAAACAACGGGATGTTGCAGGAGAAGGCAGGAAGCAGGAGGAGAAAGCTGGTGCAGAAGAGAGAACACAAGCGAGAGAGAGAGAGAGAGAGAGGGGGAGAGAGAGAGAGCGTGCAGGCTTGCGAGCAGCTGAGAGCGAGTGAGCTGCTGAGCAGGGAGCCTGGGTGTTTGTCTCAGTATTATTCAATGTTTTTACATTTAGTTTACTATTACACTCTGCATTCTATGGTATAATTACCTATTTTTGTGCTAAAAAATCTTCACTTTATACGGTCTGGAACGGATTAATTGTATTGTATTTACATGCAATCCTATGGGGGAAATTACTTTGGGTCATGACCAAATCGGGTTACGACCAGAGTTTTGGAATGAATTATGGTTGTGACCCGAGGTTCCACTGTATTGCATAATCCACATGTCAATTATTCAGTTTATTCACAAGAAGCAAAGCACATGCATTTTCTGATAAAACATTGTTAAACAGATACTTCCAGAATAATCAGCACACATTACATACAAAACGCACTCACATAAGACAGAGCTTTGAATTTAAGATCAATTTAAGAAGCTTTTATTTTCCACTTTTACCAAGCCATCTGATCACATCATATGTTAGTAAATTGGATTGTGACTTTTGCAAAAAGACTTAAAAATGCCTATAGTGAACAATAATTTATGCTGTTACAGACTCTTCCATTTAATTTTTATTTATTTTAGTAATTGCATCTTTCACTTTTTGTAAAGTACCGTGAACTACATTCTGTATGAAAATGTATTGCTGTTTCCTGCATTATAATTTCAATAGCAAAGGAACTTGCTGGCATGCAGGCAAATGATAGAGGTGGCAGATTCAAAAACATGAAGGCATACACCTTTTATATTCTGATGAGCACAGTTTCTACAGTTGTTTCAAGTTTGTGGTGTTAATCTAAACACCTGATGGATGTAATTGTGCAACTAACCCACAAGGTTGCACAAGTGTAGCCTACAGTGCAGCATACCACCCTGTAAAATGCAATTGGTAGCTAATACCTTGGTTGGTATGAGGATTATAATGAGATAAAAACATTATGCCAAAATGAAACGATAAAAAAAGACAAATGATTTTTATTTGAAAGCAGAAATCAAAATGCAGCAATCGGAGAAACAGGAATGGTGTCAAAATAGACAGGCAAACACAGGAAAAAAAAAGAAAAGTTAAATACAATCACAAATCAGAATAAGAAAACAAGGGTCATTTATATACTAAGTCATCAGAACTCAAGAAACCTGGGAACACACCCAAAAGAAACTTTCTCAAAGGCAGGATTTACAATGCTCGAACAAAGAAGTTTTACCAAGCTGTTTCTTTTAATTATGCTCCCAAATCTACCATGTGACTATTGCCTTAGTAATGCTGCATGGCAAACGTTACAGCTAAAAGGACCCAGAGGCAAATTACAGGCAAACAAATTTCCCTCTAGGATAATAATGTCTACCTAATTTAACCTACGAGAAGTGGGTAGGTACAGAGCCCCAGCCAAATACTGGCACACTATATATATATATATATATATATATATATATTACATACACACGCACAAGCAAACAAACAAACACAACTACTTGGAGTCAATTATATTGGAACTCACTAAACAAAGTCTTAAAATGACATGATTGACTTTAAACAACTAAAAGAAATTCTGGTTAAACAGAGTTCAACATGAAGAGGAGTTAATTACACCTCTAGTGAATGAAAATTAAAATAATTTAGTTTGAAAACGGCATAAAATTGTACCATGAAATTAAGTGGAATGAATTTGTGCGGCATATACCTTAATTTTATGTTGTAAAACTATTTAACTAAAGTTACTGTAAAGAATTGTTTTTTCCCTTAAGTGACAATGCTGTCTCAAAAAACAAACACACTGGCCATTCCATTGCTTGCATTTGTTTTTAAACTGCAAAATAACATTTTAATGACATAAAGAAATGGGATACTCCATTCTCTAAATTAATGTCAAAGAAACCTTTGCTTGTCTTTCATAAAATACATAGTGAAGGGTTAAACCATCCCATTTTAAACTGATTTATACAGCCCTATTTGTATTTTTGTAATTGGAAGAACTGGCATTAAACTACTACACTGCATTGTTTCCATTAAATTTTTAAAACAAATTTTAAAAGATTACGTACGCCTGTGGAACGAATACTCCATAAAAGATAGTATCCCTCCAGTTAGCAGACTTCAGCATAAATACATCTTGAATGATGAATTGGAGGTTCAGATCGGGCACAGAACACACAAGGCTTGCCTTTAGAAATGTAGTCCATTTCTTTTGTAGGATTCTCAGTCCTCCAAGGTCACCCTGACAGAATGCATAAAAAAAAAAAAAAAGATATGACATATCTTTACTTTCAGTGCAACAGATTCCCACATGAAATGTGATAAAATCCCTCCTTCTTTCAAGGAAGTACAAATGTTACAGCTCAAAACAATAATTTAAATCTGAAAGAATGTCAGTTAGATTTTATATTTACATTACATTTACAGCAGGAAAAATAAGTATTGAACACGTCAAATGTTTTTCTCAGTATATATATTTCTAATAGGGCTATTGACATGACATTTTCACCAGATGTTGGTAACAACCCAAGTAATCCACAGATACAAAGAAATAAAAACAAAATTCATAAATTATGTGTAATAAAGTGGAATGACACAGGGGACAAGTATTGAACACGCTTACTGAAATTTATTTAATACTTAGCAGAAAACCCTTTGTTGGTAATGACAGCTTTAAGATGTCTCCTGTATGGAGAAACTAGTCGCAAGCATTGCTCAGGTCTTCAAACCTTGAAGGTTTCAGGGGCCTCGTCTATGAACTCTGATCTTCAGTTATTTCCATAGATTTTCAATTGGATTCAAGTCAGGTGATTGACTGGGCCATTCTAGCAGCTTTATTTTCTTCCTCAGAAACCAATTGAGAGTTTCCTTGGCTGTGTGTTTGGGATCATTGTCTTGCTGAAATGTCCACCCTCGTTTCATCTTCAGCATCCTAGTAGATGGCATCAGATTCTTATCAAGATACATTTCTCCATTCATCCTTCCTTCAATTATATGAAGTCTGCCAGTACCATATGCTGAAAAACATTTCCACACCACAATGTTGCCACCTCCAAACTTCACTGTTGGTATGGTGTTATGTTATGGGGTTATGTGCAGTGCTCTTTCTCCTCCAAACATGGTGTGTGCAATGACATCCAAAGAGTTCAATTTTGGATTCATCTGATCGATCAATAGATAGATCGATAGATACTTTATTAAACCCAAGGGGAAATTCACATACTCCAGCAGCAGAATACTGATAAAAAACAATAATAAAGAGTGATAAAAATGCAGGTAAAAACAGACAATAACTTTATATTCTCCCAGTATTTCATTGGCTTGTCCAAATATTGTGCAGCAAACTTTAAATGAACTTCAACATGCTTTTTCCTCAGCAGTGGAGTCTTGCGTGGTGAATGTGCATAGAGGCCATGGCGGTTGAGTGCATTACTTATTGTTTTCTTTGAAACAACTGTACCTGCTATTTCTAGGTCTTTCTGAAGCTCTCCGCAAGTGGTCCATGGCTCTTGAACAACTCTTCTGATTATTCTTTTGAAATGATGTTCTTTCCACTTCTGGATTATGGCTCCAACGGTGCTCACTGGAATATTCAGAAGTTTAGAAATAGGTCTGTAACCAGTGCCATCAGTATGTTTTGCAACAATAAGGTTGTGCAGGTTTTCAGAGAGCTCTTTGCTTTTACCCATCATGAGATGCTTCTTGTGTGACACCTTGGTAATGAGAAACCTTACCATCAATTAGGACTAAACCAGCTGATATTAATTTGCACTGATTGGGGGAAGAATTGCTTTCTAAATACAGATTTCAGCTTGTTTCTTGGCCTTCCATGCCTTTTTCTCTGTGTCCTTCAGCTTTATTACACATAATTTATGGACTTATTTGTTTTGATTTCTTTGTATGTGTGGATTACTTGGGTTGTTACCAACATCTGGTGAAAATTTCATGTTGATAGATCCATTAGAAATATGCTTACTGAGAAGAAACGTTGACACGTTCAACACTTATTTTCCCCGCTGTATCTGTTTGGCCGATGCCTTTATCCAAAACGACTTATAAAACATTTGAGACACAATTGGTTACATTTGTTTTCTTTTCCCAATTGGAGCACAGCAGGGTGAAATGACTTGCACAGGGTCACACAGTGTCACTGGAAGTATTTGAACCCACAATCTCAGGGTTTGAAGTCCAAAGCCTTAGCCAATACTACAATGCTGCACGAGAACTGTAGTTCCCGGTTTATGAAAGTAAAAACAATTAACCATAAGATGCTGGCTGTGTTTTCAAACCAGTTGCTCAGACTGACCTTGCATACTCGTGCAATTCGTGATACCAACAGCTTGTCATAGAAGTCATACTCCACAGCTGTCTCACTAAAGAATAAGTAAATCTTGTCATCCTCTTCTTCCCCTTCTGGGTTATTATGACTTTCTTCTACAAGATCCATATAAATGAACTTTGGTTCTGGGGGAAAAAAAAAGAGGGTTGAGTTAGGTTCCAAGCACTACCTGACCTTTTTAATTTACTTAATTGTTTGGGTCTTGCTATATACTGCATTTATAAAAATGTTCTTTTAATCATTTGTGACATGGGGGTGGGGAGGGAAAAGAATTACAGCATAATACAGTACTGTACATTGAAAAAATGGGTATTCATTTTGGCACTGTACGTTCACAAAAAATGTTGCTTCTTAAATCTCTTAGATGGCATATTGTACTTGATCTCTCTTGTGAAAATGGAAATAACTATATGAAGAATTTTTAAATTTAAGAGAAGCAATTGCAACCACTACTTAGCATGGCTGAAAATATGAAAGAAAATGCTCTGTTCACGTTTCTAACTTGAACATTTGGGTTTATTTTGTTTTTCACAGTATTAGTGAGAAGAACAAGCTTGCTCAGAAAGAAATGTCATATCATCACCAAGTACTCTAAAAACTATGGATGTGCTTTTCATATTTAAATGTGTATTACAATAGGAGGATAAAAAATAATAATTGAAAGTTTTCAATCAGGGTCATACTACTTCCAGCTGCTGTATGTAACACTAGGATTTTTTGATATTGTCTTCTCATTTTGCACATTATTTCCAGGAACAGACTATTTATAATTAGTGTTGGATAGCTTTTATTATAGTTATATATAGCGAAAACCACCGTAACTGTTTCAAAAAACCTTTGCAGTTATTTAATGTGTAGTCTAACTTAGAATATAAGCTTAACAAAATTTTACATTTTCTATGAATAAATATCTAGAAAAAAATTAAAACTGAGACAGCCTTACTAAAAATTTGATGTTTGCACCTTTTAACTACAATATCTCAAAAACACGACATGATATTGATGCTTTACTTTGAAAGAATTAGAGACAATTCCGTAACAAAATGACACCAGTTTCAGGTGTTTGTGTTATCCACAATAATTTTTTGTGAATACTGTATATATATA